>CM037851.1:276020504-276681890 GCA_021234595.1 Delia radicum | reverse complement strand
TTTTAAAAATTTTAAAAATACTATTTTTTAAATACTCGCCCTCGAACTCCATATCACGAAATGTTAACCTTTGATCTTATGAAATATTTATCACGTGACATATCATTTTAAAGGTAATTTTGTTAGCTATAATTTATTTTCATAATATGCTTAATTTTTAACGATTTTTTACGATTTTAAGATTCTAGTAAGCTAAAATTTAGTGTCAACTTTAGTTGCTGAATTTGAACAATTTTAGAAGGGGAAGGTCTAAAATTCTATATTTTTCAGTTGGTTAGAAATGAAACTAGCCACATACCACCTTTAGTATACAAGTACTAACTTTTGTTTGAAAATTCGATTTTTTTATATCGGGGCGTTAAATTAAATTGCTTTAACTAAGAATTTTATCTATACAATTTTTTATAAGTTTTGATCGGAAAAATTAAACTTTTTTCAATAAGTAGGTAACATTGTACTTTTCTATTAACAAGCTCTATTATTTTCACAAGGGCAACTCCCCAACCAGAAAATACAAATGGCATGGTGTCGGCAAGAGTAGTACAAGGGTTTTCAAAACATCCAAATTTCAACTCATACAGTACCGTCATGACGTTGAAATGATAAAAACGGTGGACGTTTGGGTAAGGGGTGTTGGCAAAGCGTTGGCAATTAAAAAATTTTGTGTTTTCTTAGTACCATACATACAATAAAACCTGTGATTTTTTATTAACTGATTGGAAATTTATTGTAATGAGAGAATTTCGCAACTTTCGCACTATACGTGTTGTTTTAAATAGAGTCTCATCAAACGAGTTTTACCTAAATTCAGAGGTACCCGCAAGGTTTTGTTCTTTCTCCTACCCTTTTTCTTAATTTTATTAATGACCTTCTTGGTCAGACCTTCAATCCTATGATGACAGATGACAGTGACAGTTCTCATTAATTTTCATTCGATCACAGGCTAAGCTCTTTGGAGATAGAGGGAATGCGGCAGAACATGAATGACACAACCTTTCTACAATCACTGAGTTAACCCACAAACGGGCTGTGGAATTAACATTGTCATCTGTAGATATGGATGGTATAGGTATTGAGGAATCGGATACTCTTGATGTTCTGGGCATGAGAATACATTGTGGATGTCCGCTGGAATAAGCACGTATTTCAAGTGTCGAAAGAGGCATTCAAGTGTCTTGGTTTTCTGAAACGTTGCAAGACTTACTTCACTCCATCCGATCTCCTTACTATTTATACCAGCTATATCTGGCCGAAAATGGAATACAACTCTCATATATGGGCAGGGGCTTCAGTGTCTATTCTGAAGCTTCTGGACCGTGTCCAGGGGAGGGCGGTGAAGCTTATCAATGACAGTAGTGTATCCAAATCTATTGATTCATTGGAGCAACGGCGGAATGTGGGTTGTGTGACACTGTTCTATCGATATTATTGGGAGGTGCTCATCTGAGATAAGTGAACTTATTCCTCGAGTTTTTATTCGTAATACTCCCTTATCTAGTAGAGCACATCCATTTGCAGAGAAAATTCGTTTTTTATTCGAACAACAAACTGTGAAACAAACTTTCCGCAGAAGTCTTCCCTGTTACTTACAATTTAGAAAAATTTAAATTAAATATCCACAAACACTACTTCCTCTTTGAAGGAGTCCCATACACTCTTTCCTGATCAATACAATGCACTGCATGAGTAGCGGGCATACCCTGAGTATTGCTCAAATTAAAAAAAAAAAAACAAACGTTATGTAAGGAGTTTAAACCTCTAACCGGCATGCCCGCCTTCAGGGGCCGGTATTTTAAATTTACCATAAGCGCGCCAAATGAGGCTTTTTCAATACGAATTTAATAAGAATTTAAATTTATAAAATATTTTGTAAAGTGATTAATTCTTGCAAAAAAAAGACTTATTTTTAATTTTTTTTTTTGACGACACAGTTAAAATCTATTTATTAAAACCAATATTAAATTAATGTAAAGGGTCCGCCAAATAACTTTTTTTTTTGTGAACTCCTGAACCACTGGACTTTGTATGGCGTCATAACCAAGGTCTTTATGCAAAATTCGTCTCAATGATGTCTCCGAAATGTTTAATTGTGCACACTTTCTGCCACAGCAGCAATACTCCGGGTGTACGCACTATTTTTTGGCTTTTCCACGCTTTGGTTATCGATGAGGATGCCAGTTTCTTTCACTTTTTTTCACAAGATAACAAACATACGGACCATATTCGTTCAGCGGAAGGATAAAACTAATTATCTGTCAAATCAGACATGAGCTAAGTGTTACCATTCACGAAATAAGCACTAGTTGAAAAAAAAAACGTTAGATGTCGGACCCTTTATAACATTCGAAGAATATTGTGTAAAATTTTCATTAAGACATATTAAAAAAATACAGCAATGGCAGCAAATATTCGGAAGCGTCTCGGAAAAAAGTAGCATTGTGGTGCCCCTCGAAACTCGGTGCTGGATGATCTGAAGTCAAAAAAATCAAAGTTCTTTCGTTACATAATCGCTTTCCATTCCACCAGGTAACGCTGGGAGGCTCTTCGAAATTTCAAATTTGTACCCTTTTTGGGAACAAAATGTTCATTAGCGAGTTTATATTGGCTTACCTCACACTGAATCATCGATGCCAGATACATAAAGGATGTTGCTACCATCCATTAAAAAGAATTCCTTTTAGCACTTTTGGTAGAACAAAAACTTGGGTAATCCTATTAGGAAGGAAAAAATTGCACGCAGAAAAAAGAGCATCATTTTATGATTGAAACATGTAACAATCATAATATAATTCCCATTATCATATTATGAATTCTAAACGATGATATAAATCGTTCCCAGTGATCATATCATGATCAACCAGAATCATCTTTATGATTTTTAAAATCATAATATGATACTTTTTTGTCGGCAATCATATTTTTTTCCCTGCGTGTGCGGTGTCAGCAATCTATAATTTTTTAGCAAAAATTTCTGTTGATTTTAGCAAGATAAACTGTTATTTGCATCCTACTAAATTTTAGGCAAATATAGACCAAAGTTTTGTTAATATTACAGTTTTTGTTCGCTATTTTAAGTCTACAAACATTTAGTAAAATATTTGGCTAATTTTACAGTGTAAAATGTTATTTTAAATTAACTAACACACACACATCACATCTAATATAACTAAAATTTTGTAAAGTTAACAGATTTATGTTTCTTGTTCTTATTTTATCAATACTTTTTGAATTAGCAGTTTTTTCTGCAAGTTAATTTTTAACTAATTTTTAGTAGCTTTTACTGCTATTTTTACAGGTTTATTTCTAAGAGTGTATGCATACTTTATATGTTTCGAAAGACCATATTTATCTGGGGCCGAATTTGCGGCATTCACGATCTTGCACTCGATCGCAATGCCGCAAACAATTTTCGAAAACCAGTTTTTTATTCAGTAACTACAGAAATACTAATAATGAAAACACCAAGGACCAAACTACAACATCCCTGATCGAAAAATATCGTTTAAAATGATTTATTTTCTGAAATAAAAATTTATTTCGGTAGCAAAATTACGATCACGAATGCCGTAATTCGACACGTGGAGGCAAATGACTGTTGGGTGCTTTTTGGTAAGAAATTCGCAAAAATTTGATTTTTTAAAAATTATATTTTGATGGAACAAGATATTGCATGAATTTCTTCATCAAGAACATCAAGAATTTATTTGATTAAACAACAAATATTTTAAACAAAAAATTGGCCTCGACTTCGTTCTGGTATTTACAAAAACTTTATCTGAGTCGGACCAAATTTTGAATTTCACATTTCCAAATAGGAAATATCTCGCGATCTATAAGAGATAAATTATAAAAATAATCTCTACTAGCAGATTACAAATATGTAAATTTTTTTAAAAATCTGATGGGAAAACAAAAAAATGGCGAGCACTCAAAAATTATTATGCAAAAAGTGTTGCAATTTGGGGGGCCATATCGCCGCCCCCGGTGGGTTCTGGGCGGTTCAATATCAAAACTTAAACTCGCTACATATGTTTGTTGCTAATTTCTTTGCAACCAGACCACTAGGTAAGTAATGGCCTAATTACAATATTTCCAAAAATGATGTGTGATCCCACAGTGCAGCTGCATCTTTTCCTTCGAATGAAAATTTTTTTCTTTTTTAAATTTTTTAATTCAAGTGAAGTATCAGAACGTGTACAACTTTGAAATTTAATATCGATCCACGACTCTAAACAAAACTTTTTTGGAGATTTGTTTTGGATGAATTCCTAACTTTTTTTAACTAATATAGTTGAAAGCGATAATTATGTGTGAAATGCTTATTATTATTTATGTTAAAATTGTTATTTTTGTTATTAATGAGCGATTTTTACAATTTTCGTTACAGCAATTCATGTTCATAATTTAAAAAGTCCCATTGGCGTGTATATACCGCATTGAAAGACTTATATGGAGATGTTTTGAATTCAAAAAATGAATCAAAACTTAAGATGGATTGCCTATGATAATTGGACGTTTTCCACAGTTTTCAGTGGTATGTTGTAAGCGTCATTAAATGTTACACTGACAAACTAAATTCTATATTTTCTGTTCAAAATTTACAGTCAATTTTGATAATGTCCAACAGATCAATCTAACTCTCCATGGCATAGACACTAATTCCAGCATCATTTTAAATGGCTACGAAATTGGTTACACCGACAATATGTTTATATACGCTATTCCTTTGATGTGTTGCCATATTTGAAATCGGAAAATCTGCTGGAAATAAGATTATATCTCCCATATATGCGTCTAAAAAAAAGGCAGAACAATTAATGAAAAACGGCAAAAATTCACCACCAAATTGTCCTCATATCCGACAAAATGGTGAATGTCATCGTAATATGATGCGGAAAATGCAAACAAGCTTTGGTAGTGACTGGAGTTTGGCAGCACCTTCGATGGGCTTATGGAAAACTGTGGAATTGGAATATTTTGAAGTGGCTATAATGAGAGATGCCGATGTGGCCATTCGACATAATGATACGCATTGGACATTGGATATGAAAGTATTTTTAAGTACGGGAACACGACAAAGTTTTAATGCTGAATTAACATTTATAGCAGCGTAAGTAGAAAATGAAATAAGAATAAGATCGAATGGCACAGCATAGAAATGGAATTTGGTCAATACTCGATATTAAGAACTAATTTGGAAACAATTTATAGAACACTTATTTTTGGTTCATCAGCGGTTGTAGGGCCATATTGTGTAGAAAGGGATTAATTATGCTTAACCAACCCTACGTTCACCACTCTCCCTAGGCGGACACGATGCATGCCTTAACTAAAAAATTAAATGGTTTAATTTTACCGGATTTGGCTTAAGGACTTCCCATAGAATTCCTCCACTAAAATTTAACCTCAATTCGAAAAACAAAAATTCGGCTGGAAAATGGATTAATGATCGTTTTGCTTTAGCAATAAATCAAAACAATCCTGAGTATTAATAAATAAAGAAATTGTGGAAAATTGCTATCCAGAGTTGCCAAATAATGATTTAAAAAAAATAAATTTTGACCTTTTTTGTTGGGACTATTTTCAAAAATTATTAAAATATAAGAAAGCTTCATAGGGAGTTAGATAGCGAAATTAATCTACTTGATTAAAGTTAATCCGCGTTTTTAATCTTACTTTAACAGTTAAAAATGGAACTTCATAGCTAATATATTAAATATGTCAGTTTTGAAATACCATGGTGCCACTGATAGCGATACGGCTCTTATGTCCACAAGGAAAATGTTGGCTTTAACAAAAATTTTGTCTATAGCTCCAACATTTTTTTGTGGCAGCGTATTAACGTTAATTTTGCCCTGACTTTGTATGTCTGTTTTTGGCGTTGCCACCGAAATTATATCAAATTGCAGAGTTGCATACAATTAGTAGTTTGAATACAGATTCGTTTATAAATATTAGTCTGCTACTCAAAAGATTAACAAATGGTTTAATCGACTTGTTTAGTGTTTGATTAAGCAGTTAGTCCCATTTTTAGTAGATTAAATCTTCTATGTAAACTTAAAAACATCAAAATTTGATGGTTTTTATTAAAATACTCTGATCTTATAAAAATTATAACGTGAGGATTGCCATATGGCAAATTTTGAAAAATTGTCAAATACCACGATAGTTTTCTAAAAAAGTTTAAAAATCGCTTAATTTAAAAAAAAAAATTCACATATTTTTGAATAAAAACTTGTTCAGTTGTTGTTTTAAACGTCTGGGATTTATATCGGACGATAAATTTTTCAAATGCACAAAGTCTTAAATATTCCAAAATTTATTTAGTTTTCACTTAAATATAAAAAATGGATGGTTTTTATTAAAATACTACTAAACTTATAAAAATTATAACGCGAGGGTTGCCATATGGAAAATTTTTAAAAATTGTCAAATACCACTATAGTTTTCAAAAATAGTTTTAAAATTCGGTTAATTTAAAAAAAAAATTATACAAAAATTATACAAAATTTAAATTTTTAACCATATTTTAAAACGTCTAGTATTTCTATTCTGTCAACATTTCAAATTTGGTTCCTAATATTTCCAATAGAGATCGCTTTTTTTAAAAGAAAAATTATAAAAATTTCTTAATGAAGCATGAAGTTTTGCTAAAAAAAATGTCAAGTGGATCAATGACGTATCTTTAATGAGTGTAATGGGTATTTTACTTTAATTTTGTTTGCTGCGATCTAAGGCAGCAAACAAAAATTCGTTCAAAAACTTAAAATTCCAAAATGCTCTAAATTCTTATTTTCTTTATTCTTTTATGTCAAACTATTCGATGGGACTATAAAATAAATATTTCAAAATATGTCTTCTACAGGGGACTCTTAGATGAACCGCTAATAATAAAAAGAGTTATTTTCGTATAATTCTTTAAAAATTGAATTTAAAGTTGATTTGCCCAAGGTATGATTTAATAAAACCATTCTACAAATAATCCTATTCTGAAATTTCTCCAAAATTCTCTATTTTTGTTTTTAGGCAAAAGTGAAACTATGGTGGCCTAATGGTTATGGTGAACAAAAACTATATCCTCTATACTTTTCTTGCAGTTGTTGGTTGGGTTCCGCTGGGCCAAAACTAAGATCTAAAACTAATTCACAAAAGACCATTGATATAGGTTTTCGTACCATAGAATTGGAAGAAGATTTAGATGGTAGATTTCTTAATATTCTTCAATTTATTGAGACACTTAAAATATTTCTTTTACATTAATTCAGATGTTGGTCGCAGTTTTATTTTAAAGTCAACGGTCAACCGATATTTATTAAGGGTGCCAGTTATGTACCCGCCAATATTTTACCCGAGTTATCATATAAAGAAAGTCAAATACAACACATTTTAAAATCGGCCAAAGAATCCCATTTAAATATGATACGTGTATGGGGTGGTGGACTTTATGAATCTGATACATTTTATAATTTGACCGATTTTTATGGTCTTTTGGTATGGCAAGAAATGGCATTTACATCAGCCACTTATCCCCTGACTGATGATTTGTAGAGTAAGTAAGAATTATTGCGATGTTCTGAGTTTTTTTTTTTTTTTTGTATAAAATTGTTTATTTTCTATATAGGTCTGTTCGTTTGGAGACTGCTCAAAATGCTAAACGTTTAGCTTTTCATCCCAGCTTATGCATGATAATTACAAATAACGAAATTGAAATTGTATTTAACCAAAAGTAAAACTGAATTGGGGCCAGATTCGGAACGTTTAGTGGAAGAATATAAACAGTTATTTATGGGCACTATAAAATATGAACTTAATACAATATCACGTAATGATTTTAATCCTAGAGCTGGTCCTATGATATCTACACCTTCCATGGGTGTGGAGGAGAGTAAAAAAGATTTATCAACTGAACCACAAAATCCAAATTATGGTGATGGTGAGTTCAAAAAACGCAACATTTTCCCTAAAAATTATAATTTTTTTCCCCAATTGATGAAAATTCAGATTCTAAAATAAATACCTTAAGATTCTTAGGACGTCAATCAAAAGTTTTAACCAGTTAATTTTAAATTTCAGTTCATTTCTGGGAAGATGAAAAAGACGGTTGGGATCCTGATATATATCCACGTGCACGCTTTATAACCGAATATGGTTATCAAAGTTTACCCATTTTGGCCTCATGGAATCGTACTATAAATGCAGGGGATAGCCTGCCCCACATTGTTCAACACCGGCAACATGATCCGAAAGCGTTTATACCCATGGTACAATTAATATCAAGACATTTTGCTTTGCCAGTCATGGATTGGGAAAATAATATAGATCAGTTATATATCTATCCCAAGTATCACAAGCTATGGCTACAAAACCGCAACCGATTTGTTTAGATCTCAGCGTACAAATAAAGAACTATGGGCGCCATATATTGGCAACTGAATGATGCTTGGGTGGCACCAACATGGTCAAGTATTGATTATTTGGTAATTATAAGGTAAGGAAGATTTGTGTTTTAAATCTTTAAGAATAAAAAAAACGTTTGTATGTTTTGCAGATAGTATGGTATTGGTCCAGGCAATTTATGGCACCTACTTCTATAATAGCTTTAATAGATTCCAAGGCCAATAATATCAATGTGACTGTTACCAAAGAAGAAATGGTAACGAAATTGAAAAACCTGAAAAATATAATATAACAATGTATATTTATATATGGTCCGATTTGTATTATAGAAAATCAATTCAATGGGAAATATCAGTGGTAGGTTAAAATAAGTTTTTGAAAAATTGCATTAAATTCGAAACACAAAATTTTATATTTTTAGCGTTCCAATGGAATATATCAAAAAAATTTGGATATGTCAGCGATTTTTAGTGATCCTTTTACACGTAACAACTGTTTCTTGAAATTTGAATTGAGTCACGGTAATGATATGGTAGCAAGTACTTATGTATTTCCGGGAAAAATAGCTAATTCTAATGGTATCACAGATCCTCAAATAAAGGTATGGTTTTATAATAAGTTTTAAAACTACACACAGAGAAAAATTTAGCTATTTTCCAATTGAAATTTGAATACTAAATATGTAGGTAAAGACCACTGCAAATGTAGTTAAAAACAAATGAAATTTCACATAAATAAAGAACGACTTACACATCAGTAAATTCGTTTTATAATGTTCAAAAAATTAACCACAATTGTAGTAAAAATTAAAATTTGTAAAAAAATAAACAAACTTTTATTTTTTAAATAACAAAAATCGACTGTAAAAAATGAATGTAAAATTATAAAAAAATTTGAGGTGCGTTGTTTTTTAAATGAACTACAAGGTTAGTAAAAAATTTAATTTGTTCCACAAATTACTGACATTTTCATTAAACATAAAGAAACTATATTACAACCCAAACAACTACATATTTTTCAAGCAGAAGTGCCCTGAGTGTACGACTCAAATTCGGTTATAACGAACTTCAGTCGGTTGTTAAAACTGAGCATTAGATTTCACAACAAAGTTCAGTTAATTCAACTGAATTTTAGTTGTCAGACCCACAATATTAGAAATCTAATATCTAATATCATTGTACTAACTGAATTTTTACCATTAATATACACTTTTCAATTCGGTTGCACTTTATTTCTCTGTGTGTATCACAATATCAGATTGTGCGTAAATTTTGAGCGGATTTTCAATTCTTTCTCTTTAAAACTTACATAATTTTGTATAATTCAGTGACTTTATTGTTAAATCCACTTTGGGATTCTGCAGAGCCTGATATTGGGAATTGCACTTTTAAGTAAAACATAATCTAATGAAAAAAAAAATAATTTTCAGATTGATCTTACATGGCATTATTGTGTTAAAAATTCCAATTTTGCCTTTTACACTATTACCATAACAGTGAGAAGACCAGCCCTTTTTGTTTATTTGGAAATTTATCATCCTGATGTTGAAAAATATAAACTTTCCGATAATGGTTTAGTTTTAACAGATCCCATTAAAGTGATACACCTTGAAATTCAATTAAGAAATCAGGACTGTATTGTTCTATCAAAAGAACATGTTCGTGTAATGACGGTAAATCAAGTGTTATTTGGTGGTTCCGATAGTTTATTCACCAGTGAGGAAAGCAAAACTATAACAACGACACCAGCCATGGATACATTTACAAATGTGACAACATCTTCTCTAACAAGATAAGCATGATTAATTTGTGATAATAATAAATTTAATAAATTAATTACGTATTCTATACAAAATAATAAAATAAATAATCATACTACATAAATAAGTATACCCTTTGTCATAAAAGTCAGAACAAAGGGATAATTTGTGACTTTTATCTTTACGCGCGAAAAATATTTAATTTCGAAAGAGTCATTCCATAAAATTGCAATACGATTTTAATGGTGCTCACGTAGTTAACGTTCCTATGACAACTTTTCTGTATATAGGTTTTTAAAATTAGGTGTAGTTTGAGATGAATAGAGGTTCAAAATTGCATATTATTTCACAAAAGTGAGAGAAATACCCAATTTTTAAACTGCTCTAACTTCATAAAGTTATTTTCGTATAATGAAAAGTTCGAGGCCATACTCTATATTTCTTTATTAGGATATTGTTCTAAACAAATAATCTATAGAGTTTTTTTGTTTTCAAATTTATTATTTGACCCTTTCAGGAATGTGTTGATAAATCTATTTCGGGAATTTTCTAGGTTCCTATCATCAGAACACGTTTTGAAAGAGGTAACAATCCCATATCAAACATTCATATAAACTAGGTTACTCTCTACATGAGAACTGATATGAGCTCGAAGTAAAAAGGTGGACCTTGCCACATAACAAACAAGTTTTCAATTTATTTTTGATCAATGGTAATAATCTTTTACTTCGAGCTCATATATATATTAGTTCTCATGTAGTGAGTAAACAAGTTTATATGAATGTTTGATGTTTGGCATGGAATTGTTACCTCTTTCAAAACGTGTTCTGATGATGGGAACCTAGAAAATTCCCGAAATAGATCTATCAACACATTCCAGAAAGGGTGAACTAATAATAATGAAAACGAATCAACTCTATAGATTATTTGTTAGGACAATATCCTAATAAAGAAATATAGAGTATGTCCTCGAACTGGAATAATTTTCATTTTCATTGCACAATTAAAGGTCGAAAAAAACATAAATGTTTATTTTTAATAAAATGTTATCAAACTTGTTATTTTCATATGTTTACAAATCTTAAATTATACGAAAGCTTGGATCTTCTCCTTTTGATAAAATGCAAAAACTTTATTTCTTAACGAATATTTAAAAGAACTAAATCTATGAATTTTTTCACAATATGTGGTGATAGATCATATTGTCTTGTAAAGGGTGAGTTTTTTTAAGAGCTTCCGGATTTCATTAAAAAAAAACCATAGAATTTAGAGAAATGTATGAAATCTTTATTTGAGTCGATAGAACGATATCTATAATTCAATGTTTAAAGATTATTTCATGTAAATGTTGACCGCGGATTCGCTGGGTCCAATTTTGGCATTTTTTCTAAAACATATCGGCCGTTATCTCACGAATAAATTCTTCAATAGCCCCACAAAAAGTAGTCTTAAGGCGTTAGATAGCACGATCTTGTCGGCCAATCGACCGACACCAAATGTAAAATAAACTGTTCACCGAACTCGCCTCTCAAATTTGCCATTGTTTCGCGTGGCATCTGGCACCGTCTTTTGAAACCACATGTCACCCAAGTCCAGTTCTTCCATTTTGGGCAAAAAAAAAAAAAATTAAATCATCTAACGGTAGCGCTCGTCATTCACAGTAACGTTCCTGAGTTCGTCGTCGTTGAAAAAGTACGGTCCAATGATGCCACACGGCCCTTAATCCATATTAAACAGTGCATTTTTCGGGATAAATTAGCAGTTCTTACAAATCTGGCTGCTCTTCACACCAACTGTGGCAATTTTGCTTGTTCACGTATCCATTCAACCAGAAATGAGCTTCGTCGCTTAACACAATTTTCCGATAGAAAAGTGGATCTTCATCCAACTTTGCCGGCACCCATTCACCAAAAGTTAGGTCGTGTGGTTTCAATTCTTGCACCAGCTGTATTTTAAAGTTTTTACACCCAAATCCTTCCCCAAAATTTTCACGTAGTTTTAGTAACAGAGGCAAAAATTGTTGCGAACGTTGCCGAATCGATAATTCACGGTCATCAACAACACGGTCATCAACAGCTTCGATATTTTCCACTATCCGCACTCTACGTATGCGTGTTGGTGGTTTAATGCCCAATAATGTAAATTTGCCCAAACTGACCATAAATTGGAAGAAGTGCACGATGCACTTTTTTAACCGAACATGAATTTTGGTAATAAAATTCAAAAATCTGCAAGCGTTGTTCGCTTGTAAGTAGATTCAGGGTTATATTAAAGACCAAACTGGACATGTTTAACAGTACCATGTTACACGAAATCAGCTGAGCTGCCAAAAAAAAGTTGCTAAAAAATCACCCTTTATAAAGTAAACACAATTCAGAGTTTTTTGTGGAGTTTTTCATAAATAGCAGTATTCTTTATATTGTAGATAATTAATGGAAAATTAGATTGAAGTCTCGCCGAGATCCACTAACTGATTGGAGGCGTGCACAAATTTTAACAGTGGGTTAAAGTATATATTTTGGTTAAAAATGTGGCAACTTTAGAAGGGGATGGGAGGAAAATTATATACAAATCAAAAATTTTTTTGACACAACTCGCTTTTATATAAAAAGACCTTTCACACTTTATACGAGGGCGGTTCAATAAGTCCGTGACTTTTTGTATGAACACAGTTTTTGTTTGCAGAAAAAAAAAAATAATTTTGCAACATAATCTCCTTTTAGCTCAATACACTTAGTCCAACGTTTCTCTCCAATTTTGTATCCCTTCCAAAAAATAGGATTTTTCGAGGGTCCATAAAATAGGCTTTTTTTGGCCATATGGGATCGTTTTTTTCAATCCTAGTTAAATCGGTCCAATAAGTTGGCATAATATTCACCGTTTATTGTTTTTACCTTTTGAAGGTAATCGATGAAGATTATCCCGCGTGCATCCCAAAAAACTGTTGTAATTATCTTATTGGCCGACAAACTTGCCGGAGCTGGTTCACCCTGAGAAACCCATTGTTTAGACTGCTGCTTGGTCTCCGGAGCGTTTTAATGGATCCATGTTTCATCCACAGTTACAAAACGCAGCAAAAACTCATTCCAATTGCGGTTAAACAACTCCAAACAATCTTTTGAAGTTGTCACACGATTACGTTTATGGTAAATTGAGAGCAAATGCGGCAGACAGATTTCTTAAACACAAACTGATCATTTAAAATCGAAACCACACTGCCATATGAAATACCTATGATATCAACAATCTCACGCACTTTTACTCTTCGATCGGCCAACACCATATCGTGGGTGTTTTCGACATTTTCGGGTGTATTGACCTGAATTGGCCGTCCAGAACGTTCAGCGTCATTTGTACTTGTGCGTCCACAACGAAAGTCAGTAAACCAATTTTTTGACCATTGAAATCGATTGTGCAGAGTCCCCATAGTACCTATCAAGCTTTTCCTTGGTTTGATTGACGGGTTTTTTCGCAAAAAATAATGTTTAATAAGCACTCGAAATTCACTTTTTTCCATTTTTAAAAAAAATTCACGAGGTTGTATGTTTTTAACAGCTGTTAAACGCAAAGTAAATGACGGAACTTGCTCAAAATTTGACAGCAATCTATTTACAGGTGGTACTTGATGGGAGCAGTGTTGCATTTCATATAACTACGAGGGAAGTTCGAAAAGTCACGGACTTATTGATCAGCCCTCGTATGTCCAGAAAGAAAATATTTATCTGGACGTAAAAGACTGTTTGTTCTTTTTGGCGGGAAACCGCAAAAATTTTATTTATTTTAATCTCTATTTGAAACGAATGTAGTTTTTAATTTTCTTTTTATTTAATCAAGAATTTATTTAGTTAAATAACTAATATTTTAAACAAAAAATTGGCCTCGACTTCGTTCCGGCATTCGCAAAAAACTAGATTTGAGTCGGGGCCAAATTTGGAACTTCACATTTTCAAATGAGAATATCTAGGGAACTTTTACAGATAACTCACACATGTAAGCATGTTTTTTACGAATATGTTAATTTTTAAAAAATCGGATTAGAAACAAAAAAATGGCGAGCACTCAAAACTGTATATGCAAAAAGTTCCATATTTTGGGTGGTCATATGATGCCCCGCGGGGTCGGGAAGGTTCAAAATCAAAGCTTAAGCTCGATATTACATCACTTATGCCTGTTCCAAATTTCATTGCAAACGAACTACTAAGTGAGAAATGGCCGAATTATTTCCAAAAATGTTGTGATATATCACACTGTGTATTGAGAAATGGTTCATCATGTATTGAGAAATGGTTCATCATCAATGTACAACATTTAGAAATTTTTAAAATACCATTTTTTAAATATTAAAAGTTGACCTTTGAACTTTTGAAAAATTTATCATATTATTTGAAAGATAATTTTGTCATCTTTAATTTGAGATCTCAGTGAATCAAGAAGCGTGAACACTTTTCATTATATGATTAATTTGATAAAGTCGTTTTAGTATCTTTTTACAATTTTACAGACGCGAACCAAAGGGGCTAGTGAGCCAAAAATTGGTGTAAACTTTAGTTTTATAAAAGACAACGGAATTGAAAGGGGTGATGTGCAAATGCAATATATTTCAGTTGTTTGGCTATAAACGAAACAAGTCACTTATAACATTAAAATTTTTAAGTTACTTATTTGACTATGCACGTAATATTAAAATAAATTTCTCTATATTGTACAACTATTTAATACTCCTATTAAAATCCATTTTTTGACTGTATTCTTATTAGTAATTCATATTCAATGACTGGAAAATGATTTGCGTTTTATAGCAAAAAAAAAAGAATTATTTTATAGTCCGGAAAACAGTAAAAATGCTTTGGTAGATTACGTACAAAATAATTTAAATATTACACTCAGAAAAAAAAAATTTTAAAAAAAATTTTCAATCGCACTTTACTATTTTTGTACTAATTTTTAGTACAATTTTTTATTTTAGTAACATTTTTTCTATTCTCATTTTAAAAATAACTGAATTTTATACTAATTTTTGTTGCTGATTTCAGCAAAATATTTTACTAATTTTTGAAAACCAGTTGCTAAATTTAGCAAAAAATTTCTAATCACAAAAACTAATGTATATTTTAAACAAATAAAATATTTTATTACAGAGTTAAAATTAAAATAATATTCATCTATTAGGCAAAAACTGTACAAGATTGAAAGACAAAGTCATATTATTTTACTTTTATAATTTTTATTCTGTGAAGTTCTATTGGATGTATTAAATTTTAGCAAATTTTTTTTGCTGTTTTAGCAAAATTAATTTTAAATTGCAGTTTACTGAATTTTTACTAAAATTTAGTAGCGGCTACTAATTTTGTTTTTTACTAATTCACTTTACTACAGTTCAGCAGATATGTATTGCTAAATTTAGCAAAAAATAATAACAGCAAAATTTTCAGTAGCCATAACAGATTTTTTTTTTCTTAGTTATATATTATAAAAAACGCTCATTCATGTACTGCACTACTATTTTTATAAAATTTCGTTCTACGAATTGTGTCTGCACTTCTGAAAACTGTAAAATTAACATATTGATGTCAAATTAACATATTTTAATCTTTAGTCGACTTAATTAAATACGGGTCTCAGCTTTTTTTCGCAAATTAAAAAAAGAATATGCTGCCAAAAAGTCGTGGATCATTTTTTTTTTTTTCTGTAGTCCTATTTTCATCCATACATGATCTAGAAACTAAATCCGCTATCATATTAGAGTTACCACAAAATTGCATTTATATATATTCCAGAGCACCGTGTAAAATGCATCTAATTTGCAAAAATCTAAATTATTTACATACAAAGATGATATATTTGACAAAAGAAAAAATTTGATACCCTATTGCCCTATTTAAAACGAAGAGTTGCCACCCCATTGCATTTTTGTCAAAACGCGAACTAGCATGAATTTCAAAAAAGCTGAGACCCGTATTTAATTAAATCGACTAAAGATTAAAATATGTTAATTTGGCATTTTTATTACAAACAACCCCGAACAAAAAATTCAAAAACCGTTTTTTTTTTACAGAATATCCTTAAAAAAATTACATTGATGATCGTCCTTGGACAAATTGTATATACAGTTGGACGCGCCTTAACAAAATATTTCTTATGATACCCATATTGTATATGTTAGTAAGGAAGCAGATTCTTAAATTAACACAACATACAAAAATTGACCCTTTTTCAAAATGGTCCAGCTCACGAGAGGTCAAAGCTAGAGCCGAAATATTTAGATGTCATCATAAAAAATACCAATGTTCATTTTGAGGGGGGTACACCTTGCACGAATTTCGCTTCCATACAACTTGAGTCGCTCTATATATTATGTCCTGTGGTTCCTATTAGCAACAAAGGGCCACAACGAATTTATTCCAGTCGGACCGGTTGGATGATATTCTCTTCACTTCTCCCCAGCTTTGATCAGTAGATATGACTTCTATATTCAGTTGACGGCGCCATGTGTGAGACGGTCTGCCTACTCTTCTCGTCCTACCCTGTGGGTTCCACTCAATGGCGATTGTAGCAACGTCACCTGGAGGTCTGCGCAGCGTGTGACCAATCCAACGCCATTTGCGATTCATTATTTCTATATGGATTGCCCGCTGGTTTGTTTGTCTCCAAAGTTCTTCATTGGATATGGTGTTATATAATGTATATAACATAAACAAAATTATGTTTCGACTACTTACATCAATGGTTGTCTAAACTATGCTATATTTTAAAGGAACGCAAATGCTGCAGTTAATTATAGAAACGAAACGAAAAAATAACAAAATATAACAAATCCATACAGTGAACTCTCAAAAACGTGAACTAATTTTGCAAGGGGTGTTCGCGTTTCTGATTTTACTACAGAATTGATCCACTTAGAATAAATTCTATTCCAAGTACTTCAGAACCAATCATTATGTTGATTATTTAACAAAAAAATAAAATATGCAAAGATTTTGAATACTTTTCTCGTGAGAAATTCTGAAATTCAAACATACATTTTTAGAATTTTTTTTTAAATATTCAGACACTTGCCTATAGAAAAATATTAACACTTTAAGAAATTTTCGTATTAGAAAACTTTCTAATTCCGGGACTTTTTTAAATAGACTAAATTCAGAAACTAAGACAATTTTTGCATACCCAAATTATTGATTTTAATACGTTTTTGATATTTAACAGTTTTTAATTTTTAATGCATTTTTTATAATGCATTTTTATAGTAAAAATTACTGCTAATTGTATATAAATTTATTCTTTACATTTTAAAACAATTTTGATTAAAAAAATTCTTAAATTCGGAGATACAGGAAAAGAGCTAAAGAGATTTTCTGTTCACGTTAGAAAAGGTGTTTACTATAAGAACGTGGTTAAATTATTATTCGGGGATTCCCCAAATTACTGAAATATTGAAGAAATAGAAACATTTCTTATAAAAAAATGTGTTCACGTTTTAGAGCTATTGAACTTTGTTCACGTTTTGGAGTAGTCAATGTAAAAAAAATGTTCATGTTTCTGGGGCGTTCCTGTTACTGGATGTTCACGTTTCTGGGAGTCCACTGTACAACCCTTTTTTGCAATAAGATAAACGAAACATAAAAATCTAACTAAGATGTGTGTCTTTGTCTTTCGCTTTAGTCTGTCTACCTGCTGTATATTTGTTTGCAATTTGACCACACTAGATTATTAATCTCTATAAACATTTGGCTTACAAGTACACATTTAATCTTTATTAAATTTAAATATTTTATTTTGTCTTTTATTTAATAAATAGACAATTACTTTCACAAGCCGGTTGTTTCAATCCACAATTTTGTTTCATGTCTGAAAAACAGATACAAAAATCTTCCATGTTTGATTTTTTAATATATATTTATTTTTTTTTAGCAAAATAAAAAAGTAAAACATTAGTATAATATTTGTAAAACATTAGTTCAAAACAGTTAAGTGTTGAATAAGTATAACTAAAACTTTAGATGAAAACATAATTTTAGCAAAATATTTGCTGAAAAATAGTATATCTGATTTACAAGACGTTTTACTAACTTTTCAACTAACTTATTTTTTGAGTGTAATATAATATTGTATTATTAAAATTTAATTTAATATCAATGTTTATAAAATAAAAAGCACTATGTTGTCATCACTTCCAGTTTTCGGAGAGAAAGCACATATCCAAGAGAATGTATTGCGCCAGGGATGGCAAATGAAGTTTTTAAATTGTACCAACCTGCATTAAAATTTGTACTTTTTTGAACATAATTGTACCAAAACACATTTTTTTAATATTTATTTTATTTACATTTATTAAAAACATAAAAAATACATACATTTCATTTGTACTATTAATATAACATAACAAAAAAAAAGTACATAAAATTTATGAAATTAATAATTTTAAAATATGTTTTAAAAATAAAAAGGTCATTTTAAAATTGGGGTTTGAAAATATTGATATGATAAACTGCAGTTTAAAGTTTTTAAAATCTGATTCAATATCATTTAACGTAAAATAATAGTGTTATGGTTCCCATTGTTCCAAAATTCGCTCTATACTTCTTGACGCGATAACTATCTCGTACAAGAATACTTCAAAATTATATGGACATCAGTACCAAAGTAATGATGAACTCTTCACGTCGACTGGAGCTGTTACAAAAATGGTGTTTGATTTCTCTCATAAATTTTTCAATTTCATATGATATAGCATATTTCGATGCATCCAAAGACACAAAATTTAAAATGTGGCAAAATCTAGCCATTAGTATATAAATTTTTAATAATGGCCTTAATTTTGTTTGCACACCATTTACAGACCCCATCATGACCCCACAATTATTGGTGGTTATACCAACTATCTGTTTTATAGGAATGTCATTTCCATTTAACATTTTAATTGTAGCATCAAATACAATCCTCACTTTTGATTATTCCTAGAAAACGATCACGACATTTATTGTCAAAAATTCTTATTATTACAGCTAAATTTTTGGACACACTGCAGTCTGTGCCCTCATCTAACAAATTGTCCTTACAAAAGTTTTTAATGTTCTTAACATTTTTCTTTCTTCTCTTGATATTGATTTTTATAAAATTTGAGAGTCGGAAATACCTTGTTTTATTAAGCTGTTTAGAAACTAAACTAGGGAAATTTAATTTGTACTATATATGTCATTGGTGTACCATTGTACTTTTGAATTTCAAATTGTACCGAAAAAAGTACAATTGTACCAATTTTGCCATCCTTGTATTGCGCTCCCACACAACGAAATAAAAAACACCGGCAGATCAGTCTTTGCGCTGTTTACAAAGCGTCAAATTAGTTTATACCAAAACAGTTGTAATTGCTACACTCATAAAAAAGACCGTACAAATATTAGATTAAATATATTTATTCAGCTACGATTATTATTCAGCTACGACAACAGAAAATGGGACCAGAATTTGCGCCAGTAGAACTTTCAATGAAATTGAGAATCACAATCTGTTAAATTTGAGTTAACAGTTTTACACTAAAAAAAAAGTTTGTAAAGAAATTTGTAAAAACAGTTTTCAATCTCTCGTTACTAGTATTATACTAATTTTTAGAATAAAGTTATTTTTTAGTAACATTTTTTGCTATTCATATATTACAAATTACTAAATTCTTTACTAATTTGGATGCTAATTTAACTAATTTAATTTTACTAACTCTTAAAAACCAATTTGCTGAAATTAGCAAAAAATTTTGCTAAGAATATAATTCTTTTTAACTTCGAATTATTTGATAGGGAACAAAACTTGAACTTTGTTTATGCACGTTAATATTAACTGCACTCAGGGAAAAATGTTTCAGAAATGAAGTTTTCCCAAATACGACTGAAAGTTACAAAAAAAATTAAGTCAAATATTTCATAGATATACATAATTTCTTAACTTAATTTTATTTATTGATAAGATTACACGTAAATAAATTTTTTTATTTTAAATATGTACTTATGGGAGATAAATATTGCCCCATTTTTTGTTTATTTCATATTAAACAATTTTAATTACAAAATTAAACTGAAAATATTTGGCAAACAAGTTTATGAAGTAACGTTTAAAACAATACATTTTTTTGAAAGTCTTTTGTAGGTGTGTGAATTTTGCCACATTTTGGTGATTTTTGGTTATTTTGAGATCGGTAGAAGATGTCAGGAGCACAGGAAGTTCTGTATACAAGTTTGGTTTCCTTGAAGAGCTTCTATTGTATTACATTACGCAGGAACATTCCGAAATTTTGATATACTTTTTAGCAATAAAATCACTTAATCCGCATGTTGTATTGAATATTAAATAGGAAACCTAATTAGCGAGATATTTTGTTTACGTAGCACTGGCGCAAGTTGGAACCCTTTTCGATTGTGACGTTGGTTACCTTTAAATTCTTCGTACGGGGTCACCACTTATGGGAACTAAATAGTGTCACATTTTTGTTTATTTCATATTAAACAATTTTATTTATTTTTTTTTATAAAATATATTTTTCATTTCTTATTAAAATTAATTACAAAATTAAACTGAAAATATTTGACAAACAAGTTTATGAAGTAACGTTTAAATCAATAAATTTGTTTGAAAGTCTTTTGTAGGTGTGTCAATTTTGCCACATATTACTTATCATCGAAATTACCGGAAAAACATGCAAAATTTTCGAGTGTCTACACTAAGTCCTGCAAGTTACTTAAATTATATAAGTCAGTATTGCCAAGTATTCCAAATTCTAACATATCCAGGGAAAAGTTTAGTTGTAAAATATTTTTATTTAAAAAACTCATAAAATTTATATTATAAATAATAATTAAGATTTGTCGGAGTGTTAATTTTTTTTTATAAATTCATGTTTATATTTTTAAAAAAATTTCACAAACGATCTTTTGTAGAGATGCCATATTTTCAAAAACAAAATGCGCCATCCGACGCCTTAAAAGAACATTTTATTATAAATTTTTTCAATTTAAATTCATGCGACCGTTAAACCATTTTAAACTGTCTTTTCTTAGAGCTAACACCTATTTAAAAATACTCAGTTTCCAGTTGGGAAATAAAAAATTCTTATTACGCATCTACCTCACAAATTTCGTCAAAAAATCGAACGGAATCGAAGTGCTTTAAAAATGGGTTAAATTATTCAAAATTAATGCAAATTTTTTGATTTTTTTAAATTAAAAATTGTAACTAAAGTTTATTTGTAAAGAAACTGAAGTATTACATTTTACGTTTAAAAACTTTATAAAAAGCGCCAAAATATAAAATATGCCGACAAAGCGTCATTTGAAGATTTGTCTCCATTTTAACGATTTTTGAAGTGAAATATGATAAAATGACGATTTCACAAAATTTATTGTATGGAAAATAACGATTTAAAAAAATTTGCAATTTTTATAGAATTTTTTAATTTATTTCTCTAAAATTTACTGACAAAATTTGATCAAGTTTCTTTTTGTTTAAAACATCTAAGGAAAATGTGATAAAAGGATCTCAAATCGAATAAAAATTCTTCATTTACCCATTTCATGATCAACTGCATATAAACTCCATCATTTTGAACGGCTTATTTTAATTTTAATTAAAAAATACGAAATTCGAATGGATTTTTTTTATATATTTTACAAAGGCAAATCCAAAATCTTTATTTTTTAATAACTTAAATCATTTAGCTTCAAAATCACTGATAAAAGAGTGATTTTATACATTTTTGATTCTAGGTAAATCAATATTTTTCTTTAATTCCCTTTTTATTGTATGTATGCCCAAATTTTGTGAAACCAAATATCAGTAAAAAATTTTAAAACAAAAGGAATTTTGCAGATTTTAAAATGGTCAGTGATTTTAAAATTCTATTCCCCGAAATAAGTATTAGGAGTTGTGTTTTTAAGACTCAGAGTCATTTGTAAAGGAACTAATAAAAAAGAACTTTAAAATTGTGAAATAATTACAATTAAAGTGATTAAAACGTAAAATTTCAATTTTTTATTGAAATGTAAATAGTTTTCTCATTCTCAAAATGACGATTTTGAAGATTTTTTCAACCAAATTTGACGATTTTTGATCTAATTGGGTTGGCAGCACTGGATGTAAACAAATATTTCCCCAGTATCTCACTCTCCCACATCATTTTTCTCTTATATTTTCTCCCCACAATTCATGAAAACAATAAAATTCTAATTCTGTGCAAAAATACATTTAAGTTTTAAAATAAATGAAAATGCCGACAGTTGGTTTTGCTTTGTTATCGCAGTCATTTGTAAGCTCGTGAGAAATATAAACAAAAATGATAAAATTATTGAAATAAAGAACCCAACAAAAAAAAAATACCCCCAAATAAATAATAAATACGTCGTGAAATATTATAAATTAATAAATAAAATGTGATAGCAATTTTAATTTATACGAAGTATTTAAAAAAATTTGAAACTAAAATTTATAATTGTTGTGATTAAACGAAGGAAATGGAGTTATTTAATAATAACTCTTTAAAAGTTTACAATATTATTTTTGTAGTGATTTTTCTTATAATTTATTTACCAAATGAGTGTTTTTACGGATTCAGTAAATTATGTGCAGTTAAATAGAAATTGGATATTAAAAAATCAAAATGAATGTAAGTACATATTTAATTATGCGGAAATATTGCAAGTGGTAATACAGTAAAACCCGGTTAAGCCGACCTGCGAGGGACATGCAAATTTAGTTCGTTATAAACGAAGTTTCTAGTAAAGGCTTAGTTTGGAAGTAGAAGTAACAAAGTAAAGTAGCATTCTTGTAATGAATTACAAGAGCATTAAAATAGTTTTATTATCGTTTTCTTGTACATAGAGTGTGCGCCCCGGTAGGCTAGTTGGTAGCGTGCTGGCTTATCAGTGCGGGGTTCGTGGGTTCGATTCTCACCAGAGGCAACTGGTCTGTTTTCGCTACAACGCGCCGAAAGCCATAGTAGCTAATGCCCGGTTAGGGTAATAGTATATAATTTGTAATTATATGATTATTAATTAATAGAGTTAAATGTCAAGAATAGAAATTGAAAATTTCTATTTTCTAGAGAATTTTTGGTAATTTTACTTGACCACAGAACCACTGTTGCCAGGTTTGACGATTTATCGTCATTTTGACGATTTTTAGTACCTAAATTACTAAATGACGATTTGACGATTTTTGCTTCCAAAATGACGATTTTTTGACAAACGTTTAAAATGTCAGCAAAACATGTTTATTTGCTATTATTAAAAAATCACCGGATCTATTTTTATATTTTAATTATTTCGTTAAAATTAAAAACTATTTTTTATTGAAAGTTTAGCAAAAAAGTTATTTGTGGATTTATGTTAGGTTTATTTTAATTTATTTTCTGCACTTGATAACGGTAAAGACCACTGCAAATGCAGCTAAAAACAAATGAAATTTCACCTGAAAAAAGAACGACTTACACTTTAGTAAATTCAACTAACATAGTCATTTGTTTTTTACTGTTCAAAAAATTAACTACAATTGTATTATTAATGAGTGGTTCAGTCAATGCAGTAAAATATAAACAAACATTAATTTGTTTTATTTTTTTAAATAAATTTAATGTGGTTTGTTTTTTAAATGAACTACAATTGTAGTCAAAAATTAAATTTATTCTACAAATGACTGTTTTTTCACTTAAAAATAAAGATACTGTATTACAACTGAAACCACGACAAATATTTACAGCAGAAGTTCCCTGAGTATATGCTTATTTGTTAATGGTTGGCAAACACTACCTTTTCATTACAATGACAGTTGCCCGCCACGGCCACACCAATGTCGTTATGAACGTTTTAAAGCTACGATTCCAATAGTGGCATGTGTCTTTACAGGGTTTATTTCAAAATTCTACCCATTAAATTTTGTTACATCAACAAAATAACGTTATAAATCGTCGTTTCGGTATTTTAACGTTATTTTGACTTTAACTAGTTCAAGATATTTCAAAATCAAACAGGTTAAAAGGAAAACTAAAACCGTTTACATAAGAAGAAACATGTCTTTAATGGAATCGCTTTTTTAAATTTCCCTTCCGCTAGTAGTGTTATTGTGATAGCCAATCGTTATTATGAAAAGTTATTGAATGCCAACCCTGCTTTTTTTAATATTTATATTTTTATAAAGTTTAATTAGTGTACTACTGAGATAAAAATAAAATATTTTTTATATTAAAAAAAAAAAAACATCCATGTTTTTGTGAAGCAAACATCGAGTTCGAATATTCTAATTTATAAATCCAAAAATAAATCCGGTGCCTAAAAAACAGGCCTAATAATAATATAAATAAAGTGTTCCAAAGTGAAACTTCAGATATTCACAATTTATATTTGAAAATGGAAAATAATGCAGTAATAAACAATATTTAAATAAAAATAAATAATAATATAAATAAAAAATAAAATAATAAATAATTTTTAGCAATATTAAAAACCAACCCAAAATGAAAAATATGAAATAATCAAAAATTTCACAATTTATTGTATTAAACTGTAGCATCACATGTAATGCAATTTGAAACTTTAACCTCGTTAATGGAAGTCCAAATTTAATAATTAAAGAAAATAACATTGTTAAAGAATTTCTGAACTATGTAAAAGAATTTAAGATTTAAAAATTGTGCTACTGAAGTGGTGTTTACAGAATTATGTAGAAGGAATTAACAGTTTAAGTGGTAAAATAAAATTTCATGATTTTCGAAGTTTAAATTACAGAAAAGTGTAAAAAATCGTATTATATTACACCGATAGTACATGAGCATTTGAAATGTGAATTACATTATTATTCTTTTTTTTTATATTAAAACTTTATACCACTTGTAACAAATATTTTTTGTTTTGATGATTTTTTTGACGATTTTTGAAAATAAAATGACGATTTTGACGATTTTTATTGGAAAATTTTACGATTTTATGCTCAACATACCTGGCAGCACTGCACAGAACAAAGACAACAAATATGTTTCTTTACTTTTTAACTCATTTAAATGTCTATAAATAAGTTTTGTTTGCTATACTAACTAGGGCTGCAAGATCCAGGTTCGCAAAAAGCTGGACATTCAGATAAAAAAGGCTGGATTTTGTAAAACAAGCTAGACAGTTTTCTGAGTGTTGCTTCTCTTTAAAAAAAAAACACTCAGGACACTTCCCAGTAAAAAATTTTCATGTTTTTAGAAACAGGATAAGCCAAATGCGCTGATATAACCGCTTACTATCACATAATACTGAGAAGCATCAAAAGAATCGAATAATTTTCGTATAAAAATAAAAAAAAAAAAAAATATTGAGCTTACTGTTTTCCCTAACAAGGATTCAGGTTGTAAGCAGCTTACCCTAATCCCTTACAAGGATGCAGGTTGTGATGCAGAAAGTTTCATATCGTGGATTATAAACGATCTGTACCGATTTTCACGAGTGATTTCCGATTGTGTTTGATGTTTTCAAGTCCGTAATAAAAAATAATTAGTCATTTAACTGTTTCTGAAGAGCTAGCACGTAGAGCGGTAAAAAAATAAAATGATTACATTATGTGTCTAAAATTTTAATAACAAAAAATTAATATCTGTAGAATTTTATGTGAAATAAATTATACCTATAATTACTTTTATTTATCATAAAATTACTTTTAATCGTAATAATGTAGACATGAAATATGATTTTACTGAAACCCATGAAATCACAGCTTTTTATAAGCGCTGAAATCCGCGCTTACTTTGCCCAAAAGTAATGCTTCCAAGTGGGAAGTCGCCATATAAAAATCATGGCATATGTAAGTAGGTTGTAAGGGATTCTTTTTGGCTTACTACCTTACAAACCTGCTTGCATGTAAGCATCGTTTTTTACTGGAATTCTGCTTTAAAAATTTGTAGTTGTTTGGGTTGTAATACAGTTTCTTTATTTTTACTGAAAATGTCAGTCATTTGAATAACAAATTTAATTATTTACTAACCTTGTAGTTCATTTAAAAAAACAAACCACATCAAATGACTGTTTTATGATTTTACAATAATTTTTTACAGTAGCTTTTTGTTATTTAAAAAAAAAAAATTTGAATGTTTGTTTATTATTTAAAAATATATGTGTTTAATTTTTATTACAATTGTTAGTCATATTTTGAACAGTAAAAACAAATAGCAAATGTTAGTTGAATGTTTTGAAATGTTAGTCGTCATTTCTTCAAGTGAAATTTCATTTGTTTTTGACTACAATTGCTGTCGTCTTTACCTACATAATATCCTTTTTAACACGACTTTAGTATTTTTTTTTGTCTTAAAAGTTAGTTGAAAATGGGAAAAAATAGCGTTAACCACCGTCAGAAAGTTAATAGGCTCTTATTGTAAAAACACGATAATCCATATTTATTTTTTTTATGGATTTTCGATGTCTTCTAGACATCCATTGATTAATATTTGGTAAAAGCCCTGCTCAAACACTTATTACAATTGCCTAGAGTATAAAAGTTCTGCAAAAGTCATATTTTTTTTTTGCATTTTTACAACCTCTAAAAGGCGAAAACAAACTAAAAATATAATATGGATTATCTAGTTTTTACACTAAGCCATTTAATTGTACTTTTATGTTATTTTTGTCTTCGTGATGAGAAAACATTTATGATTTTATAAAAATTTATCAAAAACACATTTTCAGTGAAATATCAAAATTTTTTCTTAAAAACATGTATTTATAGCAAAATATGCAATAAACAGTGCAAAATATATGCACTGAAAATATGCATTTATCGCAAAATATGTAAAAATATATAATCCAAATATGCATTTAACAAATCGAAGCCATTTTGTTGCAAATTTGTTGATTCGCAAAGATCCTCCAGCTAACGACAATAAACATGTATTTACATGAAATTCCGGCCCATTTATAGCTTAAAAAAGATTGTCTTCGATTTTTTTTTTTCGAAAATTTGTATTTAGCTGGACAAATTTTATTTTAGCTGGACACTGGACAAGCATAAAAAAGCTTGACAATCCAGACGAATCCAGCTGGTCTGGCAACCCTATTAATAACAGAGTAATAAAGCCTTAACATTTATTTGACATTTTTTGTTATCAAACTAATGGCGTTTTCTTTTCTGACAAAAAAATGTTGCATTTTTATAAGTGACATTTAAATAATGTTGTCATAACCCTCTTAATATGTTGCCATATTCATAGTCTCAATAAAACATGAATTTATACAAAAAATGCTGCCCTGCTTTAGAACAGCTGATTTGTGTATAAAAGAAAACAAGTTGAAAAATAAAAAAGCGGCAAATTGCAAATTGGCATTCACATTGTTTTTAATTATTTTTTTTTTTTATTTAAAATGGATTCAGGAATTGATGCATGCACAATATTTCGCTCCTGCCGAATACACATTTCCTCTTCATCTGATGATGAGGAAGAATCCATTAGTACCCCAACAACATTGTTTACGCATATCACTACAGCAGCTTTTTCCATTTTTAGCAATTTAAATGTATATTTTTTAAAATTATTATAATTTATAAAACAAAATTTGTTAATTTTCGTCTTTAAATATTTTTTTTTTTTCAAAACAAACTATAAAATCAGCTGTTTTATAGTGCAACATTTTCACCGCATCATTTTATAAAGGGTGAAAATGGCAACATTTTTGCATGTTAATAGTGCGACATATTTTTAAAAGAACATGATTCCTTTTTAAAGTGCTGTCAATTTTTTAGAAAAGAACCCTTTTTTAGAAAGGGCAAACAAAATGTTACATTTTTTGCCAGAAAAGAAAACGCCATAATTTTAAAAACTTCTAAAAATTTTTTCAAAAATTGTTAAATTTGCCATTGGTTATTCTTAAATAGTCTAAAATAAACTATTTTCGACACATTGGAAGAGTAAATTTTGCGTGTTCAGTTTAAAAAGAATTTCAAAACTATGTGAGGATTTCAATGGACGAAAAATAATGAAAATTTTAAACAAATCAATGAAGCCTTTCTTCACAAAATAAACGAAAATTTTTTTAAAATTTGCGAAAAGCTTCATCTTTTTTATGAAACCAATTTTTAAATGAAAGTTTTTAATTTAGTGAATGAAACTTTTAAATATTATATGATATTCTACAATTTTTTAAAACTTGTATTAGTTTAATGAAAATTTCATCGAACGATTGCCAGTGCAAATTTATAGATTAAATGAAAGAAATTATTAATACACACAGAGAAATAAAGTGCCAACCGAATTGAAAAGTGTATATTAATGGTAGCAACTTATTAATTTAATAAGTACAACGATATTCACATAAGATTTCTAAATATTTTGGGTGTTACAACTACAGTACAGTTAACCTTGTACTGCATGAAACTCCAAATCTTAATGAAAGTTGTTTTAACGATTTTATAACTAAAAATATAGCGAATATATAAAAACCAAATTATGTGTGTCGGAAAGCTTAGTATTTTTTTTACACGTATGAAGTTCTTTTTAAAAACTTAAATTATTGCTGCCTATAAATTCTAATTATTTAAAAATTATAAAAAGAGCTTTATTTTGGAATCACCGTTTTTCAATTTTTGGTATTTGCTCGCCACAGAAAAGAAAAGGCTTTATTTTCAAATTTACCATTATTTTAGAAATATAAACGGTGTGATATTAAAAGGCAGATGTGTCTGTCTGTTTGAAAAATTTTAAGCTAAAAACAAATTTAAATAATTGTTCATTGTGTCGTGATTAAATACCTTCGCGTTAGTTGAATTAAACCGAAATGGATTACCGACAAACCGCGATGTGATACAACATATCTTATTTTTGCGCGCTCGAAACAAAAATCGCAGATTCGGTCTTTCCAAATTTTAAAGCTGTGCAATTAATGACAGCATACTTTGATTTTATGTTTTTGCATTTTTTTCTTTCTTTAGTCCTATTTTCATCCATACATGACGTACTTGGCAACAGAAAAAATTTGATACCCATATTGCCCTATTTAAAACGAAGAGTTACCACCGCATTGCATTTTGTCAAAACGCGAACTAGCACGAACTTCAAAAAAGGCTGAGAACCGTATTTAATTAAATCGACTAAAGATTTTTTTTTACTGAATATCCTTAAAAAAAGTACATTGATGATCGTCCTTCGACAAATTGTATACACAGTTGGACGCGCATTAAAAAAACCTTTCTAATGATACCCATATTGTATATGATTTTAAAGAAACAGATTCTTAAATTAACAAAACATGCAAAAATGGACCCTTTTTCAAAATGGTCCAGCTCCAGGAGTCGAAATATTTTAGATGTCATCATAAAAAATACCAATGTTCATTTTGAGGGGGGTACTCCTTGTACGAATTTCGCTTCCATACAACTTGGGTCGCTCTAATAATTATTATGAACAATTGTATATAAAAATATAAAACTATGTCTTTCTACATCAAATTATATATGATTATATATTTAGTTTAAAAGAAATTGGCTGATTTTACCAAATCTATTTCCATTACGGATTCACTAAAATTTTACTAAGTTAAATAGTAATTTTACTAAGTTTACTAAATTTTCATACTACTTTTACTTTACTTATAATTGCAGACACGTTTTGCCAAAATTAGCTAAACGGTCCGCTGGCCTAAGAATTGTTAATTTTTCTGTAAAATTACATTTTTTCCTCTAACTTTTTTATTTGAGTGTACCTTTGAATATATCGTTCCAATTTTGGTATTATCTAGAAACACACAATAAATATTAATCAATTACAAAATATTTTATATAAAAGTTTGTATATCTAAAAGTGGTATACTATATATTATAAAGTTTTAACCCATATTGGACACGATGTTTTAACACATTTGTTTATAAACGATAATAAAAATTTTTTTTTTTTTTTTTTTTTTTTTTTTTTTTTTTAAATTTATTTTCATCGGGATAAACATTAATTGCATTTATAGTAATTAAATGTGCTAAAGTCCCAAAACTTATTTAGCAAATTGTGAAAAACAATCTGATGTAGGCGTGTCCCCTATCCGGATTTCATTCCTGCCCAAGGAAATCTTCAGTTGACTTTGTTATTAGAATTTCTAGAGATATTTGTTATGTTAAATCACAAACTCAATGAGAATTTCTTGTCCTCGTCTAGGAGCGAGATTCAAAATTTAAAATATCAAAGAAAAAACAAAAACAACAACAAAATATTGTCACAATTGGCTTTGTCATCTTCCAAATACTACTCTGTTTTTTTGACAGACCTAGCAATGTAGTGACGTTTATTCAAGTAAATCAACAATAGAAAATCATATGTTTTCTATTAGTGTCAGTTACATTAAATTTGCACAAGCACCTGCATATTTGTTATTTAAATTTATTTTCATCGGGATAAACATTAATTGCATTTATAGTAATTAAATGTGCTAAAGTCCCAAAACTTATTTAACAAATTGTGAAAAACAATCTGATGTAGGCGTGTCCCTATCCGGATTCATTCCTGCCCAAGGAAATCTTCAGGGGACTTTGTTATTAGAATTTCTAGAGATATTTGTTATGTTAAATCACAAACTCAATGAGAATTTCTTGTCCTCGTCTAGGAGCGAGATTCAAAATTTAAAATATCAAAGAAAAAACAAAAACAACAACAAAATATTGTCACAATTGGCTTTGTCATCTTCCAAATACTACTCTGTTTTTTTGACAGACCTAGCAATGTAGTGACGTTTATTCAAGTAAATCAACAATAGAAAATCATATGTTTTCTATTAGTGTCAGTTACATTTAAATTTGCACAAGCACCTGCATATTTGTTATTTAAATTTATTTTCATCGGGATAAACATTAATTGCATTTATAGTAATTAAATGTGCTAAAGTCCCAAAACTTATTTAACAAATTGTGAAAAACAATCTGATGTAGGCGTGTCCCTATCCGGATTCATTCCTGCCCAAGGAAATCTTCAGGGGACTTTTTTATTAGAATTTCTAGAGATATTTGTTATGTTAAATCACAAACTCAATGAGAATTTCTTGTCCTCGTCTAGGAGCGAGATTCAAAATTTAAAATATCAAAGAAAAAACAAAAACAACAACAAAATATTGTCACAATTGGCTTTGTCATCTTCCAAATACTACTCTGTTTTTTTGACAGACCTAGCAATGTAGTGACGTTTATTCAAGTAAATCAACAATAGAAAATCATATGTTTTCTATTAGTGTCAGTTACATTTAAATTTGCACAAGCACCTGCATATTTGTTATTTAAATTTATTTTCATCGGGATAAACATTAATTGCATTTATAGTAATTAAATGTGCTAAAGTCCCAAAACTTATTTAACAAATTGTGAAAAACAATCTGATGTAGGCGTGTCCCTATCCGGATTTCATTCCTGCCCAAGGAAATCTTCAGGGGACTTTGTTATTAGAAGATGACAAAGCCAATTGTGACAATATTTTGTTGTTGTTTTTGTTTTTTTCTTTGATATTTTAAATTTTGAATCTCGCTCCTAGACGAGGACAAGAAATTCTCATTGAGTTTGTGATTTAACATAACAAATATCTCTAGAAATTCTAATAACAAAGTCCCCTGAAGATTTCCTTGGGCAGGAATGAAATCCGGATAGGGACACGCCTACATCAGATTGTTTTTCACAATTTGTTAAATAAGTTTTGGGACTTTAGCACATTTAATTACTATAAATGCAATTAATGTTTATCCCGATGAAAATAAATTTAAATAACAAATATGCAGGTGCTTGTGCAAATTTAAATGTAACTGACACTAATAGAAAACATATGATTTTCTATTGTTGATTTACTTGAATAAACGCCACTACATTGCTAGGTCTGTCAAAAAAACAGAGTAGTATTTGGAAGATGACAAAGCCAATTGTGACAATATTTTGTTGTTGTTTTTGTTTTTTCTTTGATATTTTAAATTTTGAATCTCGCTCCTAGACGAGGACAAGAAATTCTCATTGAGTTTGTGATTTAACATAACAAATATCTCTAGAAATTCTAATAACAAAGTCCCCTGAAGATTTCCTTGGGCAGGAATGAAATCCGGATAGGGACACGCCTACATCAGATTGTTTTTCACAATTTGTTAAATAAGTTTTGGGATTTTAGCACATTTAATTACTATAAATGCAATTAATGTTTATCCCGATGAAAATAAATTTAAATAACAAATATGCAGGTGCTTGTGCAAATTTAAATGTAACTGACACTAATAGAAAACATATGATTTTCTATTGTTGATTTACTTGAATAAACGCCACTACATTGCTAGGTCTGTCAAAAAACAGAGTAGTATTTGGAAGATGACAAAGCCAATTGTGACAATATTTTGTTGTTGTTTTTGTTTTTTCTTTGATATTTTAAATTTTGAATCTCGCTCCTAGACGAGGACAAGAAATTCTCATTGAGTTTGTGATTTAACATAACAAATATCTCTAGAAATTCTAATAACAAAGTCCCCTGAAGATTTCCTTGGGCAGGAATGAAATCCGGATAGGGACACGCCTACATCAGATTGTTTTTCACAATTTGTTAAATAAGTTTTGGGACTTTAGCACATTTAATTACTATAAAAAGATAATAAAAATGGTTTTCCCAAGATAATGCAGTGTTTTAAAAATTATATAATAATTTATCTTTTTGGCTACACTCAATCGTGAATGCAATAAAAAAAAAACTAAATTTATTTTCCCGAGTTAGCAAATATATTAGGCGTTCCAGTCCAACTGCTCCAATAGAGGTAAATGATACAATAAAAACAGTAAAAAGATACAATAGTATCAATGCAAAAATTTTCTTTTTCAGACATTTTTATGCCAAATGAAATTTATATTCCATATAAAAAGAATCAGCCACATTTGTTATTGGGGGCTAGTGGGCCATATTAAGTGTTATGATTCAACTTTTTAATTCCAAATTTTTGCCAAAACATTTCTTCGCATCAGTAGATATTTAAAATAAAAATTGATTAAAATCGATCCATGTACTTAGATAATATCGGGTCCGCCAAATAACTTTTTTTTTTTTTTTTGAAAATGCTATAAAAAAAACTACTGAATATTTTCTCAAATTTCTTTTTTTATTTGAAAGTACAATCCTTCCGTATTGGATGGTCAGTTGGCTTCAACTCCTGAACCAATTGGACTTTGTATGGCGTCATACCAAGGTCTTTATGCAAAATTCGTCTCAATGATGTCTCCGAAATGTTCAATTGTTGAGAACGACGGTGAATTGATGTTGATGGCGCTTCACCCACACTTTCTGCCACAGCAGCAATATTCTCGGGTGTACGCACTGTTTTTGGCTTTTCACGCTTTGGTTTATCGATGAGGATGCCAGTTTCTTTCACTTTTTTCACAAGATAGCGAACATACGGAGCTGACGGTGCTTCTCTTCTTCCAAAATCCGTACGCAATTTTCGCACACATTCTGATTTTTTAAAGTAGTGTCGCAATATTCCCAGCTTTGTTCAAGCGTATACACACCATATTCGTTCAGCGGAAGGATAAAACTAATTATCTGTCAAATCAGACATGAGCTAAGTGTTACCATTCACGAAATAAGCACTAGTTGAAAAAAAAAACGTTAGATGGCGGACCCTTTATATGTACGAATGTGAGAATTTATTTGGTTTCAATACATTTTCTGAAAATCATTTTTTTTAAGACTATAGTGTTAAGATGTTCGTATTAAAATTTTTCTAAGCCAGAAATCATCCCATTAGCTCAAAACGCAACAACTTACTTTTGTTTAAGGTTGCCGAAAAAAATTTGGTAACTCTAGAAAAAATGTGGCAGCCCTACATAATTGTAGTTGTAGCCTTTGAACGACTTTATATTTTTATTACCAACAAGTTATATCAAACTAGATCCAAATAATAAAAGATGAACAGAAAATGTATGTCAGACTAATTTAAAAGCACTTAACCCTTTAACGGGTAAGGCTGCCTCAGGGCAGTCTTCATAAAATTTACCACAAATGCGTCAAATGAGCGTTTTATACTTAGAAATTAATATATTCCGATAGAAAACTAAATTTGCTAAATATTTTGCAAAGAAATTTTTCGTGTGCCGTCCACGGTTTGGAAGCGAGAAAGACTTAAAATCAAAATTTCGTAAGATTTCAAAAAATTATATCTTGGTAAGAGAAATAAATTTGTTTCAAAACTTCTCTTTTATATGCTTTAATTTTCAAAATGCACCCTTAAATATTTTGGCTCATATCGCCTAAATTAGTCAACGATAAACAATTTTGTTTGAAGATTTTTTTTTAATTGTTTTTCGAGTGCAGCACATAGTATAAATTTCGTTGCAAAACATCGTTTGAAAGTTAGAGGGTTAAGAGAATTTAAAATGCGTTTTAAATGTCCATACTAGCTTGGCCAACCCCTGTATGTCTTGCACCCAAATTAAGGCGAAAGATAAGAAAGTATATGGGTCATTCTTCAGAAAGTCGACACACCAATTTACACAAAATTATGAGCAAGCATTCTTCTAGACCTTATTAACATTTTAATTTATAGTTTTTCTTAAATTCGTCGTAGTTCGCATTTTATCGCAGTTAAAGTTTGGGACTTTTTAATAAAATGCATGTTGTCCAAAAACATCATATATCTTGAACGCGCCATCCAATTTTTAGTCTCATACTAAAGCTTATATATACACAAGGTACCCCAATTTTTACTACTTTCATTCTCCTGGTAACAATTCCAAAAAGTTTTCCTAAAGTGGACCTTTCGCCAATTTGTGTTTTGCAATAATATGACAAAACTGTCATCGAGATTAACTTCCGCTATCACTATTTTAAAAAAGTTTCGACTTGAACGCACACGTTTTTCTTAATTTTGTTGTGTCGTTGCACTTTAACTCCCGTAATCATAAAAAATCTTAATTCCGATTTCGAATACATTTTAGTTAAAACACATTTTAAGCCTTAAAACTGTATTAATAAACGAATATTAGCTTAAAATACCTATTTTGAACCTTGTGTAAAAGATAATATTCATTTATGAATATAGTTTTAAGGCCAAAAGTTGTGTTTTAACTAAAATGTATTTGAAATGCTGTTCAATATTTTTATGAATAAGGGGGTAAGTATTCTTGTCTATTTTAGACAATTTTTCAACGTGTTTCACAACAAAAATATCGTTTGTTACCGTAAATAAAAAAGTTAGCATTACATATGGTAACTCCTTAAGCAGCTTTACGCGAACAAAATTAAATCAATTTTAATTTAAATGGCAATTTTTAGTGATTTTACTTCATTTTCTAACAATTTTATATACTTTTAAAGAGATTTTTTTTTATTTTTATTTATTTTATTAATTAATAATCATATAATTACAAATTATATACTATTACCCTAACCGAGCACTAGCTACTATGGCCTTTGGCGCATTGTAGCGAAAACAGACCAGTGCCTCTGGTGGGAATCGAACCCACGACCCACGCACTGATAAGCCAGCACGCTACCAACTAGCCTACCGGAGCGCACAGAGATTTTTTTATTTTGTGTCCATACAGAGAGAATTTCTGGGACGAGTTTTTATGAAGTTTTTTCACTAAACTGATGAAGTTTACTTCACAATGTGAATGAAACATTTCTTAAACTTCATGAACACGCTTCGCTCTTTTAATGAAACTGTTTTTAATGAAACTTTTTCATTAGTCGTGTGAAATTTTTAATAACTTAAATTAAATTTTTCAATAAATTTTATGAAAAACTGCGTTCATTTAATGAAAATTTTCAATGAACAACTTCCAGTGACATTTCATAGATCTAAGGTAAAAATTCATTGATATCATGCATAACATTCTCTCAGTGTAGGTTACCTTAACTACACTGATGTGCAGTGATGTGAGCCCTTTGGGTTGGTTTGAAAATTGTTATGTAGCTTTTTTAAATTAGTTGCCACAAGAAAATGATCTTTATCCGAAAAATGCCCAAGGAGTTTACCTATAAGCTGATGCATTTGAAATGAAAATATTCCACTTTCAAGGAAACTACACAGTGGTGAATCCTCAGAATAGAACGGAACTTGGATATGTTGCAAAGGACAAACAAATATAATACACCTATTGCGCAATTTCAAGTTTAGGGATTAAAAAATGTTGGTCAAAAATAACCTAATTTGACGTTTTTTTAATTTATTTCTTATATAAATTATTAAACCATATCCAAATTGGATATCAATTAAAAAGTATTTTAAAGACGCATCCACTGTTATATAAAATATTTGCGTGCATGTCCGAACATTTTTGGTATTAATAAAACAGTTTTTTTTCGGATACTACAATTGTATTGAAAGCTGTTGTTGGTTTGAGTTCAAATTAGCACATAATAACCCTTATTTAATTTTATCGAGAGGGTGTCTGGGCTTTTTCAATTTTCGTTATCGTTCGGCTTTAACACGACTTTTCTCGAAGAGCTTTTCTAAGCCATATTCAAATGAGTGCAGACCCTGGGCCCACAACATTGTCAATATGGTTATCAATATTTTTGTTTTATCGAGTTCTTTGTATTCAGTATTAACAGATTGGAATTTCTTAAATTTGAACTTCCAAATGTGCGATTTCGCACCCAAAAAAATACGTGTCTATTATTGTATCTGGTATAAAAATTTTAAAAGAACCTTATCAGTGAATTATCCTATACTCAAAACAACATATATTTAAAAGCTATATTTCTGGTCAAAGATACTTGGGCAAGCCGGCAAGGGGGAAAGTTTTTCCTATTTCCCGTAGGAATTTCTAAAAATACCTTGTAAGTCACATGACAAATTCAAAGTTCCCAAGTTCTGCGATTTTATAAGGGCGCAAAGGGGAGATTTTCCCCCTACCCGGGGAAGTTTTCAAAAATTCCTTATAGGCGGATGTTTACGCGATATTAAAAACCTTATTTTAGTCACCGTAAAAAATACATATATGGAATTCACAGTTTAAGTGCTAACGTACTATAGTTATAATATAGCAACATTTTTAATAGTTTTGTATAGTTTAAACTTCAACTATCATGCTATATTTCAATGACATCACTTTACCTGTGAATTTCTTCATATTGCTTAGCTTGAACGTCAAATCATATAACTTTACCCATTATTAAAGAGTAAATATCTCTTAAAAATTTTTAAAATTTCAGTATTTTTTCAATAGAGTTTCTATTTGATTTGATTTGATTTTTTTTTTTTTTTTTTTTTTAAGAGAGGCAACACTCAGGAAATACTTCCTATATTTAGTGTGTTGCTTTCTTTGGAAAGGGATAGTATAGAGATGAAAGGTGGGGAAAGATGAAGGGCTTCAGACATGGCAACACTGTAATTGCGCGAGATGATAAGTCTTTAGAAACAGTTGTTGCTCGCCACCTGATGGAGAGTTGGCGAACTTATTGAAGCTTTTTGGTTCATAGCCCTGATTCATTATTTTACTTCGGTGGGGTTAATTGCTATGGGAACACCGAAGGTGGACATTGCGATACGTATGAGGGATAGAAAAAACTCATACATATTATTTTGATGTTGCCGGCACCGGGGATCAAACCCGGGACCTTCTGTGTAAAAGTCCAACGCGCTTACCATTACACCACAACGCGAATTATTCGTTATTTGAAAACCATATTTTTTAAATTGATTGTTCAAATTTTCTTTTTGTTCGCTCGATTAATCGAATAATTTTTATTCACTTTTTTTACACTGACGTTGCTTTTAAAGCGACACCTACATTTAAGGTCCAATAATTATTAGATAGGAGGAAAATATAACAACGCAGTAAAAAGCATGTGAAAATTTGAGGGTATATACTATAAAATTAAATTGTTCCAGGGTAGCCATATAAATGTATAAAATATACAGTTTTTTGACATATTTTATTGCAGTGTTTGGAAAAATTATTAATTTTAAGAAAGAAAACCAGTGTTATAAAAGTTATATGCTGATTTGGTATATGAAGTATAGGAACATTTTTTGAAAAAATTGTTGTGCAATATGTACTTTTTATATAAAATTAAAAGATCGGCTCTAGAAATTACCGATCTTGTAAAAATTTTAATATTCAGAAAATTACTTCATTTTCTTTTTTAGTGTAGAAAATAAGCTATTTTGTTTCAACTAACAAAAAAATTTCAAAAATGTATTCGCAAGTAATGACCTATTACAATTTTTAAAAATTGCTTAAAAATACAAATATTTTTGAAAAATTCTCAAAAATCGGGTAAATCCGATAGATAAAGTGTATTACGGTTGGATAGATATTTGCTTTAAAAACAAATATAAAATTTATAATTTAAAAAACATCTTTACCCGTTAAGTACATACAAAGCGTCAAAGTTTGAATTTAAATTGCGAATACCAAATGGTGCAATAAGTGTACAAAAGCTTCAGCTTATTATTGGGAGACCATTACATCTTTCTATCGAATTTCGTCAAAAAATTCTCACTGGATCGGTAAGTGGTCTAAATTTGGTTAAAAGTGGAAAGTATCCTACCAGAGCACATATTGTTTTGCATTATTTCTTCATAATTTGACAGCAAATATTTATTATTTATATGGATCAAATCATAAAAACACTTTTAGCGCAAAATTGTATATATCAAGTTGATTTTTGTATTAAAAAGCTTATGTAGATTTACGACTTTTTTGAACAAATTGTATATTTTTTTTTAAGAAAAGAACACTGAACAATAAAATTTTACTTAAAATAAATGGAATGAAGTTTTAAAATGTGGGCAATTTGTGGGCGACGGACGCTACATTCGCACACTTGTAGTTGAGCCAAAAACAATAAAGGAATATAAAGCTGCGGTACATATCCTCAGTGTATTGAAGCAAGAAAGAGTACTAAATTTGAGGATAAACATTGGGCAGAATCAATAATGTAGTATAAAGATATAAGCAAGTATCAGCTAGAAACGGACGCGACAAATATAGAAGTTATTGTCGCGTCCGTTTCTTGCTGATATTTGCTTATATCTTTTTACTACATTATTGATTCTTCCCAATGTTTATCCTCAAATTTAGTACTCTTTTTTACTTCAATACACAGAGGTTATGTATCGCATCTTTATATTCCTTTATTGCTTTTGGCTCAAATAAAAGTGTGCGAATGTCGCTTCCGTCGCCCAGGAATTGCCCATATGCGAGTGAGGAAAAAGAAAAAAAAAATTATTTAAATATTTTGAGGAAAACCTGAGTTTAACATCAATGAACTTATATTTATTTCGCAAGCAAACAGTGAATAATTTTTAAAAATTATTAATAATCCCGAAAATCCTGCAGCAAATTGATCGAAAAGGGTTTGGTATCTGCTGGTATTATTATAAATTTGCAAATATTTTGAAAAAAATTCACAATTTCATAACCGAACTTATAATTATTTCGTCCACTGTAGTCAAAAAACCTTTTTCTGATGGTCAGAGAACCTTATACATTTTCATTTGGTGTCATACCGTGTAATCGTTATTTTTTTAAGACTCAGAACCATTTTCAATATTACCTCGTAACATATAAATAAGTATTATTTGAAACCGCAATTATTATTTCTATTTGTGATGAATTTAGAAATATATTTTGAACACAAATTTTAGATAATCTTTAAAACACATTTTTTTAGCGATAACAAAATCTGGTATATCCATTCCTACTGGTGTCTATTCCGCTTTATATGGAGAGAAAGTTTTAGATTCTTGGAATGATGTTAATCTAAGATGGATTGCCTATGATAATTGGACATACACTAACAAATTTAATGGTACGAATTAACTGAAAAGCCATTGAATATTTCATTAATATCAATAATTTCTTTTTTGCAGTAAATCACACAGATTTAAAACCAATCCGTTTTATAAATTTGACTTTTCATGGCATAGATACAGTCGCTGAAATACGTTTAAATCATAATTTACTGGGTAGAACGGATAATATGTTTGTCCGCTACTCATACGATATAACAAAATTATTACAACATGAAAATGAGCTAGAAATTGAAATTAAGTCGCCAGTTTATGCCGCTCTACAAAAAGCGAATGATCTGAAAGAGAAAGGTATTGTTATACCACCAAATTGTCCAAATCAAAGATATCATGGGGAATGTCACATGAATATGTTGCGTAAAATGCAGGCCAGTTTTCTTGGGATTGGGGTTTGGCTGCACCGTCGATGGGCATATGGAAATCAGTAGTATTGGAATATTATGATGTTGCCCTGATACGTGATGTTGATGTGGCCTTAAGTAAAATGAAACTCATTGGAATATGAATACAAGAGTATTTATTGATTGTAATGGCCAACATGATTTTGATGCTCAACTAACATTTTATGCTGTGTAAGTACGAGATACGAGATACAAATTGTACAAACAATCACTGATTGATTCTATTGTTTAATTTTATTTTTATTGATTATTATTACATTGTATAGCGAACTACTTAAAGAGGCATTAGTTATTGAGAAAAAGATTAGTTCCAAGGCTGCCATAATTACATTTGATATTGCTATACCAATTGTAAGTTAAATAGATAATCAATTGAGTGTTCCGGAAAGTTCAAATGAAAGCAGTTTAAACTAAATTTGATTTAAACCTAAATTGGGGTTTCCGAACAGCCTTACCATGACACATCGTAAGAGGATTTATCTAAAAGTGCGAACACCAAAACAGGTTTTCTTGATTATGTTTTTGGGTTGTCGCAGAACAATTATGCAATAAAAATCGAAATCTTCGGATTTTGGAAAAATTTAATTATTAAATTTTCACGAAAAGTATGCAAAATACAAAAAAAAAAAATATGGACACTAACTCCATGCACTATAATAAGCATAAAAAATATTAAAATATGCACAAAAATTAAAAAAAAATATGCACTTAAAATTTTTGTTAATATATAACATTAAAACGTCGACGTTGAGACGTTTGTGATCGATGTATTCTGTTGAGTACTGATTTTCAGTGTTTACGAGGGCGGATTTTCGATTTTAAATGATCAGTTGGGTTTAAGAAAGCTGTCTGCAAAATGGTTGACACGTTTGCTCGCAATTGACCATAAACGTAATCGTGTGACAACTTCATAGGATTGTTTAACCGCAATTGGAATGAGTTTTTGCGGCGTTTTGTAACTGTGGATGAAACATGGATACATTACAACACTCCGGAGACAAGCAGCAGTCTAAACAATGGGTTTCTCCGGGTGAACCGGCTCCGAAGAAGGCCAAGGTAAGTTTGTCGGCCAATAAGGTGATGGCAACAGCTTTTTAGGGATCACGCGGGATAGTTCACATCGATTACCTTCAAAAGGGAAAAACAATAAACGGCGAATGGTATGCCAACTTATTGGACCGATTTAACGAGAATTAAAAAAAAAAACGACCCCATATGGCCAAGAAAAAGTTCTTTTTCATCAAGATAGTGCACGGGTGCACACGTGTTCAGTCTCAATGGCAAAATTCCATGAATTGGGCTACGAATTGGTACTTAATCCGCCATATTCTCCGGATTTAGCCCCCAGTGACTATTTCCAATTTCCAAACCTAAAGAAATGGCTCGGTGGAAACAGATTTAGCTTCAACGATGAAATTATTGATCAAACAAATGCCTATTTTATGGACCTCGAAAATCCTATTTTTTGGAAGGGATTCAAAAATTGGAGAAATGTTGGACTAAGTGTATTGAGCTAAAAGAAGATTATTTTTTTATTTTGCAAAAAAAAAAAACTGTGATTCATTCAAAAAGTCACGGACTTATTGATCTCTTTTCTAAAAAGGTGAACTGGAAGTTTGAGAGTTTAAAAGAAATTAAATAAGTTTTAAAAGGAATTAAATTAATAAGTTTTCATATTTTTAAGGACTTTTGATTAAATTTTAAAGATAATTTGTGTTATTGAATATATTCTCTGGATACGTCTTGCATAATTAAGAAACAATTTAATTATTTATTTTGAAAAATACGCATTTCAAAATCCACTCGAAACTACTATTTCTCTTTATCCCAATTTGCATACATACAATTTGAATATAAATTCAAATTGAGATTTTTTTTACAAGAAACGAAGAAAAATGTGATAAAAATATGCATTTAAGTCAAAAAGTGCTTTTATAGCAAAATATGCAAAATTTGACTAACAATCGATGCCATTTTAACGCAAATTTTTTGATTCGCAAAGATATTTTATTTATCCTATTCCACAGTTTTGTGTTTTCAAAAAAAAAGTGGTAATAAGTACAGAACTGTGGCCCAATCCACATAAAAATTAGAGGAGTTATAGGGAAGGTCCTAGGCTTTTATAATATTGTCATTTGAGACAGCATGTGTTACACAGGGGTGATTACTATGACGCCAAAGTTGACCACCTCGCCTATAGAAAATCTTTAAGTGCTTGCTACTTTGGGAAATGTGAACCGATTTGAAAAAAATTTTACTGACATAATCTTCTATACAAGATAAACAAAAAAATATGCGTATGGTAGTAAGATATCTCTTATAACTAAAAAGATATTTGATGTTAAAAATTAAAATGTTAATTTTTTGGCTTGAGTTTTTTTTTATTTCTGGCTAATATCTTTTTTGATCTATACTCTATTTGATTTCATATTTTGTATAGCTTTTCCTAGTAATTAAATAACATAGGTTAAAACCTACTCCCATCTCTTTATAATATATAATATTATATGCATATAATATTATATAAAGGGTCCGCAAAATAACTTTTTTTTTTGAAAATGCTATAAAAAACTACTGAATATTTTCTCAAATTTCTTTTTTTATTTGAAAGTACAATCCTTCCGGTTAATAATGGAAAATAATTTCATTCAAATGGCTGGCCATGCAGTAGCCTACACGATCGGTCCAATTTTTAAGCACATTATCGATTGTGTGCAGCTGTATTTCCTCCTCTTCAATTTTTGTGAACAAAAATTCGTTCAACATGGCCCGATAACGATCGCCATTGACTGTAACGGCCACTCCTTGCTCATTTTCGAAGAAAAAATGACCCAATTATGCCTATGGACCAAAATCCGCACCAAACAGTGACTCGTTTTGGGTGTATCGGCACACATTCTGCAACATTACCATGATTTTCAAAGTAATGTCGCAATATTTCCCAGCGTTGTTCAAGCGTATACACAACGATATTCGTTCAGCGGAAGGACAAAACTAATTATCTGTCAAATCAGACATGAGCTAAGTGTTACCATTCACGAAATAAGCACTAGTTGAAAAAAAAACGTTAGATGGCGGACCCTTTATTATCCAGAGATGGGAGTGGTTTTTAACCTGTTATTTAATTACTAGGAAAATCTATACAAAAAGGAATTTCATGCAAAGGTTTTTTCCCCTCAATAATCTAAAACTAATAAAGACTTATAGATATACTCCAACAGGCTTTTCAACGATGCCAGTTTTATCTGGATCCCAAAAGTCCTTTCGCTAAAAACCTTAATTGCTAAAATCTTTTGTAGACCCGCCTACCAATAAACTCAGCGTGAACTTTTTTAGTGGATGAACAATTTTGCAGTCATTTTGGTTAATTTTTTTATATAAAAAATTTATTATTTTCGATACCGACAACCCATGTTCTTTGAGAGCTATAATATTGCAATGTAAATTTTATAGTATGACATAACCTCACAATATTTTTCGGTAAAGATTTTTGAATATACACATTAAATTAATTGAAAATCAGTTAAAAAAAGGACTACTTACTTTTCGTTTAAAACAACTGTATTTTTAGTTTATTTTCGACTGTAAAAAAATTAATTGACAAAATCGATGAAAATGAATGAATATTTAACTAAGACCGAAAGTTCGTTTTTTTTTGTTTATTTTGTTTATTAAATAACTGACAGAAAGTTAAAAAATATAATTCTTTGGTAATTTAACTTGATATTCAATCGAAACAACTTTACTGAATAACTTTTTTAAATAACTGCTGAGCTTTTATGGAAATGTTCTTGTAATTGTATCAATTGCATTTTTCCTCAGAAATAATTTTGGTCATAATTTGGTTTTTCGTATCTCGCATAGTTTTCGATAAAATTGTAAAATTTAAATTTTTATAAATTCAAAACAGTTTTTTGTAAAAAGTGCTCGATCAAAGATTTTGATTTTTATTGCAAAATCTTTTGAGACAACCCAAATACATAATCAAGAAAATCATTTTTTAAGTTCGCTCTTATGGGTTAAATCTGCTACCGACGTGGCGGCTTACATTTTTTACATTTTAGGAATATTTATTTAATTTAAATATTGTTTGTTCTAGGATCAAGTTACTCTTTGGTGGCCAAATGGTTATGGTGATCAAAAACTTTATCCTTTACATTTAACTTTAAAAGCTTGGTGGAATAAGGCAGACTCTAGCTTACGCGATAAAACTACCTCACAAAAATCTATAAAAATTGGATTTAGGACAATCGAACTAGTGGAGGATCCTGTTAAAGAAGGTAAGCCCATATTTAATTACGTTCTTATACACATTACATTTGTTTTTGTTTTTCCAGGCACTGGCAACACTTTCCTTTTCAGAGTTAATGGCAAAGAAATTTTCATGAAGGGCAGTAATTATATACCAAGCCACATATTGCCAGAATTTAGCAGAGAAAAGAGTAGAAGTGAGTTAAAAATGTCCCTTAAAAAAGGGTTTGTTGATTTTCATTTTTGTTTTTGAAAAACGGTAACCTGTTCCTGTTATTTCAATCATGTAATATATAGTCACCTTAACTACAAAAAGGCATAACTAACCCTGTTTCATTGACGATATTAATTATAAAGCCACATATACTTTCATACAGAGAGAATTCCTTGGACGAGTTTTAATGAAATGAAGCTTTTTTCACAATGTGAGTAGGGGTCCTATCTTTAAATAGCTTATGGGGTATGTAAAAAGAGATTCCTATTTGTATATTTTGCGTTCAAAATTCCGACATCTCTGGCAATTCAGCTGTTCAAATGAGAACAGTAGGTTAGGTTAGGAGATGAAATCCAAAATATGGTAAACTTGATTATTTGTTAAAAGTTGGACAAAATTTATTGTTTCCATCAAAGTTTGCATAATTTTATTGAAAATTATTAATATAATTTTGTTTGACTATAATTACATTTATTTTTTTTTATTAACTTAACCCATTTTAAACAGCCGTTGCTTTAGAGCAACACCTACATTTAAGGTTCTGTAATTTTGGATAGGAGGGAGATATAATAGCGCAGTAAAAAGCATGTGAAAATTTGTAGTCTTTACTATACAAATAAATTAAAAAAATGTGAAAACTATTTTTCCAGGTTGCCATATAGTTAATTAAAAATACAATTTTGACATTTTTTATAGCACTTTTATGAAAAATTATTAATTTATAGAAAGGAGACCGGTCTTATAAATTTGGTTAAGGATGTATGGGAAAAGTGTTTGAATAAGGAAATTTTTTTATGCAGTTTGCACTTTTAATGTAAAATTAAGAGATCGGATCAAGAAATTTCCGATCTTGTAAAAACTTTAATATACATCAGAAGATGTTATTTCATTTTCTAGTGTAGAAAATGGGCTATTTTCTTTCAACAAATAAAAAATTTAAAAAAAAAATTATTCGCTAGTGTTGCCATACCACAATTGTGAAAAATTATCTAAAATAAAGGGTCCGCCATCTAACGTTTTTTTTTCAACTAGTGCTTATTTCGTGAATGGTAACACTTAGCTCATGTCTGATTTGACAGATAATTAGTTTTATCCTTCCGCTGAACGAATATGGTTGTGTATACGCTTGAACAACGCTGGGAAATATTGCGACATTACTTTGAAAATCATGGTAATGTCACTGTTTGGTGCGGATTTTGGTCCATAGGCATAATTGGGCCATTTTTCTTCGAAAATGAGCAAGGAGTGGCCGTTACAGTCACTGGCGATCGTTATCGGGCCATGTTGAACGAATTTTGTTCACAAAAATTGAAGAGGAGGAAATACAGCTGGACACAATCGATAATGTGCTTAAAAATTGGACCGATCGTGTAGGCTACTGCATGGCCAGCCGAGGGAGCCATTTGAATGAAATTATTTTCCATTATTAACCGGAAGGATTGTACTTTCAAATAAAAAAAGAAATTTGAGAAAATATTTAGTAGTTTTTTTTTATAGCATTTTCAAAAAAAAGCTATTTGGCGGACCCTTTACCAATGCTTTCCAAAAATTCTCAAAAATCGTAAAAATCCGATAGATCAAATTGTGTTTTCGGGTTGATAGATAATTGCTTTAACAACAAATAAAAATAATTATTAAAAAAAATCTTAACCCGTTAAGAACATACAAAGCGTCCAAGTTTGAATTTAAATAGCGAGTACCACCGCTTGAGGGATCATTAAATGTACAAAAACTCCAAAAAAAGTTTATTGAGACACCATTAAACATTTCTACCAAATTCGTCAAAAAAAAATTCCACGGGATCGATGAGTGGTATAAAATGGGTTAAATTTTACTATTATAAGTTTGATACACGTATAATTTTTATTCAAAATAAAAAATTATGTTTTTTCGACCTTTAATTGAGCAATGAAAATGAAAATTATTTAAATTCGAGGCCATACTCCATATTGTCCTAACAAATAATCTATAGTGAAAATAAGAAGGATAATAAAAACAAAAAGCGTGTACTGTATATCTACCAAAGTCAGAGCTTGCACATAACGAACAAGTTTTCAATTTGTTTTTGATCAATGGTGATAATCTTTACTTCGAACTCATATATTAGTTCTTATTTAGTTTTATAACTAGGTTATATGAATGTTTGATCTTTGCATGGGATTGTCACTTCTTTCAAGACGTGTTCAGATGATGGGAACCTAGAAAATTCCGGAAATAGATCTATCAATACATTCCTGAAAGTAGTAAAATAATAAATCTGGAAACAATATCCTAATAAAGAAATATAGAGTATGGCCTCGAACTTGAATAATTTTCATTTTAATATTATATTATAAAAATAGCCATCGGCATTTCTAAATTACGTGTGTAATGTTTGTTTCGAGGCTAAAAATTGTTAATGATATCCGAGGAAGTCAAAATTCTTTATCTAAATAATTTGAAGTAATTTAATATAATTTCTGTTAAAATTATGATTAAATTTTAATTATTTTGTAAACTAGTGCAATCCCCAAAATAAATGAAATTCGGAAGAATTGCTTTTTTTCTATACATGACTCTGATATCAGGTTTTCAAAATTTTAAATTTTCCTTAAAGCAAATTATACTTTCCTATTGAAAAAAAAAATTTTGTGGACACTTTAAAAGTTATGACAACACAGGCCTACCAAACTTTAGAAAGGTCAAGGTTTACGTTTACGAGATATCTTAATTTATTGTTTAAAACCCCCAGCTTTTTGCTATATTCGGGACGTTAAAACATCGCGAATTAAGATTTATTCCCAAAATTGATTACATCATCTTAAGGTCTTAACTGTTGCCTTTTAAATTCTGGTTTCATCTTTCCAGTGTTAAACCTGAGTTTTGAATTCAATAGGGGTCTGAAAGTCAGATTAAATACAAAATTTTGTGAATAAATCGTACTACGCGGTGTTATAACATCCCGAATATAGCAAAAAACCGTTTTTTGCAAAACTTGTTGCAATGATTTCTTGAAAACTTAATGCGAAGGAGAAAGTCTCATATTCAGCGCAACTTCAGTCCTTAGAAAAGTATGCTTTATTCTTAGGGTCTTGTGTTGTCATAACTTTAAAATTTGTCTACAGATTTCTTTTTTTAATTATGAAAGTAAAATTTGGAAATAATTTTTTTTAAATCGAAATTTTGACCACTATCTTAGATGCAAAATTATAAGAACCCTTTGTCAAAACAATATATTCTCAAGATATTTTGAAACTAATTTCGAATAGGATTGATCAAAAAATGTAAAAAAAAAATCAGTTTAATTTACTTACTTTTATTTAAAAGTAATTGAAATTCGAATGTCTCTTAAGGAAACTATCCCGATAGGTTCCGTCCGATCTTAATAAAATTCTCTAGGGGGGATTAAATTTAGAAATTGTGAAATTATTTTCGTCCTACATCTTAAAAGGGAGAATGTATTTTTATGACTCCTAAATTTTTAATATCAAATTACAGTTAAACATCTCCTACAATCGGCAAAGGAATCTCATCAAAATATGATACGAGTCTGGGGTGGTGGTATATATGAATCGGATTATTTTTACGAAGTGGCAGATGAGAATGGTATTTTAATTTGGCAAGATATGATGTTTGCCTGTGCCATGTATCCAGTAACCGATGCATTTTTAGCATCGGTACGCACAGAAATTTCACAAAATGGTAAAAGAATTGGTCATCATGCTAGTATTGCGATATTGGCAACAAATAATGAAAATGAAGTGGCCCTAGTACAAAATTGGTATGGCACAGAAGGTCACCAAGAGCAATATAAATCAGACTATAGGCAATTATATTTGGCTACAGTAATACATGAATTGAAAATATTAGAATATCCCAGTAGGCCAAGGCCATTGGCGTCATCACCTTCGAATGGCAAAGAATCCGAAAAGGAAAATTATATATCGCACAATCCCTCGGATGAAAATTATGGCGATGGTGAGTAAAAGTAAGAGAAAATGAAAACTAGTTTTTACTTAAAAAATAACTTCTTTATTTTAGTACATTTTTATGATATTTTTAAAGATGGCTGGAGTCCTAATATATATCCAAAACCAAGATTTTCTTCAGAATACGGGTTTCAATCATTGCCCTCTAAACAATCTTGGCTTAAGACATTAAACGGTTCCGAAAGTCTAGATGAATTGGTGGATCATAGACAACATCATCCTTTGGGGATGTTGGCTATAACGGGCTTAGTAAGGCGACATTTTCCTTTACCTCTACCAGAAGATTCGAATTATATGGAAGCGTTAATATACTTTAGTCAAATTGCTCAGGCTATGGCTACCAAAGTTGAGACAGAATTTTATCGTAGTTTACGTGATACAGAGCACCGCACAATGGGTGCTTTGTATTGGCAATTAAATGATGTATGGATAGCACCGTCCTGGTCGGCTATAGATTTTTATGGAAATTATAAGGTAAACTATTATCAGAGAAGACAAATAAAAAATCAAAACTCAATGCATTTAATGTAAAAAAGTACTGTATAGGAGAAGTTTCAGAAATTTTCGACATTTTGAGGCAAAATATTTTCAAAAAATTCTGTTTTGCACATGAATAACATTTTGCGTATATATTAGCCAATGTTTAAGCATGCTGAATCAATTCGCGTTCATCATTTAACTTTAGCGGTGCAAAAATTATAGTGATTTCAAGTTTAAAGCAAATTAAAAATATTAAAATTACAGTTTTGCTTGAATTTAATTACAGTTGCATCAATTTGTAGATCTAATTGTATTTATCCACCAAAAAAACAAAAAATATAAAAATACACTCAAAAAAATTGTTTGTCATATATTAGAGCGCTAAAAGAAAACCGCGATTATTTTAGATATTTAATTTGGTTTAGGGAAATAATATTAAATACCCGTGTAAAAAAGTTTATATATGATCATATAAGACCAAATATAAATATATCTGAAATTTGAGTGTATATAATTATATCTTCCATATAGCTTTATAAAATAATATATAATTATATTTGAAGGGCTATATAAATATATCTGAACTCTGATATAATTGGAGTTACTCAAATTTTGGATATAATTATATATGATCATATCTGGTCATATCTAAATCTTTTACTGGGATACTTATAAATTCGCAAAATTCAAAATTTAGGTGAAGTATGCTTTTGAGGTTATGAAAATTGTGTTCCATAAAATTTTATGTCCTTAAAATTTGTTAATGCCTTTTCGATTTTATTATTAAGCTCATTAAAATCTAATGTACGTTTTGGCAAAATTGATACAGCGCTTTAGTTGTCACAAAGCGAATTGTTTTTAGAAAAACATACCTTTGTTCCCACTAGGAATGAACAAAATTTATTTGCACATTATCAATTTAGTCCGTCGTGAAGATTCACTGTAGATAACAAACTATGTTCTGAAGCCAAGTTTTTTATAAACAATCAAAAAAACAAATATAACAATAAAAATATTTAAAATTTCTTATAAAAGGATTTCATTATTTTTGCAGCTCGTTGCGAAGTTGCCAAAACAACTTTCGAACAAATAAAAACATAACAAATATAACATTATTCAAAAAAAAAACAGGGTCACTGACGAAGGTTCAATACCAGAAACTGCGCAGTCTGATTCAGAAAATTAAAAAATTTACAATGTAGTTATGATTTTTAGAAAATACACTCATTCTTCTCTACCACGCCTTTCACAATGACTACTACTGTTTACTACATGAATCGCTGACATGTACACGATGAAAAAAAGCCCGGAAAAAATGCTGGTAATATACTTTTAGTTGGAAAACATTTCCGTTTGCCATGTTTCTAATATACATTTTTGCATGCAAAAATTTTTGCCTGTAAACATGTATATGCTTTGCACAAGGGATAAGCGTCTGAAGTCAAACATACATATGTTTGGCTACAAAGCAATATATGTTCATTATTAGTATATTTGAATGTCCCAAACATAATATCTAAAAATTTTAAAATTGCAAATATATCCTTGTTTAGGTTGGAAAATTTGAATAATTGTAAACATATATATAATTACCTGCAAACATATTCAAAAGTGCTTTTATTCAGCGTGTTGTTATGGGCAGAATTTTCGGAGTGTACATAGCTCCTAAGTCTAGTGACTCCATTTTGTATTGGTTTGGATCTGAAAGTTTAAAACTATCAGCAAAAAAAATAAAATGAATGAGTTTCTAGAATTTTTTTTTATTTTTATTCTTTTAAATGGCCATCAATGTTTGAAGCATGTACTTTAGTGTTTTAATAAACAACTACCACAACAGTAATTTTTCAGCAAACAGTTAATTTTGTTAGTTTTTTTTATTAAAAAAATATTTTTACAGTTGTTTCAAATTTGTTGTAGTAAAAAATTGGCGGTTGTTTTGACGACATTGTTAGTTGTTTTAGTACATTTGCTAGTTGTTTTTCAACAGTTAGAAACAACTACATTTTCAGTTATTTTACCTGTAATTACATTTGTTGTTTAAACTGTCATTTTTAGTAGATTCTACTAAAAAACTTTTTTGATTGTATAGTCTACCTAACACTATCCATCCATTATCTCAATTCATAAACCTTGAGAAATAAATTTTTAAAGTTGCTCATAAAAGAAGAAGTAAACAAACTTGGAAAAAACACAGTTTTTTTTTTTTTTTAAATACACAGATAGAATTTCTTAGACGAGTTGCATGAAATTTTTCATAAATAATAGTATGAATTCCAGCCGCAATTCATAGATCTAATACATGCAGATAATTCTCTCAGTGTACTAGTGCAAAATTACTTTTTTTTTTTTATTTATGAATAAATAATCATATAATTACAAATTATATACTATTACCCTAACCGCGCACTAGCTACTATGGGCGAAAACAGACCAGTGCCTCTGTGGGAATCGAACCCGCGACCCCCTCACATATAAGCCAGCACGCTACCAACTAACCTACCGGGCGCACTGCAAAATTAATAAAAATGCTCTTTTGGTTAAAAATAGCTCAAAAATATAAAACTGAAAACCTAAAAATATAAAAAAATATTGTGAATTAAAATTTTGTTTGATTTCTTACTCACTTTCAATTAAAAGTTCAATAATATCTATTTAATGTTTAATTAAAAATGAATTTTGTAAACACAAATTTCCAAGTTGTATACCCATAATGACTACAGAGTGAAAAATGTCAAAATTAAAAAAATACTCTCCAAAATTTAAAAAATATGTCCAAAAAAACAAAAATTAAAAAAAATTTATTTTAACGATTTTCTAAATTTACTTATTTATTAAATTTCGAAAATTTTGGCGATTGTTTCCAATTTTGACGATTTTTTAAATTTTAAGCATTTTTAAAAAAAATTTCAATTTCTATTTGGGATTCGATAATATAATCTTAAACCGAACAAAATTAAATTTTTTTTTTTTTTTTTTTTTTTTTTTATTTAAATTTATTTTCATCGGGATAAACATTAATTGCATTTATAGTAATTAAATGTGCTAAAGTCCCAAAACTTATTTAACAAATTGTGAAAAACAATCTGATGTAGGCGTGTCCCTATCCGGATTTCATAAAATTTGTTTTTGGAAGTTTTTTAAAATTTGGACGATTTTTGCAATACTTGTTGAATTTTTTTTTAGATTTTTGTTATTTTTGCCACTTTTTTTTGAAAACAAAACAATATTCAATTTAATTTTTAAAGGCACACAGAGAGAATTTCTTGGACGAGTTTTAATGAAATTTTTTCATAAAACTGATGAAGCTTTCTTCAAAATGTGAATGAAAATTTTTTTACAGTTTATGAAAAAGCTTCAGAGTTTTAATGAAAATATTTTTAATAAAACTTTTTTATTAGTCGTATAAAATTTTTAGTGAATAAATTGATATTTTTATAAAATATTATGAAAATTCGATAATAAGATCTTAAACCGAACAAAATTAAAATTCTTTTAACTGCATTAATGTAATGAAAAATGTCAACGGACTGGTTCCGGTGATAGTTCATAGATGTAAAGCCAAAAATTTTGTGATATTTTTAAATTCTCAGTGTATGATTAAATTCTTAATTTAAAATAAAATCAATAAAATAATAAGTAAAATAATTGCGATTTGTAATTTAATTGATACTTTAATTTCCTTAATATTACCCAATTCAATGAAACTTTTATTTGAATTAACAAATATTTTAATTGAAACTATTAAAAAACTACTAAAAAAAAAGCTAATTTGTCTTCTCTGATGTTAATTAAAAATAATATCTTCCTAAATCGCAAATTATTAATAATCTATTTTTCAGTTGTTGTACTATTGGTCCAAAGAATTTTTGGCCCCTATAGCCATTGTTGCCCTATACGATTCGAATACTAAATCTATAAATGTTTCTTTAATATGTGATCTATTTGAAGAGCATTCACACTATTTGGAAGTTACTATGAATATTTACAAATGGTCAGAACTAAATGCCCGAAAAACTTATGGATGGGAAGCGACTTTGGTAAGAGAATTAGAGAAATTGAATAAAACAAAAGTTTAAATTGAAGATTTTTGCTTTTTAAAGAAACCCAATGGTGTACACTATGACAAAGTTATACCCATCTCTGATATTATCAAGAATGATTTTACCAATAATAATTGCTTTGTGGAATTTCTTTTAAAACGCGGTGGTGTACAAACGATATCACGAACATATTACTTTCCTAGTACCTTCGGCACGGCTCAAGGTGTTAAGGATCCTCAATTAGAGGTAAGAGTTGTTAATTTAAATCCCGTAATTTATATAGAATCGTTATTCATTTTTTTTCAGCTAAAAATCTCTGGCAATAGTTTTTGTAATGATTCGGTGAATTTAAAATTAAATAGTTATAGTTTACAATTAACAGTTAAATATCCTGCCATTTTTGTTTATATTGAACTAATAGCAACTCAATATAATATTCAAAATTATAAGTTATCACAAAATGGATTCATGCTAGTAACTCCCATAACTGTGGTGCATTTGGAAGTGGAGGCAACAGAATGTATTAAATTGAACAAAAATGATATTAAAATATTAACAGTTAATCAATTTATACTATAAAGTATTAATCATTTGAAATATATAATTTTTTTAAATGAAAAAAAAAGTAATGAACCTAAAATTAAATGAGAAATGAACCCTAAATGAGAAAATGTCTTAAAAAAAAAAAAGTGTGGAGGTAAGACGTCCCTCTTAGCCCTTAGTCCTTAAAGCTTGAAACTAAAATTCAAAGTACGAATGGCAAATTTCAAACTAACAGCTGCGCCAGTGTTGTTCAATTGCCCACAAATATACGAGTATGAAAACAAACATTTGTTTTTGGAAACCTTTATCAAGGGAAGAGTGGAGGCGAATGGGGGTATACAGACCAAATTTTGGGAATCGAGTTTTTTTACATAATATAATAGAACTAGTACATTTATGCATACTTGGGAGAAATTTTTGCTATTTTTCTGCGTTTTTTTTCTGAAAAAATTTCTTTAATAGTTAAATTTTCGGTAGGTCTTTTTTGAATACCCCAAGTTTTAGGTTGATAATAGAAAAGTCGAATACAGAGAGACAAAATTGCGGCAGCTACTTGAGGCGCAAGGCTTTTTCAACAACTTGTTTATGATTTAAGAATTAAATTTAGAAAATTAGTTTAAGAAAAAATTTAATTTCTTTTCCTTAACATATAACGTAATGAAATTGCATCAAATTTACGTAGCTGATAAAATAAATAGTTATGCTATTAAAATGTTGACTTTATTTTCGGATAACCACATGTTTTCTTTAACATGTGGTTATCCGAAAATCAAGCATATACTTATTTTAAAATGGCAAAAACGAAAAACAACTTCAATAACATATTTGTAATTTGTTTGAGAATCAATCTTATTGGTAGTAATGCAAAATATTTGGAACAAACAAATATTCAAATATCTAAAAATCCAATCATCAATATAGAAAAGAAGCTCAGAAAAATCCTAAAAAGATCTGAGAATTTGGATGCGTTCTAAAAAAAAAAGCTCTTAAAATCTGATTATATTACAATCTGATCATTATTCTGAAAGAAAAAGTCACGGAGAATCCGAAACATAAATGTTTTTCTAAAGGAGAAGTTTTAATTTGAGAAACATTCCTAGGCATTCGCGGCTTCAGCAATTAATATAAAGGGTAATTGCATACGCCACAGTGTACAAAAAACAACTAACACATGCAATTGTACATCATGGCTAGGGTGTCCCAAAAATACTTATGTTGACCCAAGCACAAAGGTACCTCAAAAAAGGGCGATCATTTGTTTTGGCTATTTCAACCAAAATCTTATTTTTTTTTCCTATCGAGTTAATAATCATTTGTAACGGTTGCATAAAGAAAGCATATTATCCACATATGGTCAAAGTTTCCTGATTTTTGATATTTAGGATATTTTATTTTATATGAAATATTTTTTTTTTTTAATTAATTACTAAGAACTTTACTTCTTTTAGCACAATTTTGAGAATACAAAAGTAAAACAAATATTGTTTTGACAAAGTTCAAAGATATCACTCTAAAGTTGTATTTTAATTTTTAAAATTTGCAAAAATTCCGGTATACATCCAAAATAAAAACAACTTAAAAAACATATTATAGAAACTTCTGGGTACTATGCTTGACTGTGATTGTCAAATGGTTGTTATATCCTCGTTTTAAGGGTATTTTTCCCCCTTTCTTTATGAAAGGAACAGAAAACACCAATACATTGAGGGGTTAAAGGGTTAAAATACTCCACAAAAATATTCCTAAAATGTATGGGTCATATGGTTTCTTATGACGATTCACCATAAGAATGTGCAAAAGGGGGGAAACTTTAACCCACCCTCAAAAATAAAATTTAGACGTAAACTTTTAAAATGCCGACAAACGTATATTTTTTTGGTCCCTCTACCATAATCCGTTGTCGAAATTATTTTGGAAAAAGTTTGATATTGTTGTAAAGTGTAATTATTAACATTATTTAATTGGTTAAGTTCTCGTGTAAAAAAGGTTATATATGACCATATATAATTTTATCTGAAATTTGAGTATCTAATTATAATCTAAGTCCTTATACAGTTATATATAACTCCATATGTATGCACAGCGCATACTCTAGAGACATTTATTCGTTCCCCCGCATAGTTTAGGGACATTTGCTTACTTTGGGTACTGTCCCCAAAGTTTTCGCGCCTTTTCATACATCTAGCGTTTAAGATTAGGACAATTTTTTCTATACACCGCATAATAAAACTTTTTTATTAGTCGTATAAAATTTTTAGTGAATAAATTGATATTTTTATAAAATTTTATGAAAATTCGATAATAAGATCTTAAACCGAACAAAATTAAAATTCTTTTAACTGCATTAATGTAATGAAAAATGTCAACGGACTGGTTCCGGTGATAGTTCATAGATGTAAAGCCAAAAATTTTGTGATATCTTGCATAGAACTCTCTCAGTGTATGATTAAATTCTTTTCATACATCTAGCGTTTAAGATGAGGACAATTTTTTCTATACACCGCATATTTCGGCGACAATTTTGGGCTTGTCCCTAAAGTATGCGCTGTGCATACATATATATATATATTAGGGCGGGTCGATTTAATAATCGCCCAAAGCTCAGTGAAAATCGTATTCTAGGGATCAAAATAAGAAACTTTGCGGAATTAACCATACCTCTAAAACGAATTCTACTACCCCGAAACTGTTGACTTTTGTCCCGTAGGGTCAAGTTTTGAAAAATCCCACTTTGACCCATGTAGAGTGCCCCAATCGAGTCCAAATGTATGACCGACCCCCACTAACTTTGAAGGGCCGATCCACCCATGCTCGTGGCACACACCCCCCTGGAACTCCCCTGGGGGGTTCCCCATACAAACATTTCAAAAAATCTCCATTTTTGGCACTTTATTTTATTATTTTTTATTTATTTTATTTATTTTTAATATTTTATTTATTTTTTCTCTTTAGAAATTTATTTAGTCAGAACATATGTAAATGAAAAAAATAATTTAACTTAGTAATAGAAAAGAAATAAAAAAAATTACTGTTTGAAGTCTTTTTTGCTTTCAAGTCTGGGCAATTTCGCACGGCTCTCTTATGTCGTCGCCATAACAGCCTCTACATTTTCCGGTATAACTCGTTTGGAAACGCTAGCTAGCAATTGAACGTGTCGTTCTGTTGCAGGTCGTAAAATAGGTTGTGTGGGTTTTTTAAGCCACCACAAGACACAGCTGCATGTCGTAAACTTACTTAAGCAAAATCGGTTACAGGTAGAATTGAGCATAAAATTATCATAAAGGATTTTCCAGAAGTAATAAAAGGCGCACTTGCTTAACAGAAAGCATAAAATTATCATAAAGGATTTTCCAGAAGTAATAAAAGGCGCACTTGCTTAACAGTATTTGTGGTCAGATTAACGTTTAATTTACATGTAAGTATTTTATGGGCAGTTTTGACAACAAAATCGGTTACAGGTAGAATTGAGCATAAAATTATCATAAAGGATTTTCCAGAAGTAATAAAAGGCGCACTTGCTTAACAGATTTTGTGGTCAGATTAACTTTTAATTTACATGTAAGTATTTAATGGGCAGTTTTAACAACAAAATCGGTTACAGGTAGAATTAAAATTACCATTTCATTTTTATTACCTCGTAGACCATATATAACGCAACAGTTTTTGTGAATGCATTAAGTCGTTGTGAAGAACTCAAAGTGTGAAGTTCTAATTTCAGATAAAAAAATATTTAAAAAAAAAATCATTCCAAATCAAAAAGTTTACAATGAATCCACCATCCTTTACACCGCAAGATGAAGCAATAACAACATCAACAACTATCGAAAACCCAATGAGTCATATACCCAGGCATGATGTTACTGTTTTTGGTGTGTCTACTGATTTGACTGATCTTAATTTACCAACCCATCTGGATATTTTGAGATATTATTTTTACTTGAGCGAACAAAAAAAATTGCTCTATAAATCATTCACTATTCAAGTACAAGATAAGTTGATTGGAATTTGGAAAAAACTTGGTATGGAAATAATGCTGAAAAAAAGTGTATATAATAAATTGAATAGATTGCTTGTCAAATATCAAGAGCAAATCAAGAATAGAAACAAACACCAAGAATTTACAGAGTATGTAAAATCTCTGGAAACAATTTTTTTCATTGGAACATGTAAATGCGATTTGAAGGCAGCTCCATGTGCATGCGGTTTGGTTCCCGAACGCCTCAAAGAGTTTATGCACGATCAACATAATCAGAGAAGACTAACAATGGATGGATTTGCGATGGAAATTGAAGAGCAAGGAGCAACGTCTATGTCATCAATGCCAACATACCAAGATCCCGATGATTCAACATACGCACCGCCACCGGTTCAAGAAGATTTGGATATAAGCACAAGTTCACAATACACACAGAGATACGATTGTTTTAACTTTGCCTTGGTATGTGACAGATTTGGTGTGCCTGATAGAGTAGCATCAGCAATGGGAACCGCTCTTTTCCAAGATTTTAAAATGAAAGATACCCATGGCAAACCTCTCATCATGGATAAATCGAAAGTTCGCCGAGAAAAAGAGAAATGCAGACAAGAAGTGCTTCGCAAACGGTTAGATGATACCAATTTGTTAGCATTTTCATTCGATGGCAGAAAAGATGATACTTTAACGAGAGATGCAATTGATGAGAAGTATCATACTAGGATGGTAAAAGAACCTCATCTTGTTATTTTGAGAGAACCGAATTCTGAATTGATTGGTTACGTAAGACTGGAACATGAAACCGCTGAATACAAAACAACCAAATTAAATGATTTTTTTAACGATAAAAATATATCACTGAATGAATTAATTGGCATATGCGTTGACGGTGAGCCAACAAACACTGGCCCACACGGTGGAATTATACGACGATTCGAATTGCTGTTAAAAAGACCATTGCATTGGTTCGTTTGCCTTCTACACTTCAACGAACTTCCGTTTCGGCATTTGTTTGAAGCTTTGGATAAATCAACCAGCACTGGACCAAGATCGGCAACCGGAAAATTGAGCCGTCAAATCGAAACTTGTGAAACTCTTCCGGTAAGTTATTGCTATCACTCATTTATTATAATTGTCAACCGTTTTTAATTGCTTTATTTTTATATATTTTCAGGTGGTGGACGGCTTTCAGAAAATTGAGTTGAAAAATATGCCCCCTGCTCCAGAAAAAATTGAATTTTCCACCGATTCCAAGTACTTATACGACATGGCCCATGCAATTTCTAGCGGCGTGGTTTCAGTGGATCTGGCTAACATCAAACCAGGGAAAATTGTACATTCTCGGTGGCTCACCAAGGCCGCTAGACTATTACGATTATATGTGACAACGGAAAATCCAGATGCAAATTTAAGAATACTGGTTGAATTTATAATTACATGTTATGTGCCAATGTACTTCAATATTAAGTATTACAGCTCTGTCGTGTACGGTAGTAGATTATTTTTCAAATTCATTAGTTGGTCAAGATTTCTAGAACCTCGTTTACGCAAAATTGTCAATAAAGTAATTACAGATAATTCATATTATGCGCATTCGGAAAATATCTTGTTATCAATGTTGTTTGATGATAGCAAAGAAAAGCGCGACTGTGCTATCAAGATAATTCTACGCTATCGAACCGATGTTGACGACCCAACGGGACTTAGAGCTTATAAAAAACCAGATATAAACTTTTATTGCACAAGTTACACGGAAATGATCAATATGAATGACATAAATGACGTATTTGAACCACCATTCACTCGAAGCATTCCATACGATACTTTGAAAGAATATTTAAATCAAGATGATCCACCGTTTAATGATCCAAAAATTCCATCACACATACAAGGAACAGAACGACACGTTCAATTGCTAGCTAGCGTTTCCAAACGAGTTATACCGGAAAATGTAGAGGCTGTTATGGCGACGACGTTAGAGAGCCGTGCGAAATTGCCCAGACTTGAAAGCAAAAAAGACTTCAAACAGTAATTTTTATCTTTTCTTTTCTATTACTAAGTTAAATTAATTTTTTCATTTACATATGTTCTGACTAAATAAATTTCTAAAGAGAAAAAATAAATAAAATATTAAAAATAAATAAAATAAATAAAAAATAATAAAATAAAGTGCCAAAAATGGAGATTTTTTGAAATGTTTGTATGGGGAACCCCCCAGGGGAGTTCCAGGGGGGTGTGCCACGAGCATGGGTGGATCGGCCCTTCAAAGTTAGTGGGGGTCGGTCATACATTTGGACTCGATTGGGGCACTCTACATGGGTCAAAGTGGGATTTTTCAAAACTTGACCCTACGGGACAAAAGTCAACAGTTTCGGGGTAGTAGAATTCGTTTTAGAGGTATGGTTAATTCCGCAAAGTTTCTTATTTTGATCCCTAGAATACGATTTTCACTGAGCTTTGGGCGATTTTTTTGCCTCCCCACAAATCGACCCGGCCTAATATATATATATATATATATATATATGTATGCACAGCGCATAGTCCAGAGACATTTATTCGTTCCCCCGCATAGTTAAGGGACATTTCCTTACTTTGGGGACTGACCCCAAAATTTTCGCGCCTTTTCATACATCTAGCGTTTAAGATGAGGACAATTTTTTCTATACACCGCATATTCCGGCGACAATTTTGGGCGTGTCCCTAAAGTATGCGCTGCGCATACATATATATATATATATATATATATATATATATATATATATATATATATATATATATATATATATATATATATATATATATATACATATATATATGTTTATTAGGGCGGGTCGATTTATTTTTCGACAATTTCCCTATGATTTCCGTATTCTATGGGTTATTCCATGAAAATTTGCCGAAGGAACCATACCTCTATCGTTAAAATCGAGTCCCCTACTTTTTGTTGGTAGATTTTTTCCCAAATTGACGTTCGTATGAAATATTACCTACACGTTCACATCCATAACTCAAAAACTATCGATCGCCAGTAGGCGATCGATAGTTACATCAGTTACATCAATAACTCAAATACTATCGATTGGGTTTAATCGCCAGTAGGCGCGTTGGAAAGGTGAGCTCATTTTGATCAATTTACAAAAAAAATATCCAACATTGGTCCAACGGTTCAAAAGTTACGGGCATTTTTGTCCAAATTTTGGGGCATTTTTCCATTTTTTTTCATGATTTTGTCCAAGAATATTACTTTCATGGCCATTTTTTTGGCTCAATTTTTTTGACTTACGAAGCTTACGAACCTTACGTTACGACTGGACTGATTTCCGCTTTACATTATTGGCATATTTTTTCACAGGGTGCATACCCTGTGTTATGTTTGTTTATTTCTTTTGTTTTTAGTTTCTTTATAGACTTCTTTATTTTTGTTTGTTATTTTTGCTTGTTTATAATATTCCAGTGTATGCTAGTTTTGTTTGAGCGTCATTTCAGTGAAGTGTTACTTGAAATAACTAACAAATAATCAAACTATTTTGAAATTTAGAAAAGATTTAAAGGTAAGTGTAAAAACATTGCTAACTATTATAGTTAATAGTTATATTATTATTCTATGAAAAACATATTTAATTCTTTTAGTGACGGTTTAAAAAATGGATTCAGAGCCTGGTTCATCGCAAAATCCAACAGATACCCAACGCAGTAGTTTGCAACATTTGGTCTCTCATGATGTTTTTTCTTTTGGCGTGGCCTGTGAATTACCTGATATTAATTTGTCAACTAAACGAGATATGTTGAAATACTATTTTTTCTTGGCCGAACGTTCAAAAGCCCAAAGCAAAATGTTTTCGTATAAAAGATACAGTAATTCAAGATAATCCATATTTTGCACACTCAGAAAATATCTTGCTATCTATGTTGTTTGATGATAGAATGGAAAAACGAAACATTGCTATAAAGAAGATTTTACATTACCGAAGAGATATTGTCGACCCAACGGAACTTAGAGTTTATAAAAAATCTCTTATAAACTTTAATTGTACGGAATATACAAATATGATTGATTTAAATGACGATACCATTTTATTCGAACCACCGTTTACGCAAAGTTATTCGTATGAACATTTGGAGGGATATTTAAATTACGAAGTGCCACCGTTCGATGATCCACAAATTCCTTTACACATTCAAGGAACGGAAAGACATGTCCAATTGCTGGCTGCCACTGCTAAACGAGTTGCAGGAAAGAATGTAGAAGGCGCTATGGCGACGACATTAGAAAGCCGTACGAAAACACCCAGACTTGAAAGCAAACAAGACTTTCAGAAAAAATAATGTTTTTTTTCACATTTTGTCTTTTACTACACTCAAATTGAATATTTTGTTTTGATAATAGGTTGATAGATACTTTATTATCTCTTAATATGAATTTTTGTAAAAAAAAAATAAAAAGGGAAAAAAAATCAAAAAGTTGGTTTTATGTGTTATTTTGTTTTAGCAATATCGCATGAATTAATCAACCGAATTCGATAAATTTGGGCTTAAACTCTTCGTTTTGAATTGTAAATTGAATTAAATAATGGATTGAGCCAAAAAATGGCCATGAAAGTAATATTCTTGGACAAAATCCTGAAAAAAAGATGGAAAAATACTCCAAAATTTGGACAAAAATGCCCGTAACTTTTGAACCGTTGGACCAATGTTGGAGATTTTTTTTTGTAAATTGATCAAAATTAGCTTACCTTTCCAACGCGCCTACTGGCGATTAAACCCAATCGATAGTTTTTGAGTTATTGATGTAAACGTGTAGGTAATATTTCATACGAACGTTAATTTGGGAAAAAATCTACCAACAAAAAGTAGGGGACTCGATTTTAACGATAGAGGTATGGTTCCTTCGGCAAATTTTCATGGAATAACCCATAGAATACGGAAATCATAGGGAAATTGGTGAATTTTTTCACTCCCTACAAATCGACCCTCCCTAATGTTTATATATAAACATAAATAGAATTATATTTTCGATCGAAATACTAGTATCAACCTAGCTAATATGTTTGATTTGCTTTATTTTTATTTAAATTTATTTTCATCGGGATAAACATTAATTGCATTTATAGTAATTAAATGTGCTAAAGTCCCAAAACTTATTTAACAAATTGTGAAAAGCAATCTGATGTTTATTTTTGTAAATATACGGATGTTGAAAGCTCGTTATAAATTGAAAATAACATAAAAATAATCTCGATGTATATAAAAACAAAAAACTAATATAACTGTAAAAAATAATTGTTTTATTTTATTTTTTTACCGCTCTACGTGCTACCTCTTCAGAAACAGTTAAATGACTAATTATTTTTTATTTCATACTCGAACATCCTTATTATTATTATTAATATTATTAAAATTATAAAAATGACTGTTGGTTTGTTTGTTTGTTTGTTTGTGTGAGCATCACGTCCAAACGCCTGAACCGATTTTATTAAAATTTGACACATAGATAGTGGGCGGTCTGGAAGGAACTATAGGCTATATGAAATTTTTATATGATGGGCGTGGCACTTTTACGCCTACTTTTTCACTATTTTCGATATGGCTTTACCGATGCAATTGATATTTGGTACCCTGAAAGAGATGTCACAGATAAGCACTTTAAGTTATATCAAATTTAGATATTGTGGGAGTGGCACTTTTACGCCCACATCTTCACTATCTTCTATATGGCTGAACAGATTTTATTGAAATTTTGTACACAGATATTGGGATGACTCATAAGCACTATTTGCTATAATAGATTAAGACTTGGTGGCCGTGGCAGTTTTACGCCCAATTTTTGTTATCTTTTATATGGCTTAAAGAATTTTATTAAATTTTGGTACACAGATAGTGGGCAAACTGAAAAATAATATATGCTGTATTTGATTTCGATATGGTGGGCGAGGCACATTTACGCCGAATTTTTCGCTATATTCGATATGTCTTATGCTATGTACTTGATATTTTATACCCAGAAAAAGATATCACAGATAAGTTATATAACATTTAGATATTGTGGGCATATCCTGATTAATATTACGAATAACAATTATATAAAAAATAAATATTAAGAAATATTAAATCGGCTTTTAAGAATAAAAACACACTTAAAAACAAATATCATACTAAACCAACAACAACAAAAAAGGAACAAAAGCCTGGAGTGGGCTAAAGCGAATGCACTTCGTTTATTATTATTGCAATATTTATTAAATCTTTTGAAAAAGTTTTTATTTGAATTAAGCCAAGTTTATCCATCATCCCAAAAACTAGGTCTAAGGCACGCTACCAACGTAGCGGGCAGCGCCCGCTAGTACCAAATACAATCGGAAATCATTCGGGAAAATTGGTACAGATCGTTTATAATAAACGATATGAAACTTTCTGCATTACAACCTGCATCCTTATAAGGGATTAGAGTAAGCTGCTTACAACCTGCATCCTTGTTAGGGAAAACAGTAAGCTCAACATTTTTGTTTATTTTTATACGAAAATTATTCGTTTTCTTTGCTGCTTCTCAATATTATGTAATAGTAAGCACTTTGTTCGTTTTATCCTGCTTCTAGAAACACGAAAATTTTTTACTGGGAAATACCTTGGACATTTATGAATACAAATATTTATTATAAGCAAAGTTATCGCGAGAAGCGCAAAAATAGTTTTATATGTTACAATTTTTTCGTGAGGTGTACAATTAAATATTTAATGTATTTTTTTTTTCAAATATTTTATTTTAAAATTAATTCAATCATTGGAACTTTTAATTGAAATGCAATTTTATTTTAAATATGTATTGAATTGGATATTTTTGCCCGATAATATTTTCTTTGAATTCGAACTTAATGAAAATCGGAGCATATCAGTAGGAATACTTACCATATCAGACAATAAAACTTTTTTAACAAGTTCACCGGCAAAAAAAAAAACTTTTAAATATTTATTATATATATTATGTCCTGTGGTTCCTATTGGGAACAAAGGGCCATAATGAAATATTTATTAGTTGACATTTATTTTTATTTTAAACACTAACGCCCTGTTTCTGCAACAAGTTTTTGCTTCACGTTCGTCTAAAAACAATAACAAAATACATGCAATGCAAAAACAAAATACATGTAAGTCACCCGTTCGTGTAGAGGCGAACGTGTTGTAGAAACCAGGGGTAAATTACATAGTAACTTTTATTTTGCAATATTTTTATAAATAAATAACAATAGATATTTTTAACACATACTTTTCAACTTAACCTAAATGTTAGTAACAATAAAGTTGGTAAATTCTATCGACAAGATACGACCATCAAGAGAGATAAGTTCTAAGTTCATTCCCTAAGTCCGTTCTATCTATCAAAAGTTTGTATTTGCACCTTGGGCGGTGTATAACCATCAGGATATGGCACCAATTGATTATTTAAAACACGAGCATTACGCCATGTTTTCACTTTATCTTCGGGTGCATCGGGAACACGAATGCCTTCGATCAGAGTAACGGCCGGACCATGAACAACCGTGGTCTGGGGAGCTGAAGTGGATGGAGTAAAGGAAGGAGAATCGTATTGTTTAAAGGGTTTTGAAATTTGATTTATAGTATTTGAGTCATATTTCGTTTGTTGTTGAGATTGAGGTTGAGGTTTTTGAATTTGTTGCTGATGTTGTTGCGTACCAGTGGATTGTTGAACCATAGCCGAGGAAGAAATCATAACTGGCTGTGGAATATGTATTTGTGCTTTTTTCGCTGGAGCAAAATTATTTTTTGTTATCAAATTAACTGGAGTTTTACTGTTGTGATGATATTCGTCCTGAGCTTTATTAGCTTGAGCAGATGAATGCACATATTTGGAGCTACGATAGAGATTATCTAAATTTTCACTTGGAAAAGATTGTGTATAGCCAAATTCAACGGGATATGATACGGGTACAATTTGTTGTTGTGCTTGTCTTAAATTACGATTACGTAATTCATAGACTTCCATTGGTTGCCATTGCCTTTCTTGGCTATACGAAGATTGCGTTGCCTGCTTTTCCAAAGGAAATGAAAAATTATTTTTTCTATTGAATGGTATATAAGATGGTTGGCGGTTATTGGATCTTTCTTGCTGTGGTAAAAAATACATGTCTTCGGAATATTGCTGGGGTTGATAAAACGATTGTGGTTCATCGGATTCAAATCTTATTCTACGTGCAGCTCTTGATCTTTGAGGTTGTAAGTAATCATCTTGTTGTTCTCTAAAACTTTGAGCTTTTATAAGCTTTATGTTCTCCAATTGTTTTTGTCTAGCTAAAGCTTCATCTCTTCGTTCAATATATTCTTTAGATTGTCTAACCAATTCGACTTGTTTTAATAAAGTTGGAGAATGTTGAAATTGTATAGCAGCCATATTTGCCGATCTCTTGGACGATCTTTGTTGTTGTTCTGGTTTTCTAACATCGGCTGATCTTACAAAGAAACTTTGTGTATTTCCAGCTTTAGCTCTACGACTATTTTTGCCCACTAATATTTCAACATTTTCACCTTTATCGGATTTAACATTAACAACTCGCACTTTTTCGGGATCCAAATTACGACCAAATCGTAATTCAGTACGTATAATAGCTGGTTTGTAGATCTTTCGTGGTTCCTTTGCTGCCGTTTCGGCAGTATAATCATTATCGTAGATTCTTTCATAGGTACCATCACCACCACTTAATTCCTGACTATAGCTCGAGTGTATGATACTAAGGATTAGCAGTAAAATTAACGTTTTTTACTCTTCCAGTATACATTTTCAAAATTGTTCCTCAATATTTTATATAAATTCCTATTTCTACTAGGTTTGTTGTTGGTTGAAAAATTTTGATATGTGCAATAATTTTACACTTATTGTCTGAAATTACAAAATTAGTTAAATTAGTTTTAGTTTTTTTTTTTAAATTTTAAAAGTGCTTGAAGTGTATGTTTGTGCTTTAATGATTCTACAATTAAATTGTGTCAACTTTTGTCACCAAAAATTTTGTTTTTATATTTACGCAATTTTGGTTACGCTCTATATTCTTTGAAATAAATTAGTAAATTTTATTAAGTTAATTTGATAAACCATGCAAATTAACATATTATTTGTAAATTTCCTACTTAAAAAAAAAATTTAATATGACCTATGTTTTGTGATTTACTTAATTAGAACGAATAACTGAGTACATTAGAGTGGGCCGAAACAAAAAAAATTATATGATATATGAATAATTTTTTTTCATTTTCATTCCACAATTAAAGGTCGAAAAAAACATTATTTTTATTTTTAATAAAAATTGTATCATATTTATTGTATCAAACTTGTATAAAAGACAAAGTACAGTCTAGTTTACTCCCAGTGTTTTGTTTATAAACTAAACAAAAAATAAAAAGGAGGACAAAAACAAAAAACGTGTATAGAATATCCACCAGAGGTGTGCCTTGCACATAACAAACAGTTTTCAATTTATTTTTTGATCAATGGTTATAATCTTTAACTTCAAGCTTATATATTAGTTCTCATGTAGTGAGTAAACTAATTTATATAAATGTTTGATGTTTGGCATCGGATTGTTACCGCTTTCAAAACGTGTTCTGATGATGGGAACCTAGAAAATTCCCGAAATAGTTCTATAAACAGATTCCTGAAAGGGTCAAATAATAAATGTGAAAACAAAAAACTCTATTTTTATTTTAAAAAAAAATTACTTTAAAATAACAGGATTTGTAATTTTCAATCATGGTTAAATGAAAAAGTTGTCCTACACTTTTTGTTAGATATGAAAACAATAGCCGCATTCATATAATTTTGTATACGATGAAAACATCGAATTTTTATCACATTATTGTCAAAAATGGCTTAGCAGCCCTGAAAAATTTGTTTTGTTTTTATTTCTGTATTTTAAAACCTAAAAAGAGGAAAATAAATAACAATTTCAAACAATGATATATTGAATATACATAAGTATTAAAGGATATTTTTTTAAAGAAATAATTTAGGTATTTAAGAAAAACTAATAAAATTGCGCCCACAATTGCAAAGGTACTTATCTGCAAATAAACATTGTGTACTTTTATACACCATATATGAACGTTTTATGAATACCGCCAATATTTATTGTCGCATGTTCACTTTCAACTCATTAGGTTTGAAAAATTTATAAATTTGTTTTATACTTTGTTTTGTTAACGCTTCGTTAAGGGATTTTTGATAATTTTTTTTTTTATGATTTTACATTCATTTTATACAGTAGTTTTTTTATTTAAAAAATAAAACATATAAATAAATGTTTGTTTAATTTTTAATGTATATGTGGTTAATAAAAAACAAATGACAATGTTAGTTGAATTTACTGAAATGTAAGTTGTCCTTTCTTTAAGTGAAACTTCATATGTTTTTTTTTAACTACATTTGCAGTGGTTATCGTCATACAGACCCATAAGCTTACTTGCAATATTCTCTAAAATATTTGAAAAAATATTTTTACGATGATTATTACCAGTATTAGAGAAACAAAACATTATACCTGATCATCAGTTTTATCAAAATTATATTCCCACTGATTTCCACATTGCTTCTTCAGCTTATAAACAATATTTTTACTGTCTCAAAATTTCCTGTTGCGTGGAAGTTAGGCCGTGTTGTACCAATTTCTAAGGGTGGGCATTATAACGTAGATAATTTGAGGCCTATAAGTATTTTACCTGCGATGTCGAAAATAGTTGAAAACATTATGAAAATACAGATTTTATACCATTTTGAACATTTCTCTTTACTTCATCCTAATCAATTTGCCTTTCGGCGAAATCACAATACAACCTCTTTGTTACTTTCCCTTACTGATACAGTTAGGAGAAAATTGGATCATCATCAAAATTGTGTTATGATTTCTTTGGATCTTACCAAAGCTTTTGATCGTATTAATCATAATGTTCTCATAAATAAGCTACAGGTTAAGTTCAACTTTTCTAAATCGGCGTGTAAGCTAGTGTATTCTTATTTATTAGATCGATCACAGTTTGTCTCTCTAGGTGGCCTTAGTTCGAGTGTAAGTGCTGTTACATCAGGTGTACCCCAGGGGTCTGTACTGGGACCTATACTTTTTTTAACCTATTTGAATGATTGTATTTCTCTAATGAATAACGATTTTTGTAAGTCATATGTATTTGCTGATGATATTTTTTTATTGTATAGTGCTGATTCTAAACATATTACCCTTAGAGACTTGCTTGAACAACCATTTAAATTTAATTTCCAATTGGATGTATTTAAATTACTTAGAGATTAATTCGGCTAAGACTAAGGCAGTATATTTTCAGTTGCAAAATCAGAATTGCTTGTTTCCTAGGATTAGTATTAATGGTCAGTTAATTGACTATGTGAATTCTCTTAAATGCCTTGGTGTTATTTTGGATTCGAATCTAAATTTTGATGATCATATTGATTCTCTGTCAAATAGGGTTCGTCTTACTTTAAGAAGACTATATTCTTTGAGAGCGTACACACCAAGACATGTAAGATATCTTTTGGCTAATTCTTTGCTAATGTCACAATTTAATTACGGCCTTGAGGTGTTTTCTGGAACTTTTTCTTATAATGTAGATAGACTTCAAAGAGTTATTAGAAAAATTGTTCGTTACATATTCGACGTGAGAATACAGGATCATATTCGTGTTTCTGAACTTGTCCCTCAGTTTTTGAGGTGTTTTTTTCATGATTATCTAAAACTACGCCTATTACTTCATTTTTATAAAATCATGAAATGTGGACAACCTCAATTTCTTGTAAATGAATTTACATTTATAAATTCAACACGTAATATTCAAATTGATGTACCTCTGGGTCATCTCACAATATTTGATCGTTCGTTTTTGGTAAGAGTCTATCGTATTTGGAACTATCTTCCAACTCTACTTAGGCTATTTTCGTATTCTTATCCTAATTATAAGGGAAAACTTTTAAATTTTTTTAATAATGTGCAGACATGATAGTTTTACTATACTTTTGGGACGGAATAATAAAACAAAAAATGTTTTTCTTCTGTCTACGTTTATTTGTATCTTTGGCTAAATGGGACTTTTATATTTAATATATTTTCGTAATGTTTATGTGGCTGGGGAGCCAATTACACGCTAGGATAATATGCATTTTTGCATTTTATATTTAAGGTTTTTATTATTACTGTACATAGTTATTTATTTTACAATACATATATAATTGGCCATGAAGGCTTCCTTTGTATTGATATTAAATAAATAAAATAAATAAATAAATAAATAAATAAACACGGAACCACCGAACAGTGCCATCGAATTATCAATGTTCTGCTATATTTCTCGACATTCAACAGGCATTTGACAGAGTATGGCACCATGGCTTACTTTTTAAAATAAAGAAAGTTTTACCGGCTCCAATCTATCTCTTTTTTAAAAGTTATCTCTACCAAACCCATTTTTATGTAACTAAAATCGGGAACATTCGAAATCAAAGCAGGTATTCCACAGGGCAGTGTACTCGGTCCAATTTTGTACACTATTTTTACTGCAGATATGCCTGTCACAGACGATGTTACAGTAGCTACTTATGCGGACGACACAGCTATTACTGCAACAAGCCATTGTTCAAACGAGGCATCGCGTTTTATTCAGACAGAAATTCATCTTTTTGAAAAATGGTTAACCAAGTGGAATATAAAAATAAACTCGGATAAATCCAGGCACATAACCTTCACATTAACAAAAGGTGATTTCTCAACCGTAACTATTTATGGAGAAGACATACCAAAAGACACTACTGTCAAATATCTAGGTATGATACTAGATAGGAGACTCACGTGGAAACCACATATTGAATCAAAACAAACTCATTTAAAAATAAAAACTCGTAGATTATACTGGCTTCTAGGTGCAAAATCACAGCTAAATTTAGACAACAAATTAAGAATATACAAAGCTATCCTAAAACCGGTCTGGTCATACGGAATTCAACTATGGAGAACAGCAAGTAAATCCAGTGTTGATATCCTAGAAAGATATCAGTTAAAAACTTTAAGACTTATCACTAATGCTCCTTGGTTTATAACAACAAAGCTATACATAAAGATCTTAAAATGTCCACAGTTCAAAGATTAAGCAACCATATAAATCCCTTAGCTATTGCTCTCTTAGATGATACTAATGAAACACGACGACTTAAACGTACACATGTATTAGATTTGCCTTTTAGAGGCTAATCTATACACCTTGTAAATATGTAAATACCTGTTAACTATTTTTAATTGTATATAGTTAAGTAGTTCATTGGAGCTGCTTAACTCCTGTTATATTATACTTAAGTTATTAAATTTGCTTATTGTCTTAAAATAGATAGATTGCAAATAAAGAAAGAAGTTATTAAAAAAAAAAAAAATTTCGGTGGTCTTTACCTACCAGACTTGGGCGACTTTAATTACACTTCAAAATCGTTCACATGTGAAATTTTTCCATACCATTAATAATTTCAGACCTACGCTTCCTTGGGAAATTTTCAATTTTGTCAATACCAGACATGGGACATAATTCCAATTTCTGTGTATTAAATACACTGTATTTAATTACAGGCCAATTACTTTTTATGTTCAATTACATGTAATTGGGTGTAATTGAGTAATTGCCCTGTAATTAAATACCCAGATGTTGTTAATAATCCCCATGTTTGGTATTATACATTTTACAAATTTTTCAAGGAAGCGATCAAGCTCACAAGTTTGAGTGTAGGTCTGATATTATTAATGATATAGAAAAATTTCACAAGTGAACGATTTTGAAATGTAATTGACGTCGCCCAAGTCTGTTACCTACATAGTATTCTAAGTGTAATAATATATTTAATAATAATAATAATTCACTGAACTTATATTTATTTCGCAGGCAAACAATGAACAATTTTTAAAAATTATTACAAATCCCAAAAAAGCTGCAGTAAATGAATCGAAATTGGCTACGTATCTGCTGGTATTATTGTTATTTTTATGTGGTATCAAACATTTTTAAACATTGCAAATATTTTGGGAAAATTTTCACAATTTCACGGATGAACTTATAAATGCTTCGTCCACAGTATAATGCATTATAAGCACTTGGGGTCAAAATGATCTAACATTTTTTAAACTTTAATATTCGAGGGTGACCACAAACTTAGCCGACCTAACAAAGAAAACACAACAAATTTGGGAACATTTTTTTTTATAGCTCCACATAATCTCCTTTTAGCTCGATGCACTTTTCCCAGTAATATTCAATAGCTTTGATACCCTGTTTATAGTAAGAACTGTCTAGCTCCTTAAAATAGCCATCAACCGCAGACTCCACCTCTGCTTTGTTGGCAAATCTTTTACCACCGAGCCATTTTTTGAAGTTTGGAAATAGAAAATAATCCGACGGAGCTAAATGTGGCGAATAAGGTGCGTGGTGGAGCAATTCGAACTTCAATTCATTGATTCATCCCTCGCATTAGTAGATGTGTGAACTGGTGCATTGTCTTGATGAAACAACACTTCTCTTTAATTTCATTACCTAAACGCTACAATAAGTTGGCATAATACTCGCCGTTGATTGTTTTTCTTTTTTAAAGATAAGTCGTGAAAAAAAAATTTTTTTTTTCTTAGGTTTCTATTTTAATACGGACATTCTGGTTCTAGACATCAAACAACTCAAACATATTTATTCCGAGCTTTTAAAATTTGTTTTTACGCTTTTGCGTCTATATGATAATTTTGAAAAAAAAAAAATATTTTTCGCTTTATTAGTAACATAAAAGCAACCAATATTTGACATTTAGAAATCAGACCCGAAAATCGTGTCGACAGGTATAATCAATAAAAATTATCCCACGCGCATCCCAAAAAAAAAAAACAGACGCCATGACCTTGCTTGCAGATGGAACTGTCTCCGCCTTCTTTGGACACGATTCTCCCAATCCATTCCACTGCTTTGACTGTTTCATAGTATCAGGTGTGAGGAGGTGGATCCATATCCCCGCCATGGTTTCGAATCTACTCAAAAACTCGTCATTATTGCTGCGAAACATCGTTAAACACTCTATTGAAACATCTTCCGCTGCGCTGTTTTTGTTCTATTGTGAGCATCTCGAAATTTTCGGTTAATATTCAATGTTTTTGAACATTTCATACAATAAGAATTTGAGGATTTTTGTAATCGTTTCTGGTGTGGACACCTCAATTGGTCGACCAACTACGGTGTTTGGCTTGGCAGCTCGAAGGCCTCGTTTAAATTCTGCCACCCAATATTTTATGGTCTTAGATCGGTTGAACTTACAGACATTAAGTGTTAAAAAATATTCATATTTTGTAAATTTCTGATAATTTTGATTTGAAACTGCGGATAAAACAAAAACACAAACAATGCTTTATTAATTAAACCTCTTGCAAAATTTAAATTGCAACAGACAAATGCATAATGAAATACGAAATTATGGTCATTTTTATATTTTATCATTTCAAACAATTCCGGTTTGGTTAAAAGTTTGAAAACAACATGATGTTTGCAATTATATATGATGTAATATTGAAAAAATAAAAGAGAACAGAGAAAGAGAAATAAAAAAACTACCGGTTGCAAGATAACAAAACACAAAACCAATACAAACAAAAAAACCGTGACATTGAAGCCCATTGAATACAAAACAAAAGCTGGCCTGGCCATAATATAAACAAAAAAAAAGCGGTAAATACGGGAAAATGTAAAACAGAGCTGACTACAAACCAAACGCCGAGCTGAAAAGTATTTGAAAAAAAAAATCACACAATGACTTTTTGTTTGGCGCACAGTAAAAATAAACAAAAACGTAAAATGATGAATTAAAACAATAAACATGAACTAGTTTTTTGCTTAAGTCTTTTGTTTTATGATGACTCTATTGTTTGAGTTGTTGAACTAAAGAGTTTTTATAAAAGCTGTCAAAGTCAATATCTTTAACGGTAATTCTTATAGAAGATCGATATTACACTTAAAAAATGTCCTTCAGGTTGGAATTGGTTATTTCAAAAGAAGTTTTATATAAAAAATGTCTACGTCTGACACCATATTTGTACACTCAGGGAATTTCTGCATTAAAAAATACAGTTGTAATACAGTTTCTTTCTTTTTAATATAAATGTCAGTCATTTGTAGAACAAATTTAATTTTTTACTAACCTTGTAGTTCATTTAAAAAAACAAACCACATCAAATGACTGTTTTACAGTAGTTTTTCGTTAATTAAAAAAATAAAATAAATGTTTGTTTATTTTTTACCAACATATCGCACACCCAGTTCAAAAGTGACTCAACTCAAAATTTAAAATTTTCGGGTTTATATGCTTAAACTATGCACAATACACTACCCAGCCAGAAATTGCCAATGGTCTGAAAAATCAAGCACTGGCAGAGCACTATTTGCCAATGATCCAACCAATAAAGTGCTGGCAAAGCACTGATTTACAACGCTCTGCCAACGTTAGTAAAAAGTGCTTTGCCAGGGCTTAATTAACAAAATTTACAACAGTAAAAATAATAAAAGCACTGGCACAGCTGTGGCTTAGAACGCTTTGCCAACGTTCGTAAAAAGTGCTTTGCCAGTACTTGATTTACAAAATTTGCAACCGAAAAAATTAAAAAGCACTGGCACAGTACTGACTTAGAACGCTTTCCCAACATTGGCAAAAAGTGCATTGCCAGTACTTATTTAGAAAATTTACAACCGTTAACTTAATAAAAACAGTGACACATCCTTGGTCACAACAAGAGTGAAAAAATTCAAAACTACATTTCAATTTATGATTTGACTATTATAGTCAGCACAAAGTATAGTTTTTGTACTAAAATTTTACTTAAGCAATTTATTTTTAAATTTCTTTCTTTAGTAAAATTGTATTAAAAAATCGTGCTAACTTATCACAAAAATAATTTTGTAAAAAAAATATTCAGTTATTTTGTAATTAACTTAGCTGAATCAAGCCTATTGCTACTTCTGTTCAAATTACCAAAATCATTCAATAAGAAATAATACAAATGTTACTGAAGTGAATTACTAAGTAGGTCGTTTTGGGTTTTGGTACTGGCAAAGCGCTTATTGCCAGTGCTTTGCCGACGTTTTAAAAAAGAAACGGCTAAGCCCTGCCGGGGTTATCATTTTGGGGTTGCCAAAGCACCTATTATATTATTAAAAAAGCACTCTATTGGTTGTTCTACCAATGCTTTGCCAACGTTTTAAAATTATGGTTTTGGTACTGGTAAAGCGCTCATTGCCAGTGCTTTGCCAACGTTTTAAAAAAGGAACGGCCAAGCCCTGCCCGGTCTTATCATTTTGGGGTTGGCAAAGCACTTGAATCTTCAGATATCCAACGCTCTGCCAACGCTCATACCACCGTTGAAAGCACTGGGCCAATGCTTTGCCGTTCGTATTTTTCTGGCTGGGTAGTTTATTTATAAAAAAAATATCAGTGTATTTTGTTGTTGTTAACTGTTGCTAAAAAACAATTGGTATAAAGTAGCAAATATTTTATTTCGATTTCTGAAAAATTAAAAATTTTGAGTTGAGTCACTTTTGTACTATGTGTGCGATATGTATGTTGTGTAATTTTTACTACAATTGTGGTTCATTTTTAGAACATTAATTACATTAACTGAAATGTAAGGCGTTCTTTCTTTAAGTGACATTTCATTTGTTTTTAACTACATTTGCAGTGGTCTTTACTTACGTAGTATTCCAAGTATAAAAACAATGAAAAAACACACCCTGCTTATAATAACTTAAAATTTCCAATCACTTTCAACTTTGGTAATTTAACGGTTTTCAAAATACTTTATAATTTCTTTATTTTATGCTCATTATTCCCACTGTATATTACTTAAATCTTTGGCCATGCAATTTTATTTTTACTTTCTGTATTTTATTTTTTGCTTTTGATTTTACTACGATTTCATAACAAGCAATTGCAAAGATAAAGAAGATGATGACTCCATACTCTGTACAGTTAAAGATCATCAACATTTAACTTTTTTTTTTTTTCTCCACCAAATAACCCAAAGTGTTATTTGGAGTCTATACGCTGCTCTGAAAAAGGTGCTGAAATGGATGAAAGTGAAAGTGAAACAGCTGTTTCTATGATGTGGTGTTTAATGTCTACTATAGTTTCCACAAAATCCATAATTGTGGAAACCTAATATTATGTGGGTTTTTAAGTTTTTTTTCTAAATAATTCATGTTTAACTAAATATGAAGAGATACGCTTGACAATCTTTTTAATAATGTAACACGCCTACTTTTAGTTTAAGATTTCTATGAAAATCTCTATTTAAAATATATTAATGTAAAACATGATAGAGGCTTTGAACACAAAAAATAATTTCTGTTGCATGTTATTTAGTTATATGTTTTTAGTTTTTATTTATGTTGCAACTTATAATTTTTTCCTCCAAACTTCGCTTTAATTGATGAAAAAAAAAACTTTTTAGCTTTATTTTTATGATATCAAATCATATCATGACTTTGGCTCAAGCTGATGATAGAGTTGTTTAGACACACAAAAATAACATGAAACTCTTCAATTTAATGCATAAAGTGTTACAAATACTTAACCCTCTACTGCATGGTGTTACATATATGTAACGAATAATTTGACTAATTTTTTTTTTTTTTAAAGAGAAGTAACACGCAGGAAATTCTTCCTATTTATTAATGTGTTGCTTTCTTTATAAATTGGATAGTGGAGAGATGAAAGGTGGGGAAAGATTAACGGCTTCAAGCATGGCAACACTGTAATTGCGCAAGATGATAAGTCATAGAACAGTTGTTGCTCACCACCTGATGGAGAGTTGGCGAACTTATTGAAGCTTTTTGGTTCATAGCCCTGATTCATTATTTTACTTCGGTGTGGTTAAGCGCTATAGGAATACCGAAGGTGGAAGCTGCGATACATATGTGGGATAGAAAACTCATACATATAATTTTTTTAAATTGATGTTGCCGTCACCGGGAATCGAACCAGGGACCATCTGTGTAACAGTCCAACGCGCTAACCATTACACCACAGCGCCAAATGCAGCGCATGACATAATTATTTTTATTAAATACATTCTATTGTAATATTCAACAGCATATATGTCCGAAACGATGGTAAATTTGGGTTAGGGTTATATAGTTGCAACAAAAAGTCGACTTTTAGATTTTTCAACTTTTGCAAAAAATTTTAATTTTATTCGATTTGTCGTTGTTTTTGAGTTTTTCCCAAGTAAAAGTCGATTAATCGACATTTTGTGCTAAATTTTAAAATTCGTTAAAAAAAACTTATTTTTTATAGTGCTTTTTTATAGTGGATTGGCATCTTAACTTAGAAGTTATGCTTTATTGGTAATGTTAACGAACTCGAATTTTAAAAATGTTAAGTTTTCTTTAATCTTCTTATATTTAATACTTCTTATTTTAAACGAGCTTAAGATCATTTATTTATTAATTTATTAATTATAATTATTTATTTTCAATATTTCGTCTCCGCATTGGGTGACCTCTTCAGGGAACAATTATTACAATTTGATTGAAAAAAGTTTTTCAAGTTTTTCAATCAAATTATAATAATTGTTCCCTGAAGAAGTCACCCAATATGGAGTCGAAATATTGGAAATAAATAATTAGAAGTAATAAATAAATGATCTTAAGCTCGTTTAAAATAAGAAGAACTCGAATTTTATCATTTAAAAAAAATTCTAAAACTTTCCCAATTTTTAAGACATTTTGGCATTTTTTATCATTTTACTATTAAAAACTTAACGTTTTTCAAAAAACCCCTAAAAGTCATTGACTAAAATTTATTAAAATTTTAATGTCAGCAAAAAAATAAGTTTTGGACTATAACACTAATCTCATCAAGCAGATTTCCAAAAGTCTAAAATTATTTAAATGTGAAATGTGTAATAAATTACAAAATGTAATGAATAACGCCCATGTCTGCACTTGAGGTAATTGACTTTAGTGCACTGATGCTCACCGTGTAATGAAATGGGTGACTACACTATTAATTTTTAAAAAGTTTTACTCCTCCTTTACAATTGGGCACATTATATCCAAATCAGACCTTTTGTATAATTTGAACGCATTTTGAGCTTTTTTTCGCTCACTTTTGGATTTTATGTCATATTTAACGTCTTTGTTGGCAAGAATGACTTTATGCTTGTCTATTGTGTTATCGACTAAAACTTAATTTACTTTTTTGCCATAAATATGAGACAAATAAAAAATCCGACTTTTTTCTATGATGAAATTCGACTTCCAAAAAGTCGATTTATGGAACCCTAATTTGGATACTAGAGGTGTTCAAAAAAATAAAAGTGAAGTTTGATGCCGATTGAGTAAAGAAAAGTCAGGGCGTAAGTCGATTGAAAATTGAAACTGTGTTTTGTATGGGGAAAAAATTACTTTTTTCAGTTTTTTCAAAAAAAAACGTTAATGTTGTAATATTTTTTATTCTAAATGATAAATTAATCGATATATAGGCAAAATAATTTTTTCAGAAGAGAATAATAATTCATAATCTGTTCAGAACTAGATCAATAATAAAAAGTGCCCCAGACCACTAATGTGCCAAATACCACTTTATCACAAAATTCGAGGCCACATCCTAAACGTTTTTGAAATTAATTACTGCAAAATATTTTGTTTTATTTGATAGACTCATAAATTGTGAGATGTGAAATATTTTTTTTTTTTTGGGATGTCGTGAGGTAAAAAACGTACAATATTTTTGGGATATTTTTCAAATCTCAAATTTCATATTTTCAAAAATTTTCTTTAACAAAATCGAAAAACTTGAGATTTAAACATTATGGACTTGTTCAATATATTTTGGGGAACGATAATAAAAAAATTTTAAAATATACCTCGGTACACTTGGGTAGGGCAGCTATTTGATTTTTGTGGATTTCAAGGAACTTGTGTATTTTGGTAGTAATAAGGCTAATTTGTTGTCATAAAATATTTAAAATCGAAAATAAGATACTCGTATATATACATTAAATAAAAAAATTATGTTGCTTTAATTAATTTCAAAAACGTTTAAGATTTGTGCTCGAATATTGTGGTCAAGTGGTATTTGGCACATTAGTGGTCTGGTGATCTTTTTATTACTGGGATAGTTTTTAATCGATTTATTTATCATATAGAATAACAACTATTACGACATCAAAAATAATTGCAAAAACTGAAAAAAGTCAATGTTTCCCATACAAAATACAGTTTCAATTTTGAATCGATTTCCTCCTTGACTTTTCTATATCCAATCGGCACCAAAATTCATATTAAATGTTTTTATATACAAAGGAACAAATTAGCTCACTCGATGGCTTTGCAAATCATTTTGAAAAATGAGCATACAACTTTGGACACGTTTAATCTATACCCTTCTTTGTGGCGAGAAAATTTAAGTAATATAAAAAACGGTGATTACAAAACAAAGCTCTTTTTATAATTTTTAAATAATTACAATTTATAGGCAGTAATAATTAAAAAGTTATTAAAAAAACTAATAAGATATGAAGTAAAAATTATAAGCTTTCCAACACATATATTTTGGTTTTTATATATTCGATATATTTTTGTTTATTGGGTGATCCGAAATTTTGACTCTTTTTGGTTTTTTTGCTAATAAAATCGTAAAAAGTGAAAATATCGCTTATTTTCCATTTACTATCACTTATTTTCCATTTACTATCAAAATATACAACTTTAATTAAGATCTAGAGTTTCATACAGTAAAGGGTTAAAAGTTTTTCCCATTGTTTTTCGAGATTATACAGAAAACGGAAAGTGTTTTTGGTTTTTGTTTTGTTGAAAGCCTATAAATCTTGAAAATGTTCAACAAACCCATAAAATAATGAAGATAATTATCATTACCAGACTTATTAACTAGACTCGAAAAAAATGGTAGATAATGTTGGAATCTTATTTACAAGTTCTTAATCTTCAACTTTTTTTAACACCGGTTACATCTTCCCTAGTAAAAACGTTGAGCTATGGCCAAATATGATCATTTATAATTATACCCAAAATTTGAGTCTATCCAATTATATCAGAGTTCAGATATATTTATATATACCTTCAGATATAGTTATATATCATTTCAGATATGTTTATATACAGTATAAATATATATAACGTTATATATAAATATATATGGACTCAGATATAATTAAATAGACTAAAATTTCAGATATAGTAATATATATATATTGCCATATATGATCATATCTAACTTTTTTTACACGGTTTATAATGTATAGCATATATGTCTAATATCTTATTTTATAAACGTTAATATTTAACAATATATCGTTATATATATTACCACAAAAGAAATATATAATAATATATGGGTATTAGGGTGGGGCGATTAGTATGGAAGGAAAAAAATCTTAATGAGCGCTTCGCGTTTCTGATTCTTGGGATTGTACTGAGCAAAAAAGTCCACTAGACCATACGTCTACGGTGAAAATCGAGCTTCCACATTTTGACTTTACGACAAAAAAACCCTATTTTGAAATTAAAAATTAACCCCTTAAACCCCACCCACAAATATGATTGATGCATTCATCTGCTAGAGAATCTTCCAAAGAAGAGATTGATACCATAATTTTGGATAAGATCCTGCTACTTCCTGAGATATGTCCATCCCACACATTGTTAATTTCACAAAATACGGCTAAAAAGTCAAAATCTGGAAGCTCGATTTTCACCGTAGACGTATGTTCTAGTGGACTTTTTTGCTCAGTACAACCCAAGAATCATAAACGCGAAGCGCCCATTAAGATGTTCAAATCGCCCCACCCTAATGGATATATATGGCACCATATACAATAATGTATTATAACATATTTTATATAAGACCATATACATTTTTTTTTACTTGGTAGGACATATTATTAATGTTTTTAAAATTTTAGTTATTTATATATAAAATAGTATTTACACCATCCTATTATATTAAAATAGATATAATCAGATAGTATAATAACGTATAATTTAATAAAATTGTATGAATATAAAATTCGGACAGAACTATATCAAATCACTTTTAATTTTATCTAAATTTATCTAATATGATACAATTAGATGTAATTTGATACAATTTAATCGGGCCATTTTTCGGGTGAAATTTTTATATAGTTAATTATGTGATCCTATTTAATTTGATAAAATTTATAAAGCTCCATATCAGTTTTTTTAATCGGGAATATGACTAAATTATGCCAAAATAACATTATCTATAAGTGAAACTGAAAGCAGAGACACAAAAAAATTTTTTAAAAAAAAAACTGGCAGATTTGTAAATTTGAGAATCAAGAATTACTAAATATTACCTCGAAAAAATTAGTAAAATGAGATGACTAATAACTTTAGCTACATAATCGAATTTTAACCCGTTTAACAGACTCTTGTACATTTTTTCTTTTGAGTGTAAGTACTACAATTTTCAAGTGTTATCATTTATTACTAACTTTAAAAAATTACGTAGCATCATTATCTAAACCATTAACCGGGTTTTTATGTTTTATTTTATGTCTTTATTATAGTTAGTAATACTACTAATATGCGTGTGGCTAGTAAGAAAAGCTAAAAAAAAAAAAAATCGACCATAACCTATGTTAATATGTTGTTTAATACTTTAACCTCTTGTTTTGTTTTGTTCGTTCAAATTCAATTGTGTTTTGGTTTGTTTACTTTTGTTGTTGTTTGTAATTAACACGTGATTAGCTTGTACGCTTCTGATACATTGGTTAATGTAGTTTTATATCTAATTGCAGTTATGAAGTTTATTAAACTTAATGATGATTATTTTTAGCCATAATTTTTGCATTTTTATTTCAGTTTAAAAAATCATTAGCTGATTTTTAACTACTTAACTGTGTACCCGAGTAAAAACTTTCATATACAATCATATGTTATTTAATATAACGATATATAAAAACATATAATTTTATATATATTAATATGGATATATGAGATGGCTCATATGATCATATATAACTATATCTTGGAGTTGGTTTTTCGAAAATTTTTGATATCTTCGTATATATCGATTGATATAACCGTAGATGTGGCATATATTAATATATATATACATATGGTATATATTAATTATCATGATTTCATATATAACTTTATATGGCTTACTACAATGTTACGTATAATAATAAAGTTTTACATCGAATCTAAAGTGTTTAATAATAATTTTAAATTGAAATTAAAATTTCTCTTTTCACATATTGAAATTAAATTGTTGTGTTGAATTAAACATTTAGAAAATTTCCAATGTAATTGTGTTACGGGGTTTACCAGCATTAACTTTTTTCTAATTTTGTTTTTACATATTTCAATATTTTTAACTTTTTTCTATATGGTGTGAAAATTTTTGAGAAAAAATCGAAGAAATAAAAAAGTTACAGCTTGTTAAACAAACTCCTTGCCCTATATTTACATGAGCAATATTTACTTTAAATGCTTTTGTCTCAAAACATGATACGAGTATTGAAAATATGGTGCGACTGTGCAGCCTTAACGGGTGGACCGATTTTTAATCGGGTTTTTTATGTTTTGTAGGGGACTTAAAAATGAAGTCCCTAACGTAGAGACATTTTTAAAATTTTACCTAGTATTTCGTTGAAAAATAAAAAGCAACGATTTTTTGGATGTTTTTTAATTTTTGAGTTTGCCCTCGTACCATTTTAATGAAAATCAAAAATTTAAAAATCCGACAACGTTAGGGACTAAAGAATTTATTCGTGTGTAAAAAAAAAATTCAATTTTTTTTTCTCAGATGAGTACCCATGGCTCCACGATGTCACCCGTAATGGGCGTTGTGGTGTAATGGTTAGCGCATTGGACTGTAACACAGATGGTCCCGGGTTCGATTCCATTAATTTATTTTTTTTTTAATTGCTTAAATATTGTAGTTTTTTTTATTGATTTCTAAAACTAGTAAACCCCAGTAAACAAATTTTTAAAATGATATTTTCATTTGTAATTTTTCTATTTAAAATTTCAGCTGAAAGCTTAATATATTAATATGAAATTTATAAACTTACAAACATAATTGGAATTTTACATTAAAACAACTAAAATTTTGCACTAGAACTTGCAAAAACTGTAAACTAAATTGTGATTTAGAAATGCTGAGGTTAAGAAGAAGAATAAACGTTTTTCTCTAAAAATTATAAAAACTATTAATTTTTAAATCAGACTAGACTAGTTTCTGCCTTTTTATGGACAGGCTCATCTGTGATTTTTCATTTAAATTGTATTACTATCTGTGTCTTATAATTGTCAGATTGTCTCTATATGATAAATTTTTCAACAACCTGCGGCTGTAAGAATCAAACCTGCTCTCATCTTACATTACAAACGTAACAATATCAAGTCATGACCGTTTATTAACTATTTTATATTGAGAAAATTTTAAGTAATATGTTTAATAAAGCAAAAATTTTATTTTCAATTAGATTATTTGCACTATCATTTAAAATTTTTAAGGAAATCCTTAATTAATTTATAACTTTTTTAATTACAAATGAAAATTGTCAATATCAATTGAAAAAGTTCAGCGCTTCAAATAGATCACTTTAGAATTTATTTGAAATTTTCTTGATTGTAGCGGAAATGGTAAATAAATAGAACAAGCTTTATTATAGCTGGTAAACTATAATAAATTTTATGTTTATCATATTTTTACCATATTTCCAAGTTATATTTGAGTTATAACTATGAGAAGACCTTATATTTATGTTTTGAAAATTGGAAGGATCCATACAATATTTATACTTAAAATAATATATAGACCATGTTATATCCAATTATATTAAATTATATATAATCTTATTGTGTGACGTATCATTTGATTAAATTCGATGAGGGCAAAATTCGGACAAAACTATATCAAATGGCTTCTAATTATATCTAAATACATCGAATATGGTACAATTAGACCTTATGTGATACAATTTAATCGGCCATTTTTCGGATGAAATTGTATAAAGATTAACGTCATAGAAGATGTAAATGTTATTAAATAATTACTTAAACAAATCATATTAAATATTATTGATTATAGGGATTTTAATTATATTGAAATGGTTAATTTTGATAAATTTTAAAAAATATTTGTGAGAATATGTTTTTTAAATCATACGTCATAAATAACATGACCAACCGTTCCGCATTTGGCGGAATTATCCCGCTTTTTAAAGGCCCGATTAATAACAAATGATATTATCTAATTTAATACGACGATTACGATTAATTATATAAAATTTTATCCGAAAAATGGCCCGATTAAATTGTATCAAATTATATCTAATTGTATCATATTAGATTAACTTAGATACAATTAGAAGTGATGCGATATAGTTTTGTCCGAATTTTATCCTCATCCAATTTTATTAAATTATACATTATACTTTAAGACTATATCTAATCTAATATAATACTCGTATATTATATTAAATATAAATATCGTATGGTTTCTTTAAATTTTAAAAACATTAACATTAGGTCTTCTCATAAAAACTAATATATAACTTGTACATATGGTAAAAATAAGATAAATATAAAATTGAAATCACAAAAAAGTTTGAAACTGATATAGAAAATTTTCATTTGCAATCAAAGAAGTTATAATTTAATTAAAGATTTCTCTTAACTTTTTAAGCTATAAGTTCGATTATTCAAATTAAAATTTAAATTTTCAGTACAGTGTTATATTAACATCATGTAGACAGTCGCAATTAATTTTTAATTAATATGCATTTGGCAAATTTAATTTAGATTGAGGTAAAGAAGAAGAATAAACGTTTTTCTCTAAAAATTATAAACACTATTAATTTTAAATCAGACTAGACTAGTTTCAACCTTTTTATGGACAGGCTCATCAGTGATTTTACATTTAAATTGTATTACTATTTGTGTCTTATAATTGTCAGATTGTCTCTATATGATAAATTTTTCAACAACCTGCGGCTGTAAGAATCAAACCTGCGCTCATCTTTCATTACAAACGTAACAATATTTACCATTTTACTAATAATTTTCTCAGTTAAAAATAGTTAATCACAATTTAATTTTTTCTTTTTGCAAGTTCTAATGCAAACTTCAAACTTATTCCCAAAACACGTATTCAATAAATTTAAAAAAAACAATTTGTTGTAGGCTGATCCCTATTCGGATTTCATTCTTGCCTAAGGAAATCGTCAGGATACAATGTTCTTAATATCTATAGAGATATATATTAAGTTAAATCATGTTAAGTTAAATAAATATATGTTACGTTAAATAAATAAAGTAATTTCAAAAGAGATTTCGATGCCGTTTACTTAAATTACACTCAAAAAATTGCTTTAGTCAATGCAGACTTAAAATTGAAATAGCTTTTTTTTTGACCTAACCTATTAAAACGGATTATATCACTGGATTCTACGACCCAAAACTAAGAAAAAGCTTTGGTGTGTCATTTAAAAAGTTAAAATTTTACTTACAGTGTATTTAGCAAAATTTTGTGCTAATTTTAGCAGAGTAAATTGCTATTTTTATTTTACGTATAGTGAACACTCACACTATTTCTTTCGTAAAGACTACTGAATATACACATTAAATTAACTGAAAATCAATTAAAAACGGACTACTTACTTTTCGTTTAAAACAATTGTATTTTGCAGTGTATATTCAACTATTAAAAAAATTAACAAAATCGGTAAAAACAACGTGTAGTGCGAGTGCATGTGACATTAGAAATCAGTTTATCCATACCACGGTCAGTGATTGCACAGAAAATTTCATATAGACGCATTCGAACAAATAAAAAACATAACAAATATTACATTATTCAAAAAAACAGGGTCACTGACGAAGGTTCAATACCAGAAACTGCGCAGTCTGATTCAGAAAATTGAAAATTTACAATGTAGTTATGATTTTTAGAAAATACACTCATTCTTCTCTACCACGCCTTTCACAATAAATTGTTTTCGTTTATTTCAATACTCAATATAATAAATATAACAACTTTTTGTTTTAAATAGAAAATTTTAACTGAATATTTTTTTTTATTTTTTTTATTTTTATTAATTATTAATTAATAATCATATAATTACAAATTATATACACTGAAAATAATCCATGCGTAAAAATACAAATAAATGTCAAAATAACAAAAAATTTTGTAAAATAAACGAATATTTGTTCATTTTACAAAAGATTTTGTTGTTTTGACATTTTTTTTCGTAATTTTAGCATGGATTATTATGAGTGTACTATTACCCTAACCGAGCGAAAACAGACCAGTGCCTCTGGTGGGAATCGAACCCACAACCCCCGCACTGATAAGCCAGCACGCTACTAACTAGCCTACCGGGCGCACTTTTAACTGAATATTTTAACTATTTAATGTTATTTTACTAATTTTTTTTATTTTTTTTTTATTAATTTTATTAAAAAAGATATTTCCTAGTTAATTTAACTGTATATTCCGTTGAAACAACTTTGCCGATTAAATTTTAAAATAACTGTTGAAATTTTATGTAAAAGTTCTTGTGTTCTTACTGCCAACAAAAATATCAAAAATTAAAAAAAATAATAATTAACTTTGCTTTCCGAGTGCAAGGGAAGAATACCACCGCTTACACTTCGATTTGGATGATATTCGTATATGTGATAGAGAAGAAGAGTGTAAGGTTAACCGGTATTTTATATGCCATCTGCTATAAAAAAAGGTGCGATTTTTTCAAATTTCAAAAATTTTCGACATGCTGCTTAACAAATACGTACCGAAAATGGTAATTTCTACCTATTTTATTTATGGCACATAAAGAAATAAGGTTAACTTTATGTAAGGCTTTTCAAGTCCCGCTACAGGAAAAAGAGTGTTGGATTAATGAAAAACTTACAGTATTTGTTATCGTAAAAAATACTGGAAATTTTTCCATATGGTGGGTGAAGTGGGTGTGATTTAATATTCAATAGTTACATTTTTTAAAAATTCATTATAATTTAATGGATTTTAAAAAATGCTAAACTAGGAACAATTTTTCAATTTGAAAAAAAAAAAATATTCAGAACTTGTTCTAAACATGTATTGCAAAGATAACTCAATTTATTTAAATAAAAAAAGTTAAAGTTGTTTTTTATAGACTCAGAAAGTTTCTTCGTAGTACTTAACTTAATTTTGGTGAAAATATGCATTTCATATCGTGTATTGCAAATATTCAATTCAAATTCAGATATTTGTTCCGTATTATTAATAATCACAAGTACACTCAAAAAAATAAGTTAGTAGAAAATTTAGTAAAACATCTTGTAAATCAGGTATACTATTTTTCAGCAAATTTTTTGCTAATATTATTATAATCAATCTAACGAAATATTTATGATTTAGACAAAAATTAACCGTTTCAATAAAACTCACAATTGTACATAATATTGCACAACATTTAACAAACTTTGAAATTTATTCAAATTATTTTATGCCACTGATGATAATAAAGCAAGCAATAAAATAAATTTTTAATACATAATACAACTTAATGGATAAAAGACTAAACTGAATACAATATTTCGTAATTGTCACATTCATGAACAAATAGTGTCATAATGCATTTAAATTGAAATTACTAATAACGTGAGTAGACAGATTGATGGGCGGCAAATGGATAGATAAAAAAAAATAAAAAAATAATCGTAAACTTACTCTCCTAGACTGGACTGGACAATGTATATGAATAATAACAATTGTATTGAGAAAGGTTAATAACACTTTCTTTTTTCAAAGCTGGAAATGCAATATGTGACCACAACGAATTAAAAGGCAATGGTCGTAATAATAAATTTACATAACTACTCTAATCGAATTTACAACTAAAGGGTCCGCCATGTAACGTTTTTTTTTTCAACTAGTGCTTATTTCATGAATGGTAAACTTAGCTCATGTCTGATTTGACAGATAATTAGTTTTATCCTTCCGCTGAACGAATATGGTTGTGTATACGCTTGAACAACGCTGGGAAATATTGCGACATTACTTTGAAAATCATGGTAATGTTGCAGAATGTGTGCCGATACATCCAAAACGAGTCACTGTTTGGTGCGGATTTTGGTCCATAGGCATAATTGGGCCATTTTTCTTCGAAAATGATCGTTATCGGGCCATGTTGAACGAATTTTTGTTCTCAAAAATTGAAGAGGAGGAAATACAGCTGCACACAATCGATAATGTGCTTAAAAATTGGACCGATCGTGTAGGCTACTGCATGGTCAGCCGAGGGAGCCATTTGAATGAAATTATTTTCCATTATTAACCGGAAGGATTTTACTTTCAAATAAAAAAAGAAATTTCAGAAAATATTCAGTAGTTTTTTTTTATAGCATTTACAAAAAAAAAAGTTATTTGGCGGACCCTTTATTAGGTAATAGAAATTCCTATTTTTATTATTTCTATACATATAAAAAAAAAAAACTCAAACACGACGTGTGCATTTAATCTGTCACTTTGATAAAAAATTTAATTCAAATATCAATGAAATAATAACAATTACAGTAAGTGCCATTAATATGACATTTTATATATTTGTGTTTGATTTCGTTAAGAATACGCTCATAAAAAAAACACACACAAATAGTTGAAAGTTCAGCTACGGCAACAGAAAATAATACCTGAATTTACGCCAGCAACATTTTCAAAAAAGTTGAGAATCATAGTCTGCTAGGTGAGCTAAATTTGAGAATAACTAAATTTCAGCTAAATCATCAGAATTTCAAGCTGAATTAATAGAAAATGTCGGCTAAAAAGAACTTTCCGGATTTGACTACAGGTAACTCCATATTTATTACCGGTAGTATAGATAAGGAAGTAGTATAGATAAGGAATACACTCTAAAAAATGATTGTAAATTTACTACTATAAAACGAGTAAAGTTTCATGTATTATTACGCAAATTCGGTAAATTTATACATCAAAATGCGTAAAACTATTTTGCGCACACTTTTATATACAATAATACACACTTACAGTATTTTTACCAATTATGTGTTTACAATTAAACACATTATGCCTAAAAGTAGTATTATTTTGTTAAATAAAATTTTTACGCACAAAGTTTGTAAATATACTAACTTATAATAGTAATAAATATTTTGACATTTTTAAATTGAAAAAAAATTAAACAAATTAAAAAAAGCCAAAAAATCTAAAAAATTTAATTTATTGAGAATTTTAATGAAAAAAAATGTATAACTGTAGTATTTGTGATAGTGTTTAGTTTATAGTTTATTTCCAAGTGTTTGCAGCCTAATTGTGGAAAAATATTTTCAAAATATAATATATGTACAGAGCTTTAAAGAATAAAATTCTTCATTCGATTTATTCAGTCAGTTTTTACTCAATCGATTTAAAAATATCGTTTTGAACACCGGTGCAAAAATTTTTTCAGTAGCTCTTTTATTTTTTGAGTTATGGACGGTTTTTATTTAGTCAATTTTAAAAAGGTACATATTTCAAAAACTAATGGAGCTGGAGGAAAAATGGTTGCACCATTGTTCAAAAATTAACCCCATTACCCCTACAACGATCCTAAATTTCGATTTGCTTGGCTGGATTCGTAAATCGCGTTTTTCTCGAAAAGTAAGCATCACAGATAAAAAAGAGTATTTATTTGAAACATTGCCTATGTTTCAAAAACTAACAGAGAGAAATAAATGACACAGACAACTTTTTTCAATTTGAGCTATTTTTTTTTTTATCAATTATGATGATTTTTTTTAAATTTTCACGATTTTTTTTTGGCCATGTTTTCACTTTTTGCAATTTTTATCATTTTTGGCGATATTTTTTATTTTCGGGAATTTTTTTTAGTTTTGGTGATTTTTCAATTTTGGCAAATTTTAGTGATTTTTTTTTTTAATTTTGGAAATTTTTTTAAATTTACATTTTTGGCGTTTTTTTTTTCAATTTTGGAGATTGTTTTAAATTTTTGGGGATTTTTTTTCATTTTAACAATATTTTTTTCAATTTTAGCGTGTTTTTCAATTCTGGAGGTGTTTTTCAGTTTCGCCGATTTTGGCAAATTGTAAATCGATTGAGTAAAAAATTGAATTCGCAATGATTGAATTCCCAACAATTGACTTCCCAATGATTGAATTCAATAATTGATAATATCGAATTAGCTAAATTGATTGAATTCCCCACTAGTGAATTCCAAAGAATAAATTCGCTGCGATTGATAAAGAAAAAAATCATTCGATTTAAAAAAATCCGATCTGATTTTTTCAAAATAGAATTCAATCTTTGAAGCTCTGTATATGTACAACCACATATATACAAATATTTATATTATATTTAATATTTATTATTATACAACACATTAATAAAACTCTTTCTAAAAATTAATTCTTTGTTTTATTTGAAACATTTTTTGGTCTGATTTCTTTCTTACCGCAAGTTAAATATACACATTTTTAGGGGGTTCTTACGCGTATAAAAATGTATTTTTACGCATTTTATCCGTATATTTACAAGTAAAGCATGTTTTTTTACTCAAAAATTCAGTGAAATTATTCATTTATTTCTAAAATTAATTATATTTTTACGCACTTGCATTTACACGATTTTTGTTGACCAACTTACACGTAATGTGTGTATTTTTTTTTCATTTACACACATAGAGTAAATTTACCCAACTTATAGTAGCAGTATAGTTTCCTACTATAAGTTGGGTAAATTTCAACAGAAATTAATTAGAGTGTACAATAAAAAAAAAAAAAAAATAAGTTAGTATAGAAGTTAGTAAAACGTCTTGTACAACAAGTATACTATTTCTCAACAATTTGTTTGCTGAAATTGTGTTTTCAGCTAAAATTTTTATTATGCTTATTCAGCACTTACTTGATTTGAACTAAAGTTCTTACTAATATTTTACTAATTTATTTTGCTAAAAAAAATTGTGTTGATAAGCACATGTGGACGGCAACCAGATTAAGAGATATACGCAAAATCAAATAGATGTCGCGGCATGTCAAATTGTAGTAGAGACGAGGAAAATTATACTAAAAAGTACAACTCTTGTAAGGCATATACATAAAAAACAACCACGGAATATTTTTGTATCTGTTTTTCATACAAAAAAAAACATCAATAATGTGAAATGTTAAATTACCATATTCCACAGTAAGAAACGTTATTAAAAACTTTAATGAATGCTTGTCAATTGAAAGAAAGCGGGGAAATGGTGGTGAGCATGGCCAAAGGGATAAAATAGTAGCGGTCGCGAGCAGTCACAATTAAAATCAAGAAATTGCTAAATTTTGTTCAGAATATCAAAAAGCGTAATGGACTCAAGTGTTATAAAGCTCAGGTATATCCAGGCAGCAGTGCAAAACAAAATTTAGCAGCAAAAAAACGCATTCGAAGTCTTTACGAAAAACAATAAACGAAATATAATTCGGTGATAATGGATGATGAAACATATTGCTTTGCAAACTTCCGGTAGATTGCAGGACAAGACACAGCATGTAGTCGTGTTGATGCTCCACATCAATGTAAACAGAAAATTAGGTGCAAATTTCCAAAACAAAAGTACCTGGTTTGGCAATGAATTTGTTCTTGTGCAAGAAACTCAAGTGCTCTCTTTATAGAGAAGAATGCTTAAAACAGCGGCTGTTACCATTTGTAAGATTTCACACTACAAAACCGTTATTTTGTCTGACCTAGCCAGTTGTCATTATGAAAGAGCCACGTTTTAATGGTATAACAACAACAAAATCGAAAAAGAAAACAATCCACAAATTGTCCTGCACTATGTCCAATAGAAGAATATTGGTCAATTATAAAAGCAACTGAAATAAGACAGGAATGACTTTGTCAAGAGTTCAAATCTAAATGGAATTTGGCAGCCAGAAAAGTGGATGAAAGTCTCGTCATAAGCTAATATGACGAATTCGAAAAAAGTGCGATATTTTGCTTACCAAATGACTTCTAATATTTTTTTTTACATTTTGGTAGATACTACAGATATATGTATATAATAAAATATAAAAAATTCAAATTCAAAAGCTATCTTGGATTTTTTTATTTAGAAAACAAAATGGTTCGATTTTGGTTATTTCAACCTTTATGTACAGCGCATAGTTTGCGGACATTTCCGTACTTTGGGGACTATCCTCAAAGTTTTCATACATGACTTATATACTATGTATGCACATCATACTATGGGGACAACTGTATATACACCCAAAATTGTCCCCTTAGTATGAGCTGTATAGAACTAACGCTACATGTATGACAACTTTGAGAACAGACCCCAAAGTACGCAAATGTCCCCAAACTATGAGGAGTATCGAAAAAATTTCCTAAAAGTATGCGGTTCGCATACATATATATAGGGTATACAAGTTAATAATGTCGATTTTTTTGCTTGAAAATGCATTTATTATAATAACAAAATGAATTGATGCATTATTCAAAGTATTGTCCATCGTTAGCCACTACTTTTTTCCATCTTTCTGTTAGCATATGGATTCCGCGCCCAAAGAACTGCTCCGGTTTTGAGGTAAAAAATGAATCAAGCCAATTTCTGATACCCTAGTCTGAAGTAAGGGAGTTCAGGATCGATCGAAACAAATGGTAGTCAGAAGGAGCAAGGTCTGGGCTATAAGGCGGGTGAGCCAAAACTTCCTATCCCTGTTTTCCAAATAGATTTTGACCGGTCGTGCAACATGTGGCCGAGCGTTATCATGATGGAAGATTATGGCCTCGTGTCTGGTCGAATATTCCGGCCGTTTTTCGTTGATTTCTCTCTTCAAACGAATCAATTGTGTTCGGTACAGGTCTCCTGTGATCGTCTGACCCGATTTCAACAGCTCATAATACAAAACAAACTTCTGATCGCACCAAATACAGAGCATTACCTTGCCGCCATGGATATTTGGCTTCGGCGTTGATTTGGCTGGTTGGCCGGGCTTTACATATGACTTTTTGCGCTTAGGGTAATCGTAATATATCCAATTTTCATCACCATTAACAATACGAAGCAAAAATGACTTCATTTTGTAGCGTAGCATTTCCGACATGCAAAATCGCCTTTCAACGTCTCTCGTCTTCAATTCATATATGACCCAATTTCCTTGCTTTTGAATGAATCCCAATGCTTTTAAACGTAGGGAAATGGCTTGTTGTGTGACTCCCAATGCAAGTTCTTCTTGCGTTTGACAACAATCTTCGTGGAGTAATGCTTCAATTCCTCATCTTCAAACTTTTCCGGCTGACCAGGCCTCATCGTTCACAAGTTTTTTGAGTTGGTGCATTTGGACCGTAAGCTTCTACCAACAATCGATAACTTTCAGCAGCTGTTTTCTTCAAATGAAAGAAGGTTATCAGACTTCCCGCAAAACATCTTTTTTAGGCACAAAATTTGACATTATTATAGCAATTGAAAAAAATGTGTGTTTACACCTTGGCGACTAGCGAATACTGAATTATAATGACAGATGTTTACCCTCCAAAATACCATATTTGTTATTATTTACACAAACCATACGTTATAGTTATGCCATATGTTATCCAAATCGACATTATTAACTTGTATACCCAATATATATATATCAATAATATAGTAATGATTTTCTACACTGGGTAGTTTTAATGTCTGATTTCTTACAGGGTTATTAAAAGTGTCATTTGAGATGCAAAATGTCTATATTAAATATGAAGTTTATTGTATTATGACTGTCATCAATCATCACCCTTTGGTGAGCTTCAATGTATGCTAACTACTAATGATGATTAAATTGATAATAATGATGCTGTTGATCTTCACTTTTACTTTCAGTTTTTTTTTTTTTATTTTTTCACACCGAATAAGTGTTAGGTACTGTTTTAATGGATGTACCCGTAGAGGTACCTATTACTTCGTTTGCAATTAAAATTTTTTCATTTATAATTTTAATTAGAAAAATATGTTCATTTTTTAATTACTTGTGTATTTGTTATGTCGACGAAAAGTATTTTGTTGCCTGTAAAGTGATACGAAATGTTGAAGTATTGTGTAAAATATCACATAATTATGTTAAATTTAATGTTGGAAAAAGTTTTTGTTCAGAAAGTCAATAGGTCATTCAATTAAATCTAAGCAATTTGTTAATAAAACGCATTCGGGCTTAAAACCAAAATATACACTAATGCAATAAACAAAATAGTATACAATTATCGCTTTTTTGTACACCTAAAACAATATAGTATAAATCAAAAAAAAAAAAAACAAAACTGTTTAAATCAATTTTACTATTATTATTAATTTATTATTATTAATTTTGTGTCGAAATGCAGTTTTAAATAATGATTTTAGTTAGTTATTTAACACAACACTAAAGATACCTTTTAGAGAGGTGTGCTGTAGGTATGACTCACTTCGATTTGTATGACCATTTCGGTATATAATAAAGAGAACCCAGTGTAGAAAAGCATTACCATATAAGTGGTTACATAAGTACGTTTTTAGTAATGGCAAGTACATACAATTGTCATTACAAATCTCATTACTTTTATGTAATATAAAAATATGTGGTTACCTATATGCTTACTAGTATGGACAAAAGTAATGAATCTACAAATAAAGTTTGAAAAAAACAAAATTTAATAAAAAAATATTTTTTTTATTGAAAACTTTTTTTTTTTTTAAAATGTGCCTACACGAGATTCGAAGTTTGGACTCCAGGTTATCAGTCAACCGTTCTACCATCTGAGCTATCTCGACATGTTACACTTGACAGATAAAAATCACAAAATGTCATTACTTTCCAGGTTACAAAATATCAAAAATAAGTAGTTATATATGTTCTTGCCAGAAGTGAATACATAATGACACTAAAATTAGATCATTAGTTTATATTTAAAACAATGATGAAAATAAGTACACTCAAAAAAATAAGTTAGTAGAAAAGTGAATAAAACGTCGTGCAAATTAAGTATACTATTTATCAGCAACTTTTTGCTGAACTTGTGTTTTCAGCTACAATTTTAGTTATACTTATTCAATACTTAACTGATTTGAACTAATGTTTTACTAATATTTTACTAATGTTTTACTAATTTATTTTGCAAAAAAAAAATTGTGCTGATTAACACATTAAAAGTGTGGACGACAGCCGGATTGAAAGATATACGCAGAATCAAGTATATCTCGCTGCATGTCAAGATGCAGTAGAGACGAGGAAAATTATACTAAAAATTACAACATTTGTAAGACATATAAAAAAATTAACCATGTATCTGTTTTTCATACAAAAGGACGCTAACAATGTGAATACATATGTGGATTAAAAAAAAATTTAATTTTGTGTTGTCACCGGTTTGTCAAAGTAATTGTCTATTAATTAAATTAAAGACAAAATGAAATATATTAATTTAATAAATATTAACGCCCGTATTCTTAAAAAATATTAATTCAGATTTCAAATACATTTTAGTTAAAACACATTTTAAGCCTTAAAAATGTATTCATAATCGCATATTAGCTTAAAATACCTATTTTAAACCTTTTGTAAAAGTAATATTCGTTTATGAATACAGTTTTAAGGCTAAAATATGTGTTTTAACTAAAATTTATTTGAAATGCATTATGAATACGGGGGTAAATGTGCATTTGTAAACTAAATCGTTATAGTGATTATTAATGTAGTGCAGTCGAATTGCAAACAAATATACGTTAAGATAGACAGACTAAAGCGAAAGACAAGGTCACAAATCTTATGAAATTTTTTATGTTTCCTTTTCTTATTGCAAAAAAAAGTGTTGTACATTTAGACAATCATTGATGTAAGTACTAAATAGAAAGATAATTTTGTTTATCTTATATATAATTATTGCTATATATTTCAGATATTAAATTAACTCATGTCGTCAGTGCGGGATTATGACCATTTTTATATTTTGTAACGTATTGTAAATTATAAATTAACTAAAATACAAATTTTCTACAATTTTTTTGAATTTCTTTCAGTTTACTAATATTTAGCATGGATTTTTTAATTTTGAATCAACTAAGTGTTAACAAAACTGATGCTGATTTTCAAGGATCGTCCTAGCAAAAATATTGCTGACTTTACATATATTTTCTTGAGAAACACCTCGATTATTCTTTTGGCATCTTTTCTGTGTTCGCTTATAATTAAGGAACATTTTAAATGTTTTTACATAGCAATAAATCCCCTTTTTTAAGCTGCCTATACGATTTAGTGATTTGTCTAGCAGTTGCTTTTTTTAAACCAGCATCTTATGAATAAGTCGGCTAATTGCACTTTTTACCGGATCAAGGAATACTCTTTCCTTGTTAGTACTTTTTCTTGTAACTTAGATATCTAATATTCAATATACTTCACATTGACTTTCTAGCTATTCAAGTGTTTTCCTTTTATTTGCCATTTAAACAAATATATGCTTGATTTGCATAAAACTTATGCATTTGGTTATCCAAAACTAAAGTCAAAAGTTTAATACCATAATTACTTTTTTAATCAGCTACGCAAAATTTGTTGCAATAAATAAATTTTAAGTGTGCTAACTTTTTGATCAAATATTTCGTAAAGAAACAGAATATATAAATTGAAAATAACATAAAAATAATCTCGATGTACATATATAAAAACAAAAAACTAATATAACTGTAAAAAATATTACTTGAGCCAGAGTACACACTAAAAATTTTTTATATAAATAGAACATTTTTGGTCTTCAAAGTTTAGTAACGTCATGATGCTTGTTAGGAAAAGACCTAACCACGTGGTTGATTACTAAGAAGACAAGAATGGAGCAAAATTGATTATTAATAGGTTTTTTGTTAAAGTTCTGCCTATTATATAGGCTCTAGCTTTTCTAAAACTTCGGGTTCTGATGAGATCTTTAGCCAGATCGAAATACTAGTATCAACCTAGCTAATATGTTTGATTTGCTTTATTTTTATAAATATACGGAGGTTGAAAGCTCGTTATAAATTGAAAAAAAAAAAAAAAATTGTGACAATTTTTTGTTGTTGTTTTTGTTTTTTCTTTGATATTTTAAATTTTGAATCTCGCTCCTAGACGAGGACAAGAAATTCTCATTGAGTTTGTGATTTAACATAACAAATATCTCTAGAAATTCTAATAACAAAGTCCCCTGAAGATTTCCTTAGGCAGGAATGAAATCCGGATAGGGACACGCCTACATCAGATTGCTTTTCACAATTTGTTAAATAAGTTTTGGGACTTTAGCACATTTAATTACTATAAATGCAATTAATGTTTATCCCGATGAAAATAAATTTAAATAGAATATAAAATAGTTTGTAGCTTAAATTAACTGAAAATGTAATAAAACTTAAATGATAAATCACTTAAAATCCCGTATACTTATTTTTCATTTAAATCAAATGTTTTTTGTTATTTGTTTTTATATATCGTTTAAGTAACTAACAAATCCGTAAGAACAAATGAATAGTAAGTTTAAAATAAATGTTCAAATTTTAACAAAATATCGGTAAAAATAAATGTTTTATTAAGTTATTTAAAATTATTTCAGTTTTTTGTTTTTATTTTGTTTTTTTCTACAATATGTATTTACACACAATTTTGTGTAAACTTTTTAAATTTTTTGTAATTTTAATTGAAATAATTTTGTATATAAACAAACCATTTCAATAAATAAACAGACACGCATTTTTTGAATATTTTGTTTTAAACAAAAACCAAATAAACGGCAATGTTCCGTTTTTGTGGTTAAATTAGTATGAAACTTTAACTAAATGAAATTAAAAAAAATCGATAAATAATCATATAATTACAAACTATATCCTCTTACCCTAACCGAGCACTAGCTTCTATGACTTTAAGCGCGTTGTTGCGAAAACAGACCATTGCCTCTGGTGGGAATCAAACCTCCGCAATGATAAGCCAGCACGCTACCCACTAGCCTACCGGGGTTGAACAAATTCATTAAATAGTGGAAATAATTATTTGTTTGAAAACTAAATGCATGTTCCTTTATTTTTGACTCAACTGAAAACTTTTCTGTGAAAGGCGTGGTAGAGAAGAATGAGTGTATTTTCTAAAAATCATAACTACATTGTAAATTTTCAATTTTCTTCTGAATCAGACTGCGCAGTTTTTGGTATTGAACCTTCGTCAGTGACCATATTAAACTACAATCTGTAAAATACATAATATTCTGAGATAGGGTTGCCATTCGTACTGTTTTAAACAGTACATGTACTGTTTTTTGAAAAATGTATTGTTTTATTCACAACACCTAAAACAGTACGCAAAAGTACTGTTTTTTTGGATTTGTAATGTTTTTGTACTGTTTTTTTTTGTATATTTTATATATTTTTGTATAAACAAGTTTTTTTTGCGTGTACAAAGAATATATATTTTTTTAACCATTTTTTTTTTTTTTTGTACAATAGTTTTTTATATAAATTTTTTAAATATCCCTGTATTAGTTTCACTTCGTTTCTTTGTACATATATAAGTTTGGTTTGTTTACTTTTCAAGCAATGGATGTTTGTAAACACAATTTTTTTTCATGACACTGCCCAATGCAAAAAGTAATGGCGTCCAAACTAATAATTTTAGCCAATTTGACGAAATTTAGTCAATTTGATTAAATTTAGTCAATTTTACTTCTTTAGAGGATGTTAACTTGACGAAATTTTGTTGATTTGAATAAAATTTGTTAAATCTTAAATAAAAAATTGACAAAATTTCGTTAACTTATTTTAAGTAAATATGTGATGTATTGAAGTAAAAGTTATGTTAACAATAAATACAAAAATGTACTGTTTTTTTTTGAAAAGTACTGTTTTTTTTTCATCAATGTACTTTTTTTCACTTTTCAAATATGGCAACCCTATTCTGAGATTACATAACTTTTCTTTTTTTTTTAATGATAATTGATAAAAGTATTAGAAATTTCAGCAGCAAGTTTTACTTACAAAAACAGTTGTTTTTACAGTTTTACAATAACCTTTATGCCAAATATATTAAAAGATTTAAAGTCCAACTGACATAAATACAAAAAATCTAAATTAGTAAAACTATGAAATTGTACCCAGGAAATCGTTATAGTACCACGGTACCAACGAAGGTCAATATATACCAACAAAAAAAAAAAAAAATACAATTATATGATATTTGCCATCACTGATGCAGACTACTCCAAAATCATTAACAACTAAAAAATCAGAAACATTCCCAGGTAATTTATATTTAAAAAGGAATAAAACATGAAAATTCAGTCTTTTGTAGAACAAATTAAATTTTTTTACTAACATTGTAGTTTATTCAAAAAAAAAAAACAAACCACATCAAATGACTGTTTTATGATTTTACATTCATTTTCTACAGTAGTTTTTTGTTATTTAAAAAAATAAAAAAAATAAGGTGTGTATATTTTTTACTAACATGTGGTTTATTTTTACTACAATTGTGGTTAATTTATTGAACATTAAAAAACAAATGACAATGTCAGTTGAATTTACTGAAATGTAAGTCGTCCTTTCTTTAAGTGAAATTTCATTTGTTTTTAACTACATTTGCAGTGGCCTATACCTACATAGTATTCTAAGTGTAGGATTGACAAAAAACATTAAAAAACACTCATAGAAATAAGATTATATTTTTATGAATTCTAAATATAAATTCATTAATACTTTTTACAATTTGTAGAGAAAAACTTTGAAAATAAACGTTCTTAAACCAATAGTTAACACTTTGCATAGATCTTAATCTGCTCATCAGATATCTTGAATGCATCATTCTTAAGTAAAATGCCGATTTTATTTAAACTACAGTATGACTGAACAAAAATTGAGCAACATTCCAGTTATATATCATATTATATTATTATATGCTGTGCGCCCCGGTAGGCTAGTTGGTAGCGTGCTGGCTTATCAGTGCGGGGGTCGTGGTTTCGATTCCCACCAGAGGCACTGGTCTGTTTTCGCTACAACGCGCCGAAGGCCATAGTAGCTAGTGCTCGGTTAGGGTAATAGTATATAATTTGTAATTATATGATTATTAATTAATAAAAAAAAAAAAAAAAATTATTATATATTATGATAGTATTGAAATTCCCATTACCGACAATATAAAATATCTTGGAGTTAATTTTAATAATCTTGTAAAATTTAATCGTCATGCCAGAATCTTTTTGAGTAAATCCTATAAAATATTGGGAGCATTTTCTAAAATTTTATACAATAAAAGTTTGCCAAAGAGGACTAAACTTTTATTATATAAAACTTATGCTCGTTTTATATAATAAAAGTTTTGATATTTTGTAAGCTGGAAAGTAATGACATTTTGTGAAAGACATTTATGTTTTTATCTATCAAATGTAACATGTCGAGATAACTCAGATGGTAGAACGGTTGACTGACAACCTGGAGTCCCAAGTTCGAATCCCGTATGGGACCATTTTATTAAAAAAAAAAGGTTTCATTAAAAAAAATATTTTTTTTTTTTATTAAATTTTGTTTTTTCAAACTTTATTTGTAGAGTCATTATTTTCTCCTTACTAGTAAGCATATAGGTAACCACATATTTTTATATTACATTAAAGTAATGAGATTTGTAATGACAATTGTATACTCGTTTTATATAATAAAATTTAAGTCCTCCTTGGCAAACTATTATTGTATAAAATTTTAGAAAAATTTTCTTATATGGTTTCCCCATATGGTTTAATATTTCCCCAATCACTCTGGAACGAAAAATTTTAAGAAGTTGTATAGGATTGAACTACGAATCAATCAATAAACGATTTTCTAATCACTAGATTTATAGTCAAGCTAAAGTAACTCCAATTGGTATTTATGTTTGTGACATTTTAAAAAGGTTTATAGCAAGAATTAGAAATCATAATAATAATCATATTAAAAACATTTTTTATGAACAAAGAAGCTTTAACTGGACTAATACAAACTACCTATCACCGATTGGGTATATTAATGAAGAACCTCCAAATTTCGACTTAAATGTCAATATATGTCCCAGCTTTTATACCAAAAGCACTCCTGGTACTCATAGAGGATAGTACTATTTTCGTGATATTTGTGTGTTGTTTTTATTTTATGTTAGTCTAATTTAGTCTGTAATCAGACATGGGCGTCGTCAATTACATTTCACAATCCTTCACTATTGAAATATCATTAATAATTTCAGACCTACGCTCACACTTGTAGGCTTAAAAGCTTCCTTAGAAAATTTGTAAAATGTTTAATACCAAACATGGGGATAAGTAACAACATCTGTGTATTTAATTACATGGCAATTACTCAATTACACCCAATTACATGTAATTAGAGGTACAAATGTAATTGGCCTGTAATTAAATACACTAATATTGGTATTACGTCCCATGTCATGGAATTGACAAAATGTAAATTGTTCCAAGCAAGAGTTTAAGCCAACAAGTGTAAGCGTAGGTTTGAGATTATGAATTATATGACAAATTTCACACGTGAATCATTCTGAAATGTAATTGACGCCGCCCATGTCTGTTTGTAATTTTAGTTTTAAGTTAGAATTAAGTTTATTTTAAGAGATTATCTCTCCAATTATGTAAGTCCCGGGAGCAAGGACATACTGAACGTTTTTGGAATCTTGGTGCTGTTTAAAATTATTGAAAATTGAGATAATACGTTCTAGTCTTAAGTTATCTTCTTGTTTTATTGTTTCAATTTCTTTCATTGTCAAAAAAAAGGATCAATAAATATTAAATTAAATTATATATCAGCTAGTTTTATTTAATAACGAAACAACCGCATGCCTTTAGCAAAGCTATTTTTATTTACTACATTACTATTGTTGCTAAAACTGAAGTTTCTTTAGTAGCAAATACTGTTTTGCATTTCACATTATTTAAATATGTTGAAATTAAGGAATAACACTCAACTGCACCATGTCTATCAATCATTTTCCAGATTTAGTTGATCCAAAGATTTTTACAAGAGTTTTATTATGTTGAAAAAGTTAATTATCAAATTCATTTCATATGGTGGTGTGTATAAAAACTGCATAAAAAAATAATGTCAAAACTTTGAACAAAGTTTGCCTTAAAAATATAGAAGCAATATTCTATATTGGTATTTTTTAATGTGACATATTGTTATTTATGTCCAGGTTCACATTCTTTTTGTATATAAAAATAATTTTGTCTAATATTTATTACACTTCAAGCACTTTAAGTTAATTATCAAAAATATTTCCATTTTTAGTTTATGATCGAAAATATCCCATAAATCAATAAAGTGGCAATAACTAATTTCAATATATCAAAGTATCAAAACTCTTTATTACAGAGATTGTCCATTTAGTAGATCTTTCACTATATTCAGAATATTGATTACTATTTTCTCAACTCACTTTATTAAACACAAACTAATAAATATTTTAGGGAATTAAAACAGGATAAAAAAGTTTTGATTGACAAACTTGAATCGATATATTTTTATTTTGTTTTGAATACGAATTAAATACAACAGTTCAGTACCCGTACCGTGAGGTAACTGAATGAAATTGAAATTTGTTGGTGGCTTGTAACTAAAATTAAAAAAAAAAAAATTAAATAAAAAATAAAAAAAAGATATTGTATGAAACAGAAAACTGAAAAAGCCACAGTTAGATGAAATATGGTTAAAGCCAAATAACAGCGGATATAAATGTTAAATAAAACAACAACTACAAAAACAAAAAAACTGCAAAACTTAAAAATCCCCAACTACGAAATGAAAATATGAATGAATATAAAACTTGCAGAAACTTAAAAATAAAGAGATTTTCAAAAATATTAAGGAGAGCTTTGAGATAGAAAAAACACCACAGAAGCGGTAAGACTTTTTGGTTGTTATCCCAGCCATATGCTCAATGTTGAACAAAATATTTTTATTTAACTGCAAATAAACAAACAAAAACGTAAATAAATTATTTATAACATGACCGACTTGATGATGGCCTACATAAATATTAGTTTGTATTACTCTAGACCTAATCTTGAAACATACTATTTCTTTATAATTTTGACACAGTGAACACAAACGTGGAAAAACAACTCAAAATTCATAAATGATTTTCGACAAATATTTACAGCCCGAGAAATTTTGTTGATTTTTATAACGGACTGAAAACATACACAGAAAAAACTAGAAATGGGTTTCAATTAAAAATTGTATTGAATCAATTAATGATAGTATTAGCTAAAAAAATTTGCAGACAGTTTATTAAAACTCTTTCAATTAAAATAATAATAATATCAATTAAAAGAGTTATTGTTTTTCTTTACAACCTCAATTAAAAAGTTTAGTTAAATTGATTAAAACTTTAATTGAAACTTGAGTAGAAAACAATGGTAGTTTTAATTGAAAACTTGTATTTTTATATTTTTTTTTATGCCCCCCATTAAATAAAAAAAGAAATGTAGGTTTGTAAATTAAATTGACATTTTATTTATAATAAAATTAAAGCTTTTTAATATAAAAATGTATTATAAGAAAACAAATAACAGTAAATACAAAATTCTTGTTTTACTTGTCTTGTCTTGAACTTTTTCTTGTAATTGAATTGCTTTCTTAAAAAAATCACACACAACTTTAAAATGACAGTTTAATGACACTTATACTTATTGAAAATTTAATTATTTACAAAAATAATAGTTTAATTATCCTATTACGATAAGGTTTATTTAAATCTACATGTGCACTTTTATCTCTTAAACTAAATTAAGTTTTCGTGCGTACACGAATATCGCAACAAAAAGAGTGTTGCAAACTCTGGTGAAATAACTACGATTTTGCGTGTATTTGAAATCGGTAAACTATTCAACTTTTAAAAGTTAATAATTTGTGGTGTAATGGTTAGCGCGTTGGACTTTTACACAGAAGGTCCCGGGTTTGATCCCCGGTGCCGGCAACATCAAAATAATATGTATGAGTTTTTTCTATCCCTCATACTATCGCAATGTCCACCTTCGGTGTTCCCATAGCAATTAACCCCACCGAAGTAAAATAATGAATCAGGGCTATGAACCAAAAAGCTTCAATAAGTTCGCCAACTTTCCATCAGGTGGCGAGCAACAACTGTTCTAAGACTTATCATCTCGCGCAATTACAGTGTTGCCATGTCTGAAGCCCTTCATATCTCCCCACCTTTCATCTCTATACTATCCCTTTCCAAAGAAAGCAACACACTAAATATAGGAAGTATTTCCTGAGTGTTGTAAAAAAAAAAAAAAAAAAAAAAAAAAAAAAAAAATTAAATAATATATTGATATAATTAAACCTTTGTTTGATTATTTAATCTAAATAAAATAAAAAAAATAGTTTGCCAAATTTTTAAAAATTTTGTTTACATGTTGTCAACACTGTATGGATATATTAGAAAATTCAATAAATTTTTTAATTGAATCTATTAAAAAAATTGTTTAAATTGCCATTGATATTCAAACAATTGATTAATTAGATATTTTTGGCCCATAATTTTTTCTGTGTATAAAATCAACCATTAATTTCCACCACCCCTTCGGAGTGCAACTAAAATTGGCATAGAAGATGGATTTCGTCCAAATGTAGGACAGCTAATCCTAGCGGGTCTTGAAATATCGCGTTTCAAAATATGAAAAATATTCGAAAATTTTCAAAAAGTATTAGTAAATAATTTTCCATATCTATTTAACGGCTTAAGCTACGAAAGCCATCGTTTTGAAGCTACTTAAATTTTAAATTGTACTAGTGAACACACATTATTCACTTTTCCACGGCAAAATGCAACCGCGGTTCAAAAAGCGGTATTTCAAAAACAGTTCTTTTTTTTAATTTTGTCAAAAATATATGTTATATAAAAATTAGTTCCCTATGCCGTGCCCAAATTACTACGTGGAGATGTTACGGTATCTTGACTTATTAATAAAAATGTGAAATAATTTAACTAAAAAGCCGATAATTCAGAAAGATGCACGAGTACCACATATGGATTTGGTGACGGTATAGAATAATAATTGATAGTTAACATATATTTTTTTAAAAATTTTAGAAAACCAGTGTTTTTAAAATACAGCGTTTTAAACCACGGATATTGAAAAAAATGCATTATACCGTCGAGAATTGAAATTTGTTTGTGAACCAGTAATCAAATTATCAATTTAAATACATTTAAAATGAGGGATCAATGGCACTTGGAGCTGAAACCGTTAAAAAGATATTTGTAATTATGTTCAACTACTTTTGCAAAACTGTAATTTTTATTTTTTTCCAAAACATTACTTTTTTTATATAAATCTTTTTTCTATTATATTTAGAATCTTTTAGAGATTTTTATCCATAACTTTGAATTTCATAAGAGCTCCACATATTAATTTGGCAACAGCATAGTGGGAAAAATTATAATTAACATATAGTTTGTTGAAAATTTTAAAACACCAGTAAACCGCGGATTTTGAAAAAATATGTATTTTAGTTAAAAATGAGGTATCAGTGAATCAAGTAGCTTTAACCGTTAAGCAGATATGGACGATTAAGTACGGCTTCTTTTGTTAAATTTTCCATTTTTTCACATTTTAAAACGAGATATTTCCACAAACTTTAGAGCAGTGTTTCTCAACGTGGGGCGCTCGCCCCACTGGGGGGCAATTTCAATATTTTAGGGGGGGCAATGGGCTAATTTTTGTAAGTTGTTTAACTTTTCATGTGTTTTTAATATAAAGGGTCCATATTCGTTCAGCGGAAAGATAAAACTAATTATCTGTCAAATCAGACATGAGCTAAAAAAAATCTGTATTTTTAGTGTCATTAGTGATTTGTTATAAAAAAAAAGAAATCGTCTGGAAATCACAAATCACGGTGACTTACGATTAAAATTAACAAAATTAGAACCTGATTTAAAAACCCTTTGTAGCCTGCACCAAGCTCAAGGGTCTCATTAAATTTTAGAGCATTTATTATTAATTCTATCTTTATAACAAAAATATATATATGAGGGGGGACATGGAAAATTTTTTAACCCAAAAGTGGGGCACGGCCCAAAAAAGGTTGAGAAACGCTGCTTTAGAGCTATCAACCTAAAACTTCTACGATGACATATCAATATGACACTTTCCTTCCGTACCAAGTTTGGTTAAAATTAAAAGGTCGAAAATCGGATATTTGTTGATGGTTTATATGGTTTTATATGGAATAGTCAACGGTTATGCTTATAAAACTGTTATAAAAACCTAAAAAATTATTTTGCATGAGCCCAATAGACTTTAATATTCACCCAAAAAAATTAATATGTCGAAACGTTAGTAAAACGTCTTGTAAGTCAAGCACAATTTCAGCAAATTTTTTGCGGAAATTGTGTTTTTAGCTACAATTTTAGTTATACGTATTTAGCACTTAACTGATTTTAACTAATGTTTTACTAATTTATTTTACTAAAAAAATTGTGCTGATTAGTACATTAATCGCGTGGACGACAGCCAGGTTGAAAGATATACGCAGAATCAGGTAGATGACTCTGCATGTCAAGATGTAGGAGAGACGAGGAAAATGTTACTGAAAAGTACAACTGTTGTAAGACATATTAAAAAATCAACCATGCTAGATTTTCGTATCTGTTTTTCATACAAAAGTATGCTAACAATGTGAATACATATGTGGATTAAAAAAAACATTAGTTTTTTGTTGTCACCGGCTTGTCAAAGTAATTGTCTATTAATTAATTAAACACAAAATGAAATATTTAAATTTAATTAACATTAAATGTGTATTTGTAAACTAATGTAGTGTGGTCAAATTTTAAACAAACACACGTTCAGATAGACATACTACACCCAGAGAAAAACAAGAATAAGTTTCATAAATTTTCGTCCAATGTAACAATTTTATCAATATTGATGTAACATTTAACAAACAACAAGAACTTAAATCACCATATTATGGTCTCTACTAACTTTTTTCTACAAAAAAATAATGAAATCCTTTTTAAGACAAAATATCCTATATATAGTGAAGCATTTCATAAATATAATGAAATGTTGCATAAATACTATGAAACGTTACATTGGACGAAAATCTATGAAACATTTTATAAATATGATGAGGTTTTTTCTTTGAGTGTAAAGCGAAAGACCAGGACACACATCGTAGGTAATTTTTTATGTTTCATTTTCGTATTGCAAAAAATCACCTCGCTGTTTTTCAGTAAAAGATTTAGCTGACATTAGCAATTTTTTTGCAGCACCATCCTGACTAAAATTTTGCTGACTCAGCAAAATATTTTGCTTACTTTACTAACTGCATTTAAAATAGATAAATCCTTGGCATTAACCCTTGAGTTAGCCATATAAAACGCCTGATTGGATTCTATGAAAATTTATTAGCGTTAACCAATGCTTCCAGGAAGTTTTATGTGAATTTTTCGCAACTTAAAATTTTTATTCTATTAGTTTTTGAAAACTATTTGTATTTAGTTGTCAAATTCCATAAAAATTTGTAATCAAAAACTAAAAGTTTTCAAAAATCACTTGTTTTTGGTTGTAGTATAAATGAGTTATTACATTTTTTGAGTCGGAGCAATTCAAGCTTTTATTTAAGCTGGCTCAAATGTTTACAGTATTTAAAAAAAGCTTTGGAAAGTTTCAGCCAAACCGGAATGGATCTTCGATTAACGCTTTTCATATAAAGCTCAGAAATTTTCCGTATAACATTAAATTTTTTTCGAATTTATTTATCTTATCATCCAAATCGAAGTGAATCTCAAAACTTGCACGTTTATCTAAAAGTCTGAAATTGTTGAGCAGTATGAAATATATTCTACTTTTAAATCAAAACTGACAAAATCTGGGGCATCCAAAAATTAAATTTTACTACTGTAAGTGAGTTTGACCCATATATTCACTGAGATTATCAAAATGACTGATCCAAAATAGAGGTCATATAATAGACACAAGCATTCAAATATATAATTCTTATAAAGATATCTCGAAAGTAAGCGTACACTAGGGTTGTCACCCAAATAACAATTATTCTACTATTCGAACGAAGCAAAAAAAAAAAAAAATCGAACGTACAATTTAAAGATCATATTTTTCTAATAACGAATAATTCGACTAAATTTTGACGATTAATTGAATAAAATGAGTAATTAAAAATAATAATACTTCTCTTAATAAAACTTTTTGCAAAATTGACCAGTTTTAGGAAATTTATATAATGGACTGAAATCTTAAAACTTTTATAATTGTTTTAAAAGACATGGACTCTTTAATAATGAGTAAAGATATATGATGTGACTTTGAAGCAAACAATATGAAGGAATTCACAGATAAAATAATTTTTATTCGTTATTTGTTCGATTAATTGAATAATTTAAAAAAAATTAATTTTTTGATCGTTCGAACAAGAATTTGTTTGATCGTTTATTCGAACACTAAAAAAACACAAATAAATGACTAGAATGCGCCATAAAATTATTGATTTAGGAGTGATGATCAGCCAAAATATAAAGAATTTTATTCCACTTTTGTATCTATACTAGATTTTTTAACTCAAAATTGGGACATTGGTGTTGAAATGAGAAGTTTAGGACATTTTTCAGTAAAAGGGCGAAATCTCGAAAGTTTATGAACGGTCGTAAAATTCTATGTAGATGGAATCATTGGGACTACATTGGCATCTTTGTTATTTAAATATCATATTCTGGACGATGAAATTGCTGATTCGATGGCAATGATTTGGCTTTGTTTAGGGTAGTGAAGTATTTGAATCAGAAGTACGAGTGGGCAGCTCTAGACAAGCAATTTTCTCTTTCCTGACTTTAAATTACAATCTCATTTCCTTTTTGTCTCTCTTTCCTTAATTTATAATCTGAGCTTGCACCTTACTTCTGTCATATTTTGTTGGGTTGTATAATTCCTTAAAAAAAAAGAGTTTATTATATTCATAAAAAGTTTCTTAGTTAACGAATGACTTATTTATGGCTGTAGGGTATCAAAAATACAAAAATAATATGAAGCATGCAAAACACAAAAGAAAAACAATACACCAGAGTATATGAGTACTAGGGTTATCATTTATTGGTGTTTTTATTTTGTTCGAATAAAAGACCAAACTGTTTTTAATCAAACGATTAAACGATTAATTTTTAAAAATATTCGATTAATCAAACGAATAAAAATAATTTTAAATATACATAAATAATTAATGTACTTTACCTAGCAATATGCCAAAATCGACTTTTTGCGAAAAAGAACTTTTTTATTGTTGAAAATGGTTCTTTAGGGTATCAGAAGCAACTTTTGTTCCGCGACTTTTTTATAATTCCGTTATTTACAAAATTACCGTTATTTTTAGGTTCTTGAAGAAAATCAAAATTTTGACCGTTAAATTTCCAGAATTCGACCAAATGTTGTTTGGCAACTTTGTACAAAATCATATGGCGAGTACTTTTGCAGAACATATGAACTCAAAATATTTGCAAATACAGGGTGTTTTGATGCATTTTTTAAAAGAAATGAATTTTACGCCATCTAGCGGCAATAATTTGTCTAACAAAATTCAACAATTAGAAAGGTAATTGAATACCTTTCCAACAAAAAAAAAACTTGAAAATCGGATGAAAAATAACCGAATGAGAAAGAAAAGATCTATAAGATAATGAGATAGTACCAAATTTATATTAAAATATGTATGTAAATTTTATTAAATTTATCATTAAAGTTTACATTTTTAGTTTTGCGAAAAAAATTTTAGTTATTTTACTAGAATTGTATTTAACAGAAATCTTTATTATTTATACTTTTAAAAACATCAAGTTATTTTATTATTTAAATTTTTAGAGATCTACATAAGAGTGCAAATTCTTTAGCTTTTCTTTGAGTTGGGACTCTAAATCTAAATTTGCTGTTTGCCAAACTTTTTCACCGTGATATTTATAATTTAAACTTCTCAACATGTTTATTTGCTTTTTAAGAATTTTTATCCGATTACTCTGTGCATCGACATAAGATAGTTCATTTAATAAATTAAATAATTCCATAGGCTCATTCACATCAAGCAAATTTAGAAATAGGACTTTACTCTCCGTGCGTCGTTTTTTTACTTGTTGTTTGCTCTCCATCTCTTCCAATCTCTTTATTCGTTCCTCACCATTTTCCATATCTTATCATATATCTTCGATTCCGTCATTAGAAATGAATTCAATTGTTGGGTTTTTCTGTAATTTACAAGGACAGTCCACAAAGTGCACCTACCCGGTTTCTTTGTAAATTTGACTTATTGTTAGTTAAAATTTTATTTCTTTATATAAGATCAAGTCTGGTTTATTACGAAAAAAATAAGAGGTGTTTTAATAAAATCTGTCAAAAATTTTAAAAGTAACATGGATTTAAACAAACACTTTTTAACATGGTCAAATTTACAAATTAGGTAAGTTCACTTTGCGGACGTTGCTTGTAAATTACATGAAAACCCAACGATATAATTCAATTCTTATGGCGGCATCGCATTTAGGAGGTCATAATACATAAGGATTGGTGGGTCTGGTTTCTGGGTCAGAAGCTTTTTATATTTTTGTGAGGCTGTGTAATTCATAAGCACGCAAAGGTGACGGCTAAAATATCTACTGCCGCTTTATCGCAATAGTAAATGAAATATAAGTATATTTACTTATCACATGTAAAGGAATTTTGTTTCCCAAAGTGAAAACAGTGTCTATGTTCTTAATAACTAATGTATAACTAATTTCAGTAGCATAAATTTACGTTTTTTTAAAAATTCACCCTGTTTTTTTAATCAATTAATAAAATTTGTCGAAAATAGGCTGTACTGTTTGTAATACGGCACAAATTCGGCTGAATATTATGCCTTGGGAGACAACATAGTTGTTGATGACTAAAATATCTAAAATTCTGCCGTGGTGCTTGAAGATAACATTCCTACTTCAAAAGTTATAACTGAATGAAGGTCAAAAAACCCAATTTTTTTCATTTTTTCGCCTTTTTTTACATTTTCCTAATTTTCTTGTAAACAAAAAATGCGATCGCCAAGCACCACGGCAGAATTTTAGATTTTAATGTCATTAACAACTGTGTTGCATGGCAAGCCATAATATTCAGCCCAATTTGTGCCGCGCTAAATGTTAGAAGTAGTATTTTCTTACTTCCAAGTTTTGTTGTTGCCACTTTGTTTTTTTTCAGTGTATTATTCCAACAAAAACCAAAAATGGAAGATTACTACCCAAACTAACTATTCAACACATAAAACATTGATTTTGTAGCTATTAACACAAATAATGCGTTAAATTCATAAAAAGTCAAAAAATCAAAGTTTTAAGGGCCACCCTAAATATCCGTTTTAGGACAAGTGAGGGGCATTCTAATAAGCAAGTAGGGTACCTGACTCTACCCCCCGAAACATATAAAATCATTCGGGATTAATGGCTTGAAAATGAAAAAGTTGTTTTTTTTTGGCATATTGCTAACTTTACCCCATTATCTCAAAATTTTATGAATTTTCGCATCAATTTGAATACTCAAACAATACCTATTCTCAAATGCATTCATTTTCGACTACACTGAGAGAATTGTCTGCATAATATCAACGAATTTTTGCATTAGATCAGTGAAGTGTCACTGGAACTCTTCCATTGAAACTTTTCATTAATTTAATGCTGTTTTTCATAAAATGTTATGTAAAATTTCATTTCATTTATTAAAAATTTCATACGTCTAATGAAAACTTTCTTCATACAGTATAAGAAAAATGAAAAATTCATTTGTATAGTCCAAAATTTCATTAAAACTCGTCCAAGAAAATTCTCTCTGTGTAGAGTAACACCAAACGATTTCTCAATCATATGCCCTTTGTGATTGGTATATCGAAATGGAAACATGCAGTTTTGAAAATCGTTAAAAATTTTAATATATACTTATATCGGTAATAGTTTTAGTATATCGAGCTGTTAAGATTATATTTTAGTTACCGTAGAAATTCCATAATTGGAATTCATAGTTTAAGTGCTAACGTGCTATCGTTCTAAATAGTTATATATTTTATAGTTTTGTATAGTTTAAACTTCAAAAGTCATGTTTTTTTAAACGATAGCACTTTATCTGAGAATTAAAAATTTGCTTTAAAATCAAATCATTTAACTTTACTCATTATTAATGTGTCATTTTTATGGTTTTTAAATTGTTCACGCTGAAAAAAAAACGCCCTGCTCACTCAGAGAAAAGAGCATTATATGATGTTATGATTACAATGTCTCACAATCATAGATCGTAGCAATCATATTATGATTCTAAATAACGGTGAAATCGTCTACCGTAATTATAATATGATCAGCCAGAATTATATGTATGATAATTAGGATCATAATATGATAAATTCGTGTCCGCAATCATGTTCAATCATACTTTTTCTCTGCGTTCTGGAGTTATACATATTGGTAATATTCTTTTTGTTTGGAAAACATTTCCGTTTCCCATGTTCCTTGCAAATAATATATATAATATAACATATATACTTGCAAATATAATTATGTTTGACTGTAAATATATATATGTTTGGAACTAGTGAAAAACGTCTAACGGCAAACATATATATGTTTGGCTCCAAATATATATACATATGTTTTTTATAAGTATGTTTGCATTGTCCCAAACATAATATCTTACAATTTTAAAATTGCAACTATATCATTGAAAATTTGAATCATTGTAAATATATATATAATTAAATACAACTATATTCAAATAGACTTTTTCTGCGTGTTCGTTCGAATTTTCTTTATGTTCGTTCAATTAATCGAATAATTTTTATTCGAGTGACAACCCTAATGAGTACGCGTAATATGAATGCTTGAATAATTTTTTTTTTGTTTTTTGTGGTATAAACATGTCTGTTTGTATTACCTCAACTCAAATAAAGTGGAGGTAGCATATGGTAAGATAATGTACTATAATTTGAAATGTTGATTTAAACTCCAAAAAAAAAAACATATTTTATACTCATTGTTGCGCAATTGTGACACTTACAGTTTAACAATAAAAACACAGCTTTTAAATGTGTTTTAAACGAAATTCATATAAACTCAAGATTTAGTGTTTTTCGACTTTTGCTTTTTGAGGAAATAAAAATAAAGTCAGCGAGATGGCTAAAAATAAATGTTGAACTTTAACGCATGCGCGCGTTGTTGCTACTCATTGTTTCGTTGGAGTGCATGCTGTTAGCGGCTTTTAATATGGTGTACAATATTTTGTTCATGTTGTCTTTGGTTTTTTGGGATGCTAGGTGAAGCATTACATATGATGTGTATTTTTATGTAAAGTTGAGATGTTTAATTTTTTTTTTTCACATTTCTATTTTTTTTTTGTTTAATATATAATTTTTTTATTGCCGTCTTTTTGCAATTTGGTAATATTTCACACCTAACAAAAACAATTTAACGATAGTTTTTGGTAATTAGAAAAAAAAGTGAAAATATTTTTAATATTCATTTTAAATTAAATTAATCTTTAAAATGTAAAATATTAATATAGTTTTTTATCTAAATCACATCTTTTAAGTTTGCAATATATTTAAGTGAAATTTTTACTTAAAATTGAAATTCATGTGTGAGCTTTGCTTTCTTCGCTCGCTAGAGTTCATTAGACCAAGACGTACTAGCATGTGCGTCTTCAATTATACAACTTTTTTATTTTTAATTTAGCTTAAAATGTTGTTGATTTTTTTTTTTTTTAATTTTTTTATATTGACGGAAGCTTGGTGTTGTTACTTGTGGGTTTACACGACTGGTGAAATATCTAACTCATATGAAGTTATTGAATAAAAATATTTTAAATAGCACAATAGTGAAAGAGCTGATAATAAAGAAAAGTAAATTTACTAGATGCAGTGTTAAACGTTTGTAGCTTCCTTTGATACCCAGAAAAAATAATTGGATTCAAAAGTGCTACTTATTAAGCATTTCATCAATCATTTAAAGATTTTATGAATTCACAATAAAATAATGGCAAAACGTATCGAGCTTACTAAACACCGCAATAATAGATTTTAACGGACGACGTCTCAGAGAATAACTGAGTGTAGAAAAGTCTGATTTTTTGCATTCTCGATGAAAAAAGTTTCGATATAGGTATATGCTATCATATGAAGGGCTTATTGTAAAAACATGATAAGTCACATTTGTAGTTTTATGTACTTTCGCTGTTTTCTAGACATCCATTGATTAATATTTGATAGAAGGCTTGCTTAATAAATTATTACAATTGCCTAGAGTATAAATGTCCTGCAGAAGTTATATTTTTTACATTTTTTTTCAACCTTTAAAAGGCGATAACAGACTAAAAATAATATGTGGCTTATCAAGTTTTTACAAAAAGCCCTTAATATAATAAGCCCTTCATATATATATAATTCTATATCACATCATATCTCAGCTGATCCAAAAAATAGCATTCATAACCTTATTTTATGAGATCTAATGGTATATAATTTGATCACAAGAATGGATATATCTCAGGATAAAATAATTTCACAAACTTGAAAATTGTAAACACTAGTTAATAAAAACAAATTTCTGAAAAAGAAAAATGTATGACTTTAAGTTTGTTTTTGTTGAAATTACCCGAGTAAAAACGTTTACATATAATCATGCATTACTTTATATAAATATATATGTTATTATATGTAAATAGATATGTTTAGATATGTTTATATATAAAATTTGGTTCCTCCATTTTTTTTAATACGATGCCACATATAATTGCATCTTATTACATATAGAACAATACATAATCGTATGTGACATATACAATTATATATAGTTATGTACGAATTCATGTATACTTAGATATGACCCATATAAAAATTATATAAAATAACATATATTAAAAAATGTATTTTATTTCGGATAAAACGATATCTTGACCTATTCATAGTTATATAGGTCATTCCATGTCAAATCGGCCAATGGTTGGACAAGATCCTTTTCGATTTGAATGAATTTTGGTCAGAACTTTTCTTTCATCACATAGAAAAGTTCTGCCAAAGGAAAGAAATTACAAATTTTTTCTTCGAAAGTTATGCAAAATTCAAAATTTTGCGAATTTTTCGAGTTGTTACGAGTTTATTTTATTGAATATCTCGAAAACTATTATAGTTACAAAAATGGTTCTTAGCCCGCTTGGGGCTAAGAAAAATTCGAAAATCTATAAAACATATTTGTTTTTGAGATAGGCGTGGTAGAGAAGATTAAGCATACTTTTCTAAAAATCATAACTACATTGTAAATGTTTTATTGAATTAGACTGCGCAGTTTCTGGTAACACAACCTTCATCAGTAATCCTTTTTGACAATACTGTAATTATTTGTTATGGTTTTTATTGTTTGATTGCATCTATATGAAATGTTTATTTATTAAATGCAATCCTGACCGTGGCTTGAACCTGCTTTCTTTGCACTACACTTTAGACAGAGGCTCTAACCAATTGATCTAAAGTAGGTCAGTTTTTGCTGTGGCTTAAAACCAGTTTCAATTACACGGCGTCGATTTTACATTTAATTGTAATTGCAGAAGATAGCTAAGACAAACACCACAACAATTCACAATTGTTAGAAAATCATATGTAATCTAATTTCCACTATTTCCCACATTTTGTGAGTTGGCGCAACTATGATGTATTTTTTGTACATACGGTAGTTTGGCTATTCACGTAGTTGGGGAAGAGTTGCCAGGGAGCAAATTTTTGATATATTTTATTGGGGATTTTTGAATTTTATTCATCGTCTTCTTAGACAGTGTGCAATTAATACTATAATTAATATGCACATATTTTTCAATTGTTTGAGATAGTCGTGGTAGAGAAGATTAAGCATACTTTTCTAAAAATCATAACTACATTGTAAATTTTTTATTGAATTAGACTGCGCAGTTTCTGGTAACACAACCTTCATCAGTAATCCTTTTGAATTCATTTCTTTATTAAAAATCCGTTAAAGGGGCTGTTTTTTATTTTCAATTTATAACGAGCTTTCAACCTCCGTATTTATTTTGTTACAAAGATATGATTTTTTTTTTTTTTTTAAGTTTGATCTAAATAAAATAATCGTAAACAAGTATTGAACAATAAAAATCAAATTTATTGCTTTAGAACCAAAGAATAATTTGGAAATCGCGTTTTTAATTCATTGGTGGAATTTGAAGCACTAACTCATTATACATTATTTTAGGTAATTCGTTTTCTTTTCCCTCCTTTTTCTGATATTGATGCCTCATTTCTTAATCAGAAAGAAGTTGGAATGAAGAGCAAAATTTTATATAAATCAAATATTAATGATCCGAATCTCAATTTTTTTACATGGCTTTAATTCATGGTTGATCGACAAACTCGTGAATATCAGATTTTATTGTTCCACCAACACCATCACTTGGACCTTTTGAAAATCTTCTTCGTGGTGTAGCAAATTTACTAAATTATAGCGTTTCTTATGTTAAGCTGCTGCACCATCAGAAAAATAAATTATTTTAGATATAACGGGAATTTTATTTGTAATAAATGACGCTAATATTTTTTCGAAACTGTAAAATGAGGCTGTGTTATACTTTAGGTTATCTGAAATTATTACTAAGCTAAGAGGTACGATATTATTATTATTATCATCCATCGATCTTTAATTGCATGCAAATGGACGTATTGTCTCTTGTCTATTTTTTCAATACATTCCTTGAACACTATTTTGGAGTAAAAATTATTAATTTTTCAGAAAAATCAGCAATAACAAGTACTTGTCCAAGAGTATTTTTTATAGTTTGAAAATATTCGGCTTTTTGTTTAGCTACGAAGTATTTTTGGAATATATTATAAAAAAAATCCTTAGTTGATTTCATAATTGTCTCCAAAGAACTTTCTGAAAAAAGTGAATTTCAAGTGCTCATTAAACATTGTTTTTGCACAAAAAAACCGTCAATCAAACCAAGGAAAAACTTGATATATACTATGGGGACTCTGCATCATCGATTTCAATGGTAAAAAAGTGGTTTACTGACTTTCGTTGTGGTCGCACAAGTACAAATGATGCCATAGGCATTTCATATGGCAGTGTGGTTTCGATTTTAAATGATCAGTTGGGATTAAGAAAGCTGTCTGCAAGATGGGTGCCGCGTTTGCTCTCAATTGACCATAAACGTAATCGTGTGACAACTTCAAACGATTGCTTGGAGTTGTTTAACCGCAATTCCAATGAGTTTTTGCGGCGTTTTGTAACTGTGGATGAAACATGGATCCATTACAACACTCCGGAGACCAAGCAGCAGTCTAAACAATGCGTTTCTCCGGGTGAACCGGCTCTGAAGAAGGCCAAGGTAAGTTTGTCGGCCAATAAGGTGATGGCAACAGTTTTTTTGGGATGCACGCGGGATAATCCACATCGATTAACTTCAAAAAGGAAAAACAATAAACGGCGAAAATTATGCCAACTTATTGGACCGATTTAACGAGGATTAAAAAAAAAACGACCCCATATGGCCAAGAAAAAAGTTCTTTTTCATCAAGATAATGCACAGGTGCACACGTGTGCAGTCTCAATGGCAAAATTACATGAATTGGGCTACGAATTGGTACCTCATTCGAAATATTCTCCGGATTTAGCCCCCAGTGACTATTTCCTATTTAAAAACCTAAAAAAATGGCTCGGTTTAAATAGATTTAGCTCCAACGATGAAATTATTGACCAAACAAATGCATATTTTATGGGCCTCGAAAAATCCTATTTTTTCGAAGGACTAAGTGTATTGAGCTAAAAGTTGAAAAATATTTTTTTTTTTTGCAAAACAAACTGTGTCCTATTGATACTCGTTGTTTAGTCAACTCAAGGCGACATCTCGCTACGTTCAGATCCGTCGCATGTCTTGTTCTTCTTTGAGTGTGTACCAGATTTTGATGAAACTGTATATTGTTAGATCCACATCCTTTAATACATTTAAAAACATAAATCAAAATATGTTGTTTATATAAATAACCCTCGTATTGGAAGTATAGTTTTTGCAAAATTTTTAAATAAATCGACTGTACTAAATCTTAACGGCGAAGCTTTATTCTGTGTTGACTGAAGCGATTTTATTACTGAGCTTGATTTAGAGGCATAGATCATTGGGCGATATGTTAAGTGTGAGTGAATTAAAGAATTGTAGAGCAACATTTTCGTTTCAGGATTCAATTTGTTTCTAAATTTATAAAAAATACCAATTCCAGATAATATTTTAGATTTCAGCTGATTAATACTCGTATGGTTTTCCCACACACAGAGAAAAATTTAGTTATTTGCCAACAGAAGTTCAGTTACTACTACTCAAATTCGGTTGTTACGAATTTCAGACGGTTGGCACAACTTAACATTAGTTTTCACCACGAAGTTCGGTTAATTCGACTGAATTTTAGTTGCAACACCGAATATATTCAGAAATCTAAGGTAAATATCGCTGTATTAACTAAATTTATAAGTTGTTACCATTAATATAAACTTTTCAATTCGGTTGGCACTTTATTTCTCTGTGTGCATGTAAGATTGTGATATAGATTAATTCCTAAATATTAAACACTCTCTCACTCATTTATCAAATTATCACCAATGTGTACGCTCATAACTTCATAGTTCTTTGAAATATATGGCTTAAACTTTATAAATTTAGTTTTTCCTGAATTTAAAATAAGTTTTTTAATCCTCAAAAATCCAGGCGCAATAGCAGCGTCATATTCGCTCTGTGTTTGCAGTACTTTTTCATGTTTATAATTGTATAAAAAACAGACATCATCAGCGAACATAAATAGTTTTCCATAAAATTTTTTGTTTTTCATATCATTTATATAAATTTTAAACAACAGTGGGCCCAGGACGCTACCTTGTGGGATACCACATAACACATCAAGCATGCCACTTTTTGATTCACCAACTTGAACAAATTTTCTCCGGTTCCTTAAATAATCTTTAAATACTTCAATAGCATTTTGTGAAAAACCTATAAAAACTAGTTTCTTTACCAGTATATTGTGATCAGCTTCATCAAACGCTCTTGATAGCAACTCCTTTAAAATCTGCATCAATTCCCCTACAAACACACTCCACCACATTTACAACAGCTTCTTCAGTTCAACTGCCTTTTTTAAACCACCCTGCGGGGAATGGGGCCGGTCCTGCGTGTGCCACAGGATCGGCCCCTTCGTGCCAGAGACCGGTCCTCTGCTAAACCCTACCCTATGTAAACAACTGGCAACTTTAACATGGGCTTGTCATAGGAGGGGGTTATTTGTCCTGCTTTAAACCACATAGTGGCATGCCACAAGACTAACCAAAGATGGGCATACCACAAGGCTGTCGCAACAGGCCATGTCGGAGGACTAATCAAAACGGACTACCCACATGACTATCCTGAAAGGGACATGTCGTACAATTTAATAATTTTTAATGTAAAAAATGGTAGAAAATAAAACAATAAATTTCATTGGCTTTTTCTAGTCAATATGTATACTAGTTAGGTGATATGTCCTACTTCTACCAGTCACGGAACTAGTTCTTTTAGATCAATTTACACTACATAACTCACATCAATTGTAAATAATACTACTCCTGTGATAAGTCCTTTTCCAGCAGTCCAGGTTCTTTTAGGTCAATTTTCGCATGCCGATAATTTTTTAATAAACCCAAAAAAAAAATAAATATCGACAAAAAAAAAAACAAAATTAATAATTTTTAGTTTCAAATTTTGGCCAACTGTCTTTTTCTTGTTAATAAGCATTCTGGTTAAATGGTATGTAATCCCTTTACCAGTCACAGGATTGGTAATTTTAGGACAATTAACACTGCTTAACCCACTTCAGTATTAAATTATACCAGTCCTGTGATAAGTCCTTCTTTGACCAGTCACTTTTAGGTCAATTGACTCCTCATTCCCCATAGGGCAAATTGTCGATAAAACAAAATGTTATTTATCTCAAGATAACTTGATAATTGCTTAAACAAAACTTGCTCCAATATCTTATCAACGATTGAATGAACTGAAATCGGACGATAGTTCCACACGTTATTACTTCTAATATCTTTAGGCGTTGGTATAATTTTGTGTAATTTTTGAGAGTACCAGATGCATCAGCAAGAACACATTCAGGTGGTCTTAACCTAGCAAATTTTGAGAAACCTACTTTTTCCCCGAGATCAACCGTTTTTGTTTTTGCACTCGCTGGCCATTTTCATAAACGGACTTATTACTCTAACAAGGTTCGTACAGGTAATAAATATTCAATTCCGCAAAAATAAATAAACAAATTTAGACTTATCGGAAAACTTATTTTAAGGGCTCTCAAAAACGGTTATAACCTCAAAGTAGTACGTTTGCGTTATAACTTTAAAGTAGTGCCTTTACAAAATCGAAAAGCCCTACAACACCATTTTAAACAAATTTTTAGTAGTTTTAGCAAATATTTTTACTAACTTTTTTCCATAAGTGTAGTCAAAAAAACTTAAAAATATCGCTCCACACATATTTTAGACTTAAATTTATAGCTTTTTAATAACTGGGAACTTTGAAGGTTACACATGTTTTATGTTAATTAAGCTGCAATCGTTATTTGTAAAAGAAAATAAATATAAACTGCATTTTTTAAACTAACAATAGATTAACAGGTTAAGGCCTTAACACTAATTGCTGTAAATAATACAGACAAATTAAATAAAAAAAAATTTAGTTTAGAATAAATATCTGTCATTTCACGATAGATCGGTCAAAATATAACCTTGGGTCTTTCGATTTGAATTATATTTTACACTCACAAACTCTATTTATTCGCTTTTTTTATTTTTAAGTGGCACTATTTTTTTGGGTGAATACTCTAAGGATATTATGTAGGTAAAGACGACAGCAATTGTAGTCAAAAACAAATGAAATTTCACTTGAAGAAAGGTCGACTTACATTTCCGTAAATTCAACTAACATTGTCATTTGTTTTTAATGTTCAAAAAATGATTAACAATTGTAGTGAAAATGAACCATATGTTAGTAAAAAATAAACAAACATTTATTTTTTTAGGTTTTTAATAAAAAAAAAGAAACGACTATAAAAAATGACTGTAAAATCACAAAAGAATCATTTGATGTGGTTTGTTTTTTTTTTAAATTAACAAGTTTAGTAAAAAATTAAATTTGTTCTTCAAATGACTGACATTTACATTAAAAATAAAGAAACTGTATTACAACCCAAACAACTACAAATTTTTAAAGCTGACGTTCCCTTAGTGTACATAAAAGTAAAGCTGTGTAAAGGGAATGCAAAATCGCGCACTGTCTTAATTTGCGGGAAAGCGGGACACAGTTTTTAAATTCCCTACATCTCGCTCGAAAAATAATTTATAAAATTATTTATATTAAATAATTTTTTTGTTTATCTGAGATTTTTATAAAAATAATTCTTCATTATAAATTAGTGGTTTTTCTCAGAATTTTTCGTGAGTATGAGAGAAAATAATTTTATAATAGGTAATCAGTGCTGCCAACCCAATTTCTTCAAAAATCGTCATTTTGAGAATGAGAAATCGTCAAAACATTGTCATTCCGAAAACTCCTTATATTTTAATAATAAAATAGAAATTTTAGTCACAACTTCATTTCAATCACTTTATTTGTAACTATTTCACAATTTTAATGTTCTTTTTTTATTAGTTCCTTTACAAACGACTTTGAGTCTTAAAAACACAATTCCCAATACTCATTTCGGGAATGGAATTTTAAAATCACTGACCTATTTTAAAATCTGCAAAATTCCTTTAGTTTTAAAATTTTTTCTCGATATTTGGTTTCATAAAATTCGGGCATACAATAAAGATTGAAATAAAGACAAATATTTATGTACCAAGAATCAGATATGTAGAAAATCACTCTTGTATCAGTGATTTTGAAGCTAAATGATCTAAATTATTAAAAAATAAAGCTTTTGGCTTTGCCTTTGTAAAATATATAAAAAACATACATTCGAATTTCGTTATTTTTTAACTAAAATTAAAATAAAAAAAGTCACATTTTTCTTAGATGTTTTAAATAAAAAGAAATTTGATCAAATTTTGTCAGTAAATTTTAGAGAAATAAACTAAAAATTTAAAAATTCTATAAAAATTGCAAATTTTTATTAATCGTCATTTTCCATACAATAAATTTTGTGAAATCTTCAATCGTCATTTAATCATATTACACTTCAAAAATCGTCAAAATGGAGACAAATCGTCAAAGCTGGCAGCACTGATAGCAATTCCTTTAAATCTTAGAGTTTGATTAAATAAAAGTTTCTGTATAGAAAATTGTAAGCTTAAAATAATGAAAATAAGTTAAAAAAAAATCTGTAAAAATAAAACAAATTATAAAATCAATTGACTCTGATTGAAGAGTTCGTCCAAAAAACGGCATTTGAACAATATTTGGTAATTGAAAGAGTTTTGAACAAATTTTTAGAATTAACATTTTTTTTTAGGAGCGAATGATTTTAAATGTCTTGAGCGACTTTTAATATCAAAATTAAGGTCGAAGTCTAAGATCAACAGTAAAGTTAAATGTTGCGGTAAAGGTATTATAAATTTTTCCTATATAAATTTGTTTTGCCAATTGCTGCATTAAAAATGTAGAATATTTAACTTTTTTTTTTTTGAAAATGTATTCTTAAAAATCCCGGTATTCTCGAACCAAATTCCTGGGATTGCGGAAACATAAAAATGTTTAGTTTCCCGGATATCTGGGCCGGAAAATTCAGCTACGCATTACCTAGGTGTGTACCATTTCTATGAAATTGAAATGCTAATGATCCGATAAAGAAACTACGATTGTTGAAACTTACTAGAACACAACATTTGAATATTTTTCTTTATAAATGTTGAGGTTAAGAAGAAGAATAAACGTTTTTCTCAAAAAATTATAAACACTATTAATTTTTAAATCAGACTAGACTAGTTTCTGACTTTTTATGGACAGGCTCATCAGTGATTTTCCGTTTAAATTGAATTATTATTTGTGTCTTGTAATTGTCAGATTGTCTCTATAGATAAATTTTTCAACAACCTTCGGCTGTAAGAATCAAACCTGGGCTCATCTTACATTACAAATGTCACAAGTACCAAGACCGTTTAGCGATCACACCCAAGTATGGCTTTGAATCTAATGCAGCTAAATTGCAGTTTTCTTTCCTATCAGCTTTTTCTCTTATTGTATATTATACTCAGAAGTGACAACACTAACAGCACAAAAATTCTATTTTTAGATTTTTTGTTAATTTTTCTAATCTCCTCGTCTCTATTTCACAATGTTACCAGATTGACGTATGGTTTTTACGTTTAGGGTTGACAACTTTTGCGTTTTAAGTTGAGACATCGCCACAGGGCAAATTTTATAATGTATTTTAGTACAGTGTTATATTAACGTCATATAGACAGTCGCAATTAATTTTTAATTAATATTCATTTGACCAATTTAATTTAGAAATGTTGAGGTTAAGAAGAAGAATAAACGTCTTTCTCTAAAAATATTATTCATCTTTCAAAAAAACTTCTACGTGCAAAATATAATTAAAATCGGAAGATCCCAGGTCAAAAAAAAATTCCATTTTTTGGCCGGTCTTTGGTGCAATAGCCGATATATATTTTTTTTTCTTATCTCATAATGTTCTACATAAATATTTATTTTTAAGCTTATTTAGTTATTAACAGAAAAAAAACCTTTACAAATACATAAATATTATTATGTAAAAAAAACAAAAAAAAAAAAAAAACACAATTTAAATTTTACGATATGAAATCTTAAATGAAAACTACAATTTAAATTGGGTCATAAAATCGGTTGCAAAAATTCGTTAATAAAAAACAAACATTCATTTTTGATGTTTGACATTCACTCATAAAATTTAACTGTTAACACTTTTAGTAGAAATGTAACTGAATACAAAATAAACAAAAAATATTTATACGAAATTTTTTAAGTGTGTCATTAGCTTAAAACTAAATCGTGCTACTACGGCGCAAGTAATATTATAATATAGCATAACTGAATCGTATTTTATGGTTTTCAAAAAAAAAAACCAAAAATGTAACATAACCAAGGCAGCGACTTTCATTCAAATGCATGTTCGTAGTCAGTAGCCCCATATCGATTGTGATAAAATACTTTTCCCAATCAAAGAATTTTCAACAAAATTGCATCAATTTGTTGTTGTATGTTTTTGCATATTTTGTTATGAGTGCATATTTTCAATTAAATTGCATTTTTGCTTATACTCAAAAAAAATAAGTTAGTAGAAAAGTTAGTAAAACATATTATAAATCAAGTATACTATTTTTCAGCAAAATTTTTGTTAAAATTATGTTTTCAGTGAAAATGAAAATTATTTCTTTATTAGGATATTGTCCTAACAAATAATCTTTAGAGTTTTTGTTTTCATATTTATTAATTGACCACTTTCAGGAATGTGTTGATAGATATATTTCGGGAATTTTCTAAGTTTTTTTTAATAAAAATTATATCAAACTTGTAAAAAAGACAAAGTACGGTCTTAGTTTACTTCCTCTTTAGATCTTGTTTTTAAATGAAACAAAACAAGCGTACAAATAAAAAGGAGAATAAAAACAAAAAGCGTGTATTGTATATCTACCAAAGGTCGAGCTTGCACATAACGAACAAGTTTTCAATTTATTTTTGATCAATGGTGATAATCTTTTACTTCGATCTCATATATTAGTTCTCATTTAGTGAGAAAACTAGTTTATTTGAATGTTTGATGTTTTGCATGGGATTGTCACTTCGTTCAAAACGTGTTCTGATGATGGGACCCCAGAAAATTTTCGAAATAGATCTATCAACTAATTCCTGGAAATGGTCATTTAATAAATTTGAAAACAAAAACTCTATAGATTATTTTTAGGATAATATCCTAATAAAGAAATATAGAGTATATCCTCGAACTTGAATAATTTTCATTATCATTGCGCAATTAAGGGTCGTAAAAAAAAACATAATTTTTAATAAAAATTATATCACGTACACGTACACGTACACGTTTCAGATTTACCTAATCTTTTTATGTCGTAAAAATATAAATATATTTTAAGCCATTTTTACTTTTATATAGCTATGTAGATCAGTGGAACTACATAGCTCCTGTTATTTAATACTTTATTTTTTTTTTTTATCAAATTTGCTTATTGTCTTAAGATAGATTGCAAATAAAGAAAGAATTTATAAAACAAAAATGTTTTCAGCTAACATTTTAGTTATACTTATTCGTATTCAGCACTTACTTGTTTTGAACTAGTGTTTTACTAATATTTTAGTAAAGTTTTACTAATTTATTTTGCTAAAAAAAAATTGAGCTGATAAGCACATTAATAGTGTGGACGACAACCAGATTGAAAAATATAAGCAGCATGTATTAGATGTCGCGGCATATCAAAATGTGATACACTCAAAAAAATAAGTTAGTAAATAAGTTTATAAAACGTCTCGTAAATCAAGTATACTATTGCTCATCATTTTTTTTATACTGAAATTGTGTTTTCAGCTTTAATTTTAGTTATACAAGGTGGCGCAAAAATAACCTTCCGATGTTTTTTGGCTGTTATTTAAAAAAAAAATGAAAAACTTTGATTCTTCTTGTGGATTATTTTTATTTGGTATTTTAATTTTTTTTACATCAAGTCGAGAATATGATGTCATGTAAATGGCCGCCGCCACAGTTGATTGTCATTTGAGCCCTTTTTATGGCATTTTCCATCACTTTGGCCAAAACTTCCGGCGATAGGTCCTCACATTCTTGACGGATATTGTCTTTAAGAGCTGCAAGAGTCTGAGGCTTGTTGACATAAACCCGCGACTTCAAAAAGCCCCACAAAAAGAAGTCTGGAGCGGTCAAATCAGGCGATCTTGCTGGCCAGTGCAAATCGCCAAAACGGGAGATTAGGCGCCCGGGAAATGCATCCTTCAGCATATCGGTTGTGGCACGTGCAGTGTGTGCCGTTGCACCGTCCTGTTGGAACCACATGTTTTCCAATCCCAACTCATCAAGTTGCGGCAAAAAGAACTCGTTGATCATTGCTCTGTAGCGCTCACCATTCACAGTAACCGTTTGGCCCGCGACGTCTTCGAAGAAAAAAAGGTCCGATGACTCCTCCAGCGAAAACAGCACACCATACAGTGACTTTGAGCGGGTGTAATGGCTTTTCGTGGGTTACACGCGGATTTTCAGTGCCCCAGAAGCGTAAATTTTGCTTATTTACGTACCCGCTAAGATGGAAATGGGCCTCATCACTCATGATTATTTTTGATTAAAAATCATCTTCCTCTTGGTGGTGATTAAGGATGGCTTGAGCGTATGTTACACGCGATTGGCGGTCAGCAGCTAACAGCTGATGCACCGTCTGGACTTTGTACGGAAACATCTTCAAATCTTGTACCAAAATTCGCTGTAAAGACCGTCGACTGATACCCATTTGCGTGGCACGTCGTCTGGTCGATGTCGACGGCGCTTCCATGACATCCTCGGCTACAGCAGCAATATTCTCTGCAGAACGGCTACTCCGGGGTCTGCCACGCCTGGCAGCATCTCGTGTTGTGCCAGTCTCTTCGAGGCGAGCGGCTAAACGTCGCAGTGTTTCACCAGTAGGCATTGGACGGCCAGGAAATCTGCGACGAAATTCACGTTGTGCCAAAGTCACCGACCGATTATTGGTCAAATAAATAGTCCCCAATATTCTGCGTTCTGGAGCAGTGTAGCGTAACATTGTTTATTAACGTGTATTTCGCATGTGTTTACTACACAAATGTCAAAACAGAACTGACATTAGGGGCCAATCGCAAAATTTATAGCATTTTCTGATAGGAGGATTACTTTTGCGCCACCTTGTACTTATTAAACACTTAACTGATTTGAACTAATGTTTTACTATTTTTTTTTTGCTAAATAAAGTTGTGCTAATAAGTGCATTAATAATGTGGACGATTCTCAGTTAATTAAATTAAAGACAAAATAAAGTTTTCAAATTTAATAAAGATTAAATGTGTATTTGTAAACTGAATGTTTATAATGATTATTAATGTAGTGTAATCAAATTGCCAATTTGAAATTGCATACAAATATACGTTCAGGTAGACAGACTAAAGCGAAAGACAAGGACACACGTATTATGTATTTTTTATGTTTCCTTTTTCTTATTGCAAAAAATTGTTGTATATGTGATATTTTGTTACTTTCGTTTCGTTTCCAGAATTATCTAAGGCATTTGTCGTCATTTAGAAGATGCCATCATTTAAACAACCACTGATGTAAATAGTTGAAAGATAATTTTGTTTATGTATATTTTCATATATTACATTAATTCGTGTCGTTAATGTCGGAGTTATTGTAAATTATTTTTAACAATTAACCAGCAAAAATGTTAATGAATTTACAGACCTTTTTTTGAGAGTACCTATATTTGATAAATCTCAACTATTAGATTTCATTTTAGAGCCAACGATCTGGAGAAATAAATCGACGGGAGTTTTCTATAAATTCATCAAAAATACATATTTAATTAAAATTGTTTGAAGTCGCGATTGTATTACAGTTTTTTGTTTTTATATACATCGAGATTATTTTTATGTTATTTTCAATTTATAACGAGCTTTCAACCTCCTCATATGTAATTTAATAACCACGGCAGATAAATAAAAACTTATTGATATCATTTTGTTGAAACGAATTAAAAATCGTTCAATTTTTACAGTAGTTACACTAAAAAAACGAATTAAAAATACATAGATATCCTACATTTTGTTCAAAAATCGATTAAACAACTCCTTAAACCGTAATGAACGGATGAAAACTTTTCTTTTTGACGAATTTTTAATAAACACCAGTCATTTCGACTGGTTTTGGGCAGAGTTTGTATAAAAACATTATTTGGAATCTGAGTGAAATTAAAAAAAATGGTTTATGTGAAATTCTTACGCTACACTCAAAAAAAAAAGTTTGTAAAGTCAGCAAAAATTTTTGCTGAGTCAGCAAAATTTTAGTCAGGAGGGTGCTAGCAAAAAAATTGCTAATGTCAGCAAAATCTTTTGCTGAAAATCAGCGAGCTGATTTATAGCAACAAAATTAGTAGATTCAGCAAAAGTTTTGCTAACACTTAGTAGATTAGAAATAAAAAAGCCTTGCTAAAAATTAATAAATTTTTTGCTGAATTTTAGTAGACTGAAAAAAAACGCAAAGTTGTAATTTAGTTAATATATTTGCTGAAAATCATAAAACATATTTTTGTGATTCTTTTAAAAATAATTTACAATAATTACGAAATATAAAAATTTTTATTTTCCCACATTGACGACATGAATTAATTTAATATCTGAAAATATATAGAAATAAATATATAAAACATAACAAAAATTTTCTTTCAACTACTTACATCAATGGTAGTCTAAATGATGCTTTCTTTCAAAGAACGCATGTGCCGAAGATAATTATAGAAACGAAACGAAAAAATAAACAAAAACAAACGAAACGAAAAAAACAACCCCTTTTTTTTTGCAATAAGAAAAAGGAACCATAAAAATCTACCTTGTCTTTCGCTTTACTCTGTCTACATGTCTGTATATGATTGTTTGTTTGCAATTTGACCACACTAGATTATAAATCTATAAACATTTAGTTTAGAAATACATATTAAATTTAAATATTTTATATTGTCTTTTATTTAATTAAAAGACAATTATTTTCATAAGCCGGTGACAACGCAAAATTTAAGTTGTTTTAATCCTCAATTTTGTTTTATGTATGAAAAACAGATACAAAAGTCTTAAATGGTTCATTTTTTTATATGTCTTATTAGAGTTGTACTTTTTAGTATCATTTTCCTCTTCTCCACTACATCTTGACATGCCGCGACATCTGCTTCATTCTGCGTATATCTTTCAATCTGGTTGTCGTCCACACTATTAATGTGCTTATCAGCACAATTTTTTTTAGCAAAATTAATTAGTAAAACATTAGTATATTAGTAAAGCATTAGTATAAAACAGTTAAGTGCTGAATAAGTATAACAAAAAATTTAGCTGAAAACACGATTTTAGCAAAAAAATTTGCTAAAAAATAGTATACCTGATTTACATGACATTTTACTAACTTTTGTACTAACCTATTTTTATGAGTGTAGTAAGTCAAAAGTCATATCTGGAATAAGTTTTAACACAAATTTGTGGTTTTTAATCAAAGATGCCAAACCAGTCAAAATGACTGGTCCGGTCATTTTAGTGTTAAAAATCCACAAATTTTAACTGTATTTTTTTTTACTTTTAGAGCATATTTTTGGATTATTAGTGCATATTTTAAGCGCATATATTGCATTTTTTACTGCATATTTTCGATTTTTAATGCATAAAAGTCGCTGCCCTGAACATAAAATCAAATGCATGCTAGCCAGCACACAGCCAGCTCAACATTTGAAATAAAAATGTAATATTTTTATTGCAAAATTATAAAAACAAAAAAAAAAACCGTTAAAATGTGACAACTGACATAACCATTCATTTAAATGAAGGTACTAACATTCGAAATAAAATAAAAATTGACACAATTTTAAAAGTAAACAATTACAAGATTGTAAAAAATACTATAAAATTTATTATTGAAAATGTGTTAAATGTGTCATAGCGGCGAATATTTATTTATTTACAAAATTGTTTCCACAAACAAAAATTATCTTTAATACAATATAGAGATATTTTTTTAAAGTAGATATTTTTTGTTATACAAAGTTTTTGTATAACACAATTATAACACGATAACATTACATGTGATGAGAACAGTTGAAAGGCACAAAACGAACCGGGTTGAACCGTTTTAAATTATAACAAGGCGGTTGTTGGCTCCGACAAGCTGCTTAGCGAATATACACACCATTCAGAGTACAGTATTATAAAATGGCTGTTATACTACAGATTTTTTATTGAATCAACTGTTGGTATACTAAACAAAACTGTTATATTAACTCTACTACATACTTGGAAATTTTTCATTGGCATTGAAATTTAATTGGCATTACTTTCTGTGAATGCCAATGCCAAGCAATTCATTACCATTTCACTGATTTTTTAATTGCCATTGATTAGACTTATGGTATTGAAATGACACTAATGCTGAAAAAACCAATTGTAATTGACGGAAAAATAATTGTTTATAAAAAGTGTTTTGGAAAAAATAAAAAAAATTTAAAATTTAAGTACTAATTTTAATTATATTCGCTTTGTTTTCCAAGTTTAAGCACGTATATACTATTCAATCTTGTTGGGCAACTACTTAGTCATGGTGGGTCAGCTTTTTATAATATATATCGAATGATAAAATATCGAATATTTATAATAACTTATGTCACCTAAAAGTAAATGGATAAAATTTAAATATAAATTACTGCTAAGTAGACATGTTTTTTTTTCAAAATGAATGTCAATCAAATCTTATATTAGAAGCTTTATTGGAAATATTCAAAAATGAAAAAATTCAAAATGAAAGTGGTTGAAAAAAACTATTTAAGAAAAAAAAGTCTATGACTTGCTTGGACGGTATCCTTAAAACGAAGTGTTCCATCATATCCTTGAGGAACAAGTATCAAGTAGCAAAATATATTCCATATTCAAATGATTTAAAAATGGAGTGGCATTAACCAGGATAAAAATGAAAAGACTTTTAAAAAAATTGACCTCAGCTGAGCTAGTTAGATTGACATGTTTTACTAACCTTGTAGTTTATATAAAAAACAAACCAAATCAAATGACTGTTTTATGATTTTACATTCATTTTTTACAGTTGTTTTTTGTTATTTAAAAAAATAAAAAAAAAATAAATGTTTGTTTATTTTTTACTAACATATGTGGTTAATTTTTACTACAATTCATTTGGTTCATTTTTAGAACATTAAAAACAAATGACAATGTCAGTTGAATTTACTGAAATGTAAGTCGTCCTTTCTTTAAGTGAAATTTCATTTGTTTTTAACTACATTTGCAGTGGTCTTTACCTACATAGTATTCTAAGTGTACTGTGTTATAAATAAAAATTCTTTTTCAAAACAAAAAATTACTTTTTTAATTTACAAGCGTTTTAAAATAGTCCAACTACTAAATTGGCATAGGTTATAAGTACGCAAATATAGCAATTTTCTTTAAATTTGCAAATAAATATTTTTTTAAGCAATGGTAAGAAACAATTATAACAATCCATTATAATTGTCGGTTAAAGGCATTAACATTGATCAATGCCAACTGAAACAACATTTCATTGGCATTGATTTTATGCAATTGTAATGCCAAAAAATTTAATTATTATTGACATCAAACAATGCCAATTAAATCGTCAATTAATTGGTCCATTCAATGAACTAATCCCAAGTATGATAAACTAGACATATTAAAACAGTGAATTTCAATTGTCATTTTATCATACTTCACTTCAAAAATCATCAAAATGGAGACAAATCGTCAAAGTTCGTAGCGCTGATCCCAATATTGAGATATGATACGATAATAGGAGAGACTAAGAGTGGGTTTCCATACTACTCAGGGTCGCTCAATCTGCAATCTTTTTATTTGTTCGTAAAATTGCACCGATCAAATGAAAATAAAACTAGATAAAACTAAAATATAATAATTTTTAATAGAAAATAACAAAATATAAGCAAAATAAAAGTGAGTGTTTTAAGCAGCAATTTTTTATCAACTAGTTGCAATAATTTTTTAGTGCAAAAAAAATGTTTTCATATGATTGCCCGATTTCGGTATTTGATGATAGTCATTCCATCGTCTGACGACTTCCATGTACTGAGGCATTGTCTTCTTGGAAAATTAATTCTTCTTCGTTGCTATTTTCAAATAAATGGCACCAATTTCTCTTCTAATACTGTAACGTACTCAGAACAATTCATTCTAGTGCTTGGAAATGCCAAATCAACCATACCGTCGAAATAAAAAGCGCCTGAAACCATTAAGGATCCGCCTCCGAAATTTAATTTTGTGAAATATTGTGGTTCCTTACGTAGATCTCTCCAACCATCTGGACCAACAAGATTGAACTTTTTCTCATCAGAAAAAATCACTTTTAAAAGAAATTTATATGTTAGCAGTAATACCAACAACAGCGATTATTGCCTTTACTTTCTCCAGTTGGTCTGTAAATTCCTTTTAGCAAATTCAAGTCGAGCAGTTGTGTGGCTTTCGCACAAACATCTGCTTTTGTCGAGTAATTCTCTGGGAATTCTTTAAGAGTCTACTTATGGTTGATTTGGAAACATTTACCTTACATTCATAGATTATCTGATTGAGACTCTTCATAGAGTTGCGGCCACAGTTGATTATTTTACGCCGGTCCTGATCAGAAACTTTTTTCGGGCCGCCTGTTTTATTTTTATTATAAACACTCGGATTAATTGCAAACTTTGTGACAACCGCATGTGAACGGTTTATTTTTCTGGCAATTTTCCGATAATTTATGACACTTTTTATGTAGGCTGAAATTTTCTGTTTTTCAAAATCACTTAGATATGAACCATGCGGCATTTTATTGCAAATTGATTAAAATTGCATAAAACACAAAAATAATTACTTAATTTTTCTTTAATTGCTCTTCTTCTTTGTTTACCATAGTTATAGTTATGAAATACTAACAAATACTTATTACAACATTTTGCTCTTAAATCAATTAAGTGATCTCTTAAATTTTACACAATAAGAGATCAGTTATCACACTCTTAAAAACAGTTATAAATTTTAATTTTTTTTTGTAATATTAAAAAAAAAATAGCAAAAATCTTTTGTAATTATAGTTATGCAACGCAGTGTATGGTAATGCTTTTCTACACTTTTAATATGTTTGTTTTGGCTTACGCCAAATTCAAATTTGATTTGCCCTTCTAATCCGTTTCGGTATCTGTATTTAGTTTTCAAATTCCTCTTTTCTTGTTCCATTCTATTTCGTTCTACTTTCCTTGGTTACAAACCAGACTGAAAATTAATATCTTTATATCTTAGATATTTCGGGCTCATTAATTATTTAAAATAAGCATGGGTCTGAGCGATGATTTTCCATCCTTGATTTGAACAAATTTTCACTATTTTTTAAGCATATTTTTCAATGGTAATTATTTTTTTAATTGATTCATTATTAATGGTAATGCAATTTTTAAAATCATTTTCATGAATCAATTAAACTAAATGCTCAAATCATTAACGTTAATTAAAAAAAAATTTAATGAAAATAATTTCATTACCATCGATATTAATGTAATGGTAATGAAATCATAATTTTATTAGTCCACTAAATTCATTAGTCCCATGCATAAATAATAATAGCAAAGATAAAACTATTAACTTTACAAAATTTTCGTTATATTCGATTTGAAATTTAGTTAATTGAAAATAGCAGTTTTCTCTGCTAAAAATAGCATAAACTTTTACTAAATATTTGTAGAATAAAATCAGCAAACAATAACTGTAATATCAACCAAATTTTTGTTATATTTACCTTAAATTTACAAGAAGCCAAATGCCAGTATATTTTGCTAAATATATTTTGTAAATAGGAAAATGAATATTTTTGCGCGACTTTAAATTGATAAATTAACTTATTTTCATGTTGCTGCTGATAGTTTTCGAAATATTTGTTATGATTTGAGCAAACATTTTTTTTTCAATTCAGCTTTGGTTTTCGTTTAAAACTGCATGTTTCCTGTTTGCAGGCACAAGATGTTTACAGAGAGTGAGAGCATTGCATAGCCATTGCACAATGTATTGTTTCGAATCAGAAGAGACAGAGTTAGCTAATATCTACACTCATAAAAAAGTCTGTAAAGTTAGCAACTTTTTTGCTGGGATGATCCTTGCAGAAAAATTTGCAAATATCAGAAGAAAAAAACTTGCAAATTCACCAAAAAATTTTCTTAATTTAGCAACTTTTTTGCTGAAATTGACAATTTTTCTGACATAAACAATTTGAGTGTATGAACAATTTATTTTTCAACCATAATGAGCCCTCTTCTTAATTCTATTGGTATCTCTTTGTCACAAGTAATTATTACATTGTTGGTCTATTCGACGTCGTTACCACGGGTTCTAGCGGTAGCTCAATTTACCCAATACAACAACAATTTTTACACAAAATTTTGACAATAAAACCGCTTTATGGTAAAATTGGGTACTCGTGATAATGTACGTCGAATAGACTTAATGATGCGCTTTATTCACATTCAATAGTTGGATACCAAGTGTAAGTTAGAGATAGAGTTGCCGGCCAAATGTTTAAATTGTTTCTGGGGTATAGTGTTTGTAATCAATTACTGAAGAATTTTTTTGAGATAATTTTACAGGTAGAATTTTATTATCTACACTTAGAATACTATGTAAATACAAATGTATTTGAAAACAAATGAAATTTCACTTAAAGAAATGACGACTTACAATTCAGTTAATTCAACTAACATTGTCATTTGTTTTTTACTGTTCAAAAAATGAACCACAATTGTAGTAAAAATAAACCAGCACCAGCAGTAAAAAATAAACAAACATTTATTTGTTTTATTTTTTTAAATAAAAAAAAACTACTTTAGAAAATTTTGTTTTTTATTTATTTATTTATTTGCAATAAAAATAATAAGCAAATCTTGTGAGTCCAAAATTAAAATGAAAAATAAACTAAACTTAGCATTTTTTCTACACTTTAATAATAAAATAAATGCATAATAATATATATCGATGGTCCTGAGATAGGAACGCAAATCCCAAGTAACTGCTTGGGAGTTGCGAGGTGCCAAATAATAACCATGGACGTTTGATAAGTAAGTAAGTCTACTGTAGGAAAGGAAGATCTAATATATGCTGTCTTTTCAATCTTCTTAATTCATCACTTTCATCTAATAAAGTTATTGCCAAAATATTTGGATGATTACTTAACCTTTTAAGGTAGTTAGTGCTGTATTTTCTAATTTCGTCTTTAATTTTTGGAACGTTAAGGTCATTGTGTATTACATCATTTCTAACAAACCAGGGAGCATCTGTGATAAATCTCAAAGTTTTGGATTGATATCTTTGTAAAATGTCAATATTGTAATAGGAAGCGGTTCCCCATAATTGGATCCCATAAGTCCATATGGGTTTTAAAATCGCTTTATATAAAATTATTTTGTTTCTCAAACTTAGTTGTGATTTAGGCCCTAATAACCAGTACATTTTTTTTGTCTTCTTATCAAGTTGATCTTTTTTCAATTTAATATGATTTTTCCAAGTTAATCGTTTATCTATATTTAAGCCTAGATATTTTACACATTCGGTTACAGGAATTTCGACTCCATTCAAAGACACAGGTGGACAGTTGCCTTCTCTAAGGGAGAATGTTACTTGAGTCGATTTTTCAGTCTTAACTTTTATGTTCCATTTATTTAACCAATCATGAATTAAATCAATCTGCCCTTGAACAGCCATAGAAGCTTCAGAAGCAGTCTGTTTAGAAGCTAATATTGCAGTATCATCTGCATAAGTAGCAATTATTACGTCATTATTAGTTGGCATATATAAATGAATAAAATGAATGTTAAATCATAATACAGTAATTTGATGTGGTTTGTTTTAGTCAAAAATGAAATTTCTTCTACATATAACTGGGTTTTCCCTTAAAAATAAAGATTATTGTATTACAACTCCAACAACTAGAAATATTTACAGCAGAAGTTTATTGAGTGTACTAATATTTAGAAAATTATTTTTGCTGATTTTAGCAGATTAATTTGTTACTTTTATTTAACTAATATATTTTTTGTTTAACTATATATATTTGCAGATTCAACAGATTTATTTATTTACTAATTTTTTGCAAAAAAAATCTGCAAAATTTTATTAGTTTTTACTGCGAAGTAATTTTTAACTTATTTTAGTAGTTTTAGAGAAAAAAAAAATACAAATTTTTTTCTATTAGCGTCGTTGAAATTAGTCGAGTAGGTATATAATACAACGAAACCGCCAAGAATATACATTGATAAACATTTTTTTATTATAATTAATTGTAGTTACATCATAAAATTATAATTGTTAATATAAAATAGAATACATTTCATAATATAAATTTAAAAAAATAATACAAATTGCTTGCATACATATTTATTAAAATGTGGTAAATTTATTTGTTTAAAAAAAAATTAAAAAAAACCTTTTCGCAAACAAAATACGTACAAGGGAGGTATTCCGGCCCCAAATCGCTGCTTTTAGTAAACTTTGGACATGAACGAAAGAAAGAGACACGAATTTTTTTTTAGCTGCTAATCAAGAAAAATAATTTTTACAAGTTTGATATAATTTTTATTATAAATAAAAATTATGTTTTTTCGACCTTTAATTCTTTAATGAAAATTAAAATTATTCAAGTTCGAGGCCATACTCTATATTTCTTTATTAGGATATTGTCTTAACAAATAATATATAGAGTTTTTGTTTTCAAATTTATTAATTGACCACTCTCAGGAATGTGTTGATAGATCTATTTCGGGAATTTTCCTGGTTTTCATTATCAGAACACGTTTTGAAAGAAGTGACAATTCCATGCAAAACATCAAACAATCATATAAACTAGTTTTCTCACTAAATGAGAACTAATATATGAGCTCGAAGTTAAAGATTATCACAATTGATCAAAAAATAAATTGAAAACTTGTTTGTTGTGTGCAAGGTCTACCTTTGGTAGGTATTCAATACACTTTTTTTGTTTTTTTTTTCGCTTTCTATTTGTACACTTGGTTTGTTTAAAAACATAGGTACAGGGGGAGTAGTAAACAAGACCGTACTTTGTCTTTTATACAAGTTTGATATAATTTTTATTAAAAATAAAAATTATGTTTTTTTCGACCTTTAATTCTGCAATGAAAATTAAAATTATTCAAGTTCGAGGCCACACTCTATATTTCTTTATTGGGATATTGTCTTAACAAATAATCTATGAAGTTTTTGTTTTCAAATTTATTATTTAATTGAAGGGAAAAGAACAAAAAATGTGTATTGAATATCCATCAAAGATAGATCTTGCACACGACAAACATGTTTTCAATTTATTTTTGATCAATGGTGATAATCTTTAACTTCGAGCTCATATATTAGTTCTCATTTAGTGAGAAAACTAGTTTATATGAATGCTTGATGTTTTGCATGGGATTGTCGCTTCTTTCAAAACGTGTTCTGATGATGGAAACCTAGAAAATTCCCGAAATAGATCTATCAACATATTCCTGAAAATAAAAACTCTATAGATTATTTGTTAGGACAATATTTTAATAATGAAATATAGAGTATGTATGGCCTCGAACTTGAATAATTTTCATTTTCAAAAATAATTTTTGATACCCATATTGCCAATATAGTGGAGCCAGATTTGCCACATTTTTGAATTATTTGAAATATTGGAGAAAAAGGCTCTTCAGGAAAAGTCGCCTAAAAACAGAACTATTTCGAATATCGGAAAAAGCTCAGATAGTCACTAGATTAAATTAAATAGACATTGCTATGCATTATTTTTAGCTTAATACAACTAAAATTCCTTAATAAAATGCCAGATTAAATGTTACTCAAAACACATTTTTTTTTTAATAACAAAAAATATTTGAAATTCCAAACATCAGATTGGGCAAAACAGGGCCCCTTAAATTTTTATTCTCTTCAACATATCCGAAGTTCATTAGAATGCCGGTCCGTGTCGGGATACCTCCCTCGTTAGAATTGAAATTTATTTTTTTTTTAATCTTTACTTTGACAGGTTAAATGAAAAAAAATAAAAAATTAACATGGCTTGTACTCAATAAAAATATAATTAAAAAATATAATTGAAAACTGTTTTTGTGAATTTCCAATAAAAAAGTTTTAATAAAAAACTAAAACTTACATGGATCTTTTTGTTTGTTTGTGTGCATATGTGTGATATATAACCAAGTGAACATTAAGCTTAAATCTACATATACATATACATTTATGGTTGGTAACACAAACAGTCATCAAAGTCCAATGTTTTTATATGGAAATATATATTTTACAAACAAAAGGCGGTCTATAGTTGTCATACACATCGATGTCATACAAAAAATTACAAAAATATTGCCCGAAAGAAATTGAAACATTTACCAATATTAATAATAACAAGCACATCGTGCTGACATGTTTTCTATTGATAAATACAAAATAAAGAATTTTAGGAAAAATGTGAATTGAAAATATAAACAGGACTATTTTTTATAAATCCCGAAGCACTACAAGTTTAAATATTAGCGCTTTCACTAAAATCTTCACTTATTATTATAGACAGAGTGGTCATTTTTTGACCCAGTACACACAGAAAACAGTTTTGTAGTTGCAGCGAATTTTTTGCCAACATAATTTTTGTGTTTCCACGTACTATCACTATTATTAAATTTTAATACTATTGTAACAACCGGCATTTATTAACAAATTTCGTAATTTTATTGTAACATTTGAATATTTTATGTTTTCTATAAATAGATTCACATGCATTCAAACAAAATCTATTTTATTAATAAACAAATTATATACCTCGAACTGGGCTCGAACCGGCGATCTTCCGTTTGTCAGGCAAGTCCTTTACGTCTAGCCTAAACCCAATTGAAATATGTTTTTTTAAATTTCAACCTTGAATATTTTCTAGTTTCAAATTTAAATATTTGTCTAAAAATAGATTTGTATGTAAATATAAATTCGGTTGCTAATCTCAATGTTTCATTAGAGTAACCAAAACTATAAAAAAAAATTATATTATTTTAAAATTATTTTAAAATTATATTATTAAAATTATTTTAAAAATTCTTCTCCGCGAACTGGGCTCGAAACGGCGACCTTTTGCTTGTCAGGCAATTACTTTACCTCTAGCCTAAACTCAATTTGAATTTGTATTTTCAAAGTTCTACCTTGAATATTTTTTCTTTTTAGTTTAAATATTAAAAATAGATTTGTATGTAAAAATATATTTTTGTATGTACAACTGAAATTGGGTTGTTATTCTTATGGTGTTCTCTTTTCTGGAAAAAAGTGTTGCCTTCTTAATGTGCATCAATTTTCAAATTTTGCCCTCGCCCCATTAAAATGAAGCATTTTTACAATCAGAATAGAACACAATTTCATCACATATTACATTTATTTAAACTAATCTGTTTTTTAGTGTTGTTAAGGTTCGGGTTCGAATCCCAGCAAACTTTAAAAAAATTTTATGTTATTTTTAATAATTAATTTTTGTTTTTTTTTAATTATTTAAAAAATTTGGATTTATCTCCATACATTTTTTTCAATTAAATTTTTTTTTATAATTTTGTTTGTAAGCGAATTTCAGACTAAAACAATTATTAAATACTTACAAAAAGAAAAAATTAAAAAAAATAGCAAAAACAAATTAAAAAAAAATCGTAAATTAAATTTAACAAAAAAAAAAAAAAAATATATATAAAAAAATATGATACCAATATGGGTTCGAACTTCGGAATCTTCTGGGTCAGAGGCCAGCACACTACCACTCTGCTACCAAGGGGAGAGTTTTCTCGCCAAAAACATTGCAATATATACACATGAGATTGATAAACCAAAAAAACAGGGCAATATCCAACCCTGTAAATTTTTTGAGGGCAGAAAATGTTGAATTTTTTGCCTTTTATAAGGCAACACTTTTAGAAACAAGCACGGTACCCTCTCAGAGTGTTCACCTCATTTTAGAAAAGAACACGAATAAGGAAATTTAAGGCAAATTGGTAAAAAAATGTGACATTTTTGTCAGAAAAGAAAACGCTATTAATACTATTTAAAAAGTTTATATTATTTCAAAATTGGTAACGAAAACTAAAATTGTAGATAAAGTGATTGTTTTTTTTGCAGGCGAAACTAACATTCGAATTTAACTGCAAATATTTTATTCAAGGGAAAAAATCTCTGAAAAGTGGTTGGTTGTTGGTATTAAAGGTAATGTAGAAGATAATATTTTTTCAATATTGATAAGGAAAACCTATAGTTTGAATGATGTGACTGTGTTTTGGTTAATTTTATATATTTTCTGTTTACAATATAAATTAATTATTCTGATGATGAATTTTAAGTACTTACAACTCAAATTATTGAATAATGATTAAATTTTGCTGATTACAGTGGAGTTCCAACCAATTTATTCTCTTTGTGTACATTTAAACGGCTATATTTTTTAACTGGATAAAGATAATTAAGTCAATCAAAAATCTTAAGTTTATTCAACACCTTGACTACACTCAACAATATATGTTAGTAGAAAAGTTAGTTAAACGTCTAGTACATCAAGTATACAAGAATTCAGAAACATTTTTTGCTAAAAATATGTTTTCAGCTAAAATTTTAGTTATACTTATTCAGCACTTAACTGTTTTGCACTAATGTTTCACTAATATTTTACGAATGTTTTACTAATTAATTGTATTTATTGCACCCAAATTTAGGTGCTAGATAGAAAGTATATTCTTTATTCATGTACCAAGTATTTGTTTTGGGTTAAAGAACTGAAAACTATTGCCAACAACTTTAATACTCCGTGGTCTGTTACACAGCCTGACGAACATCATTGGTTTGCACAAAATAAACTATGGCTAAGCAATATTATAGAAAATCATCATAAGCGATATTTACAAAATCAAACAGTCTCTTCAAGATTATATAAATATCTCGATTATACAAAAGGTCAATGCTATATCTTTGATAGTTTAAATTCAGAAAATATAACTTGGATTTTTAAGGCCAGATGTGGACTAATCAAATTAAATTAAATTACAATACTGTTGGTGCAGTTGATGATGACAAAGTATGCAAACTCTGTAACTTGGGTACGATGGAGACCTTTGAACACTTCTTATGTATTTGTCCTATTCTTAAGGAATTCAGACTAGCGAGTTTTGGGAAGCCCTTTTTACAGCATATGGAAATGATACAAATATTAAATGGTTCAAATACTACAGATTGAGGAAAACTAGTTTTATACTTAAAAAAATTTAGAATACAAAAACTTTTTGGTACAAGAATTTAATTAAATGCTTTGTAACAATAATGATTTTTAATTATTTGGTTAATCGACAGACATTTTTAATAAAATATTGTCGAAATTTATTACCTTTTCTCTTTCTTGTTTACATTAAATATATATGAATATATGTAATTAATTTTATAAATTTATTTTATTGTAAATAAAGAAGAAACTACTACTACTACTACTACTAATATATTTTGCAAAAAAATTGTGCTCCGTTCCTCTTAAAGTCTTCAGGCAAAGTGCTAGGAAAAACCCTTGGTTTAATAATGAAATTAAAACAGCTATTGCCCACAGAGATTTTGTTTATAGACGTTGGAAACTCTTCAAGATCACTGTCTTTCACTCTGAATACAGTATGGCTCGAAGAGAAGTAAATAGAATGATAAAGAGAGCAAAATCAACTTACTATTCTAATCGTTTTACAACTGCTGTTGGCTCAAAAAAAAAAACCTGGAAAGCTATCCGAGAAATTGGTATTGGTAAACCATCAACTAGAAATAGTACGGTGATCGATGTCGACAATGTTAATGCAAGTTTTGTCAACATCCCCAATGTTCCTGCAGATGTCAGTTATTACGATCAAAATCAACTACTAAGCCAGCAAAATGAGCTTTTCTTCTTTGACTGTGTAAGCGAAATTGAAGTACAAACGAGCTGCCATTACATTAAATCGAATGCAGTCGGCTTCGATGACATTTATCCAAAATTTTTTAAAACCATTATTCCTCAAATGCTGCCATACATCACACATATTTTCAATAACATCATAACAAAAAGTGAATATCCTCGAAATTGGAAACATGCCAAAATCATACCTACTCTAAAATCGAACAATGAGTATCGTCCTATCGCTATTCTATCGTACTTATCCAAAGTTTTTGAGCGGTTACTTCATCAACAAATAAATAAATACATCAATGACAATAACTTGTTGACAAATAGACAATCTGGATTTCGAGCAAAACACAGTTGTACAACAGCCTTAATTGATGTATCCGAGAGTATACGAGAAAACATTGATGTTGGTGATATATCGTTCCTTATTCTACTGGACCATTCCAAAGCGTTCGATACTGTCGATCACCAAGTTCTTTGTTGGAAATTGGACAAAATGTTTAGTTTCTCCCCTTCATCTATCCGTTTGGTTGCTTTGTATCTTTCTGGCCGTAGTCAATCTGTTACTGCTAATAACATAACCTCAAAATCGTTACCAGTTCTTAGGGGAGTGCCACAGAGATCAATACTTGGGCCACTACTATTCTCAATTTATATAAATGATTTAGATAAACAATTATTACACTGTAATGTTCACCTATATGCTGATGACGTACAACTATATATTAGTAGTCCTTTAATAAATATAAATCATTGTGTTGAAAAAATAAACCTAGATTTAAAACGTGTTCACACATGGGCAATTGCAAATGGTTTGTGTATAAACCCCACGAAGTCCAAGTGCTTGATAATAACGAAAAAAACACTAAAACTGTCGCTTGAACCTATGATATCTCTGACCAACAAACGAATCGAAATTGTACAAAAAGCTAAAAATCTTGGCATTATTTTTAACAACACACTCACTTGGTCTGATCATGTAACCGCTGCTGCTGGGAAAACATATTCTATGCTGCGAACGCTATGGAACACTCAACACATCACACCGCTTAATATTCGAATGTTACTTGCAAAAACGTATATCATGCCAATTTTATTATATGGATGTAAACTGTTCGGAAGTTGCGATTCAACAAGCCTAGGAAAACTTGAAAAAACTTTCAATGCAATATTGAGATATGTTTTTAATCTGAGAAAGTATGATCATATTTCCCTATTTATAAATAAACTTTATGGCGTTTCTCTAAGAAATCTGTTAAAAATCAAAACCCTAATGCTATTACACAAAACAATATTCAAACATGAACCAGTGTATCTTTTTGCTAGAATATGCTTTACGCGTTCAAGAAGATCAAATGATATAATACATACTAGATATAGAAGTCAGGATTCTGAACGTCATTTTTATATAAATTCAATCCGCCTTTGGAACTCGCTACTACCGCCTAATAAATCTAATAGCAACGCCTTGCATTTTCAGAGAGAGAGTTATATAAATTTTTTATTTCAAATTAATACTATTATTCTTTTTATTATGTTTGTTTTTTAACTTAGTTAAAATATATTTGTTTTTTTTTTCATAGTAATATTTTTGATACAAATTGCAGAGAGTACATGATATTCTAAATTTACACAAAAAACTAAAAGAACTATGCAACAATCATAAAAACGTTAATTCAAACATTCTGTTAAATAAAGAAAATCAAATAGTAACCGAAAGTAATGAGAAAATAAAAATATGGGAACAATACATTAAGGAGCTTTTTAATGATTCCACAAGGTCTATTACGCCCGAAGACCTTAATGCTACAACATTTTCTGAAGACAGTGAGCTTCAAATTAGAAAATCAGAAATCATAACTGCCATAAAATCGTCAAAAAATAACAAAGCTGTTGGTTGCGATGAACTTCCATCTGAAATTGTAAAGCTAATTGACGATAACGGCATTGATGTCTTATTAAACGTTTTTAACCACATCTACAATAGTGGCGAATATGCAGATAGTTGGTTAAAATCTACATTTGTGGCACTCCCGAAGAAAGCCAATGCTAGAATTTGCAAAGATTTTAGATTAATAAGCTTAATGAGCCACTCGCTTAAAATATTTTTAAAGGTGATACACCAAAGAATATATAACCAATGCGAAAACGCAATGGGTCGTACACAATTCGGATTTAAACAAGCCATGGGTACTCGTGAAGCCTTATTCAGTGTCCATGTTCTTGTTCAAAACTGTAAGGATGTCAGGAAGGATGTTTTCATGTGCTTTATAGATTATGAAAAAGCTTTTGATAGAGTACAACACAATAAGCTAATTGATATTTTGAAAACATTGGGCAGCGATCACAAAATAATTAGATGCATCCAAAACCTTTATTGGAATCAGACGGCAGAAGTCCGTGTAGGAGATATTGTTACTCGCAATATCCCAATAAATATAGGCGTTAGACAGGGTTGTATCTTATCACCCTTATTATTTAATGTTTATTCAGAGTAAATATTTGGCGAAGCTATTGATGACATAGAACTGGGCATCAAAGTAAATGGTCAATATATAAACAATATTAGATATGCTGATGACACGACTTTAATTGCTGATAATTTACAAGATCTACAACATCTTCTCGATCAAGTCTGTCATTACAGTAAACAATATGGTCTCGATATAAACATTTCAAAGACTAAATTTAAAATCGTTAGTAGAGGAAATAATACACCCTACGCAAGTTCATCTATGAATATAGATAACAAGCAAATATAAAGGGTATACAGTTTTAAATACCTTGGATGTTGGCTCAATGACAGCTGGGACTGTGATAAGGAAGTGAAATGTCGCAAAGAAATGGCCAGAAGTGCTTTCTGTAGGTTCAGAAAGATTTTAAGTAGCCGCGATATCAACATAAACCTAAGATTAAGGTTTACAAAATGTTAAGTTTGGTCAGTCTTGCTGTATGGTGTAGAAACATGGACACTTAAAATTGGTACCATGAACAGACTCGAAGCATTTGAAATGTGGTGCTATCGAAGAATCTTAAGTATAAAATGGACCGATAGAGTAAGAAACGAGGAAGTATTACAGGCTTTGAATAAAGACCGTGAGCTCTTAAAAAACATCAAGCGTCAAAAAACAGCATACCTCGGTCATATAATAAGAGGACCAAAATATGAATTGCTACAGCTCATTATCCAAGGAAAGATTGAAGGAAGACGTGGAATCGGTCGCAAGCAGTTATCATGGCTCAGAAATATAAGAAATTGGACTGGGTTACGAACAATATAAAAAATGTACATTATAAAAATGTATTTAGAATACTTATGTAATATTTTAGAATATTTAAGTAATGCTCGAAAAAATATGTAACATGTAAAAAAAAAAAAAAAAACTAAATGTATGTAGTCGCTAAAATCCAGAAGTGGATATGCAAATAAAGAAGAAGAAGAATTACAATACAAAAATCCAATACTATAATTATAAGATTTGTATCTTGTTGTATTGGAAATCAAATAAAAAAATAAATAAAAAAATACAACACATTAACCATGTAAGAATTTGGTATCTCGTTTTCATACATAAAACAGAATTGTGGATTAAAACAACTTAAATTTTTTGTTGTCATCGGTTGTTAAAGAAATTATTTGTCAATTAATAAAATTAAAGACAAAATAAAATATTTAAATTTAATAAAGATTAAATGTGGATTTGTAAACTAAATGTTTAATTTAGCTTGGAAAACTTTTCTCGTAAAAAATTATTAAACTGCATAACGTATGAGTGATGAGAATTCACAATAAATGTTACTCATACGTTCACATATTTGATTTTAATAACGAAGAATTTCGGGGTTTTAATCCTGTTTGGTTAAGTTGGTTAAAAATAAAAATTTGTAAATGTAACAATACACTGAGAGAATTGTGAAGATAATTCTCTCAGTGTATTGTTACATTGTTCAGTAATGCATTTTTTTATAGCTTTAATGAAAACTGTCACTGGAACTCGTCCATTGAAACTTTTCATAGAATCAATGAAACAGGTGTTATTAAAGTCAATGATTATGAAATGTTTGCAGAATTAATGAAAATCTTCATAAAACTAATAAATCATTCCGACAATGAAGCGTTTATAGAATTGAAATGAAACAGTTTCATACATTTTTTTAATATTAAGCAGTGCTTTGAATTAATAAAACTTTTCATAAATGTCTTGAAAATTCGTTTGAACTAAGCCAATAAACCGCTTCATATAATTTTTTAAGCAATTTAATAGAACTTCAAAATAATAAAAGGCCATAATGAAATATTGTAATAAAGCAGTTTATAAGATATGTTGAACACTTGAGAATTAAATATTAAAACTAAAGTTTGAAATGCATAAAAATAAATAAAATTATGAAATTTTATAAAAAAATAAAAAAAATTAAGTCTTTTAAACAATTTCATAGCTCTAAAGGAGATTTTTATTAAATTTATAAAGTCTCGATTAAAAAAAAACTTGGGTTTATGTAGTCATATCAATTTCTATGTGACGCTATATGTATTAAATTTCATACGAAATATGGGCCCATGTAAATCTGTTTGTATACGTTAAGATCGAATCTGATGCTATAAAATAAATGTCCTGTAGAACTTTATCCGAATTATGGCAAGATAGAATTGTATTAGATTGTATCAGTTTTGTATCTAATTGCATCAGTTTATATCTAAGCTGATACAAAAAGATATAATTATATACAAACCAGATATTATTGTATCAGGGTTTGACCTGAAATTCTTGTATATGATTTTATGTAAACTGATACATCTAAATATTATTAGATCTGAGTTTTAGTCTGGTAAAATTGCACTAAATGTTATATTTTTGTATAAGATTGTATGAAAATATACACAATTTCATACAAATATATATATATATTAGGGCGGGTCGATTTAATAATCGCCCAAAGCTCAGTGAAAATCGTATTCTAGGGATCAAAATAAGAAACTTTGCGGAATTAACCATACCTCTAAAACGAATTCTACTACCCCGAAACTGTTGACTTTTGTCCCGTAGGGTCAAGTTTTGAAAAATCCCACTTTGACCCATGTAGAGTGCCCCAATCGAGTCCAAATGTATGACCGACCCCCACTAACTTTGAAGGGCCGATCCACCCATGCTCGTGGCACACCCCCCTGGAACTCCCCTGGGGGGTTCCCCATACAAACATTTCAAAAAATCTCCATTTTTGGCACTTTATTTTATTATTTTTTATTTATTTTATTTATTTTTAATATTTTATTTATTTTTTCTCTTTAGAAATTTATTTAGTCAGAACATATGTAAATGAAAAAATTAATTTAACTTAGTAATAGAAAAGAAAAGATAAAAATTACTGTTTGAAGTCTTTTTTGCTTTCAAGTCTGGGCAATTTCGCACGGCTCTCTAACGTCGTCGCCATAACAGCCTCTACATTTTCCGGTATAACTCGTTTGGAAACGCTAGCTAGCAATTGAACGTGTCGTTCTGTTCCTTGTATGTGTGATGGAATTTTTGGATCATTAAACGGTGGATCATCTTGATTTAAATATTCTTTCAAAGTATCGTATGGAATGCTTCGAGTGAATGGTGGTTCAAATACGTCATTTATGTCATTCATATTGATCATTTCCGTGTAACTTGTGCAATAAAAGTTTATATCTGGTTTTTTATAAGCTCTAAGTCCCGTTGGGTCGTCAACATCGGTTCGATAGCGTAGAATTATCTTGATAGCACAGTCGCGCTTTTCTTTGCTATCATCAAACAACATTGATAACAAGATATTTTCCGAATGCGCATAATATGAATTATCTGTAATTACTTTATTGACAATTTTGCGTAAACGAGGTTCTAGAAATCTTGACCAACTAATGAATTTGAAAAATAATCTACTACCGTACACGACAGAGCTGTAATACTTAATATTGAAGTACATTGGCACATAACATGTAATTATAAATTCAACCAGTATTCTTAAATTTGCATCTGGATTTTCCGTTCTCACATATAATCGTAATAGTCTAGCGGCCTTGGTGAGCCACCGAGAATGTACAATTTTCCCTGGTTTGATGTTAGCCAGATCCACTGAAACCACGCCGCTAGAAATTGCATGGGCCATGTCGTATAAGTACTTGGAATCGGTGGAAAATTCAATTTTTTCTGGAGCAGGGGGCATATTTTTCAACTCAATTTTCTGAAAGCCGTCCACCACCTGAAAATATATAAAAATAAAGCAATTAAAAACGGTTGACAATTATAATAAATGAGTGATAGCAATAACTTACCGGAAGAGTTTCACAAGTTTCGATTTGACGGCTCAATTTTCCGGTTGCCGATCTTGGTCCAGTGCTGGTTGATTTATCCAAAGCTTCAAACAAATGCCGAAACGGAAGTTCGTTGAAGTGTAGAAGGCAAACGAACCAATGCAATGGTCTTTTTAACAGCAATTCGAATCGTCGTATAATTCCACCGTGTGGGCCAGTGTTTGTTGGCTCACCGTCAACGCATATGCCAATTAATTCATTCAGTGATATATTTTTATCGTTAAAAAAATCATTTAATTTGGTTGTTTTGTATTCAGCGGTTTCATGTTCCAGTCTTACGTAACCAATCAATTCAGAATTCGGTTCTCTCAAAATAACAAGATGAGGTTCTTTTACCATCCTAGTATGATACTTCTCATCAATTGCATCTCTCGTTAAAGTATCATCTTTTCTGCCATCGAATGAAAATGCTAACAAATTGGTATCATCTAACCGTTTGCGAAGCACTTCTTGTCTGCATTTCTCTTTTTCTCGGCGAACTTTCGATTTATCCATGATGAGAGGTTTGCCATGGGTATCTTTCATTTTAAAATCTTGGAAAAGAGCGGTTCCCATTGCTGATGCTACTCTATCAGGCACACCAAATCTGTCACATACCAAGGCAAAGTTAAAACAATCGTATCTCTGTGTGTATTGTGAACTTGTGCTTATATCCAAATCTTCTTGAACCGGTGGCGGTGCGTATGTTGAATCATCGGGATCTTGGTATGTTGGCATTGATGACATAGACGTTGCTCCTTGCTCTTCAATTTCCATCGCAAATCCATCCATTGTTAGTCTTCTCTGATTATGTTGATCGTGCATAAACTCTTTGAGGCGTTCGGGAACCAAACCGCATGCACATGGAGCTGCCTTCAAATCGCATTTACATGTTCCAATGAAAAAAATTGTTTCCAGAGATTTTACATACTCTGTAAATTCTTGGTGTTTGTTTCTATTCTTGATTTGCTCTTGATATTTGACAAGCAATCTATTCAATTTATTATATACACTTTTTTTCAGCATTATTTCCATACCAAGTTTTTTCCAAATTCCAATCAACTTATCTTGTACTTGAATAGTGAATGATTTATAGAGCAATTTTTTTTGTTCGCTCAAGTAAAAATAATATCTCAAAATATCCAGATGGGTTGGTAAATTAAGATCAGTCAAATCAGTAGACACACCAAAAACAGTAACATCATGCCTGGGTATATGACTCATTGGGTTTTCGATAGTTGTTGATGTTGTTATTGCTTCATCTTGCGGTGTAAAGGATGGTGGATTCATTGTAAACTTTTTGATTTGGAATGATTTTTTTTTTTAAATATTTTTTTATCTGAAATTAGAACTTCACACTTTGAGTTCTTCACAACGACTTAATGCATTCACAAAAACTGTTGCGTTATATATGGTCTACGAGGTAATAAAAATGAAATGGTAATTTTAATTCTACCTGTAACCGATTTTGTTGTTAAAACTGCCCATTAAATACTTACATGTAAATTAAAAGTTAATCTGACCACAAAATCTGTTAAGCAAGTGCGCCTTTTATTACTTCTGGAAAATCCTTTATGATAATTTTATGCTCAATTCTACCTGTAACCGATTTTGTTGTCAAAACTGCCCATAAAATACTTACATGTAAATTAAACGTTAATCTGACCACAAATACTGTTAAGCAAGTGCGCCTTTTATTACTTCTGGAAAATCCTTTATGATAATTTTATGCTTTCTGTTAAGCAAGTGCGCCTTTTATTACTTCTGGAAAATCCTTTATGATAATTTTATGCTCAATTCTACCTGTAACCGATTTTGCTTAAGTAAGTTTACGACATGCAGCTGTGTCTTGTGGTGGCTTAAAAAACCCACACAACCTATTTTACGACCTGCAACAGAACGACACGTTCAATTGCTAGCTAGCGTTTCCAAACGAGTTATACCGGAAAATGTAGAGGCTGTTATGGCGACGACATAAGAGAGCCGTGCGAAATTGCCCAGACTTGAAAGCAAAAAAGACTTCAAACAGTAATTTTTTTTATTTCTTTTCTATTACTAAGTTAAATTATTTTTTTCATTTACATATGTTCTGACTAAATAAATTTCTAAAGAGAAAAAATAAATAAAATATTAAAAATAAATAAAATAAATAAAAAATAATAAAATAAAGTGCCAAAAATGGAGATTTTTTGAAATGTTTGTATGGGGAACCCCCCAGGGGAGTTCCAGGGGGGTGTGCCACGAGCATGGGTGGATCGGCCCTTCAAAGTTAGTGGGGGTCGGTCATACATTTGGACTCGATTGGGGCACTCTACATGGGTCAAAGTGGGATTTTTCAAAACTTGACCCTACGGGACAAAAGTCAACAGTTTCGGGGTAGTAGAATTCGTTTTAGAGGTATGGTTAATTCCGCAAAGTTTCTTATTTTGATCCCTAGAATACGATTTTCACTGAGCTTTGGGCGATTATTAAATCGACCCGCCCTAATAAGTAGGTATCCTCAAAAAAATTTTGGGGTGTCATCCATAAACAGCTCAATAATACCTATCGTTTGAGTACATTGCGAAATTCGCCAATTTTTTAAATTCGGGACAGCCCAGTATATAGCCTGCGGCAATATATACTTTTATCCAATAGTATATATCCATTTTTCTGGTATGAAACGATACATAACTATGAATAGGTCAAGATACCGTATTATCCAAAATACATTTTGTTTTGGATATTACACTATATGTTATTATACACAGAAAAAATTATGGGCCAAAAATATTTAATTAATCGATTGTTTGAATATCAATGGCAATTTAAAAAATTTTTTTAATTGATTCAATTAAAAAATTTATTGAATTTTCTAATATATGCATACAGTGTTGACAACATGTAAACAAAATTTTTAAATATTTGGCAAACTATTTTTTTTATTTTATTTAGATTAAATAATCAAACAAAGGTTTAATTATATCAATATATTATTTATTTTTTAAATAAAAAGAAAAAAAATCGCAAATGATTAACTTTTAATAAGTTGAATAGTTTACCGATTTCAAATACACGCAAAATCGTTGTTATTTCACTAGAGTTTGCAACACTCTTTTTGTTGAGATATTCGTGTACGCACGAAAACTTAATTTAGTTTCGTGTTTTATCTGTTTTAATAAAAGTGCACATGTGGATTTAAATAAACCTTATCGAAAAAGGACAATTAAACTATTATTTTTGTAAATAATTAAATTTTCAATAAGTATAAGTGTCATTAAACTATCATTTTAAAGTTGTGTGTGATTTTTTAAGAAAGCAATTCAATTACAAGAAAAAGTTCAAGACAAGACAAGCAAAACAAGAATTTTGTCTTTACTGTTATTTGTTTTCTTATAATACATTTTTATATTAAAAAGCTTTAATTTTATTATAAATAAAATGTCAATTTAATTTACAAACCTACATTTCTTTTTTTATTTAATGGGGGGCATATAACAAAAATAAAAAATACGAGTTTTCAATTAAAACTACCATTGTTTTCTTCTCAAGTTTTAATTAAAGTTTTAATCAATTTAACTAAACTTTTTAATTGAGGTTGTAAAGAAAAACAATAACTCTTTTAATTGATATTATTCTTATTTTAATTGAAAGAGTTTTAATAAACTGTCTGCAAATTTTTTTAGTTAATACTATCATTTCAGTGGTAGGTGCAAAATCAATTAAAATATTAATTGATTCAATAAAATTTTTAATTGAAAACCGTTTTTAGTTTTTTCTGTGTATATATATTGGTCGATATCGAATAAGATGTAATTACATGTGGCATCGTATTAAACAATTTAGAGGAAAATATATAAACATACATAAACATATATATTCACATCAGGCGCGGATCCAGGAAAAGTTTTTGGTGCGGGGGGGTGGGGCTGAACTTAGAGTATTTTTAATTTACTTTTTAATCTTTTTTACATTTTTGAATTGAAAAATATAATTTTTGGGGTAAGAAAATTTCCCATCATACATTTTTTAAATTGACATGATAAAATTTACTTTATTTGAAAGATAAAATGGCATTTAATTCAAATATGACTTCTGTCATATGACCGCCACGGCTGGATCGGACGATGACTTTTTCCAACATTTGTGGCCGTATATTGGCAATTACTCGGCGAATGTTGTCCTCCAAGTGTTCAATCGTTTCGTTTTTATCGGCGTAGACTATCGACTTCTCATATCCCCACAGAAAATAGTCCAGCGGCGTTAAATCGCTCGATTTTGGTGGCCAATTCACGGTTCCGTAACGTGCAATTATGCGGTTACCAAACGTTTCCTTCAATATTTCAATTGTGGCACGAGCTGTGTGACATGTTGCGCCGTTTTGTTGAAACCACAGCTCCTGCACATCATGGTTGTTCAATTGATGAACGAAATAGTCAGTAATCAATGCTCTATAGCGGTTACCATTGAGGGATATGCTGATTAGGGTCTTCCTCTACGCTACACTGATAATAATCTATGCGTAAAAATACAAAAAAATGTCAGAATAACCAAAAATTTTGTAAAATAAACGAAAATTTGTTCATTTTACAAAATATTTCGTAGTTCTGACATTTTTTTCGTATTTTTAGCATGGATTATTATGAGTGTACGCTCTACAGCAGCAATGACTTCTTCTGTACGCACTGTACGACGTTTCTGTGGATGCATATTATCATTTAGAGTAAACGTGGTGCGAAAACGTTCCATAGTTAATCGAATTAATTGCTCTAATGGACGATTATGTTGACCGTAAAATGTACGTAGTGTACGATAAGTATTTCTAACAGAACCATGATTTTCCAAATAAATTTGCACAATTTGGAAGCGTTTTTCAGGCGTCAGTCAATTCATGTTGAAATGCCAAATCAAACTAAACATAAATCATTTGACAGCTGACAAAATGGCCGCCAGTTAAAAAAGTGTTCCCAACTTAAAGTTCTATACCTGTATAAAAAACACCCTTTACAATATATTTCCCGCCATTAAAGTATTTACAGTTTAATGATTTAATTCATTAAAAAATACATTTTTATCAATTATAAATTTTATGTTAATACATGAAGTATAGAATTACTGAAGCCTGTCAAACGTTGAAAATATTAAATTAAAAATAAGATGAAGACTAACATTATAATAATTTGCCAACATATGCTTAATACAATAAAAGTAGAACGAAAAAAAACGTTCCCTTACTTTGGTATTGTTGCGAATAACGCTAGCAAAAAGTTATTAAAATTATTTTGTTTAATAACATTGTTTTTGTCGTTCTTGAGAGTAAACATAATAAAAAAAATCAAAATTTTTAATTACAATACAACGTTCAAGTGTTTACACGCATACATTTAACTAATTAAATAATATAAATATTAACGCATAAAACGCAAATAACAACAACAATAATAAAAAAAAACACAAATAAATTATAAATGTTATGTTGAATATTTAAATTTAAAATTTTTTCTAAGCTCTACAAAAAAAAAAAAAAAATCATTAAAAACTGACAGTGAGCCAAAATGGAATGTTTTAATTTTTTTTTTTTTTTCAGGGGATGCCCCCTACTCATGCAGTGCATTGTATTGATCAGGAAAATAGGGTATGGGAAGGAGGAAAGAGGGAGTAGTGTTTGTGGATATTTGATTTAAATTTTTCTAAATTGTAAGTAACAGGGAAGACTTCTGCGGGAAGTTTATTCCACATACGAATCGTTCGACTAAAAAACGAATTTTCTCTGTAATGCGTTGTGCGAAACACAGGACAATCAATTACAAACGGATGTGCTCTACTGTGCTCAGATGAGCACCTCACATGGTAATATCGATAGAAAAGTGTCACACAACCCACATTCCGACGATGCTTCAATGAATCAATAGAGTTGGATACACTACTGTCATTGATAAGCTTCACCGCCCTCCCCTAAACACGGTCCAGAAGCTTCAGAATAGACACTGAAGCCCCAGCCCATATATGAGAGTTGTATTAAATTTTCGGCCGGATATAGCTTGTATAAATAGTAAGGAGATCGGATGGAGTGAAGTAAGTCTTGCAACGTTTCAGAAAACCAAGACACTTGAATGCCTCTTTCGACACTTGAAATACGTGCTTATTCCAACGGACATCACACTGTATTCTCATGCCCAGAACATCAAGAGTATCCAAATCCTCAATACCTATACCATCCATAGCTACAGATGATGTTAATTCCACAGCCCGTCTTTGGGTTAACATACAACATTGGGTCTTGCGTGCATTTAAATCGTCCTTATTCACGCGACCCCACTCAGAGATTGTAGAAAGGTCTTGATTGAGTGTGTCATTCATGTTCTGCCGCATGACCTCTATCACCAAAGAGCTTGGCCTGTGATCGAATGAAAATGAATGACAAATGTTGCTGTCATCTGCAAAAGAGTAGATAGGATTGAAGGTCTGACCAAGAAGGCCATTAATAAAAATAATAAAAATAACGAATTTCTGTGATTTAATAGATTTTTAATAAAAAATACATACACAAGTTTTAGCGAAATTCATCTTCACTTCATTTTTACAAGGTTTTAGATGCACTTTTAACATTTTTAACATTTTTAAATTTTCACATTTCTCCGATTTTTCTGCATTTTATTAAGTAGCAAAAGTAAAATTTGTGTATATTTTTACCTTTCGCTCTTAATATTCTGAATAGTTTGATAACATTAACCACTGTATCTACAGGTATGGAAATAAATATATGGTACAAGAGTTTATTTCATATATTTTTTTTTTTATCCAATTATAGGGAAGTGGGAATTTTTATACAAATTTGTTTCCATATTAAGCCTAAATTATTTTTATGAATTATTTTTAACATTCTATAGTTTTTGTGGTCAATGGAGTAATATAACAATATATTCTATAAGAAATAAGTATATGGTACAAAATGGCTTAAAGTTAAAACTAATTTAAAATTTTGAAAAACTTAAGAGAATTTATAGAAAACTCCTTGTAGTCTGTATGAGTAAATACAAGTAAATTTAAGGACTTTGCGATATGGAAAATATTTTTATTTCTCGTAAATTTGAGGATTTTATAAAAATCCATAACTATATAAATTTTAACCAGCTTTAGCCAGTTAGAACTAAAAAAATGTTTTTTAATTATAAATGGCACATTTATTTACGATTTTCAGCAGAAAGCATCTATACATTTTTTTTTTTAAAGACAATACGCCTCTTAAGTCCTTTGAACTGAAGGGACATTTAGAACAAATCTAAAATTGTACCCACACATTTTTAATATAAACTCGTTTTAAACTTTAATGTAAATAAAAAAAAAGTGAATGTTACAAATTTTAACATACTGGTTTATACCTAAAAGTATTTCATATGTACCATATCGCACACCTACATCAAAAGTGACTTAACTCAAAATTTGATTTTTCGGGTTTATATGCTTAAACTATGCTCAATACACTTGTTTATCTACAAAAAAAATATCAGTGTATTTTGTTGTTGTTAACTGTTTCTAAAAAACAGTTATGTCTTATTTTATGTTGCAATTGGTATAAAGTTGCAATTGGTATAAAGTCTGAAAAATGAAAAATTTTGAGTTGAGTCACTTTTGATTTAGGTGTGCGAAATATAATAGGGAATTATGGTGATAAACTTCCCAGTAAAATACTAAAATCCAAATAACAGGTTACAGAACAACTTATACTGTATTAAAATAGGTTCAAATTTCCGACTCTTTTTGTATGGAGTTTGTTCTATTTACAACAGGTTCTTTACTTCCAAACAAGAACTGGTTATAGAACTGTGAATATTTACAGGATTTATATATTTATAGGACAGTGAATATTTACATTTTCACTAAAGGAACCTGTTCCAGAATTGATTCTGTCCAACCGGTGGTAACAGAAGCTGTTCTGGAATATATTCAGAGGCAAACAGTTCTAAAAGGGAAGTTTAATTCCTTATGTATGAAAAAAACCCAAAATTTGTTAGTTGAAATATGATTAAAATAGACTATTTTGGCACAGAATTGGTGTCTTTTTTTTACAAATATTCGTTCAAGTTTTCATTTATAAGGCTAGTTAAATGAGTTGGTACTATCCATTTTCTTTACTGATATTCTATAAAATAAAAAAAACATTTAATATGTAATATATTTTTTTATTTTCTTTCATTTTATTAACTAATAATCATATAATTTCAAATTATATACTATTACCCTAACCGAGAACTAGCTACTATGGCCTTCGGCGCGTTGTAGCGAAAACAGACCAGTGCCTCTGGTGGGAATCGAACCCACGCACTGATAAGCCAGCACGCTACCAACTAGCCTACCGGGGCGTACTTGTATGTAATAATATTTAATATTTAATATACAATACACTCTCTAGCAAAAACCTCTCTTCCAATGAAAATTTCGAACAAAATGTTCGAAACAAGTTATGAAGCCATTTTTATTATACATTTAACATTTAATTTCCTCAAAAATAAGGTTTTGTGTTAAAAATTTGCGTTAAATATAACATATCTAAGGCTTTTATGCAATTGTGCACACAGAGAAAAATTTAGCTATTTGCCAACTGAAATTCGGTAACTATGACTCAATTCGGTTATTAAGAATTTCAGTCAGTTGTTTTAACCGAACATTAGTTTTCACAGCAAAGTTCTTTTAACTCAAATACATTTTAGTCGCAACACACTAAATTTTCAAAAATATCATGTTAATATCGTTGTACTAACTGAACGTTGTTATAATTAAAATACACTTTTTAATTCGGTTGACACTTTATTTTTCTGTGTGTACTTATTTCATACGTAAATACGAAGGGGGTCCAAAAATTAGCCGATCTGTCGAATGGATGGCGGCAGTAGTTTGAAAAAATTACTTTAGTGAAAAGTGGCAACCTTAGAAAACATATGTTTTAAGTTTCAAAGCACCACGTTGTTTAGTATTTTTTGGAGGCATCAAAAAGAAACGATCTCAGTGAATTTGTAAACATAGAAAGAATTGGTCACCGTTATGTAATTCAATACTTTAATTTGAAAGGCCTCAGTCCAACCAATATTAAAGCCGAGCTAGGTTCTAATCTAAGATAGTCTGCTCCTTCGTTAATGAATATAAAATATTGGATGACAGAGTTTAAACGAGGCCGTGTAAGGAGCTAGACAGTTCTTACTATAAATAGGGTATCAATGCTATTGAATATCTCTGGGAAAAGTCTATAGAGCTAAAAGGAGATTATGTTGAGAAATAAAGAAAATTGTTCCCAAATTTGTTGTGTTTTCTTTGTTAGGTCGTTTAGTTTTCGGACCAATCTCGTATAACAATTTTACAAAGATTTTTATAATAATTATCGACAAAAGGACGGGTAGCCAAGAAAATTATGTGTTTAAATTGAGAGCTTGTCCAGTATTATTAAAACAAAAATAATTTTTAAAAAAGGCTGTTACTTAAAAACTAACGACACTTTTTTACTTTGTACCATATACTTTTTTCCTTACCTGAACGCCTTATACAAAACATGTATATGAGGCTTTTCAAGCGAACCGACCCGCTGTAGGAAAATGTACACAGAAAAAACTAAAACCGAGTTTTAATTAAAATATTTGTTTATTTAATAAACAGTTTAGTTGAATTCGATCCTATTAAAATAAATTGTAGTATCAATTAAACTTATTTGTAACAATTTCATTTATTTCAGTTTCAATAAAGACTTTATACATATCAATTAAAAATTTAATTGAATATTGCTTTTGATTTAAAGCAACTTTTTAGTTTATATTATTAAAATTTTACTTAAAAACGAAAAAAATCGCCAACAATTTTGAAATTTAAAAAACGCTAGAATTAAAAAAAAAGTTATAAAATAAAAAAAATTTAAAAAAATCGCCAAAATTAAAAAGAAACTAACAATGGAAAAACGCCAAAATTTAAAAAAAATCGTAAATGCAGTCAAAGCCCGGTATATCAAATTATATATTGTCATCCTTATTCGTTATATAGCCAACAACTTTCACTAAATCGACGGAACATTTAACATTTCTAAAAATGCTGAATTTATTGCAAATTAAAAATAAAACTTCAGTAGTGGGTTTACGACTAAATTAAAAGGTGCTACAACAAAAAATGTTTTATTTTTTACCAACTGTTCGTTACATTGAGTATAAATTTTAAGAAAAAATTCGTTATATAGATTTCTTTTTGTTATACTGAGTATTCGTTGACTGTATTGAAAAAATAGCCAAATTAAAAAAAATTTTAAATATAAAAAATCACTAATAATCGTCAGAATTGAAAAAATTGCGGAAATTAAAAAATCGTAAAAAAATTCCCAAATAGAAACAAATCGCCAAAAAGTGGAAAATAAATATCAAAATTTAAAAATCGCTAAGATAAAAAATAGTCGCTAAAATAGCAAAAAATTGCCAAAATATAAAAAAATTAACATCAAAATTGAAAACGTTTTCGAGAAATTCACGTTTTGAAAAATTGACAAAATTAAAAACAAAACAAAAACTAGTTTTTTTTTACTTTTTTTTTCAAAACGTGCATACAATTTAATTTTTTTTTTTAATTTTGTCAAATTTTTGTTTTTTAATATCAGCGATTTTTGTAATTGAAGAGATTATTTTAATTTTGTTGTTTTTTAAAATTTTAATGTCTTTTTCAAATACAAGAAATTTTTTCAATTTAACCCATTAAAGACTGAACCCAGAATTCGTGGTCCGATTTTTATGAAATTTCAAACAACTGATATTTATGACATTTATATTGACTTGGCGTTTTTTATATATTTTTACCTATCAAACCTTGGCAGCTAGGCCCACTTCGCTGGAACAACGCTCTAAATTGTGCAAATTTATTTCGAAAATCATGGTTCTGTTCAAAATACGTATCGCGCACTACGTTTATTTTCATAAAACTGCCGTATTTGGAGTGATGATAATAATCAAGTGTATGTTGAGACACTGTTACATCCAGAAAAACTGACTGTTTTGTGTGCTTTATGGGCTGGTGGAATCATTGGTCCGTACTTCTTTAAAAACGATGCTGGTCAGAACGTTACAGTCAATGTTGACCGCTATAGAGCCATGGTTACTGACTCTTTCGTTCATCAATTGAACAACCATAATGTGCAGGAGCTGTGGTTTCAACAAGACGGCGCAACATGTCACATAGTAACCGCATAGTTTCACGTTTCGGACCCGTGAATTGGCCCCCAAGGTCGTGCGATTTAACGCCGCTGGTCTATTTTCTGTGGTTATATGTGAAGTCGCTAGTCAACGCCGATAAACCTGAAACGATTTAAAACTTGAAGGACAACATTCTCCGAGTTATTGTCAATATACGGCCACAAATGTTGAAAAAGTCATCGAAAATTGGACGTCCAGATTAGACTACGTCCGAGCCAGCCGTGGCGGTCATATGCCAGAAGTCATATTTAAATTATAATGCCAAAAGATTATCTTTCAAATAAAGTAAATTTCATTTCAATTTAAAAAATTAATCTTTGTTTTATTCTATTTCAAAGTTCAATACCTCTATAAAAACACCCTTTAAATACTTTGTTGCTACAAAACCTATAATTATTAGTTTAAGGTAGTTACTATGATGTCGAATTACTTGGGTGTGGAGCCGATTTGCCGAGCTAAAAGATTTGATCGTAAAAATCGGAAGATGTCATCAATTGAGCACCCACATCCCATATATCAATATAATCAGCGAATGTGTGGAGTTGATTTATTCGACAATGCCATGAACAATTATAACATTAAAATTAGCGGAAAGAAGTGGTATTATCCATTACTAACTAATGCATTGGATGCTGGCATTCAGCATGCCTGGAAACTACATTGTATACTAAGAAAAGCTGAAGCTGTTCCAATCATGAGTCAATTTGATTTTCGTGTGAGCGTTGTTGAAGCATTTTTAACAATTCCTGAAAATCGTGTTCGTATTATAGAAAAAATTGTCAGAAATGCACAGGAAATGGCAAAGCGCATGGACAATTTTGATCATATTACAAAAATAGATAAACGTGGACAATGTGGAGGTAAAACATAAAAGTATGTTTTGCACAGTTTCATGCTGGCGTCGCAAAAAACACTAGTAAAATCAAAATATCTCAATAATCAACCACTGATGTCATATTTATTTCTTTAAGTTTTTTGAATAAAATTGTTAATTTTACATAAAACAACACACTTTTACTTACAAAAAAAAAAACTAAAAAAACAATATTTATTTTTGAACTCCCTAGGAGCGAAGTGGGTATTTAAATACCCATGTCATGGAATCAAACCTGTAGCCCAAGTTATTGCCCCAAACTTAGTAAATATTTTTTGTCAGGCAGAGCATACCAATGGCTGTAAGGCATTAAGAGGGTTTTCCAATTTTCTACTTTGGCAATTTTCCAGAGCCGTGCACTTTTTCCAAATTTGAAAACTTGCTGACTTTTGAACCGCTGACTTTTCTAATAGAAGGGGTACAATTTCACTTCAAAAAAAATTTCAAGCAGCACTATCCTTTTTCTTTCTGTCTCTGAAAACCAATTTGAGATACCACTTACCAGGCCTTAACTAAAATTTTTCTATGATGGCTCTGTTTTTGGGTATTTAAATACCAAACAGTCCTTAATGAGTTTAATTAAAAAACAAGTTTCGTTAAAAGTAATAAGCTTTTCATTAATTTTAAGTAATTTTACACATTATGAATTAAATTTTCTCTGTGTAGAAATTATCTTCATCACTCATACTTTTTGAGCCTGATAAGACTAAGCCGAAATTATTTTGCAAAGCATTTCAGTGTGAAATTTATTTTCTCAATGTATTTGTAAAAATACGGATTTTTACTAAATAATTCATTAACCAATTAATTTAGACGAATAATGCTTTTAGTGAGTATAAGGATTATTTAAAGGTAGAGCTTTGACGAATAGAAAAAGCATGCCTATTATTCAGAATACCGAATAAAGAACATATATTATTGACATATGAAAATAAAAATATATTTTTGAAGTAAATAATAATGACTAGAGAAAAACAAACACACTATAAATAGAAATCGTTCGTGGTAAATTTCATTCTAACTCCACACAGAGTAATGTGGGATTTAAAAGTCACCCAATTCCTTTAACGTGTGAGTTAAATAGAAGATATTTGCGATTAACACTAAATGGCACGAAGAATGTTGATGAAGACCGTAGTGGGTCAGAAAATGCATTCCATTCATGCTAGTGTCTAATAACTTTTCTGTGTTTTTTTCTAATAGTCAAAATAAATTATCATATAAAAATTATAATTTTTCTGTTAATTTAGAGTAAAATTTGACATGATCTCAAACCGAACAAATAAAATCTCACACATAAGCTTATAGATCAACGATAAAATTCACTAGTAAATAATTTTTGATCAAAAAAGTTTCCCCCCAAATGGAAAAGCTGGAAAAGCGCCTGTTCATACCTGTAGAGGAAATCTAACGAGCATTCCGTTACCAAAAGTATGCGCAACACTTTTCAATATTTAACTATGACTTCCTCGCCCAATTTTAGTAAAAATTTTAAAAAATTTTCCAATTTCTATTCGTTTCATAAAGGAAAACAAATACTGTTTGTTTGACATTGATACAATATAATTTTTCCTGTTGTGGGGCAGTTGACTTAGAAAGCCTCAAATGTGTACTTTAAATGACTTTTTACGTTTGTATTTTTATAAAACATTATTTTGACATATAAATTAAGTCGACCCGTAATTTTCAAGAAGTTCGTACTTTATGCCAAATATTAAGTGCCTTAAACTAAAATATCTTTCTGAATTTTGAACATGTCCTTATTGAGAATAAAGGTCTTTAGATCTAAATAACAGATTTAGTCACACGGAACAAAGACAAACTTTCGTTTCGTACATGTATTCGAATTTTTTTAACAATAACAAATAAACGAATAACAATTTTTTTTTTATTACTCTAAAAATTCGTAAACTGGGGGACAGCTTAATTCCTATAGTATTTATACAATCTGTTGTATGTCTTTGTTTTCTAACAATTATTCTTATTGTTGTTCTTTTATGCACACATATGGTAAATATTTGCTTGCAAATCCATGTAAAAAATTAATATTAGGTGTATTAAAAAAATTTCGTCGTGTTATTATAAAAAAATAACTGAAACGAAAGAAAAGAAATTGTGTTAAATTTGGTTGTAACATAGGGGTACTTGTAAAACTATTCAAAATTTTTAAGCTATTTCTATTTGTTTTAGCGGATTTGGCATTATTAATATAATTTTTTAGAGTTTGCACTATTAAACCCTCTAAGGCTCATTTTCCCCGATAAAATGTTTACTATATCGTAGGCTTGCCTGCAAGTAGTGCTGTGTGTTTTTCAACAGGTTTTCAGGATAGCGAAAAGACTGATTCATATTATCCTTTTAAGATATTTTATTGACATCATATGTCTTAATGATTCACGACCTTATTTACTAAAATACTTCATTAAAAGAAATCCGGATTTAATCTCTGTTAGAGAGCGGTGCGTGGTTTTTAGGAAAAACTACACATAACAACTTTTGAAGGAGCCTTTTTTCAAAAAAATATTCATACTAGTTTGTGCACATACCACTCTTTGTTCAGACAAACATAAAATTTAGTTATTAATTTTTATATGAGTTGTGCATAACACTTTTCGTTGATAGAACAAAGGTTAAGTTTTTTTATAAAAAAGGTGAATTTTTAAGAGCTTTCGGATTTAATTAAAAAAAAAAACACATAAAATTTAGAGAAATGTATGAAATCTTTATCTGAGTCGATAGAACGATCTATATAATTCAATGTTTAAAGATGATTTCATGTAAAAGTTGATCGCGGCTACACCTTAAATTGTTCATACGCTTGGTCCAATTTTGGCATAATCTCTCCAACATATCGGCCGGTATCTCACGAATAAATTCTCCAATATTGGCTTCTAGTGCGTAAACCGTTGCGGGCTTGTCCCTAAAAAATAGTCTAAAGGCGTTAAATCGCACGTTCTAGGTGGGCAATTGACCGGCCCCAAACATGAAATAAACTGTTCACCGAACTCGCCTCACAATGGTGCCGTTGTTTCGCTTGCTGTGTGGCATGTGGCACCGTCTTCTTCAAACCACATGTCACCCAAGTCCAGCTCTTCCATTTTGGGCAAAAAAAAAGTTTTAATCATTGAACGGTAGCACTCTCCATTCACAGTAACGTTCCTGCCTTCGTCGTCTTTGAAAATGTACGGTTCAATGATGCCAACGGCCCATAATCCACTCCAAACACTGAATTTTTCGGGATGCATTGGCAGTTTTAGCAATGCTTCTGGCTGCTCTTCACACCAAATACGGTAACTTTGCTTGTTCACGTATCCAATAAAACCAGAAATGTGCTTTGTCGCTGAACTCAATTTTCTGATAAAAAAGTGAATCTTCATCCAACTTAGCCAGCGCATTTTCAATCGATAATTCACGGTCATCAAAAACACTGGCGGATACAGCTGCGATATTTTCCTCTGTCCGCACTCTACGTATGCGTATTGGTGGTTTAATGTCCAATAATGTAAATTTGGTGCGAAATTTAGTCACAAGATTCCGCCTCAGAAGGTTGCCCAAACTGACCATAAATTATAAGAAGTGCACGATGCACTTTCTTAACCGAGCATGAATTTTGATAATAAAATTTAATAATCTGCAAGCATTGTTCGTTTGTAAGTCGATTAATGGTTTAATTATAGACCAAACTGAACATGTTACACGAAAACAGCTGAGCTGCAAAAAACAGTGTTGCCAAAAAGAAAGTTGCTAAAAAATCAACCTTCATATGTGAGTTACACATATCACTTTTTGATATCTTCTAAACCCATTAAGATATCGCAAAACCGCATGTAAGATACCATATTTATCACCAATAGTGCTTCTCAATGGCACAATAAAAAATATCTCAAAATTACACATGTCACTACTTGCAGGCTAGCCGACGATATAAGCACTACAAAAATTAAAAAATTAAGCAAAGCTTTTTTGTAATTTATACAAGTTATAAAATCTATGATCACATCTGGCGGCCATGAGCTTATCTCAACCCCCAACACCATATAGTGTATTTTGTGCTCCTGTTGATATTGTTTGTAGTATTTCTTTAAAAATAACTTTTATACTTTCATTTTTGTTTTCATGTTTTTAAAATATTTCCTATTTTTTTGGGGTTTCTTGTTAAAGTTTTTCTTTACATACTAAATACAAAATTGTTTTAATTCATTTTTCATGTTTATGATGTGTGAGCACTGTTTTGTTCTGCTTTGTTTTGTTAGTGCGTGTATATGGGAATGTATTTGTAATTTTCAATTAAAATTTATTATAAATTTACATATGCACGCTGAAAAAAACGACATGCTGGAAATAGAAATGCTGGTAATACACGTTTGTTTGGCAAACATATCCGTTTCCCATGCTTCAAATATAACATGTTTGCTTGCAAAATATAATTATGTTTGCCTATAAAAATATATATGTTTAGTACTAATGAAAAACGTCAACCAGCTAACATATATATGTTTAGCTCCATATACAATACAAATGTTTATTATAAGTATATTTGCATGTCCCAAACATAATATCTAAAACTTTTAAAATTGCAAAAATATATCCTTGTTCAAGTTTGAAAGTTTGAATCATTGTAAACATATATATAATTACCTGCAAACATATTGAAAAGTTTCTTTTTTCTGCGTGTGCTGTTTGCTGTTACAACACTTGATTTTAATTCATTTTTGTTTTTCAAAATAATTTCATTATTTCTTCATTCGAAGAGGGAGAGAAAAACTCAATTAGAAAAGTTGTCTCATTTTAATGTATAGTCATTCCAAAAAGTGAGTGCTCACCACGAATTAGAATTTTCAAATGATTAAAAGTACCATATATTTTAACAATTATTAAAATAAAGTTACCACTTTATATTTGTCATAATATCAAGGTTGTTTTAATATACATTAAGATTATTTATATGTTATTGTTAATTTATAACGAGCTTTCAACCTCCATATATTTACAAAAATAAGGCAAATCAAACATATTAGCCATGTTGATAATAGTATTTCGATCTGGCTATAGATCTCATCAGAACCCGAAGTTTTAGAATTGCTAGTGCCTCTAGAATAGACAGAGCTTTAACAAAAAACCTATTAATTATTAATTTTGCTCCATTGTTGTCTTCTTAGTATTCAAACATGTGGTTAGGGTCTTTTCCTTACAAGCATCATGACGTTACTAAACTTTGAAGACCAAAAATGTTCTATTTATAAAGTTTTTTTTTTTAATATTATTGAGCCACAATAAAAACTATTTTTTTTTTAATATATATAGAACATTTTTGGTCTTCAATGTTTGGTAACGTCATGAGCAGGGAAACCACAAATATGCAATATCATGTATTTTCCTGTGTGTCGTATGGATCCATGGATAAATTATTTATCCGTTTCAGAGCAATTTAAGAATTCTGGCATCGATTTGTTAGAGCATATTTTATCCTTTAGAGCATATTTTTGCATATTTCAGCATTAAGAGCATATTTTGCGGTAAAAGCATATTTTTAGGGCATACTTCTACATTTTAAGAGCATATTTGTGTCTTTTAGGGCATATTTTGAATTCTTTTATACATACTTTTTTATTTTAAAATACAATAAACAAAGTGCAAGACACGTAAAGTTAAAGAAGAATCATCAAAAATAAAAAAAAAACACAATTGTTTATCACGGAATGTGCACAACCAAAAGAAAGTGACTTTTATGAAAAGTAGTGTGAAGCTTTTGTAGCAGCTGACATTCCTTTATTTAAAATGCGAAATGAACATCTTAAGAAATTATTTGACGAATTTACAATTTAGAAAGTACCCTCAGAAACGTTTCTTCGAACAAAACTTGTAAAAGATCTCTACGAAAATTGCCTAGACAATATACGTAAATGTTTAAAAAATCAATATGTATGGATCTCAATAGATGAAACTACTGATGCGGCTGGCAGAAATGTGGCAAATGTTATAAGTTCAAGTTCTGATAAAGAAATTTCAAATAAAAAATTTTTAATACATACTGCTGTATTGGATAAAACTAATCATTCCACAATTGCCAGACTCTTCGATAACTCTATAAAAATACTGGATGTTAATTTTGAAAGAAACTTGGTTTTGCTTTTTGTGACGGACGCTGCCCCATACATGGTGAAGGCTGGTAAAGCTATCGCAGTATTCTATCCAAAGATGACACATCTGCCATGTATTGCACATGGTCTCCACCGTTTATATGAACGTATTAGAGATTCCTATGAAAATGTAAATAAAGTAATTGCTAACGCCAAAAAAGTGTTTTTAAAAGCTCCATGTAGAGTTGCTATTTTAAAAAATGTATATCCGGATCTTGCATTACCACCTGAGCCCATAAGAACTCGTGGGGAACTTGGCTTGCAGCGGTTAATTATTACGCCAACAACTATGAACAAATTTTAGAAGTTCTTGGTGCTTTAAACAATGAAGAGGCTCAATCAATTAGAATTGCAAAAGAAATATTAGAAAATTCCAATACCAAAACTGAATTGATCTTTATTGCTTCTAATTTTGGATTTATTGAGAAATTTATAAAAAAAAAAACTGCAAACAACAGGTCTTACATTTGTTGAGCACTATGGGTTAGTAACAGAAACAATCATAAATATTGACAAGGTACCAGAATGCTATGCCAAAAAAGATATTAAGAACAAACTTGAACAGATTGTAACAAAAAACGATGGTCATAAAAAGAATTAGCAAGCAGCTGACTGGATCTTCAATAAAATCAGTTTTGGCATATGATGTCAAAGAAGTACTAGCTTTTAAATTCGCCCCCATTATATCAGTTGATGTTGAAAGAACTTTTTCAATGTACAAAAATATGCTTAGATGTAACAGTCAACGCTTTTTATTCGAAAATTTAAGTCAAAATTTTGTAGTTTATTGCAACAACCTCTATTGAAACTCGTATTTTTTTATAAAAAAAAAAACAGTCCAAAAATTTAAAAGCAGGTATGATGTCATTTTTCAAACACCTTCCTGTTCTTTTATTCTACTTATTGTTTTAATCAAAAAGAAGAAACCGTTAAAAAAAGGATTTATTCAAAAAATAAAAACGCTAAAATCAGACACGAAAGAGTTCGGAAGAGACAGCTTACCAAAAAAAAATTATTTATATTTTTTTCTTAACTGAAATATATAAAAATTTACAGTTTTTTGTAATACCTTTTAAAAACTTAAGTTCCTATTGTTTAGCATTAATTTGTTTTTTCGTTTTAGATGTTTGGTTTATCTTATTTGGTTAATACGCAATTTTTTGTGTATATTAGATTGAATTGTTTTGATTTTTTAATAAAATATGATTTTTTTGTTTAAAAAAATTTATAAACTTTTTTTGTTTTTAGAGCATATTTGTTAAATTTTAAGGGCATATTTCTATGTTTTTAGAGCTATTTTATGCGCATAAAACACTTTTTTTAGAGCATATTTGCGGTTTTCCTGGTCATGAGGCTTGTAAGGAAAAGACCCTAGCCACGTGTTTTATTACTAAGAAGACAAAAATTAAAATTATTTCGTTAAGCCAAAATAAAAATATATTCCGATTCTTCCACCCTTAAGCTTGCTTTTGTTCCTTTTATCAAATTATGCGTGTATACCTAAAATTGGTTCAATCGGAACATATTTAGAGGTCGCTACGTAATGCGACTTTTGGGTTTCGTCTCTCTTATTGTATTTTTTCATATATTTCTGACTGTGTATTTTTATTTTACTGTGTATTTATATAATTTGGTCACTGTAAATACTCTTCTCATTCTTTTCTATGATCTTAACTAATTCAAAATTTATGAAAATTCAAATAGACCCATCCTTCAATATAATTATATAATGTATTCTAAAGGCAGAATTAACAAGAATAATAGCAAGTAAAAATAAAGTTAATTCAAGTGTACGTGTTGCCGAAGAGTTTAAACTTTTCTAAAGTAGTTTGGTCACCTAAATCCGAATCTGAAATCAAAAACGTTCCACCAGCTTGCGTTTCCGAGTTATGGACCATTATTTTTTTTAAATTGTTTTTTCTATTTTATGGATTAGAATCCTTCATTAATTAAATTCTCATTTGAGTAAAACTATGTCGTGTAAATGTATTTTGGAACCCATAAGGGGTGTCGAAAATGGTCTTTGTTTTGGATTTTTACTTGCAACATTTAGTTTTGTTAAAAATGTTTGACATATTAAAACCACGCTTATAATATGATATTCAATAAATAAAACGAGGGGTCAAACTTGGAAATCTATTCACAGTAGATTTAGAAATATATGAAAAAGAGGCCAAACGTTTTGAACCAAATTTTTACGAAGTACGCAAGGCCTATATTTCGGAAGGATGATTTAACTTAGTGGTTTCGACTTCAGCTTCGTGTTTAGGAGGACAAAATTCTTTAATAAAGTTTTATTATAAGTCTATGCAAAAACCTATCTATATCTATATATAACTAGAATTTGTGTTAAATTTCGGTCTCACCCTGAAAAGAATTTAATTTATAGTGTTCTTTGTATATTGACCGATTTGACATACAAATGGACTTAACCTTACTGATCACTACTGCATCTGGGAAAGCCTTGTGGAGCTCTAAAATTCGACTATCTTTTTTTTTGGGCAAACCTATTTTTACATTTTTCAAATAAAGATAATTCTAAAATATAATACAGAAATATTCAAAATATCGCTAAATATAATAAAAACCATTTATCTTAAAAAAAAAAAGAAAATACCTGAGACTAGCATTTATTGTTTTGTACAGTAGCACTAAAGTGTATTTTATTTTTGCCTGTATCTTCTATTTTTAAATTTATCAAAATATCATGTATTTAGTACTTTTTTTAAATTAGTTTATTTAATTTATTGGTTTATTTTTATGTGCACATGCGTGCCTTTGTTTGATGTTTATAGTATAAAAAAAAAATAAATGAAACCCGGTTGCATTTTATGCAAGTCATATAATGGTTGTACTTGTTTGTATCTTTTCTCTACTTCGTCCAGATAAGCTGCGATATCGTCTTTTTACTCAATTTTGGTAGCAACGTAAATTAGTTAAAAAGGAATGGAGCAAAATTGATTATTAATAGGTTTTTTGTTAAAGTTCTGCCTATTATGGAGGCTCTAACTTTTCTAAAACTTCGGGTTCTGATGAGATCTTTAGCCAGATCGAAATACTAGTATCAACCTAGCTAATATGTTTGATTTGCTTTATTTTTGTAAATATACGGAGGTTGAAAGCTCGTTATAAATTGAAAATAACATAAAAATAATCTCGATGTGTATAAAAACAAAAAACTAATATAACTGTAGTTAAACATTAGTTCAAAATTAGTTTTTTAGTAAAAACGCTTAACCAAAATTTTAGCTAAAAACGCGATGTCAGCAAAAAAATTGCTGAAAGTGAGTTAAATATTTTAAATAGACGCTAACAAAATTTTCAGCTAATTTTTTTTTTTGATTGTACCTTATTTTTTTTTATCTATGGTACAGATTTTCCGCAAAATGACTTTTGAGTTTGACGTATCTTCGTGCAGTTTTTTACATACAAAAATTTGCGAATGGACTGAATCTAATTTCTTTCTGTTGAACTCCAAAGACAAGAACATTATTAATATTTATGGTACATATTTGATTTCCAAAGCTTAAAATCAAACTCACTGATAGGCGTTTTTTAAAATTTTTTCGATTTTCGCGAATTCTATCGCTAAGTAATTAATTGAGCTAACTAAATGTTCGCACAATGGAAAGAGTTATTTAATGGGAGTTATAGTAGTAAGAAAAAAGTTATTTTATCACAGCGTTTGTAATGCAAAATTTGGCGTTTTGCCTAAAATGACTCCAAGGTGCAGCTTTTAGTATAATATGTAAATACATTTCAAAAGTATATTTCCAAATTTTTAGCTAAAACTTTTTCAAATTTAAACTATTTTGGCAGATTTTTTGCACGTATGCTTTTTAAAGTTATTCACATATGGTACTAAAAGTTGGACCCAGGGTTTATCACGGAAAGATGTGCTGCCATATTAAATATTAAAATAACTGTTTTCTCGCTAAAACACCTCTTCCTAATAGCCTCTTTCTACTTCATAACCATTTGTTACGGTCAATTGCAAGTTTAGCGATCAAATTTGCTTAAACCGTCAAAATGAGCAAAAATAAGAATAAATAAGAAAAATAGCTAAATTGCACAATAGCGGATTTAATTTACAGTTTTGTGAATTAAAAATGTCCTCGAATAAGATACTAGGGTTGTTTTTTCAATTCAACTAGAGTTGTTTTTAATTGTTCTTTATGGTGACTCGGTCATTATCGTTCAATTCGAGTCAGTGAATTAGTTCGTTCAAATCGTTCAATTGTTCTTTATTGTAATGATCTGTGATTGAGCTGAGTGTTGTGAACTGTGTAGTTCGTTTGGCAATTTATAACATTATTCATGTTTTACGAGTTTTTCACAAATTTTACTGTACATAGAGAAAAAGTGTTATACAATTGAAACTTTTCTAACAAAAATTGATTTATTTTGTGTAAAAAAACATTTTCTTTCTATGACTTTAATTATTTTTCCTAATTTGGAACAATATTATTACTATTTTCTATGAAAAAAAATAATTTCTCTTGCAAGCAATTTTATTGAATTGAGATGCATGCAATTGTTCTATGAATAAAAATAACGAAATGAACGATTGAACGAAAAGAAAGAATATAGGTGAATGATTCATATCGTTCAATTGAGTGAGTCGTTCAATTGCACTAGTTCGTTCATGAACAACACAACTCTAATTTCAACAGAAATTAGTCAGATTGATTGCATTTTAAAAACGTTATATGTAAAAAACTGCATTTACATGTGCCAAACTTTAAAGTAATTTTGTGGAAAAACTGTAATATTGATCGAAAAGTATGCCTTTGAAATCATCGTGGCTGATATAATAGAATTTGGTGGTCATAGCCTTATTAATTTTTAAAAGTTATGATTTTGTCCTCCTGTGTTATTACCCTAGCTCAACTTTGGTGTTGATTTTTTAATACAAGCGTTTGTTGAAGGTACTTTTTTTGGATGATGTCTTCAGTACTGATGTTGTTAAAGAACACCTGAAATATTAGAGTTGCCAGACTTTCCAATAAAAAGTTATAACAACAACAAATTTGTCTGGGTTAGTAAACTACCCCATGGTAACTTTCAGGTGTTAAATACGTTTCAAGTGATCTTTAAAAACCGGAAATTACATCTATAATGTTGGAATATTAATATAATTACGAAAATGTTTATTTTAACTAGAATCATATTTACTCTAATAAGATTCATACTTAATTTAAAAATTGTCGTTAAAAAATTTTATATTAATTTAAATATGAAATAATAATTGATTTAAATATGATTTTTTCTCAGTGCAAAATACAAAATGAAAAATTTTTTCAATTATGTTTTGTTTTTGACCAATTTATTTGAATTTTGAGACAAATAAGGGGTTGCCTTGGGCTGTTTTTGGTCAATAAGTTTTTATAGATTTAAATAAAACACATTATTTTTATGTATTTTCCAACTCGACGTTTCGTTGGTTTTATTCCAACTTCTTCAGGAGTTTTTTTTTTTATCTTTTTCTTATCTCAGTTTCCTGGAAAGTAAAGAATAAAAAAATTTATTTGTAATAGATAATTTTAATAAATTTCCAATTTTGGAATTGAATTTCTTTATTAAGTGGTCTTCGACATCAGTTGCCAGGGGAAATTGTAATAACTCGGCTGCTTTTTAACCGATTTTAGTTTTGATTGCTTTATTACAAAGACAATTCACCCCAAATCACGATTCCTTAATGTTTTTCCCCTTGCGATCGTGGTTTCAAATTACATGCGATTTCTTTCGGATATATGATTTTCCTAATTTTTTGGGAGGCGTAATTTTTTTTACCCAAATAAATATTTCCAGGTAGCCTGGTCAGTAATTCAGCAATGGAGCCCTAATATTCTTATAAATAGAGGTTTGTGTTTTTCACCCTACTTCTTAACCCTTAAACGTGAGTTCGGACAGCTTAAAAAACAACATGTTTCAGATTTTTGGCTGCTCTAGAACATATCCAAAGCTTATTAAAATCTGCGAGTGCGTGTCGGTATTTCTCCCCTGATTTTTGTTTTTAAATTTAATGTTAGTCCTTTTTAAAACTTTTGCTTAATAAAATGTAGGTATATGACAAATTTCCAAAATTTTTATCCCTTTGAGCTAACATATTTTTAAAGTTTAATTTTGTATGACATTAATAACCTTTTGTCTATGTTAGGCCATGTTTAAGCATGCTAATTCCATTCGCGTTAATTCAAAAATTATGGCTGTTTTAAATTTTAAGAAAATTAAAAATATTAAAATTATAGATTTTGATTGGATTTAATAAAAGCTTTATCAATTTATAGATCTCATTATATGTATCACATTTCAAACTCTATATTACACCACCAAAAAATATAAAAATACACTCAAAAATATTTTGTCATATAATAGATCTTAGAAAGAAAACCGCAATTATTTGGCAAACTGCATTTTTTCATGTTTAATGATATTTAGCTGTGCTTAGTGTTACTAATTTGAAGACAATCATATTAAATTTATTTTAAATTCACAAAATTTAAAATTATATATAAGTTTGATTTTTGAAGTTATTAAAATTTTGTTTGCTTCTTAAAATTTAAAGTCCTAAAAGTTTTAGATGTCATTTCGATTTCAGTGTTAAGCTCATTAAAATCTAGTTATCACAAACCTATATGTGTTTGAAAAAAACTGCCGTTCTACCCGCTGGCAAGAAAAAATAAATAAACTTGTTTGTACTTTACCATTTTAGTCCGATGTAAATATTCACTTCAGATACCTAACTATGATCTCCAGAAGTATTTTTTATTAAAAAATAAAAATTATATCAAACTTGTAAAAAAGACAAAGTACGGTCTTAGTTTACTTCCCCTTTACATCTTGCTTTAAAATAAAACAAAACAAGTGTAACAATAAAAAGAAGAGTAAAAACAAAAAGAGTGTATTCCCAGTAAAAAACGCTGCTTACATGCAAGCAGGTTTGTAAGGGAGTAAGCCAAAAAGAATCCCTTACAAACCTGCTTACATATGCCATGATTTTTATATGGCGAATTCCCACTTGGAAGCATTACTTTTGGGCAAAGTAAGCGCGGATTTCAGTGCTTATAAAAAGCTGTGATTTCATGGGTTTCAGTAAAATCATATTTCATGTCTACATTATTACGATTAAAAGTAATTTTATAATAAATAAAAGTAATTATATGAATATAATTTATTTCACATACAATTCTACAGATATTAATTTTTTGTTGTTAAAATTTTAGACATATAATGTAATAATTTAATTTTTTTACCGCTCTACGCGCTAGCTCATCAGAAACAGTTAAATGACTAATTATATTTATTACTTACTCGAAAACACCAAACACAATCCTTATAAGGGATTAGGGTAAGCTGCTTACAACCTGCATCCTTGTTAGGGAAAACAGTAAGCTCAACATTTTTTTTTGATTTTTTTATACGAAAATTATTCGTTTCTTTTGCTGCTTCTCAGTATTATGTGATAGTAAGCGCTTATATCAGCTCATTTGTTTTATCCTGCTTCTAAAAACATGAAATTTTTTTACTGGGTTGCTTATCTACCAAAAGTAGAGCTTGCACATAAACAAACAAGTTTTCAATTTATTTTTGCTCAATGGTGATAATCTTTAACTTCGAGCTTATATATTAATTCTCATTTAGTGGGATAACTAGGTTATATGAATGTTTGATGTTTGCATGGGATTGTCACTTCTTTCAAACCTGTTCTGTTTGGGAACCTAGAAAATTCCTGAAATAGATCTATCAACACATTCCTTAAAGTGGTCAATTAATAAATTTGAAAACAACAACTCTATAGATTATTTGTTAGGACAATATCCTAATAAAGAAATATAGTGTATGGCCTCGAACTTGTTTAATTTTCATTTTCATTGCACTTCATTGGTCGAAATAATATAATTTTTATTTTTAATAAAAATTATATCAAACTTGTAAAAAAATAATGTAAAAAAATTATTAAATATCGTATTTTTTTTAAAAGTTCATAAAATTTTAGGGTTTAAAATTTTTAAAATGACTTTTTGACTTGGATGTGCTATTTACAAAGGAACTCAGTTCATGCTATACGATAGCTAATTTCAAATATAACTGCGAATCTCAGACGAATGTCAAAAAATTTGTAATGTTTGTATCCCGTTATTGATGCGCTGACATCAACTTGGTATACCTTAAACTGCATAAAATTACACCATTTTTCAAATACTCAATTCCATTAAACGGAGCAAAACACTACCGAAAAAACAACGAGAGGTTAAAAATCGCAAAATTTTGGTTTCACTTGTAAACCACCATACAAGTTTTCACCAAGCAGCGATATGGAAATTTGTTTTTCAGTGATTGATGTATCTATCTACCAAGTCTATTGAGTCCATTTTGTATTGGCTTAGTTCAGAAAGTAATAACTATGCGCAAAAACATAAAATTTTTAATATTTTAGACTTTTAAATGGCCATCAATTCTTTTTTTAAGATGTTTCTAAGTGGAACTTTGCACTTTATAGCTTCTAAGTTCTAGTCATCCTAACCCTATCCATTGTTCCTTCTTAATTCATGAAACCTTGAGAAATAAGAGGCATCTAAAGTATGTGTCGAAATTTTTTGAAGTAGCTCATATACGTATTACAAGAATTTAAAATCGTGATCACTCACAATTATGTTTTCCTTAAGATGTCAATCTCGTGTTAGTTATGGCACTAATATTTTATATAGTTTTAAAAATTCAAATTTAGTGTTAGAAAAACCATAAATTTTTGGCTAAAAGCTAAACAATAGTTTTTTGTTGTTCAATTTTACTATCCAACCATAAATAATAAATTATTTATGCATAAGAGTAAAGAAATGGAAACTTTGACATCAAAATTTACTTTTGGTTAAAGTTGTAAAATTATTTTTTTTTAAATTTTTATACAACGCCTATAAAATAAACACAATAATGCTTTCATTGCTATGACATATTCATACATATTTTAATACAAAAACCCATAAATTGGGAAACTTAATAATATTTAATAGTACATTCAAATTGAGCTTGAAAATATGTTTTACCCAGCAAACATGACATTATAAAGACACTTTAACATTCCGCATTATATGGACGAATCCGGTCATAATGGTAATAATTATTATATACCAACACACTTCCACGATAAAATAAGCAAGATAAAATGTAAAATACATTACATTTTAATAGAAAATAACAAAATATAAGCAAAAAAAAAATTTGTTTTTGAAACAAAAATTTTTTATCAACATGTTGAAATTCGGTATGTTGTCGCTGAGAGTCTAGGGAAGTGTAGTTTCTTTATTTGTATATACTCTTTGTGTATTAGAGTATTCAAATTACTCGGGTTTAATTTTGTTCGAGTAAACGAGTAACTCGAATAATATAGATCAATAATAGAATAATAGAAGAATAATTCATTACAATAATAGAGGAATAATATAGATGAAAAATATAGAGAAAAAATCATATGAATTACTTTAACCTTTAATTTATTTGATTAAGTTGAATATAGATAGATCCGAATTGAAGAAAAGAGTCAACGGCCCGATTCGTGCTGTAACACCAAAAAATTATGATAAGTTATGTACAATTCGAATCTTTCAAAAAAATTTAACACAATCTAATGGTTTTGCGATTGTTGCGATTATTATTTTTGTTGAATATTTAGATACTTAAACATTTCGCTTAATTTAAGGAAATCGGACCTTTTGGTCTTAATTTTTTTTTGTATTTTCGAGCATATATTTGAGTATAATAATGTATGCAATTGTTCAAGGATATTTTGAAAACATCTTTAGAAATCGCTAAAGATGTGATATTTTAGGCACCGATACCAAGGTGCAGAACGTCTTTTCTTTCTCCAAAATTACCAAAAACAAATATTTTTGTCCGTACAGTATTGCCTATACCGTGGTGGCACGTAAAAAATTTATAGCCCTACTACACATATATAGATTATGTAAATTAACACGGTAACTGACACATTGCTCTATATTTTATACTACGTTCATATTGAACCCCGAAATATGTTTTCGATTTCAAAATAAAACTATTTATAAAAAATACGAAACAATATAAGTTTTTTTTAATGAAATATAACATATATTGATTTACTCGATTAACTCGATTAATCGACCAAAATTGTTCGAGCTATTCGTTACTCGAAATTGGCCATTTAAATTTACTCGAACAGTTGTTTGATTAAAATTCATCGATTAATCGAGTAACGGTTAACCGATTGAATACCCTATTGTGTATACAAACATCAATTTGTGTAATTTGTGTTATTCAATAAATACTCATTTTCCTAATGAAAAACATTTTTTAATCTGGATAATACATGATTCAATTGTTTGCTGGGTATTTCGAAAACAAACAGAAAATATTGAAAATACGTATTTTCAACTAAACTACGTTCCAAAACTCTAAAGTATAAAATTTTACAACTCTGATTGCAGACGATTAAAGGAAATTGGGAAACGTCAAAAATCCCAAATTATTTTATTTTTAATTTAAAATTAATTTTTAAAAAATAACAATTAATTTCGATGTTAAACATAAATTGCGCAGAAAGTGATAAATAAAGTGATGTTTACGAAAACATTTTAGAAAAACATGTAAGATGTCAAAGTAATAACAGTGTGAACTTGTTAGTTTTCAACTTATTTTCGAATTATGAAAACTCGTAAAATTAGTTAATATTGGAAAATAGTTTTAAAAACCATATTTATGTACTTAAAGAAATAAACTGGATTATTTGTGGAAAAATTAATTATAAATTAAAAAAAAGTAAATTTTTAAGAATTGAGATAAAACTAATTTAGCCTCATTTTCACAATGTCCCGTTACACAGTGGTGTGTTTTTAAAATAAGTGGTAATAAGTATAGAACTTCTATACTACTGGCCCAATACACATAAAAACTGGAGGAGTTATAGGGAAGGACCTAGCCTTTTAGAATATTGTCATTTGAGACACCCTGTGCTTAAACAGGGGTGATTTGAAAACATATTTACTGAGTTAATCTCCTATACAAGATAACCAAAAAACATGCTTGTGGTGGTAAGATATCTCTTACAACTAAAAAGATATTTGATGTTAAAAATTAAAATGTTAATTTTTTTCGTTGACATGTTTCTGTTTTTGGCCAATATCTGTTTTGAGTTTGAATTTTAACGTCTTTTTCAGACAATTGCAATTAATACTATAATTAATATGCAATTTTATTTAATTTAATTGTGAAAGGCGTGGTAGAGAAGAATGAGTGTATTTTCTAAAAATCATAACTACATTGCAAATTTTCAATTTTTTCTGAATCAGACTGCGCAGTTTCTGGTATTGAACCTTCGTCAGTGACCCTGTTTTTTGAATTTTTTGAATAATGTAATATTTGTTATGTTTTTATTTGTTCGATTGCGTCTATATGAAATTTTCTGTGCAATCACTGACCGTGGTATAGATAAACTGATTTCTAATGCCACGTGCACTCGCACTACACGTTAGACAGAACGCTTTAGCCCTCTGAGCTATCGTCAGGTCGAGTTTTGTTGTGAATAAAATTAGTTTTATTCAATACACGGTGTTTTTGTTCTTACATACATAATCTCAGAAGTACAACTCCAACAACACAACAGTTCTATTTTTAGAAACTACCTCACTCTAATGTCCACTGTTTTCCCATATGTTGTAAGTGATGCCATATCTATGATATATTCTTTGTATATTCGATAGATGGCGCTTACGTAGTTAGGGAAGAATTCCCAGAGAGCAAAGTTTGATCTGTTTTGTTATAACAATTGATTTGGCTTGGTTTGGTAATTACCAAACCAAACCAAATCAAAAAAAAAAAAATAAAATTATGATGTGAGTAAGATTATTCAAGTTCAAGATCATTTGCGTTTTGTTAAACTGAAAACCGTGCAATGTTTAGTTATTAATTAAAAAATGTCTTCATCCGCTAATTTAATGCAGACTTTATCTACTAACAGCTCCTTACATGTTTCATTTCGCGTCACCGAAATTCTTCAAAGGACCAATGTAGAAAGGGTACAGGATTTACCCAAATTATAATTTTTGAAGGAAAAAGATCAATGCTTTCACATCATAATTTATGATAAAAGATCGATAAATAAACATTTGGTTTCAATTTTTAAAATTTAAAAGTAACACATTTCAAAAAATAAAATTTGTAATATTCCTAAACACATTCAATCTCAAAATAGAATTTCAAAAATTCATCTCTAGATAAAGAGCATACTGGAAATAATGTTTTTCTGTTTAATTGTGTAGATCAAAAGAGACACATGTGGCTATCCAATGCCGTTTATATAGTCTAAATTCTATAAACCGTTTCTGAAATATAGCTATTAATGTAACATCCATATAAAATTTTGTTGTAATTGTTACCCAGCATAGTTTTTTAGAACAGATTACAATTGAACCTGTTCCAGAACAGCTTCTTTTACCACCGGTAACCCGTTTTAGAATAGGTTACTTGGAGTAAAAATGTAACGATCACTGTCACAGAACGAATTATATAACTGATTCTAGAACCGGTTCTAAAGCAACCTGTTCTAGCTTGAAGGTAAAGAACATATTGCAAATAGGACAAACTAAATATAAAAAGAATCGGTTGTAGAACAAAAATTAGAACCTGTTATACACTCAAATAAAAAAGTTAGTAAAGTGAGCAAAAAATTGTGCTGAGTCAGCAAAATTTTAGTCAGGAGGGTTCTTGCAAAAAAATTGCTAATGTCAGCAAAATCTTTTGCTGAAAATCAGCGAGCTGATTTTTAGCAACAAAATTAGTAGATTCAGAAAAAGTTTTGCTAAAACTTAGTGGATTAGAAATTAAAAAACCCTTGCTAAACATTAATAAAATTTTGCTGAATATTAGTAGGCTGAAAAAAACTCAAAAAATTTGTAGACAATTTTTACTTTAGTTAATTTATTTTGCTGAAAATCATAAAACATATTTTTGTGATTCTTTTTAAAATAATTTATCTTTCCACTACTTACATCATTGGTTGTCTAAATGATGTCATCTTTTAAAGGAACGCTAATGCAGCAGAGAATTATAGAAACGAAACGAAAAAATAACAAAACGTAACATATATAACCCTTTTTTTACAATAAGAAAAAGGAAACATAAACATTTACCTACACTCAAAAAATAAGTTAGTACAAGTTAGTAAAACGTCTTTTAAATCAGGTATACTATTTTTTTAGCAATTTTTTTTGCAAAAATCGTGTTTTCAGCTAAAATTTTTGTTATACTTTTTCAGCACTTAACTGTTTTATACTAATGCTTTACTAATATACTAATGTTTTACAAATTAATTTTGCTAAAAAAAATTGTGCTTATAAGCACATTAATAGTGTGGAGGACAACCAGATTGAAAGATATACGCACAATGAAGCAGATGTCGCGGCATGTCAAGATGTAGTAGAGAAGAGGAAAATGATACTAAATAGTACAACTCTAATAAGACCTATAAAAAATCAACCATGGAAGACTTTTGTATCTCTTTTTCATACATAAAACAAAATTGAGGATCTTGCGTTGTCACCGGCTTGTGAAAATAATTGTCTATTAATAAAATAAAAGACAAAAGAAAATATTTAAATTTAATATGTATTTCTATAATAAATGTTAATAGATTAATAATCTAGTGTGGTCAAATTGCAAACAAACATATACAGACATGTAGACAGAGTAAACCGAAAGACAGACACACATCTTAGGTAGATTTGTATGGTTCCTTTTTCTTATTGCAAAAAGGGTTGTTTTTTTCGTTTCGTTTGTTTTTGTTTATTTTTTCGTTTCGTTTCTATAATTATCTTCGGCAGTTGCGTTCTTTAAAAGAAAGCATCATTTAGACAACCATTGATGTAAGTAGTTGAAAGAAAATTTTTGTTATGTTATATATATTTATTTCTATATATTTTCAGATATTAAATTAATTCATGTCGTCAATGTGGGAAAATGAAAATTTTTATATTTCGTAATTATTGTAAATTATTTTTAAAAGAATCACAAAAATATGTTTTATGATTTTCAGCAAATATATTAACTAAATTACAATTTTTTTACAATTTTTTTGCGTTTTTTTCAGTCTACTAAAATTCAGCAAAAAATTTATTAATGTTTACCAAGGCTTTTTTATTTCTAATCTACTAAGTGTTAGCAAAACTTTTGCTGAATCTACTAATTTTGTTGCTAAAAATCAGCTCGCTCAGTTGCTGACATTAGCAATTTTTTTGCTAGCACCCTCCTGACTAAAATTTTGCTGACTCAGCAAAATTTTTTGCTGACTTTACAAACTTTTTTTCGCTTTAGACTGTCTACCTGCTGTATATTTGTTATCAACTTGACCACTCAATTTGACTACAAATACACGTTTAATCTTTTTTAAATTTATATATTTTATTTTGTGTTTTATTTAATTAATAGGCAATTAATTTAAGTTGTTTTGTTTTATGTATGAAAAACAGATACAAAATCTTCCATGTTTGATTTTTTTAAGTGTCTTACTAGAGTTGTACTTTTTAGTATAATTTTCCTCGTCACTACTACATCTAATTCATTCTGCGTATAACTTTAAATCTGGTTGTCGTTAACACTATTGATGTGCTAATCAGCACAATTTTTTTAGCAAAATAAATTAGTAAAACATTAGCAAAATATTAGTAAAATATTAGTTCAAAACAGTTAAGTGCTGACTAAGTATAACTAAAATTTTAGTTTAAAACATAATTTTAGCAAAAAATTTGCTGAAAAATAGTATACCTGATTTACAAGATGTTTTACTGACTTTTCTACTAACTTATTTTTTTGAGTGTAGTACACTATAAGTTGCTCTGCAACCTGTATATTGGGGTTACCATAAAAGAACCACTAGGTAATTTACAGAATAACATCTTTCAGATTTCGATTAAATTCGAATATGTCATAGAGGTGACAAAATATTATTATTACGACTTTTATTATTAGACTACTGAATATACACATTAAATTAATTGAAAATCAGTTAACAAAATAACTACTTAGTTTTCGTTTAAAAACATTTGTATTTTTTAGTTTGTTTTCAACTGTTGAAAAATGAATTGTTAAAATCCATAAAAATAATAGGTTGTTTTCGTTTATTTCAAATGAGAAAATGGAGGCTCTAGCTTTTCTAAAACTTCGGGTTCTGATGAAATCTTTAGCCAGATCGATATACTAGTATCAACCTAGCTAATATGTTTGATTTACTTTATTTTTCTAAATATACAGAGGTTGACAGCTCGTTATAAATTGAAAAGAAAATTATTCAAGTTCGAGGTCATACTTTATATTTCTTTATTAGGATACTGTTGAACTTTTATGGAAAAGTTCTTGTGAGTGTACGATTAGGAGTATAAATAATTTCGCTTGTTCTTTAGTTGAGTACCCTCTAACACATATACAAATTTAATACAAATTCAAACATATCTATTTTTTTAACTATACTTTTTACCTTTGAATTCAGATTAGATCGCTAAAAATACGTGATAATTATATTATCTTCTCGATCGCATATTCAAATTTCAGAGAAATTGATAAGTGACCGCACTGAAACTTCCTTGTAAATATTACAAAAATTTTAAGAGATAATAATCAAAAGATTAAGAAGAACAAATTTATTATTTTAAATCTTTCGTTCCTGTAAAAATCTTTTATTTAAAATGTTTCTAGTTGAGCAAAAATGTCTTAATAAAATTTGTTAACAAAGTATATATTTCAAATGTATGTTATAGGACATAATTGCAATTTTGGAGTATGAATTTAGCATTGAGAAGAACAACACGCAATGTTTTGTTTTAAAAATAATCACCAACTTTATATTGTGTCCTTTGCAGGTAAATAATAAATGATATTAAGAAAATCAGTTTTGTTACTGCTGCTATTTGTTGCAAGAGCCATCATTATATGAACAGGATATCTAAAACAAGGTAAGACATGCATTTGTTTAGTTTTTTCAGAAAAAAAAAAAAAAAAAATTTTAAACATTTTATTCAGCACCAAAGTTAAAGAAGCAATTTGCACGCGATTTTTATTAATGAAATATGAAACCAGGAAAGTAGAAATATACAGCGTAAAATAAAAATACATAAATTACATTTATAACCCATTCATAATAAAAGAAATAGTAAACTACTTTCTGAAAACATACATACATACATACTACATAGTTTTTGGCAGCTTGAAAAACTCTGCTTTTTTAATTTAAAAATGATGATTTATAAAATCAACACGCGATTAGTACCAAAAATACAAAAAGATATACAGCTGATAACAAAACAATAACTACAATATGTAAATGTGTCCGAATTCAAAGCATACTTTTAGGTATTATAATATACAACAATATGTTGCCTATGCAAAAGGCGCAAACTCACCATTTCGGTGTTTTTTTGTTGTTTTTTCTTTATCAACATCACAAAACTATATTGTTTTGTTATCCCATCGATAAAGAGATTTTTATCATGTAGTTTCGTTTTCTAAATAAAACTAAAATAGTATTAAAGAGTTAAGTTTAGTTGGAAAATTACGGCGAAAATCTTACCAAAATTTTTGTTTGTCACCACAAACCGTGTAAAAGACCTGACCTAGTTTAATATGCCCATACATACACACACGAACATACATAAACTTATATTCGGTGCTGTTGGTATATTTGGGGTTTTACAATTTTACAGCATAAATTTGTATTTGGAAAAAAAAATCTATTATATCCTTCATTTGGTTATTTTGCATATGTGCATTTGTATTTGAATTCTAGTTTCCCTCTTTTGTCCATATTAGACACAGAATATCAACAAAACATCTACAACAACAGAAACTACTGCAAATATATTTATTCTGACTGCTCGTATAAATTGATATTTGCTAACTAGAAGGCTTATATCTACAGAGAATTTAAAAGAATGAATTCTTTGCTGAAAGTTTAAAAACTTTTTAAGCCACTTACAAGAAATGTATGCCGAAACAAATTCACAGATTCTAAGGAACTCTGAATATGTTGTAGACCAAGATATATTTTTATAGCTGCCCAACCTTACGTTTAAGTGTTAAAAAGTGGGGTTACAAATTCTTTTAAAGTGCTATCGTTCAAATATAGCATGCCTTTTGAAACTATACAAAACTATAACACCAACACCATCAAACTCGGAGAGTCCTTGAGCGAGCTCGCTAAAATTTTGTCTCACTGCCCATTAGGACTCAACTTGGTGCAAGTTTCTTCTCGATCCCAAGACATTAGTTTCAAAAGTTCGGTCAGTTGCAATGAAATCCCCCATAGCTATTTTGCAAACGATAGCACGTTAACACTTAAACTTCGAATTAAATTTATGTGTGTCTACGGTAACTAAAATAAGATATTACGCTCAAAAAAATTGTATGAACAAAAATTAAGTTTACGCCTTACTAAGATTAAGTTTTTAAATTTTCTTAAAGCAAATAAAATTGCTTACGAATAATGTAAATTTATTAGATTTTAGTTTACATTCATTTTTCATTAACTCAAAAATAACAAGGCCTTTTCTTTAATTTTATCTTCTCGAATGAGGTTAATATTCTTAAAAAATATTAGAAATTTTATTTTTTTTAACTAAAAAGTTTTAATTTGAGGAAGTTATTAAGCTAAAAGTTAAGAAATTTAAAATTGTATGAAAAAACTGAAACCAAATACGCAACTTAATTAAATTTAGGTTACAAATTTTAACTTCTTAAAATTAAGCATAATAACTTCTAACAAGTTTTCTTTAAGAAGATTCAAATTTTTACACATATAAAACTATTATTTTTTTAATAGTATTTTAGTTCTGTCAAGTAAAAGTAATACATTTTACATTTAAAACGTTCATATTAAAGAAAATAATCTTATAAATATTTTCGTAAATATTAACTTAACAGATGAAATTGATTACTTGATTGAGTTAAACCTTTTAAGAAAAACCAATTAATAGATACGAGGGCGGCTCAATAAGTCCGTGACTTTTCGAACTTCCCTCGTAGTTATATGAAATGCAATACTGCTACTATTAAGTACCACCTGTTAGTAGACTACTGTCAAACTTTGAGCAAGTTCCGTCATTTACTTTGCGTTTAACAGCTGTTCAAAACATACAACCTCGTGGACTTTTTTAAAAATGGAAAAGTGAATTTCGAGTGCTCATTAAACATTATTTTTTGCAATAAAAAAACCGTCAATTAAACCAAGGAAAAGCTTAATAAATACTATGCGGACTCTGCACTATCCATTTCAATGGTAAAAAAGTGGTTCACTGACTTTCGTTGTGGTCGCACAAGTATAAATGACGCTGAACGTTCTGGACGGCCAATTGAGGCCAATACACGCGAAAATGTCGAAAAATTCACAATATAGTGTTGGCCGATCGAAGTGTAAAAGTGAGTGAGATTGTTGATGCCATATGCATTTCATATGGCAGTGTAGTTTCGATTTTAAATGATCAGTTGGGTTTAAGAAAGCTGTCTGCAAGATGGGTGCCGCGTTTGCTCTTAATTGACCATAAAAGTAATCGTGTGACAACTTCAAAGGATTGTTTGGAGTTGTTTAACTGCAATTCGAACGAGTTTTGGCCGCGTTTTGTAACTGTGGATGAAACTTGGATCCATTACAACACTCCGGAGACCAAGCAGCAGTCTAAACAATGGCTTTCTGCGGGTGAACCGGCTCCGAAGAAGGCCAAGTAAGTTTGTCGGTCAATAAGGTGATGGCATGGTGATGGCATTTTGGGATGCACGCGGGATAATCCACATCGATTACCTTCAAAAGGGAAAAACAATAAACGGCGAATATTATGCCAACTTATTGGACCGATTTAAAGAGGATTAAAAAAAAAGACGAACCCATATGGCCAAGAAAAAACTTCTTTTTCATCAGGATAATGCTCGGGTGCACACGTGTGCACTCTCAATGGCAAAATTCCATGAATTGGGCTACGAATTGGTATCTCATCCGCTATTTCCTATCCTACTATTTCCAAACCTAAAGAAATGGCTCGGTGGAAAGAGATTTAGCTCCAACGATGAAAATATTGATCAAACAAATGCCTGTTTTATGGATCTCGAAAAATTCTATTTTTTGGAAGGGATACAAAAATTGGAGAAACGTTGGACTAAGTGTATTGAGCTAAAAGGAGATTATGTTGAAAAATATTTTTTTTTTTTGCAAAAAAAACTGTGTTTCATTCAAAAAGTCATGGACTTATTGATCCGCCCTTATACCCAATTAACATCAGAATTGTGACATTTTGGAGGATTTCTGAGACAAAATTAAATGATGTAGATTATCTTTAAACTTAGTTTAATGCAGTTTGTAATTGGAATATTTCGAAAGGCGGTTATTATTTTTTTATTTACAGGGTAATGCATGTTTGTAGGCAGTAGACTAAACTCGATTTTGACCAAATACTTTTCCGAATCAAAGAATTAGCAACACAATGCCATTCATTTGTCTTTGCATTTTTTGTTATAATTATTATATGTTTTTTGCATCTGTTTTTCTTCGCATGTCTTATAGTTTTTATTTTATATTTTTTCATATGTTGAGTTTAACTGCATATTTTTGCATTTTTTTTTAGAAATAAAATTATTATTTGGTTTAAAATTCATATAAGAAAGAATTTAGAAACCTTAACACCCAAGTGTAGAATAACTTTACCATATAAGTGGTTATATAAGTGCATATGGTAATTTCCATAGCCACATCCAAGCAAAAAGTAACCTAGATTTGGTAAGCAGTAACTACATTTGTATGCTTCCAATATAGCGCTTCACCGCCTTGCAAACAATAAAGCAAAGCACAACAAAATGTGCTTCCCAAAAATGCCTTCTTTGAAGCAGTGAATAATTCGTACAATGAAGAAAGAAGAACATACAAAGCGCTTGTTAATGCCTAAGAAGGCATGAATTAATTGCTTCTAAGAGCACATGAAAGAAGCGCTTTTCACCTGCTTAAAAGAGACATACCAAGTGGGACATCGCGAACAAAAATCATGCCTTCTGGATTTTCTTAAATTAAAAAAAGTAAATTAAAAGTAATTAAATAATGCCTTCCGGAACCGCTTCTGGGTAAGTACTATTTTTGATGGGAAACGTTGCAGTCGTAAGATTCAATGTCTGATTTAATTTTTTTTTTTCAAAGTTTTCCCCCCAAAGACTTCGGCTGGAGCCGACACTGCTCGCATTGCGTATAGTATGAATTAATGCATATTAAAAATGCACACCTAACCCTCAAATGCAATTTTATTATGTGCTAAAAAGTCGGTTTCTTTTTAATAATCCATGGTATTCGAATTATAGACTTGGATTTTCGAAACTATTAACGGTTTTTAAATATACAATTAAATTTATATCTGTGGTAAATTTTTTTAAAAACTTTCACTTTATTGACAATTTTAATTATAAAAACCTACTTTTAACATTTTTTAGAACCTATTCAATATATATTAATTTTGTTTTTTAAATTAAACATTTTTGTTTCTTTTTTCTGTTTAAAATACGACTCTAAAAATATCGAAAAGCTGCCTAGTATTGAGGGTGAAAAATATATAGAAATAAGTACTCGATACCCACTACTCATTCTTTTGCCAGCACTAATAGAATTTACCAAGCGATTACTTGAGATTGCATTATTTTACATTTATTAAACGTGTAAATTTAGGGATATATATTTCACCTCGATTTACACCTAAATGTATTCATATTTGATGTTTATCATATTTCATAATTTTTGTTTAGATTTTGTTGTATTCGATGATTTGTGGATTGATTTATGTATATTGCCTGAAATTGCTTATTTGAAAAACATGTTGGTGTTTTTTCTCTAATTAAAGCGTTAATTTGTGTTTGCAAAATTTGGCTATATACTATTGAACAATGATTTAACAGTTAGAAGCTTAAAATTTTAACAAGTTAAAAAAGAAAAGATTTAATTTAATAACTGAGGATTATTTACTTGAGATATTTTATAAATCAAAATTTAATATATTAGGAACTTCAAAAATTTTTAACACTTTGAGGTAAACTATTTTGAAAAAAATGTGTTTTATCACATGAAAAAAAAAATATTCGGTAGCATATCTTTTTTAGTTTAGGTTAGGTTAGGTCGAAAAGAGGATTCAGAGAAGGGAAAATGCTTCCCTTCGACTCAACTCCCTGAGGACTTACACTTAAGGCAGAATGTCGGCTTGTTGTGCGCTCTAAGTAATCGGTTCTATGTCACCTTTCTACCCCAGGAACTCCGTCGCACTGACAAAACTCCTCAACTTCTTCCATCCTATGCCCCTAAGATCCCCCAATGTGGATATTGGGTCACTGGATAGTATGTCGACCCGGATCCCGGCAAATGGAGGGCATTCACAGAGATAGTGTTCCAAGGTCTCCTCGTCCTCCCCACAGGCCCTGCACACTTTCGAGTCCGCCCTACCAATGCGGTGGAGATAGGCTCTAAGTGTCGAGTGTCCCGTGAGGATTTCCATCAAAAGACTCAGTTCCTTCCGACTGAGATTCAGAATTTCCCTCGTCTTGTCCGTGTCCGGGTTGCCCCAGAGAATACTCGTAGTCCTGCCAACACCCGCATTTTCCCAGATGGTCCTATGCATGGTGTCAGCCCAGTCCACCAGCTCCACCTTGCGAGCTCGAAAAGGTTTAGCGTTCCCCAAAGTGACTAATTCCAGGGAAGATCCTCCCTTAGCCAAATCATTAGCCACTTCGTTCCCCATATAATCTCAATGCGTCCCCGTGCAGAGAAATCGTTAATTTCCCCTTTACACCTGAGTATCGTCATTGATCCCACAGAGTCCGTAGATAAAGCCCGGATAGCCGCTCGGCTATCCGTGAAAATCAAAATATCACCGGTCAATCCCATGATATTCACCTGCTTAATGCACTCCGTAATCGCGGTGACCTCCGCCTGTAGTACGGTATTATGGTCAGGAAGATGGAAACATTTGCGTACATTGAAGTCAGCGTCACAGAAGCCCAGACCCGTTTTCACATCCAGTTTCGATCCATCCGTGTAAAAGTGGATCCCCGGATGGTTCCCCAAGAAGGTCCCACTTAACCATGGTTCCCTGTCGTGACAGACCTCTCTGAAATCCTGTCGCAGTCCCATTCGGGGACGCAATACCCTGGCAACTGGTCCAAAATGGTACGGTGCCCGGTAATATGGCCATTACTGTCCCATTCTCCAGTAGCCCTCAGCCGCATCATAGTCAATGCGGCCTCGTACTTCACCTGTACCTCAATTGGGCGAATTGCTAAAATAGTCTCGACAGCCCTAGTAGATGTGGTTCGCATTGCGCCACTAATGCCCAAACAGTATAGGCGCTGTACCTTCTGCAATAGTCCCACATACGAGCCAAATCTCATCGATGTCCATCTTTTTTAGTTTGGTGCCATGCTTAATTGTTTAAACCGTAATCCGAAAAATGAATTAATTAATCAAATTGTATCTGATCGAATTTAATTGTATAAAATTCGATAAATCTTAAGTGTCTTATACACTCATGGAACTTTTGCTTTAAAAATTTGTAGTAGTTTGGATTGTAATACAGTTTCTTTATTTTTAGTGTAAATGTCAGTCATATATAGAACAAATAAAATTCTTTACTAACCTTGTAGTTCATTTAAAAACAAACCACATCAAATGACTGTTTTATGATTTTACATTAATTTTTACAGTCGTTTTTTTGTTTATTTTTTTTTTACAATTGTTAGTAATTTTTTGATCAGTAAAAACAAATGATAAATGTTAATTAAATTTAATGAAATGTTAGTCGTCCTTTCTTCAAGCGAATTTCATTTGTTTTTGACTACAATTGCTGTCGTCTTTACCTACATAATAAACTAAGTGTATAATGGTATTAGGTTTAATATTATTTTTTAGTTTTTATAAAATCACAAGAACATTTTTGTAATCCCTTCTAAAAGTGCTAGTTCCAGAACTAATTCTATGGGAGTTATATCAGGTTCTTTGATAGCATTCTTAGAACTAGTAATGGCAAAACTGGTTCTAGAACTCATGCAAGAGAATGTTATTGAGCATTTAATGTGACGAAATACACAACTCTAGGATACAAAAAGTGGTGGCAAAATTTTGCGACCTTTTGCATAGTAATACAATTTTTTTTGTTTGTAGAAAAAGGCATAAAATTATCCGATATATCGCTACCAATGTAAAAATTATTAAGCTTTTAAATTAGATTTTTCAGTATGTTTTTTAATCCTAATAACTATTTAACGGTTTGTGAGTTGGGTATTTTTGGAAAACAAATTTACAAAAATTGAGCAAAAATCGTCAAATTGGAAATTTCGAAGTTTCTTTTTCAATTTTAACATATTTTTTTTTCTATTTTAGATATTTTTTTAAAATTTTGGTGATTTTTTTAAATAGTGTTGTATTTTATTAAAACTGCTGGCAAATTTTTTCAAATAGTAGGGTTTTTTTTAATTTTTTTTAATTTTTGACAATTTTTTAAATGTTTTCACTTTTATTGATTTTATAAATTCGGGCGATTTTTGTGCATTTTGGCGATTTTTTTATTTTTAATTTTTTCTATTTGTTGACATTATAAGTTATACTTGACATTTTGTGTGAATCCAATTCAATTTCAATTAAGCATTTTATTTACAATAATGTTTTCTGTGCAAAGTAAATGCATTTTAATTAAGAGCGTTAAAAAGTATAATTTTATTATTTATTTTTTAAAAGTGACTGGTAAATTAAGACTTCACATATATTTAGCTGATTTCCTCTATTTTTTATAAAAAGCACTTTAAATAAGCTTTTTTACCCGCCAAGAAAGGAGTAAGAGTATTTAAAAAAAAATTTCGCCATTCTTTTTCCTAAAAATTTTAAAAAACATTCAAAACTGGCTATGCAATGCTCTCACCCTCTGTTAACACATTGTACCTGCAAACAAGCCGTTTTAAAGGAAAACCAAACCTAAATTCAAATAATGGTTGCTCAAATCATAACATTTATGTTAAAAACTATCAGCGCAACATTAAAAAAAGTCAATTTATCAATTTAAAGTCGTGAAAATATATTAATTTTTCTATTTGCAGCTACAAGTTATATATTTTTTTTCAAAATAAATGAGAGTAGTGAAATCTCTTAATTTTTTAAACCTTTTGCTAGAACTAATAATTTTTATGTAGACTAATTCGTTAAAATTTGTATAAATTTCTGTGGGATAAAATGGTCAAAAACTAAAATTTTTTTTTTTAAAGAAAATGCCATTTAAATCTTATTTTCAATTATATTTAAAAAAGTATTGAGAAAAATAAAAATAAAATATTTTATCTATAACAAATGCTCGGTTATAGATAAAATATTTTAAAATTTTAAGATTTTTGTGTGGAAGAAAATCATGAGAATGTAAGAGTTTTTATATGGCTTTGAGATATGTGGTTTGATAGAAAATTGGGTAAAATAATTGAGTTTTACTAAATGTCTCTGAAATACTTTGATTAACTTCATATATAAAAAAGTTTTCGGTTTTTATATTAAAAATTATCCAGCAAGAATCCCCAACTTCTTAAAATTTAAGGGTTTTCCCACGTTCCAAATAAAAATGTTTAACTTTCCATAATTTTTGCCATCACCAGAGAAGAAAATTTTGCATTTTTAGCTTTTTTTTTGCATTTTTATCCATATTTGCTTATTTTTTAATTTTATATTTTCCATCTCTGGGCTTAAAATAACCTTTTCTTAAATTTTTTGAACTTTAAAATTGTCTTTTTTCCGATATTCTTCTCTCTAAATGCTTTTTTTCTCAACATTTTTTTCTCTTTCTCTTTTATAATATTTTTTTAATAATTTTTTGCCTTCTCTGGTCATCACCAACCCCACAAAATTAAAATGTTGTTATTGCTAGAACTGGCTTAGAGTTGTAAGTCTTTAAGTATTACAAATTTTGCAAGACTTAATTAAAGGCGGACTAAAAAAAAAAATTAAAATAGAAGAATTACGACTTTCAATTAAAAGTTCTTTGAACATGTTGCTAATTTGATTTAAAATAATTATAACCTTCTGCCAAAGATATGTTTTTTTTCAATTTTTTTTAAAAATTTGTCATATCATTTTCATTCTCAATTCCATTAAACGCCGCAAAAACTCTATAGCAAGAACTGCGAAAGTTTGAAAATCTGAAAATTCTGGTTTCACTTGTAAACCAGCATACAAGCTGGTTTTTGAAATTACTTTTTCAGTGAATGTATCTCTTAAGTCTAGGGAGTTCATTTTGTATTTATGTGGATGTGAGAGTTAAAAAATATGAGAAAAAAAAAATATGAGCAAAATGTATTGGTTTGGATCTGCGAGTTAAAAATATGAGCAAAAAAATAAAATAAAATGAACAGACAAGAGTTGCAAGTTTTAAGTAATTTTCTTTAGTTTTTCGACTTTTAAATGACATTGAGAAATAACTGACATCTAAAGTCAGATTCAACAGGTATCGAAAATTTTTAAAGTAGGCCATATAACTATATCGTATTTGCATAACTACCCTGTTAGCAAACAAGCTGAAAAATAAGTCTGAAATGGGCTAAAAATGTATTATTAAAATTTTAAACTTTTTTATGAAAGTTGTTCATCCAAAAAAAAAACTGCATCTTGATTTAACAATTACTCAAACAAATATTTTACAAAATTCTATTGGCTTCATCTTTTTTGGAGGCATTTTGGAATTGCTCACAAAGTATTCAAATTCTTTTACATTTCTGAGTAAAATATATTTCATTTAACAATTTGTATGCCTTTGAAGTCTCATAAAATTTGTAACTTTTCGTCCAAAAATTTAGTAACTTTTGACGATAAAATTTTGAAATTTCAAAAATATGTCTTTCATTTGATTCATTCTTAACTCATAAAAAGGGTGTTTAACTCGAAAATTCTCGGAAAGAAATTTCGTTGAATTTTGTTGAATTTTCACTTCCCGATTCCAAAGATTTTATGTGAGGATAACCGGGAATTAAAAAAACACTCATTGTACAATTAAAGGTCGAAAAAAACATAATTTTTATTTTTAATAAAAATTATACCAAACTTTTATATAAGACAAAGTACGGTCTTGTTTACTAATCTCCCTGTACATTTTGTTTTTAAACAAAACAAATGAACAAATAAAAAGGCAAACACAAAAACGTGTATTGAATATCTACCAAAGGTATACCCTACACACCATATACAAGTTTTCAATTTATTTTTTGATCAATGATGATAATCTTTAACTTCGAGCTCATATATTAGTTCTCATTTAGCGAGAAAACTAGTTTATATCAATGCTATATAAATAAAATATATCTATCAACACATTCCTCAAAGTGGTCAATTAATAAATTTGAAAACAAAAACTCTATAGATTAATTGTTAGGACAATATTCTAATAAAGAAATATAGAGTATGGCCTCGAGTTCGAATAATTTTCATTTCACAATTAAAGGTCGAAAAAAACATAATTTTTATTTCTAATAAAAATTATATCAACTATTTGCTAAACTAAAAATCTGCACAAAAAAGGAAAAAAATAGAATATCCTGAAAATTTGAAATGTTTTAAATATTTATATGGAATTTTGTTAAAATTCAATTATCAATCTAGACATTATTACTCTTCTTCTAAAATATATTTCATTCCAGTATATAAAAACGAATTTTTAAAAACTTTTATAATTATTGAGGGTATGGACATTGAAAACCATACTCACAGAACAAGAACACTCAAAAAAAGTAATCAAAACTACCCAGGTGAAAAAGTTCATATATTGTCATATATGGCCACATATATGAGTTCACATATGTTTCCATATATGTTCGGATCCGAAATTTGAGGGTATATGGACATATATGCTCAAATATGATCATATATAGACATATATGAATGTTCATATATTGTCATATATTATTACTTTTCCTATATTCTCGTATATAAAAAAGCCTTTTTAGTTTTTTTTTTCCAAAAATATTCTGTTTATTAAAAAATACAGCTATTTTAATTCTATATACATGATACTGAATACAGGAATTTTTTTAAAAACTTAAAATATACTTCAATATAAGAATATTCTACACCATTTTTAATTGTATCTTGAAATTTAAATAGTTCTGTTTAGTTTGCGAATTATTCTGAAACACAACTAAAAATGGGAATGTGGGAAAATATTATATTATTTAAATACAAAATATAACAAAATAAATAAATTAAATTAATTCATCTGGTTTAACCAGTTTTTGAATACTGAGATCAAAAATTTTGGCTTAAATAAAGTTAAGCCGCATGTTTCCAAAATTAATGAAACTTTTCCACGCTGAATCTGCCGATGGTAAAATCTTTTGGTGGACCTTATTCGGGAGGAGGGGTTTAAATTTGAAGTTTTGTTTGGCGATTTTATACAAAAGTTTTGAATAGAGTGGGATCATTTAGGCATCATCGGAAAGGTGTTTTAAATGTCTTTTCAAAGAGTAATATATCCCCATTTATTAACCCATTACGAGTCACTTTAACATTTGGTATTTTTTTAATTTTTTTTCCTGTTTTTTCAGAACTTTTGTATAAAATCGCAAATCAAAATTTCAACTTTGAACCCCTCCTCCCGGAAAGGGGTGTGTTTTTCCTAATAACTCATTCTCTGCAATCGTATTTATAAATTAATAAAACATTAATTTATATATTTTTGTTAAGAATTCGTAGACCGGTAGAGTAAGGGTTAAAAATAAAAAAAATCATCCTCATATATGGTCATATCTGATCAAAAATTAAAACATATTAACCATATATGGAATAATATATGAATTCATATTTGGAGATATATGGCATATATGAACCAATATATGCAATATATATCATATATCATCATATATGGTGTCATACATATCCATATATGAACTTTTCATTTAAATGTATTTACCCATATATGCTCCCATACATTACATATATGTACATATATGCATATATATGAAACCATATATGCTCATACACGAAACCATATATGACAATATATGATCATATATGAACTTTTTCACCTGGGTATAAAGAAATTTTAAACATTTGAAAGACAGTACATTTTTATTCGTCACTTAAATTCGTTAACTTTATTTAGTTAAATTTCTTTTATTCTACCTTCTGAAATTTTAACTTTTTAATCAATTTTTTTCTTTTCAAAATAATTTATTAATCACAGAATTTGAAAGTACTACAATTATTTTCTTTCAATCATTAACTTAAATTGTATTAACGCGTAATGGTCAAATAACTTTAAAAGAATTTTGTTAAACAAAATTTCCCAAATAATTACTAATCCATATATTCTTTGTTATAAAACATTTCAATTTCAATTATATAACAAACAAAAAAAGTTTTCACTTAAACCACATTAGTGGTAATTTTATTTTTCAATTTCCTGTTCAAGTACAAATGTACAAAAACTTTTAATAAACAAGAAAAAAGTTTTCCAAGAATTTTTTTAAACACACAATTATTGTAATACTTAATAATAATAACAATAGCATTTTAAATTTTTTATTTATTGAATAAAAAATTAACAATAATCTAAAAAACACAACAACTTGTCAGAAAATTCAATAAATTGTTTTTATATGTGACATGAACAAATTTGAAAAATACAATTTATTTATTTTTTTTATTCACCTTTTTGTACATATATCATGAGTTCTTTGATATATCGAATAGGAGTGGCTTAAAATTTGATCATTTTTTTGTACACACATACCCTATGGAGTCCATAGCACATCTCCATATTCAGTTTTTTAAAATTTTCAAAAACTCGCGATTTCTTTTTCACGGGCTTAATTTTCAAAAAAACTTCATAAAAATCTCAACAGTATGTAAAGGGTGTCCCAAGAAGAACGCAATTTTTAAATCTGGCAACATTCGAAGTGTCATTGTTTGACATTTGAACAATTGTTATTGTTTGCTAGTAGAAGGTACGAGGTTAGTAAAAATGGAGCGCTACACGAATGAACAACGCATTCTCATTGTGAAATTGTTTTACCAAAATGGTGAAAGTTTTGCGGCTACAGTTCGCAAATTGCGATCAATTTGGGGTCACAAAAGAGTCAACTGTAAAGAGATTGATGGATAAATTTGCCGAAACTGGGTCTGTTAGTGATGTAAAGACAACAACGCGCCATCGACCAGGTCGATCGACCGAAAATGTCGCAGCTGTACGTGATGATGTCGCTCAAAATCCATCCACCTCAATTCGAGACCGAGCTCAGCAAATTGGTGTCTCCAAATCCACTTTGCAGCGAATTTTGACGAAAGATTTGCATCTTCATGCATACAAAGTTCAATTGACTCAGGAACTGAAGCCAGCTGACCATGGACAGCGAAGGGAGTTCGTTAATTGGGTATTGGAGAGACAACATGAAAATGCTGATTTTGCCGATAAAATCATCTTCAGTGACGAGGCCCATTTTCATCTTGATCTCTTCGTCAATAGGCAGAATTGTCGCATTTGGGGTGAGGAAAATCCTCGAGTGATTCACGAGAAGCAAATGCATCCTCAATGTGTCACTGTGTGGTGTGGTTTTTGGGCTGGAGGAATCATTGGACCTTTTTTTTATGAAAATGAGGCAGGTCAAGCGCAAACAGTCAATGGTGTTCGGTATCGTGAAATGATAACCAGTTTTTTCTTGCCTAGAATTGAAGAAATGAATGTGGAGGGCATGTGGTTCCAACAAGACGGCGCCACATGTCATACAGCCAGAGAAACAATTCAATTGCTGCATCAGTCATTTCCCGGTCGTGTTATTTCGCGTTTTGGAGATCAGAATTGGACGACTAGATCGTGCGATTTAACACCACTAGATTTTTTTCTTTGGGGTTTTTTGAAGTCGATGGTTTACGCGAATAAGCCGACGACGACTCAAACCTTAAAAGAGGAAATTGGACGCTGCATTAATGAAATACCGCAGCATTCATTCAAAACGGTCATTGAAAATTTCATTAAAAGATCGCGTGCATGCCAGCAAAGCCTCGGCGGCCATCTGCACGATATATTGTTCCATACATAACCTCATTCTGTCTACTTTACGATATAATAAAGTTTCACGATTTTTTTTAAATGTCTGTGTTTTATTTAAAATTTAAAAATTGCGCTCTTCTTGGGACACCCTTTAGTAATTTTGAAGAGCTCTCTATATTTGAAAGTTTTTATTGAATTTCTGTGAATCATAAAGTATTAGATTCATATAGTTGTCCTCTTTAACATTTATGCAATAATACACATAGCGAAAAAAAGTGAAAACCAAATTGAAAAGTGTATTTTAATAGTAACAACAATTCAGTTAATGCAAAGACCTTTACATTGGATTTATGAATATTTTGGGTGTTACAACTAAAATTCAGTTGAATTAACCGAACTTTATTGTGAAAACTAATGTTAAGTTGTGCCAACCGAATGAAATTCGTAAAAACCGAATTTAATTCAATTTTATTTTATTAGTATTTAAGTCCTGCACAACAAGATTGAATCTTATAATTATAGTACAGGAACAGATAAAACAAATTGATCTCAATTATTACAGTTTTAGATTTAGAAATTAAAATTAATTTATAACATTTAACATTAAGTTGACAATTGTTTAAAGATTTGATTTCCGAAATAAAATAATTCAAAAGACGGTTAAAATATGCTTAGACCATGTATTCGTGGTTATATGATCTTAATTACGCGGTAACACTGAAGATTTTTTTTCGCAAATCTGGTTAATTTGTTTGTATGTACTAAGATTGTTTTTTTTGTGTACAATTTCAAATTTTAGCTAATATCAATTTTAAACTCGCAGCTAAATAATTTTTATATAATATTTTGTTAAGGATGGATATTCGTCCTTTTTGCTTTCCACACTTTAAAGTCTTATAACTCAAGAACGGTAAAATTTTTTGCAAATATAATAAGTGTGGTTTGCTCCTCGTAATGTTCTTTTAACACATTGTTACCGAAAGTAAAATTTTTGTATGTTTTTGTGTTGTATTTAATCAAAATTGTGCGTTAGTTCACTCCCAATTTAAACAAAAATATAAAAATATACGAATTATTGCATTTTCAAAGTCATTTTTTTAGCCTTAAAAGTCAAAATTTCCCCAAAAATTTCTGCATTAGCATAGGGGCTCTGCTAATAAAATGCATTTTTGCAAAAAAAAACGTGTTTGCGAAAAAGTGGTCTATTCGTCCTTATTCGCATGAACTGTTCAATTATAAAAAAGAAAAAATAAAAAGATGAAAAAAAAAACAAAATTTATATATAATTAAACAAAACATATTAAACTACTGTAGTAATGAAAAAAGACGATTTTTAAAGTGCGTTGCATTGCTGGTTGTTTGTAGGGTGTGTGGTAATGTGTTCCAAAGCCTAATAGCGTTTATATAAAATAGATATTCCGAGCCGAGAGTGTGATGTGTCCTTTTCCCCCTTTCAATTCTTTCAAGCCGAATATTATCAAATAGATATCTCGGCTTTTTCATATAAATTATCTTGTGAAGAAACATAAGAACTCGTATCTTCATTAAGTTTTCGAAGGACACTCCAAAGATCATGCTTGAGAACGATGATACATGACTGAACCTCCTAAGCCCGAAGGAACCTCGAAGGACACTCCAAAGATCATGCTTGAGAACGATGATACATGACTGAACCTCCTAAGCCCGTATGCATATCTCACAATGTTGTTGTATGTAACATTAAGACGACGTGTGCTTTTAGCGTCACATTTAGCAAATAGTTCGCAACCATACAACAGACCCGGAATAACGTAAGTCTTGGCAAGAAGCAATCTTACCTTAAATGGTGTATAAAATTGTGTTGCCCATAGAGATCTGAGCTTAACATATGTTTGAGCGATCAAAAAGTTTATATGAGCTGTCCATGTTAGGGTACTATTATGAACTATGTCCAAGTTTTTGGCTGTCGAAACAATTGAGATGATTGTTGATGAGTATCTCCTTGTCGATAGCCGGGTTAATTGATCTTTTACGAATCATGAGACATTTTCACTTGTTAGGGTTCAAACAAAGACCATTTGCCATAGCCCAGTGTAACCAAATATTAAGTCGTAGTAACCAAATTTAATTTCTCAAATAGCTAAAATTTTCTCTGTGTGTACATATAAATGCATTTTTGTTGCAAATGCAATTTCGAAATTGTTCTAAATCTTCAAAATTTTTTAAACAGACATCAGTCGAAATTTTAAAAGTTTTTATATGAAACTAAATTTTGCTTTTTCGTTTAAATGAATGCCATCTAATTTTCTCGATTGAAAATAAAAATATTCTCTATTATTTCAATACAAAAAATTAATTTTTTTGTATAATTTTGCAATTTTTATATTTTCAACAGGTTGCAGGCATCAGGTCAAAATTGCAAATTTTTAGTGTTCGTTCAAAGAATGAATGATATATTAGATTTTAAACGTATCATTAATTCATTGAAAAGTGTTTAAATAAATAAAACTCACCTGAAAATAAACAAAAAAAATTATAATCTGAGGATTGAATATAATAAAGGATGGGTGGGGGGACTTTGTATTTTTTCTCATTGCAGCAAAACACATTACCAAATAATAGGTAAAGTAATGTATCGTCATAGAGCTCCACACATTACAATACACTTTACTTCACTGATGAATTTTACGGGCAATGGGACTAAAAGTAATGGTTGGACTCATTACCTAGCAGTGGTAAAGTAACTGGTTACTTTTATAGGTACCGCGTAATGTGTCTATAAATAAATTTTCGTAAAAAAAAATTTATAAAATAAAAATTATTGCAAATATATTTTTTAAATAAATAAATAACGTGGTCGCGCTAAGATTCGAAACTGTGGTCTATGGTTGTTAGGCGATAACTCCACCAACTGAACTATTGTCACAAATAATAATGGATTGCTTAAAATGTAAATGAATTGTTGTGCTTTGTGATGTTAAAAATATGTACCCTCATGATAACAAAAAATCACAAAGTAATATGTCTAAATATAGATTTAAAAAAAAAAATTTAAGTATTACTTTACGTTTATATGTAATGCATTATATACTTGATGATCGATAATTCATTATTTTATGTTTTGAAATAATGTAAAAAGGTAATAATGTAGCATTATAAGGTTATACATGAGTGTCCAATTATTGATAACTCATTACTTAATGTTTCAAAATAATGTTGAAGTTAAGGAGTATACATTTCAATGTAATGCATTATGTACCCAACTTTTGGTAATTAATCACTCCATGTTTCGAAGTAAGGCTGCATGTAAGGAGTTTTTGTAACGAAGAAAAGCATTATGTAACCCATTACCTACAACTTATTTGTTGTCAAATATTTATACACGAAAGGAGTATACATTACAAGGTAAAGCATTACTTTATCACAAAGTTTCCGTTGGTGTTCTTATTTTTTGTAAAAAAATATTTTTTTTAATTTTTAATCAATTAAACTTCAAAAACTATAGGATTAACAAAAGGAAGCATTCTAGTTAGGTTTGTTCTTTATTCGGGTCTTCATTTTGTTCGAATAAACTATCAAATAATTTTTATCGAACGATCAAAAGATTGCTTTTTAAAAATTTTTCGATTAATCGAACGAATAACGAATAAAAATAATTTAAAAAATCATTTTTATTAATTTCCAATTAATGCTATCTGACTAACCTATTTTCTGTAATTGGTAATTAACATTTAAAAAAATAAAATCTTAATTAATGAGCTTAAGAGCAAAACTGACCCAGTACTTTTCTAACGTTAAAAACGAAAACATAGCATAATAAAGTAAAAAAAAATTATTATAAATATTAAAAACTACAGATTTATTGCTTTAAATACTTGGAGTGACAATGGGTTCCCGGGTAAAACTAGTTATATCTAGTCATATATAATATGATAAAGTCATATCTGACTTTGAATGTAGTCTCACTACGGCTTATATAATTATATGCAAATACATTTTTATTGAGAGAATTTTTTATATGGTACTTGATATGATTATATATCTCCAAATCTTACTCCATATGTAGCTACATAAGCCATATAATAATATATGTATTGATCGATATGATTATATATAATCCCATGCTAATTCTCATTAAACTATATATGACTTCATACTGAACATATTTTCCTTATAATTTTATATAGCATTATGTATAATTCCATACATGCTTTGGTAAACTTCAATACCAATTTAATTTATCTGGAAGTTAAGACTTTATTACAAATGGCTTCACATATAACCATATTCAATTTCACTTTAATTTTGGCCTGATTAAACAGTATGTTTGGCTTAATGCAAAACATACTTTTTGTACCGAAATACGCAAATTCCCCAAACGTCCCAAAAGTACGTCCATTGACTACTTTTGGGGTCTTTTAAGCCAAAAAGTGTATGAAAATGGTTGGGAAGCCAAATGTACTGAAGAATTCAAGAAAACAATTAAAAGCAGTGTAATAAAAATTGACATGAATGTCGTCCAAAGCATGATCGGAGGTATCAATCATAAAATACGACAAATAGAAGATCGCGGTCCGTTGGCTCTCTCTGCAAAAAGTGAATTAATAATATATAGTCTATACTGTACTATAAATAAAAATACTTTAATAAAAATAATTAGTTTTTTAACTACAACCGTTTTAAAATTATCCATTTACTAAATTGGCATAGGTTACAACAAAAAATCCATATAACCTATCCTAAGATATAGTAAAAGATATAGTAAGATATAGTAAAAGCCATATCAAGCTCAAAGAATGGACGGCGCTTCAAAGGTTTTCGTTAAGAAACACCATGCTACTAAACCGCCTATTAAAAAACCACGACTTTCATTATCTTCCACAATATCGTTGGATATTAAATTTTACATGATTTTTTTCAGTGTAATGGCCCTAAAATTAAATTCTAACAATTCAGTGAACTGTAACACTGGCTAGAGGTCTGTTCACCACAGTAAAAATGCTATTTTATATTCATGTATAATGTGATCCAGTTTTGTAGAATTGAATAAAGTTAAGTGTGCCATCATGTATAGTAAGATACAATTGTACTTGCGAGTGCAATTTATCGCAAAACGGCATATTTAATTGTATCTTACAATATGTTATACCAGATGTTATTACACGGGCAATATGTAATTGGATTGGCAGAATTAAATTAATAGATGGGATAAAAAAAAACATTCTATTGTCCCATGTAAAAAATATAAATTTGTTTTAAGTTGTGGAAAAGTGACAGTCATGTAATAATATCTAGCCCCCTGTATTCAATTTACATCATATTAACTTTTTTTTAATCGGGAACTAAACCAGTTTTTATACCTGCATTCATTGCAACTCAGAATATTCAGACGAATATTGATAAATTTTCTTAAATTTTATTTTGTAGAGTTATTTCTGTTCGTTCCTTTTTTCTAGTTCATTTATCTCATTAATTATCATCTAATAAACGAGAATTACCGTTTTTTTTTTTTTTTAAATATTAATATAATTTTTATGGAGGCCCAATTACCCCAAATTTTCTTCATTGAAAAAATTGTCAAAAAATCAAACTAATAAATAATTTAGTTGTGTTATTTTGGGTTAAGAAGCTACATAACTAACCCCACTCTTTGAAAAGGATCTAAACAAAAATATGGGTGATTTTTGGCAGCCGCCAAAAAGGTTAAAACTCCCAAATTACTCCAACTTCCCCTGAATAGTTTGATTTTTTTTTTGTTGGTTTGAATTTTTTAAATATTTCAATACAGTATAAAGTTAAGTTAACCGGAAATTTACAAATGGTTTAAATTATGCAATAGAAAAAAATTTAAAATTTTCCAAGTAAAAAGTATAATAAAAGGAAAGAATAAATGAAAATACTTTTTGCTTTATTTAAAATTTTTTTTTTTTGTATGTATGGCTTATAAATTAAAGGTGCATGTACTAAATATAAGAAAGAGAAAAAGATTGAAAACAATTTTCAATTAAAAACATATTAAATAAGAGTGGCCAACATACTTTTTTCTTGCTGTAGATGAATTTTTAGATCAGTTGATTTTTTTGAAAAACAAAGTCTGTAAAGTTAGCAACATTTTTACTGGCAGGATTTTTGCAGAAAAATTGCTAATATCAGCAAAAAAAAAAATAAAATTAGTAAATTTAGCAAAAATTTTGCTATTATAAGCAATTTTTCTGCAAAGGATTCTCCCAAAAAAAAAATGTTGCTGATTTTTTTTCTTGAGTATATATATAAAATTGGGTATATACATATATATTTTTTTTGTATGAAACATTAATAGGACTTAACATAATTATAAACTTGTATTTAGAGTTTTAAAATCATGCATCACTTTCTGCAATGGAAGCAAAAGTAATGGAGGCTTAAATTCTTAAATTAAAAAAAATTCTCAAAATTTTTTATATTTTTTTTATTGAATTCAAAACAATTTTGTATATCGTCACCTTAAATGCAAAATGGCGTAACTATCAAAGTTTGCATAACCTGTTTTATTGATGATTATGATTTATTTGGCTAAACTATATGATTACACAAAATTTTGGACTTCTACGATAAAAAATAGCGGTTTTATAAATAAAGTTTGAATCTTATATGTTTTCGTTTTCGCGCATTTTTTTTTGGTTGCCCTGTAAAATACTAAAGTAGAATGTAGTGATTATGAAGCTCTGTATCGAACTTCATTTCTCCACAAAATTTGTGGGATGATTAAAACTATCAGTTTTATTACCGATTTTGTTAAAATATCTGTGAGCATTTTTTGCTTCTCCTGTAGAAAAGTAAATATGTTAGTTACGCCCTTTTGCATTTTAGGTGACGATATGTATATCATTGTTTAATACTTTTTGGCGTCTTCATGGAAATTTACTCCCTTATTTTGCACTTTCTAAAAAATCTGTGCCATCGGCCAAATTTGACTTAAAATCGCGGTTTACACGATTTTAAAAATTATAATATATATTTTGGAGATTATATTTGAATTTAATGTAATCAGTTGAAGAGAAAATGTATTTACTGCAAGTTAATTCCAACAATGTGAAGTTTATCACTTAAAATACTATGTAGGTAAAGACCACTGCAAATGTAGTTGAAAACAATTGAAATTTCACTTGAAGTTTTACACTAAGAATACTATGTATGTTGAAAAGAAATGAAATTTCACTTAAAGAAAGGACGACTTACATTTCAGTAAATTCAACTAACAAGGTCATTTGTTTTTTACTGTTCAAAAAATTAACTTCAATTACAGAAAAACTGAACCACATTTGTAGTAAAAAATAAACAAATATTTAATTGTTTTATTTTTTTTTAAATACTAAAAACTACTGCATAAATTGTATGTCAAATCATAATACAGTAATTTGATGTGGTTTGTTTTTTTAAATGAACTACAATTGTAGTTAAACATTAAATTTCTTCTACAAATGACTCAAACAACTACAAATATTTACAGCAGAAGTTCCCTGAGTATAATACTTACTAAATTTAATTTGGTCCATACAAAATGTATTTCTTAAAATTTCTTAATTCTCCCCTAATTCTGCCATTTCTTACTTAGTAGTCCGATTACAATGAAATTTGGAGCAGGCATAAGTGACATGATATCGAGCTTAAGTTTTGATTTTGAACCATCCAGCAAAATACTGAACTTTTTGCATATACAATTTTTGAATGCTCGCAATTTTTTTGTTTCTAATTCGATTTTTAAAATTTTAACATTTTTAAAATTTAATGTGTGTGTTATCTTTAATAGTTCCCGAGATATTCCCATTTCAAAATGTGGTATTTCAAATTTGGTCCGACATTTTTGATTTGTATACACACACAGAGAAATAAAGTGAAAATCGAATTGAAAAGTGTAGTTGAATGGAAACAAATTATAACTTCAGTTAGTACAACGATATTTTTACATTAGATTTTAGAATATTTTGGGTGTTGGAACTAAAATTCAGTTGAATTAACTGAACTTTATTTTGAAAACTGATGTTTATTTGTATAAACCAACTGAAATTTATAATAACCGAATATGAGTCGTATTCACCGAATTTCAGTCGGCAAATATCAACATTTTTCTCTATGTTTACTTTTCCCCCCAGCCATTTCTAAATTTGCCACATTTTTAAGGCAAATATCAACTTTAACCCACTTTTGAAAATGTGCACGCCTGCAATTAGGCAGCGGCTGCGGTTGTAGATACTCCCGATTATACTTAATTTATTGGGTAAGCCTCCTCCAAGCCAGGCTTTAAATGTATACATGGGAGCACAAAATGTAAAAAATCCCATTTTTGAAAATTTTACGTAAATGCATTTGCCTAGGACAGGGGTGGCAAGACTGCGAGACACCTTAATTACAATGTGTTAAAACTCTTCTTTTTTTTAATATCATCACCAGAGAAGGATAATTTGCTTTTTTTGGATTACTTATTTTAGGGCGCTTGTGTAAATTTTATTAAGATTTCCGGGCATAAAAAAAAAAAAAATTTGTTGTTTTTTTTTTTTTTTTTTTTATTTTATCATTTTTAACAACTTTATTGAAGAATTTAAAATTTTTATTTTCTGGCATTTATTTTATTTTATTGGTTAGGATGCTTTTCCCCATCAAAACATTGAGGCTTTTATTAATCTAAAATTCCAAGAAATTTAAATTAAATTTGTTATTACAAATTTTAAGGGGGGAATTTCAACAATTTTAATGAAAAAAATGTAGAAAACGAATCTATTTATGTTTCGTAAAGCTTGTGGAACTTTAATTCTTGTTGAACAAATTTTCTATTTTGTTACTAAAATTTTGTAAAAAAATCAAAACTTTTTTAAATTTTTTCTTTGTAATTTTGTAAGCCGATTAACAACCTTAATATACAATTTTGCCATTGGATTTTTCTTATAACATTAAGATATTTGAAAATATTCAAACGAATGTAGCATGCCATCAAAAATCCGCTCGCGTGCCACTACTGACGAACGTGTCATAGTTTTGCCAGCCCTGGCCTAGGCAAAATCATCAACACTTCCTTGAAAATAAATAATTATTTTGTTTATGGTTTGGTTTTGCACGACAATTTTTTTGATGTGATAAATATTCGTAGAAAAACTTTTAAAATTGTTGGCCCGTAAAATGATCACTTTAATAAAATAACTATAAAACTGGAGTTGGTTTTTGGTGTATGGAAGAAAGAAAGAATAAACCACAAAACACATAATAACAAAAAAAAAACTTAATTTTCATCATGGTCATAATGAACAGTGTGGCAGGACTAAAGTTTATATTTTTTATGGCAAAATTATTGCAGTTGTTTAAACTTAAAGCAATCAAGATGGTTTTCATATAGAATTGCAAGGAAAACTAATAGTTTCGAAAGATTTTTTTTAACGATTTATCGATTTTTTTTTCTATATACTTTTAAAATTTGGCAACAAATTTGCAGAAATAAAAAAATATACAGATGGTTAAACAAACTCCTTGCCCTATATTGTACTCCCGCGATATTTACTCAAATGCCTCTTTCTCATAACAAGATATTGAAAAACGGGATGCACTGTGCAGCCTTAGCAATGGAGCAATTTTTGATCGTTTTTTGTTTTGTAGAGGACTAAAAATAGAAGCTCCGTTATGTTTAAAAGGTAGTGTTTGCCAAACATGGTTTTAATAATATTAAACATTTAATTGAATATTGTTTTAAATTTCAAAACATTTCTAGTTCATACTATAAAAACTGCCACAAAAATTAAAAAAAAAAAATCGCCAACAATTTGGGAAAAAACACTAAAATTAAAAAATTGACAAATGTTCAAAATTAAAAAAAAACTTCAAAATTAAGAAAACCCCAATATTAACAAAAAATTTTTTTTTTATTTAGAAATGTTGAGGTTAAGAAGAAGAATAAGCGTTTTTTCTCTAAAAATTATAAAAACTCTTAGTTTTTAAATCAGACTAGACTAGTTTCTTCCCCTTTTTGATGGACAGGCGTCATCATTTCATTTTCCATTTAAATTGTATTATTATTTGTGTCTTATAATTGTCAGATTGTCTCTATATGATAAATTTTTTCAACAACCAGCGACTGTAAGAATCAAACCTGCGTTTCTTCTTACATTACAAACGTAACAATACCAAGTCATGACCGTTTAGCGATCACACCCAAGTATGACCTCGAATGTAATGCAGCATAAATTGCAGTTTTCTTTCCTATTAGCTTGTCTGTTATTGTATATTATACTCAGAAGTGAGAACACTAACAAACACAAATATTCTACTTTTAGATTTTTATTTATTTTTCTAATCTCCTCCGTCTCCAAAATCTTTAAAAACTGAGAAAAATAAAAACCAAAGTTGAAAAAAAAAATTCGTTAAAAATTTTAAAACAAATATCAAAATTTTAAAATTGCTACAATTGAAAACATAGACAGAATTAAAATATCGACAAGTCTTGAAGAAAAGTAGCCAAAATTTGGAAAAAAAAACTTCTGAGAATGTAAAACAGTCATTTGATCTGGTTTGTTTTTTTAAATGAACTACAAGGTTAGTACACACAGAGAAAAAGTTAGCTATTTGCTAACTGAAATTCTGTTACTACGACTCAAATTCTGTTACTACGAATTTCAGACTGTTGTCACAACTTTACATTAGTTTTCATAACAAAGTTTGTTTAAATAAACTGAATTTTGGTTGCAACCTCTAAAATATTAAGAAATCAAATGTAAATATCGTTGGATAAACTGAAGTTATAAGTTGTTACCATTAATATACACTTTTAAATTCGGTTGGCACTTTATTTCTGTGTGTGTAATATATTTAGTTTGTTCTACAAATGACTGACATTTACATTAAAAACAAAGAAACTGTATTACAACCTAAACAGCTATATATTTTTAAAGTAGAAGTTCCCTGAGTGTATGTACATTGAAACTTCGCGACGGAGTTACTTGATAAAATGCAAAAAAGTTTAATTATTCACATTTCTAGCGGCAGTTTTTTCCAAACACATTTCGCTTGGAGACAACTACAGCGCTGTAGGAATTGAAGGATTTTAAATTTTATGGTGCAATCTAAATTGTTGTATCCTTAAATATGATCCTTATACATGAAATTCTTCATCGAATCCAAAAACAATTTTACGAAATGCGTTTAATACCATAAACGATAATAACCTCAGTGTAGCTATTTAAAGCTTAGCTGGATTTTCGGTTTATCAGCGAAAAATTGTTTAAAAATGTGTACTAAAATTAATTTTTGTTAGCATTTTGTTGATCTTGAATCTAATGTAGCGTAATTTTGTCTCAACTATTTCTTTTAAAATTTAAGGTCATTTTGCGAAAAAAAACCCTTTTTTATACAAATATATAAATTTTTTTTTTTTTGAAGCTTATGTATGTTTAAAAAGAAAAATTAAAAACTATTACTCACCCAGCATGTTCTCGTGGTTAAAGTAAATTTATTTTTTGTTTCATTTTTTTTTAATATATTTTTGCTGGTTAAGTTCATTTTTTTTCTTTCTTGTACATATTTAATACAATAAACTTTATGACTTGGCGTCATAAGTCGCGTGTAGTTAGTTTTTATATTGTAATACAGTTTTAGGATTAAACACATGCCAACTAATATTTCAACTAAGGACTAGTATATGAAAAAGAAAAAAAAAAATATGGTTAAAAGAAAATATATTAAATATGAATTAAGAAAAATTTTTAAAATTCTAAGAAAGTTTGAAATTTTTGTGAACAAAAAAAAAAAAAAAACAATTGAATTTAAGAGTGAAGTAGAATTAAGGTATACACACCACAAAACAAATTGTTCAGGAGGCGGAAAAAATGCAGGAAATGGTCAAAACTTGATCTATTTAAATATTTTTTCTATAGACCCGAAGATGTATTTTTCAATATGCCAAATTTTTTATAGAAAATTACAGAACTTAAAATGAAAGTGGTCAAAAAACTGAAAAGGGGTATACAGACCAATTTATTTTTGAAAGCATATTGGAAAAATTACGATTTGGGTACAGTATTTATTATTCGATTTTAATGATTCTTGTAACGTATTACCAGAACAGCATGATTTATAAGTTGGAATAGTTTTAAGGACAACAAGGATATTTTTTATGAAATGGATGGTTAAAAAATAAATGCTACACTCAAAAAAATAAGTTAGTACAAAAGTTAGTAAAACGTTTAGCAAATTTTTTTGCTAAAATCGTGTTTTCAGCTAAAATTTTTGTTATACTTATTCAGCACTTAACTGTTTTATACTAATGCTTTACTAATATACTAATGTTTTACTAATTAATTTTGCTAAAAAAAATTGTGCTGATAAGCACATTAATAGTGTGGACGACAACCAGATTGAAAGATATACGCAGAATGAAGCAGATGTCGCGGCATGTCAAGATGTAGTAGAGAAGAGGAAAATGATACTAAAAAGTACAACTCTAATAAGACATATAAAAAATTAACCATGGAAGACTTTTGTATCTCTTTTTCATACATAAAACAAAATTGAGGATTAAAACAACTTAAATTTTGCGTTGTCACCGGCTTGTGAAAATAATTGTCTATTAATAAAATAAAAGACAAAAGAAAATATTTAAATTTAATATGTATTTCTATAACAAATGTTAATAGATTAATAATCTAGTGTGGTCAAATTGCAAACAAACATATACAGAAATGTAGACAGAGTAAAGCGAAAGACACACATCTTAGGTAGATTTTTATGGTTCCTTTTTCTTATTGCAAAAAAAAAGGGTTGTTTTTTTCGTTTCGTTTGTTTTTGTTTATTTTTTCGTTTCGTTTCTATAATAATCTTCGGCAGTTGCGTCCTTTAAAAGAAAGCATCATTTAGACTACCATTGATGTAAGTAGTTGAAAGAAAATTTTTGTTATGTTATATATATTTATTTCTATATATTTTCAGATATTAAATTAATTCATGTCGTCAATGTGGGAAAATGAAAATTTTTGTATTTCGTAATTATTGTAAATTATTTTTAAAAGAATCACAAAAATATGTTTTATGATTTTCAGCAAATATATTAACTAAATTAAAATTTTTTTGTGTTTTTTTTCAGTCTACTAAAATTCAGCAAAAAATTTATTAATTTTTACCAAGGCTTTTTTATTTCTTATCAGCTCGCTGATTTTCAGCAAAAGATTTTGCTGACATTAGCAATTTTTTTGCTAGCACACTCCTGGCTAAAATTTTGCTGACTCAGCAAAATTTTTTGCTGACTTTACAAAATTTTTTTTTGAGTGTACAATATTTGGATGTTACAATATAGTTGATTTTATTTACCAGTAATGTAATTTTAACAAAAAAAAAAAAAAAACATAAAGCTTTAGGTGACGTTTAACTCATAAATCTCTTTTAACACTTTTTATGCCCAGTTCGTCATATTCAGTTTTGAGAACAAATTGGTCCAGAAAATTAGTATCATTTGAAAGCCACAACTTTGTTTTAAAGTTACAAGCCACTTTCTGAGAAATCGTTTGAAAAATGTGGCGTATATAATTCAAATAAAAAAAAATGAAATCGACAATTAAAGAGTTAATTGTTTAATTCGGGTTTCCAATATATAACTAATACAAATAATTATATGTTATATGTGCAATATGTTGCATTGAGTTATAGATAAGAAAAAGCTTTTTTTTTTTTTTTTACAAATATTTTTTTAATTTAATATGTTTTTTGTGGACTTTATTATTTTCTATAAAAAATTAATTTTCCTGTTTTTTTTTTTAGAAAATAATTATTAAAAATTTTAAGTTTTCTTCGATCTTCTTTTATTTTATTCTTCGTAGTTTAAACGAGCTTCAGATCATTTATTTATTAATTATTTATTTCCAATATTTCGTCTTTACATTGGGTAACTTCTTCAGTTTATTTTCTGCTAATTTAAATTTAAAGCGTAGTGTATAGGTTTGACTTTGAAAAGAAATTGGCGGAAAGGAACCCCCAGAGGTCTTCAATGGGTCTTAGTTCTGGACTTATGCCTGGACATTCCAATACCGGTATGTTGTGCTCATTAAAAATGTTTTTTGTGAAACGAGCAACGGTTGTCGGTGCATTGCCTTGTTGGAACGTTCAATTTTTTCCATATACGAGGGCGGATCAATAAGTCCGTGACTTTTTGAATGAAACGCAGTTTTTTTTTTGCAAAAAAAAAAAATATTTTTCAACATAATATCCTTCTAGCTTAGTCCAACATTTCTCCAATTTTTGTATCCCTTCCAAAAAATAGGATTTTTTAAGGTCCATAAAATGGGCATTTATTGGCCATATGGGGTCGTTTTTTTAAATCCTCGTTATATCGGTCCAATAAGTGGGCATAATATTCGCCGTTTATTGTTTTTCCCTTTGAAGGTAATCGAATCCACATCGATCCCGTGTGCATCCCAAAAAACTGTTGCCATCACCTTATTGTCCACGATTACGTTTATGGTCAACTGAGAGCAAACGCGGCACCCATCTTGCAGACAGCTTTCTTAAAACCAACTGATCATTTAAAATCGAAACCACACTACCATATGAAATGCCTATGTCATCAACAATCTAACGCAATTTTACTCTTGGATGGGCCAACATCATATCGTGTATTTTTTCGACATTTCGGATGTATTGACCTCAAATGGCCGTCCACAACGTTCAGCGTCATTTGTACTTTTGCGACCACAACGAAAGTCAGTAAACCACTTTTTTTACCATTAAAATATGATGCAGAGTCCCCATAGTATTTATTACGATTTTCCTCCGTTTGATTGACGGTTTTTTTTTTCGCAAAAATAATGTTTAACGAGCACTCGAAATTCAATTTATTCCATTTTTAATAAAATACACGAGGTTGTGTATTTTGAACAGCTGTTAAACACAAAGTAAATGACGGAACTTGCTCAAAATGCAGTGTTGCATTTCATATAACTACGAGGGAAGTTCGAAAAGTCACGGACATTTTAGCAGGGACGAAGCATATTCAGGAGTTTCCTCGTAATCCAAATCGTTTTAGCTTTAAATACTCCGAAAACTAACATTTACAATATATTTTTAAAGTTGTTTTTTTTTTTTGGATGTATGAGGAATTTCAAAAATTGTCGACTCTTTGAGGAAAAATATTTACAAACTATTTGTTGGATGCAATTAATATCTTTTTGTGTATATGTTTAAGCATGCTGTAGCCATTCGAGTTAACCAATTTTCTTTAACGGCGCAAACGTTATAGGGGTGTTAAGTTTAAATGAAATTGAAATATTTTAATTGGAGTTCTTGCTTTTATTTATTTAAAGTTACAATAATATTTACGAGGGCAGTCCAAAATTAGCCGACGTAACAAATAAAACACAACATTTGTGTCAAATTGTGGTAATGAAAATTTTTGGCATCGTAACTGACCTCAGGTATTATCTTTTAAATTTAAATACCAATGAGAAACTCCCAAGTACCCGATCAAAACAAATTTGAATCTCAATATTTATTCTAATGCAAGTTTATCTCAAAATTGGGGTATCGAGTAATATCCGATTGGATCCCTCAAATATATTACAGGACTAAATTAGTTCAAAATTGATCTCAAAATTGCGGTACTCAAAAATATCTAATTAAGGATCCTGATGAATAACAAAATATCATGTTTGATTAATTTAGATCTACTTTGATTTAATTAGATCCAAAAAGATAAGTAATTTTTTGTGGATAGAATGAGATATTTTGAGATTAAATTGGATTAACTTATAATATCCCATGATATATATTTAATTAAATAAAATTATAAAAAAACTTAAAGAAAAATAATTTAGACATCTGCGCACATTTAATTAAGTATAGGTTTATATATACCAATATATAATTATGTCTTATACATAATGATGATGTTGGACACATATAATCATATCTCAAACTAAACTGTTAATATTAATGTCATATATAAATTTCATTATTCATATGGCACCATATATAAGCATATCTTATATCACACAAAAATATATTCTTTAAGACAGTATATATTATTATATATTAAATTACATAGCGTATATGGCACCATATATAAATACACAATATATCTATCATATTTTAGTATGTAGAGCATATATGATTAATATCTTATTTTATAAAGGTCAATATATAATAACATATCGTTATATTTGTTAGCACAAAAGAAACATATAATAAGATATTGCCATGTGTAAAACCATATTATAATATATTTTAAGATGAAAAAATATAAGACCATATAAAATATATTTTATTGGGTATGACTACTACTACAATTTTTATCATTATTTGATATCCATTAAAAACAATTTGTACTAAAACTAAAATAAAAAAAAGTATTGTGACAAACTTTTTGCAATTCCAAATTTCTGCATATTCTATAAAAAAAAAATATATAAAATTTTTATTACCATCAAATGCCTAAGTAATACAAAAACTCTGAATGTATTTGTTCAATCCCGCTAAAAAATAAATATTTGTTCATGTTTTTCGAAATTAAACTTTTATTTTATATTTTAATGCCAACGGCTATTACTTTTAATATTTTTTTGAATTGTCATGATGATAATGATAACAACCAACCCGAAAAAACAACTGTAACAAACTCATCATTGTCATCGTGGTGATGATACCATAGAGAAAAGACAAAACTTAAATAAAATAAAAAATATATGAACCCGATCAAAAAAAAATAATATGTCTCAAATTCCAAATCAGATCTCATTTGATATAGATCGTTATATATTCTTATCCAATTTTATCTCAAAATTGGGGTATCCAGTAATATCCCATTAGATAGCTCAAATATATTACTGGATTAAATTATATCAAAATTTATCTCAAAATTGGGAATCCAATGATATCTTATTTATGATCCTAATATATCCCAGTTATTTCATAACAGGAGACTTTAGGGAACATATCTTTTTTCGAAAAACTACAGAAATATGCGACAAATTCACAAATTTGCGGAAATACCGCATTTTTAAGTTATACACCTAATAAAGGGTGTCCCAAGAAGAGCCCAATTTTTAAATTTTAAATAAAACACAGATATTTAAAAAAAATAGTGAAACTTTGTTCTATCGTAAAGTAGACAGAATGAGGTTATGTATGGAACAATATATCGTGCAGATGGCCGCCGCGGCTTTGCTGGCATGCACGCGATCTTTTAATGAAATTTTCAATGACCGTTTTGCATGAATGCTGCGGTATTTCATTAATGCAGCGTCCAATTTCCTCTTCTAAGACTTGAGTCGTCGTCGGCTTATTCGCGTAAACCATCGACTTAAAAAAACCCCAAAGAAAAAAATCTTGTGGTGTTAAATCGCACGATCTAGGCGGCCAATTCTGATCTCCAAAACGCGAAATATCACGACCGGGAAATGACTGATGCAGCAATTGAATTGTTTCTCTGGCTGTATGACATGTGGCGCCGTCTTGTTGGAACCACATGCCCTCCACATTCATTTCTTCAATTCTAGGCAAGAAAAAACTGGTTATCATTTCACGATGCCGAACAGCATTGACTGTTTGCGCTTGACCTACCTCATTTTCATAAAAAAAAGGTCCAATGATTCCTCCTGCCCAAAAACCACACCACACAGTGACACGTTGAGGATGCATTTGCTTCTCGTGAATCACTCGAGGATTTTCCTCACCCCAAATGCGACAATTCTGCCTATTGACGAAGCCATCAAGATGAAAATGGGCCTCGTCACTGAAGATGATTTTATCGGCAAAATCAGCATTTTCATGTTGTCTCTCCAATATCCAATTAACGAACTCCCTTCGCTGTCCATGGTCAGCTGGCTTCAGTTCCTGAGTCAATTGAACTTTGTATGCATGAAGATGCAAATCTTTCGTCAAAATTCGCTGCAAAGTGGATTTGGAGACACCAATTTGCTGAGCTCGGTCTCGAATTGAGGTGGATGGATTTTGAGCGACATCATCACGTACAGCTGCGACATTTTCGGTCGATCGACCTGGTCGATGGCGCGTTGTTGTCTTTACATCACTAACAGACCCAGTTTCGGCAAATTTATCCATTAATCTCTTTACAGTTGACTCTTTTGGAGCATTATTGTGACCCCAAATTGATCGCAATTTGCGAACTGTAGCCGCAAAACTTTAACCATTTTGGTAAAACAATTTCACAATGAGAATGCGTTGTTCATTCGTGTAGCGCTCCATTTTTACTAACCTCGTACCTTCTACTAGCAAACAATAACAATTGTTCAAATGTCAAACAATGACACTTCGAATGTTGCCAGATTTAAAAATTGCGTTCTTCTTGGGACACCCTTTATATGACAATAGATCTACCATATCTAATTATGTATAGAATACATTTTTAATATATAATATTAAAAACGTCAATATATAAAAATAGATCGTTATATATGCTACCATGCAAGAAACATCTCATTATATATTACTTTGCATAACATTATATATAATAACATATTATAATATATTTTAAGATGAAAAATCATAAGACGGTATATAATTTTTTTTACTCGGGAATGTACTTTTTTTTCAAAATGTTCTTGTAAAGTACACAAAATATATGTAAAAAATATAACTACATACTATTTTTTTATTTATTAAAAAAAAAAAATTGGTTGGATTGTGCGTATGCATTTTAAGTTTCTAACACAGTTTATACACTTGCTCCTTTTGTATCCTTTAGTGTTAAAACAATATCCATAATTGGATTTTTTTTTATAGTTCACCCTAGATAACACACATACAGAGTATTTTCAGATATATACACTGCACGCATATTTATATAGAGATGCCAATCATAAAATTTCAAAATTTTGAAATTTTTAGAAAATAATTTTTGTGAGTTCTGAAATGTTTTACTACACCAGTGTTTGAATGAAAGTAATAACAAATTGGTAAATAATAAATATACCCACTCGCATATTTATGTTGTAAAAATTGGTTTCAAAAATGTTCGAATTTTGTTTTTAAATTGTTTCTTGAAATAAAATCGCAAATAACGAAAAAATGGGTAATTTTTAAAACAAAATTTTAATTCGTAAAACGTGAATTTGGGCGTCGGCAAAGGAACTCATTTTTATTTATTTTGTTCATTTTTTACAATACAAAAATTTTATGAAATCGATACAGAGTTACAATTTGCTGCTCCATTCCTCTTCCACACTCAAAGAAAAGTCTGTAAAGTCAGCAACAGTTTTGATGGGAGGATCTTTGCAGAAAAATTTCTAATATCAGCAGCAAACTTGATAAATTCACCAAACTTTTTTATAAATTTACTAATTTGTTTGCTGATACTAGCAATTTTTCTGCAAGGATCCTCCCAGCAAAAATGTTGCTGATTTTACAGATTGCCTTTATAGACTTTTTTCTTAGTGTAGAGGTGGGATGGGGCAGCAAGTTGTAACTCTCTATCGAACACCATTAATCCATTCAAAGTTCTCAAAATTACTTAAAAGAAAATCTATGTTCAATAGACAAAAAGAACAATTTTCTACAAGCGAAATGGGGAACAACTAAAGGGGTCAGTGATGATATTTTTCATAGCTTCTATTCAATTGTAGATCGCAAAACCAAAGGAAATAAAAATTAAAACTGTATGTAAACTATGTCTATGTATATTAACCGATTATCTTACAATTTGGCACACCATCATAAAATCAATTGAAAAATCGTGAGCCAAATTTCAAACGTATCGGATAAAATCAAAAATGTTTTATTAAATTTTTGGGAAAATTTTAAACTTTTATTATGCAATATAATACATGTTAATGAACGCATTGTAATGAAATGTATAACTAATGTGGTGTGTATCTTGCTATGGGTTTAATTAAAACATAACTGTAACAAATTTCCAAAAATTTAATTGTTTGCGTTTATTGCTGTTTTGTCCACATTTGCAGCGTTGTTAAAATATCATAAACCTATCACATTTGGACTAAATTGAAGCGCCTGCATCTGTTTTTCGTTTTCTAATTTTGGTGTTTTACTCAGAAAAAAATTGGCAATATTTGAAATTTGAGTAAAAAAATGGTATAAGTCTAAGGGATCTTGGGAAAGAATAATTAGCATCTATGTAATATTATTTTCATATAACGCAACGATATGCAGCATTCTTTCAGAAGAAGAAACTTTTCCTGAAGAAACTTTTAATCTGGAGGCAAAAGAGTCTTGTGCCCTTGTTGACCAAAAAATTACTAAAAACACGTTTTATTAACAACTTTTCATTTTATAATCATTTTATCTAAAACGTTAACAAAACATTTTATTGAAATTTTGGTTGAATGATTTGTTGTTAATATCAACAACACTTTCAAAGCAATCGATTGAATTGCTATTTTCATTGGCAACAAATCGGACCAGGTTATAGTACAAATACAAAATTTTGATTTTAAAAGCGGATGACTTATGCACTTTAAGAGATTACCCACATGAGTAAGCATTATTTATTATAACAAGCAGATTTCAGAAATAATAAATATAAAATTCGTAAGCTCTCAAAATTTTGGAATACCAGATGTTTAAATATTGTTAAAATTTTCGCTGATTTCTAGTATATTTATTTTAATTATTTTACTGATTTTTGCAATTATTAGGAATAAATAAAAAATAAATTATTATAAATATTACTTTTTTTTAAAATTATTATAAATATTACTTTGAAATAACAACAAAATAAGTTTTTTTGATAAAATCGCAATATATAAAAGCTTTACTAAGCGAAGCCGCGATAAACCCCTAAGCGCGGCCGAAGGCCTGTCACGCAGAAGAACTTTACTCAGCGAAGCCACTAAACTGCCTACCCCTAAGCAGAAAAACTTTCCTCAGCGAAGCCGGGCTTTGAACGCACTGAAGGAGGAAACCATTAAGCCAATAATTTTTTTACTATCACTTCCACGCGGTTATCTCTGGGTACATTTATAAAAATATAAAAAAATATAAATATAATAACCAAAACACTGACAAAAACTTCCTACCCATTTTTGTATAGGACGTTTTTTTTATAGAGGTATAGAACTTTGAAATGGAATAAAACAAAGATGAATTTTTTAAATTTACATGAAATTTACATCATTCGAAAGACTTCTGACATATGCCCGTCACGGCTGGCTCGGACGTAGTCTAATCAGCAGGTCCAATTTTCGATGACATTTTCCAACATTTGTGGCCGTATATTGGCAATAACGCGTCGAATGTTGTCCTCCAAGTAGTCAATCGTTTCGGGCTTATCGGCATAGACTAGCCACTTCACATTTCCCCACAGAAAATAGTCCAGCGGCGTTAACTCGCACGATCTTGGATGCCAATTCAAGGATCCGAAACGTGAAACTGTGCGGTAACCAAGCGTTTCCTTCAATAAATCAATTGTGGCACGAGCTGTGTGACATGTTGCGCCGTCTTGTTGTAACCACAGCTCCTGCAAATCATGTAATCATGGCTCTGTAGCGGTCACCATTGACTGTAACGTTCTGACCAGCATCATTTTTAAAGAAGTACGGACCAAACAGTCAGTTTTTCTGGATGTAACGGTGTCTCAACATACACTTGATGATTTTCATTACTCTAAATAAGGCAGTTTTGTTTATTGACGTGTCCATTTAACTAAAAGTGGGCTTCATCGCTAAACAAAATTCGCTTATGAAAATAGGGTTCAACGGCAATCTTGTTTTGGGCCCATTGACCGAATCTACGCCTTTCTAAGGGATCGTGTGGCTTCAATTGTTGCACGAGTTGGATTTTGTAAGCATGCAAACCACGATCTTTCTTAAAAACCTTCCATAAAGTGGATGGACACATATCCAATTCCTGTGCTCGATGGTGGATAGTCTGATTGGGGTCTTCCTCTACGCTAAGCTCTACACCAACAACGACTTCTTCTGTACACACTGTGCAACGTCTCTGTGGATGCATATTATCATTTAGAGTAAACGTGGTGCGAAAACGTTCCATTCGAATTAATCGAATTAACTGCTCTGATGGACTATTATGGTGAACGTAAAATGGACGTAGTGAGCGATAAGTATTTCGAACAGAACCATGATTTTCAAAATAAATTTGTACAATTTCGAAGCGTTGTTCAGGCGTCCGTCTATTCATGTTGAAATGCCAAACCAAACTAAACATAAATCAATTGACAGCTGACAAAATGTCCGCCAGTTAAGATAGTGTTGCCAACTTAAAGTTCTATTCCTGTATAAAAAACACTCTTTACTTAAGATATACTTAAAATAGCTCTCGAGGACGCTACGTGTCATTGATCATAAAAAATATCATTTTTGAAATCTTGAGGAAATTTCCTTTCAGATGAGTACCCAATGTTTTTTCTTTGTTTACCGCAGAAAATATTGTATCACAAATGCCGGCAAAACGCTAATTGGAAATGCTGGTAAAGCGCCTTAAACAAATGTTCTGCCAGTAATTTATTCACAATTCCTCGGTAAACCAGTGGTATGTATGTCAGGGCTTGATTTTTTGTACCACTGGCAGTTTCTGACTGGGTGGCTACGTAAAGCTCCATATACAAGTAATGTTCTTCATCTAGTTTTAAGAGACAAATATTGAGATATCTTCGAAAGACGATATCCAATGATCATATTTTCCAAAACTAATCCGAGTTATACAATGAAACTTTCTGGTTCGATAGAAAAACATCTAACATTTTTTTAATATACGAAAAATAAATAAGTTAATTTTAAGATAAATTTCTTCAAATTCATATATTCCTTCATTATTCAAATAAAATATTGCTTTTAAGGGCTAAACAAGTTCGACTAAGTAAATAACAATGTCTTCCTGTAATTTTCTTTGTTAATAACGGATACTGTTAACAATTGAATAAGCCACAAAATGTCAGAAATAACAAGTTTTATGAAAATTTTCTAAAATAACAAGTGTTTAAATTTCTTGGAAAACAATCAATTTAACAATTACATGTTCATGAATAGAGAACGTATGATACGAGCAGCAAACATTTTCTATATATAGAATGACACACATTTCTAGAATGTCATAAACAGAGTCCGGAAGTTCATGGAAATGCAGGTTGTTTTTTCTTAAGTCTGAGGACAGGGTTAACAAAATATATTTGCGAATCAAAGGAATTGCGTTGAAATTGCATCGATTTGTTATTGCATATTTTTGCATATTTTGCTATCAATTCATATTTTTTGCATGTTTTGCTTTACATGTATAATTTTATTGCATATTTTTACTTATTTTGCTTTAAATGTATATTTTTATTGCATTTTTTTTTAGTTTTACGTAAAAAATAAAATGTAATTTTTTAAGCGCTATCCAAAGTAATCCATGTTACTTTGATAGTTTCGAAAATAATTAACCATGAAGCGACACTTTATGTTTTTAAGACTTTTTAATTAAATTTGAAAGCAAATTTGTATTGTTTAAGATATCCTCTGCATACGTTTTGCACAATTAAAGGTGCCCATAATGTTATTGCATTGCTTCTCGTTTTTGTTCTTTATTCTATTACCATATGTGGTAATAGATTAATGAAAAAAATCAAAACATTGCGCATTGATATTGTTAGACAACATTTTAATTATATAAATATATTGAAAAATACACATTTAAAAAACACTAAAAACTGTTTCCTATAATCGCAGTTTGCACATAAAATTAAGGGGACACTCAATAGGGATTGAACAGCTTGGATCCTCTTTAGTCTATATTCTCGTTGTCAAAACTTAATTTTTTTGTTATGTTTTTAATAGAAGTTTAAAAATATTTTATGTGCAAATTTTTTTTTTTAATTTTTAGTGAATATTTTAAGATTTTTAATTCATATTATAGGCGACTAAAGCACCCTTTTTAGTGCATGAAGTTCCTGCCCCTGATCATAAACAATAGATGGTTGGCTTAAAAATCATGTTGTACAAGGACTAATAACCACATAAAATGAATGTAAGTTTCTTTGAATGTATATGGAGAATTTCAAAAGTTTTTGATACTTTGAGGTAAAATATTTTCAACTGTTTTTTTTTTGTATGACACGAATAACATTTTGTGTATGTGTTAGTCCAGGGCTGGCAAAACTACTACACGCGTGTCAGTAGTGCCACTCTAGTGGATTTCGGTGGCACGCGGCATTTTCTTAAATATTTCGAAATATCTTAATTTTTTTAGAAACATTTTGTTAAGAAAAGAGTTTTAATTACATATTTTTTCTATTAAAATATCTGCTTTAAACCCAAAACATAAATTCTTTCATAAAGTTGTAAATTGGTTTTCGAAATGCTAAAGGAAAAGTTTAAAAAAGTTTTAAATCTTTTTTACATAATCTTGGTTAAAATAATTGAAAACTAGTTTTACAAGACACAAATTTCCACAAGCTTTTGGGAACATAAATAGTATAATTTTTGAACATTTTTATCATTAAAAGTGACGAAACTTCCCTTCAAAGTGTGTAATAACAAATTTGAATAGATGACATTTTGTGTAAAATCCGTAAAAAATATTTGGAATTTCAGATTTATAGAAGTTAAAAGGTTTTAACGAAAAAAAAAATCCCAAAAAGTCGGATAAATAAACTTTTCTAATCTGCAGAAAAATTGCTATTAAAAATACTTGAAAAAAATATAAATGGTTGGAAAAACACCTGAAAAATATCAAAATTAAAAAATTTTATTTTTTAAAGCAAAAAAATCTTAATAAAAATTTTACACGAGCGTTGGAAAAAAAAATATCAAAAAAATAGTAGTTGGTAGATATAGTTATATAGCTGATCAAACCACGAGTTTTTGTGGGTGTGGGATTAGAATGAGGGTGAAGACTACCTAGTCGCTTTGGTTGAAAGTGCTTCATTCCCTCTAGCGCTGATCCTCAAAAGATTTTTTCTCACCTCTCTCTTACATTTATAAACAATTAATATTTTCTATTTATAAAACAAAAAATTATGATCTCAGACCTGACAATTCAAAATGAAAATATTTGTTTATTGAGATTTTAAAGAAAATGGCTTTAAAAAATTTCATTAACGTGGCACTCTTGCCACCTCTCTCTTAGCCGATTTTTAAGCATACTCAAACCATGCGCGTTAATGTCGCAAAAATAAAACTAGAGTTTTTACTGGGATTTAATTAAACTTATATTACACCACCAAAAAATATAAAAATACACTCAAAAATTTGTGATTAGAACTCAAAAAGAAAACACGCATTTTTTGACCAGTTTTGTGATGTTTAATTGGGTTTAGGGTTACTTTTTTGCATTAAATCATAGTAACACTTATAACTTTGCAAAATAAAAAATTATATATACCCGAGTAAAACAAAGTTTCTTTTCGGGTGAATGAAAATTTATTTTTTTGACACCATATTGTATTCGCCATTTTGAATTTCAAATTTTTTAAATCAATCACCAAAAAACTTCTCCGTACACAATTTTAGCGTCAAATACTTTTGGCCAAAAAAAAACTAATGTTCTGGCCCTGTGTGTTGTGGTATGCCAGTACCTGGTTTTTGTACCACTGGAAGTTTTTGACTGGGTATACGTAGTCTACCTAACTTTGTTCCTCGTTTCTTTTTATTCAAAACCCTTAAGAAATAAGAGACATCTAAAGTCAGTTTGCAACAGGTGTCGAAAAATTTTTAAGTTCCTCATATATGTGTGTGTGTGTTCGGATGTCTATCTGTGTGTGCGACTATCGATTCGAGTTGTTTAAACTGTTAATACCTATCGATAACTAGCAATCAGTTTAATGTATACTATTATTATTGGTTAAACTGTTCGTTTTTCTATAAAATCTTCAATAATTCCAAATAGAAAACCAAAGTAAGTATTACCGGGGGAAATTGTGCAGTTTATGCATTTAAATTGTCTTGGGGTGTTGTCATCATACAAACTAAACGCATACAGTTGGGAGCTTATTTACAAAGTTAAATACACTTGGAAAAATATTTTATAAAAGAAAACAAAAAAAAAAAAAATAACGAAATATTACCCAGGAAATTTTTTCTGCATTTACGTCCCAACTGAAAATATTATTCAACTGAATTTAGTAAAACCATTTGCATGGAAATTAAATGGAAATTGAATAAGGTACAACTGATACAGAGCTAGTTCGAGAACTGGTTCCAGAGCTCCAAAATATAACCTGGTTTTTTTTCGGACAATTTCAAATAAACATCTTCGACGTTTGAACCATACATGAGACTACTTAATTGAATATACTAATTAATTGATGATTTCATTACAATTTCATTGATATTAATTGTAATGAAATTATTTTCATTAATTAATTAATTGTAATGAAATTCATTGATTTGATTTCATTGATTAAAGGTAATGATTTTAAATTTCATTACCATTAGTAATGAATTAATTAAAGGAAGCGAATTGCAATTGACTGAATGCAAATATGCTAGGTCTGGCAAAGATTCCAATAGATAAATTTTTTATGAAGAAAACACAGGGTGTCTCAATTATTTGTTTACCCAAAAACGTCCGTGAAAATAAAAATTTAATCACTCCGATAATAGAATGGTCCAAAATGGAACGATATGTGATTAGTTATTGAAAGCAGTGTTTTTGTTAGGGTTTGCAAAAATGTTGTCCGTTTTGCGATATCTTTCTTAGTTTTCGAGATACAAGCCATTTTACGAAATGTGGATAGAGCAAAACGAACAAAATTGTTATTTCGTAGGAGTATTAATATACTCTTATAATAAAAACAGGCTAGGTCCGACTGAGATCCCGAGTGATAAATTTTTTAAAAAACAGCCACAGGGTGATTTTATTATTTTACTTATTTACGTGATAATATAAACATAAACATTAGAGCGACTCAAGTTGTATGGAAGAGAAATTCATGCAAGGTGTACCCCCCTCAAAATGAACATTGGTATTTTTTGTGATGACATCTAAAATATTTCGGCTCTAGCTTTGACCTCTCGTGAGCTGGACCATTTTGAAAATGGGTCTATTTTTGCATGTTTTATTAATTTAAGAATCTGTTTCCCTACCAACATATACAATATGGGTATCATAAGAAAGGTTTTTTCTAAGGCGCGTTCAACTGTATATACAATTTGTCCAAGGACGATCATCCATGTCCTTTTTTTAAGGATATTCTGTAAAAAAACGGTTTTTGAATTTTTTGTTCGGGGTTGTTTGTAATAAAAATGCCAAATTAACATATTTTAATCTTTAGTCGATGTACTTAAATACGGGTCTCAGCTTCTTTTGAAATTCGTGCTAGTTCACGTTTTGACAAAAATGCAATGGGGTTGTAACTCTTCGTTTTAAATAGGGCAATGTGGGTATCAAATTTTTTCTTTTGCCAAGTACATCATCTTTGTATGTAAATAATTTAGATTTTTGCAAATTAGATGCATTTTACACGGTGTTCTGGAATATATATAAATGCAATTTTGTGGTAACTCTAATATGATAGCGGATTTAGTTTCTAGATCATGTATGGTTGAAAATAGGTCTAAAGAAAGAAAAAAAAAAAAGGATCCACAACTTTTTGGCGGCATATTTTTTTCGCAAATTAAAAAAACAATATGCCACCAAAAAGTCGTGGATCATTTTTTTTTCTTTCTTTAGTCCTATTTCATCGAGCACTTTTTTTTTGGTGAGTCGCTCTAATAAACATATGTTATCGGATATTAGAAAGTTAATTCCTCGTTCCATTTCGTATCCCGTATTCAGTGTTACAATTTACAACCTTTTTTTTTTGTAAACAAATGCTTTTTTTGCTCAATTGTAATTAGTTTTTCAGGCATTAGTGTGATTTCATTAGCATTAGTAGGACAAATGCTAATGACAAAAAATTTCATTACAATTAAATGGTAATGAAATTTCATTAGAATTTCTAATGCTAATGAAAAAATCCCAAGTATGGTTTGATCCGACATTAGATCGAGTTATTAAGAATTAGAATTTGTTGTTTTACCAATTCTTCTTCGGGACAACAAATTGTGCTGGGAACTTAATTTAAAAATTTTGTTGTGAAAAATTTTATAGTTTTTTCATAATTTCCTTTTTTTTTCTGCATGTATTACATAAAGTGACTGACATGAAAAAAAAAAACTCAAAAACTCATATGCAATTTTCTTTCATTATTTTGTGTTATATTGACGAAGTTTTTTATTCTTTTGTTGCTAACTTTTCACCTCCAAGTGGTGTATGATGATAAGTTTTTTTTTACAATATTTTACCCTTCTTAAGTTGTGTAACTTTTAATTAAAAATACTTCTTTCATTTTACAGGAAAACTTACAATAAATGAAAAATATCAATTATGTTGAATATGAAAGAGTAACTAACATTTTAATTACTTAAAATTGATAGATTGACGTAATGAAAAAGTTTTTATTTTTACATGAAGAACTAATGCTTTAAAATGTTTTCAGTATTAATTTTAAAACTGATAATAGTAACAAAAATAATTTCAAAAACGTTGAAACCTACAGAAGTTTATGTAGATTCTTAGATTGGATTTTTTAAATAACATTTCCAGAAAATTAATAAATTTATAGCTCTAATGCACTTTCTTCTGATGCTAAATGAACGGTACTAAGGAAGTCGATACAGCCGTCGTTAAGGCCATTGAGGCTAGCGCTGATGGTAAATTCGTTGCAAAATACTTGAAGAGCATGTTGGCCTTGCACTCTTCTCAATATCCTCATCGCATCAAGTTCTAAAGTTTTAAATTAGAATTTATTCATTCAATTACCCAGCAAAGTGCTTCTTATTCAACATTTTCGTCGATGAATTTAATATAGGGTTGTGATAGGGTGGAATCATTCCAATTGGATTCTTTGGATGTTCTTTTTCCTAATTAACTTTTTAAAAGCTATTTAAGCAATATAAGCACAAATTCCAAGAAAATTTATTTGTCTAAATAGCGTTTAAAAAAGTTATTCGTGATAATGAACTTGCAAAGAATGTAATCGGAATGCTTCCTCCCTATGACAAGCTGATGTTAAATTCATTGATGAAAATGCTTAATTAGAAGAACGTTTGGATCAAATTATTTTTGCTGGATAGTAAAATGTTGAAAATTCATTCCATCCCGATCAAAGAAAGTTATATCGTAAATATTAAATCATATCTTATTTGATATAGATCGATATTTATTCTCATTCTAGTTCATCTCAAAATGGGGGTATCCAGTAATAACCAATTAGATTCCTCGAATACATTACTGGATTAAATTAGATAAAAATTTATCTCAAAATTGGGGGATCCAATTTGATACTAATTAAGATCCTGATGGATCCCTAAAATATCCCATGGGATTAACATAGATATAATTGGATCCAAAAAGGTAAATTATTTCTGATGAATTTTTTAGATTAAATTGGATTTACTTAAATTCCATCAAATATTAAATTTTTTATATAATTAAAAAAAAATTGTAGAAAATGATTTAGTCGTCAAGCTTATATATAATTATGTATGGGGTTATATATAACAATATATACATTATATTTTGTACGCATAGAAAATATTACTGATATTGGACCTTATATAACCACATATCAAACTCAATTGTTAATCTTGTAACATATATGGGATCACATAAAATTATATCTTATATCATTTAATGGCATATATAGTTATATCTTAGATTGTGTTATACATATGGCACCATATCTTATAGCATATCTAATATCACAAAAAAACATATTCATTTAGCCCGATGAAAAAAGCTTCTATATCCTCATTTAGAACTTGATATCATATATATGTGTGGAAATATATTACGATATATGTTCATATCTTGTACTTTTTAATTTCTATGTGACGCTTTATGTAATCTTATTAAATTTCATCCGATTTATGGGTCCATATAATTGTAGTATCTGTTTATGGGTTAATATCTAATCTGATGCAATTAGATGAATGTCCAGAACAATTTTATACGAATTATGTATATAAGATTGTATCAGTTCTGTATATAATTGTATCAGTTTATATTTAAACTAATACAAATAGATATAATTATATAAAAACCAGATATTATTGTATCTGGATTTTGATCTGATACAATAGTATATGAATGCATGCGCACTGATACATCTAAATATAATTAGATCCGAGTTTTAGTCTGGTAAATTTGCAGTAAGTCTTACATTTTTGTATATGATTGTATGAAAATATACACAGTATCATACAAATATACACTGAAAATACTTTGTAGTTAAGATTTACTGAAAATGTAATTTACCATAAATTATAAATCCAGTCTACTTACTTTTTATTTAAATCAAATGTTTCTTGTTATTTATTCTCAAATATAAAGGGTCCGCCAAATAACTTTTTTTTTTTGAAAATGCTATAAAAAAAAACTACTGAATATTTTCTCAAATTTCTTTTTTTATTTGAAAGTACAATCCTTCCGGTTAATAATGGAAAATAATTTCATTCAAATGTCTGCCTCGGCTGGCCATGCAGTAGCCTACATGATCGGTCCAATTTTTAAGCACATTATCGGTTGTGTGCAGCTGTATTTCACCAATGGCTTCCTGTTCCGTCCTGTTGAAACCAAATGTTGCCAATATCCTCCTCTTCAATTTTTGTGAACAAAAATTCGCTCAACATGGCCCGATGGCAATTTTCGAACACATTCTGCAACATTACCATGATTTTCAAAGTAATGTCGCAATATTTTCCAGCGCTGTTCAAGCTTATACACAACCATATTCGTTCAGCGGAAGGATAAAACTAAATATCTGTCAAATCAGACATGAGCTAAGTGTTACCATTCACGAAATAAGCACTAGTTGAAAAAAAAAAACGTTAGATGGCGGACCCTTTAGTTTAAATAACAAACAAATCCATAAAATCCAAAAGAATAGTTTTGTAAGTTCAAAATAAATGTTCAAATTCTAACAGTAGGTTTCTATCCACCCCAGTATCTCTCAATCTGCCCTCTTTTTATTTGTTCGTAAACTCGTACCTCGTAGCAAATGAAAACATGTTGCAGAAGTTTAAATTAATTTATACCTTGTTTCTGAATAATAATTTAATAAAATGTTTACTTATTAAAAATTTTAATGATAAAATAAGCAAAATAAAATTAAAATACATTAAATTTTAATAGAAAATAACAAAATTAACGCAACATAAAAGTGAGTGTTTTAAGTAAACATTTTTTATCAATATGTTACAATTATTATTTAGTGTAAAAAAAACTTATTTAATTTACTTGCCCGAGTTAAGTATTTTGTTGCAGAGAGGCGTGGGATGCGTAGTCTCTCTATTTATATATACTCTTTGATTCTAACAACAGATCAGTAAAAATAAAAGTTATATTTAGTTATTTAAAATTATTTCAGTTAAGAAACATATCACTTTTTCAAAAAAGTTACCACATAAATCTTTTTAAATTTTAATATACATTAGGGTGTCCCGAAAGTAGAAAATTTAAGGTAATAGTGATCAGGCGATGAGTGTTAGAAATTCGAATATAGGAACATTAATAAATTCGAGAATACTTATAGTTCGCTATTGTGAATTTCTGTACGAAGTTGGACTCAAAATGTTGGCAGTGCTGAGCATATTTTTGGAAATATATTAAGAAAATTTCCAGAGAGTATTTTTGGACCAATTTAAAATAAGTTATATATAAAATTATTTGTTTCAAACTAAATGATGCTGTGGTGGACTAAAATTAATCAATGAACATTTTATAAATGCTTTCCCCATAATATGGATGCTTAGCATTGCCATACTTTTAAACTCTATTTTGTCCACAAATTTGAAAACTACCCTACCAAAGCAACTATAGGTACGCTCAAAATTTTTAAAATTTTTTAAATAATACAGCCATTAGTAATATATAGTTTTATATAAAAGAAGATCTACGTTTGTTTGGTATGGAGCGACATATCTTTACATGTAACTATGAATATGTCAAAACATAGTTTTATACAAAATAAAATAAATTTTGTTTTAATATTGCACTATATATTATTGTCTATAAATTCTTTTTATTTTAAACGAGCTTAAGATCATTTATTTATAAATTATAATTTTTTATTTCCAATATTTCGTCTCCACATTGGGTGACTTCTTCAGGGAACAATTGTAATAACAATTGTAATACTTACAATTACTTACAATTTAGAAAAATTTAAATCAAATATCCACAAACACTACTCCCTCTTTCCTCCTTCCCATACTCTATTTTCCTGATCAATACAATGCACTGAATGAGTAGGGGGCATCCCCTGAGTATTGGTTAAAATTAAAAAAAAAAAAAATTATCTTAAGCTCGTTTAAAATATAAAATTAAATAAAAGAAGAACAAAGAAAACTTAACATTGTCTATAAATTTTATGAAAAAAACTTTTTGCCCCGTTTTTAAAGTGCACCATTTAGGAAATAGAGTGGTTGGAAATAAATAAAATTTTTTCAAAAAACTTATAAATTACTTTTTTGTTACACACCATCAAAAACAGTTTTTAGCTGAAAAAATGGCGCAAGCATTTTCGCTTTATGGCAACCCAGTTAAAAGTTTTCAAAATCTTGCCTTTACTAAAATGGAATATTTTATTGATTAACAACTTTTTAACAGACCTCGAATGTTTTAGGCATTTTTTTGGCTCAAAATACTTTTTCATTGTGTGTGCTAAAAAAATTTTTTTTATATTTTTTACAAAATTGATACCTTAATAACTTGTTAGCGGTTCGCGATATGTAAACAATCTTTGTACCATTATTATTGCGTGTAATTAAAAATTTATTTTTTAAAAGTTTCTTAAAACAAAAGAGTTTTCCTTCCACTCAATTGACTAAACACTTTAAAAACCGGGAAAAAAGTTTTTTTTTAATAATTTTTGGCGCACAATTGAATGTCTAGCTCAAAGGACTCTAAGTTAGCGTTTTTGGTCACCGCTCGAAAGTGGAAGGAATTGAAATTAAAAAAAAATAAAAACGCCATTTTTTTAATTGATGCCAAAACCGTAATCAAATTTTTGTAACGAACTCTAATGTATGTAGTTTATGGCAGCTTTATAATATCATCATATCGCATTAGTTATGTTTAATGTTAGTAAAAACTAATCAAATTCATTTGGTATTAGCTTTCGGCATTTCAACCAATGTTCAAAGTAATTATATGGTTTGTAATAATCATAGCCATTTAGTATATTTCATTCAGGTTTAAAATAGTTTTTCCAAAAAAGTTAATTCAGAATTCCTTGTATATTGGAAAGACTCCAACGAGGTTTAATGTGTTTTCTGTTGCTTTAGGTTACATAATGTACACATGCCTATTGAGGCACTTCTAAAAGGTCTGACATTTATATCTAACAGTTCTTCTCTTACTCTTATTAGTAAACTTGTAAAAATTGCATTTTTTGACTTATGACAGTCTTGAAGTATATAGCATGCCAGAACATATCGCTCATTTACTTCAATAACGTCATAACTTAAAAATTTTGATTTTGTAGAATACGAGTTTAAGGTTTTCAATTTAACCCAAAAATCATATTTTTTGAGTTGTGACGTTTTTAAAGTAAATGAGCGATATATATTTATATACGCGCCCCGGTAGGCTAGTTGGTAGCGTGCTGGCTTCGTGGGTTCGATTCCCACCAGAGGCACTGGTCTGTTTTCGCTACAACGCGCCGAAGGCCATAGTTTGCCCCGTTTTTAAAGTGCACCATTTAGGAAATAGAGTGGTTGGAAATAAATAAAATTTTTTCAAAAAACTTATAAATTACTTTTTTGTTACACACCATCAAAAACAGTTTTTAGCTGAAAAAATGGCGCAAGCATTTTCGCTTTATGGCAACCCAGTTAAAAGTTTTCAAAATCTTGCCTTTACTAAAATGGAATATTTTATTGATTAACAACTTTTTAACAGACCTCGAATGTTTTAGGCATTTTTTTGGCTCAAAATACTTTTTCATTGTGTGTGCTAAAAAAATTTTTTTATATTTTTTACAAAATTGATACCTTAATAACTTGTTAGCGGTTCGCGATATGTAAACAATCTTTGTACCATTATTATTGCGTGTAATTAAAAATTTATTTTTTAAAAGTTTCTTAAAACAAAAGAGTTTTCCTTCCACTCAATTGACTAAACACTTTAAAAACCGGGAAAAAAGTTTTTTTTAATAATTTTTGGCGCACAATTGAATGTCTAGCTCAAAGGACTCTAAGTTAGCGTTTTTGGTCACCGCTCGAAAGTGGAAGGAATTGAAATTAAAAAAAAATAAAAACGCCATTTTTTTAATTGATGCCAAAACCGTAATCAAATTTTTGTAACGAACTCTAATGTATGTAGTTTATGGCAGCTTTATAATATCATCATATCGCATTAGTTATGTTTAATGTTAGTAAAAACTAATCAAATTCATTTGGTATTAGCTTTCGGCATTTCAACCAATGTTCAAAGTAATTATATGGTTTGTAATAATCATAGCCATTTAGTATATTTCATTCAGGTTTAAAATAGTTTTTCCAAAAAAGTTAATTCAGAATTCCTTGTATATTGGAAAGACTCCAACGAGGTTTAATGTGTTTTCTGTTGCTTTAGGTTACATAATGTACACATGCCTATTGAGGCACTTCTAAAAGGTCTGACATTTATATCTAACAGTTCTTCTCTTACTCTTATTAGTAAACTTGTAAAAATTGCATTTTTTGACTTATGACAGTCTTGAAGTATATAGCATGCCAGAACATATCGCTCATTTACTTCAATAACGTCATAACTTAAAAATTTTGATTTTGTAGAATACGAGTTTAAGGTTTTCAATTTAACCCAAAAATCATATTTTTTGAGTTGTGACGTTTTTAAAGTAAATGAGCGATATATATTTATATACGCGCCCCGGTAGGCTAGTTGGTAGCGTGCTGGCTTCGTGGGTTCGATTCCCACCAGAGGCACTGGTCTGTTTTCGCTACAACGCGCCGAAGGCCATAGTAGCTAGTGCTTGGTTAGGGTAATAGTATATAATTTGTAATTATATGATTATTAATTAATAAAATAAAAAAAAAAATATTTATATAAAATAATGCATGATTATATGTAAACGTTTTTACTCGGGATGATGCAACAAAGAAACATATCAAATTCGATATAGCCTTATAACTAATTGAAATACAATTTGATCAGAAAAATGGTGGATCATATTGTATATAAATATATTATTTACATTGAGTTTAATAAAATTTGATACGTCTCAATCCAGTGAAAATAAATTTGTTAAGTTTAATACAGGGGCAAGCAATTATGGTCCAATTATTAAGAGCCAAATTTAAATTTAACGTATAGTTGAATTTAATATGCTTACACACAGAGAAAAACTTAGCTATTTGCCAACTGAAATTCCGTTACTACGACTCAAATTCGGTGATTACTAACTTCAGACGGTTGGCACAACTTTACATTGGTTTTTATAACAAAGTTCGGTTAATTCAACAACATTTTAATTGCAACACCTAAAATATTCATAAATGTAATGTAAATATTGTAGTATTAACTGAATTTATAAGCTGTTACCATTAATATACACTTTTTAATTCGGTTGGCACTTTATTTCTCTGTGTGTAACTATCAAAAATTTTCAAACTAAAATTTTTAGAGTTTGATATTTAAAATTGTGATGTTCATTTAATACAATTTTAATAGACAGTTACAATGAAAAACTTCGAGTTGATACTAAAATTTGCGTACGATGATATGGATTTTAAAACAGAATCGCCACTCACTGTTTTCATCCTCATAGGTCATTAGGGAGCTTTAGAGAGCCATGGAAAGAATGAAAATCCCTAACAATAAATATAAAATATATGGTGAAATGTAAAATACTAATGTTGCCACGCCCCCTCGCCACAGACAGAATATCAAAAATCAGGCTACGCTAGGTTATTTCTGGTGGTTAATACTATAAGTATGGCGATTTTCAGCTTTCTAATCGACTGGTGGCTCCAAAAAGTTCTGGAAAGACAAATACATACACAATAGGAAATTATGTATATAGATTTTCCATTTTCGCGAATTCCTGGACTCCGATTTAAATTTTGATTTCATATGCTGAATGTATGCCCAAAAATATATTAGAATTGATGTGTCGCGAACATAATATTTTTCACAACATTACAAATGATAAGGATTGAACAAACAAAACACAAAGTATGTTATATAAATAGTGCAAACAAGGAAAATAATGTAAATAATGTATAATATACAATTTTTTTTGATTTTTTTTTTTTATTCCACTGGTTTTACCGAGGAAGGATATCTCATCTGACAGAATGTTGTGTTTGATGTCCTGCAGAATGTCTTGTTTAATGAATTCTGCGACTCCTTCTTCTTGACCTTACACATTCATTTAGTACAATTAACATTAATGGTGTTACAAGGTAAACTGGTTTTGTCGTATACGTTGAGTCAGCATGGTTGACGCAGTCAAAGAAATGAGTATCAAACTTTACATAAGAATTATATTTTATTTTGACAGTTTTTTAAAAACTTATGGTATATTTTGTAAAATTTGTTTTGTATATTTTGAAATTGATAAACCAGTTAAGAGGTTAATAACCATGACATACATATGCAAAATGTTCTATGGACATTGTTATTAAACGTTCATACTAGAGATGGGCACTCGCTAACATTGTGATTTATTCAAACTCACTCATGCGTAATTCAAGTGAATCACGCAAATTCACCAAATACATTTTTACCGGAAAACTATAAAATGCAAAAATTAAGGTAAATTGTGAATGTTTAACTAAAAATGGCTCTGAATATGCAATTTTGCAATTTGTTCTGTATTTAACCCAGATAGCGCCGGCATTTTTTTTTTTTTTTGAAAACTTCAATTTTTATTTCAAAACTTAAATCTTTATAGGGTTCTTAACATTTTTTATGAAATAACTTTTTTTCTTATACCTATAGATTTCCCGGAAACGGGAGTCCTTTTGATAGTACTGTTTAAAGACAGTACACTTTGCGCTGCAATACAGCATTACGCAAGCTTTCCATTTATTTATTGTTTAACTAAGATGTTACTCTTATTAATTTTTAAGTAAAAAATAACAGTTAACTGGATGTAAATGATTCACTTACATGTTTTTTTCCATTACGCACTATTAGAAAAAATCGCTATTCGCAAACCACTCAATAAGCAATTAAAATATCCTGAACTGCTTTCACCAACTGACGCTTTCGAGCTGCGAAGCTAAATAACAAAGCATAAACAATAATAATATAAAAAAATATGTACAGAAATGCACGTGCATAACGGCGCTTTTCTCTCATATGTCAGATATTCTTTTAAAAGAACGGTTGCGCCAAGTGGGTTAAAAAACCCAAAATTGTTAAATAGGCGAAAAAATTAAAGAAAATAATTGTTAAAATCAAAACCATTTTATTTTTTGAATTCTACTAATGCACACTCACAAAATCAAAAATTTGACTCACGCACGCTCACTCACGAATAATTTTTTTTTACTCACACTCACTCACGATCACGTAAGCTAATTTAGGTTTCACTCACGCGTCATTGCGTGTGATTCACGCATAATTCCGCTCACGTGCACATTAGGGTGATAACTTTTTTTGGACAAAATTCTCCCCAGGGGTTTTCTAATGGCAAATATTGTATTAATGACAAAAAAACTATTTCAGTTCAATTTGGTAAAAAAAACCGTACGCACCGACAGCGATTTCTAAAATGCCTTTAATATATATTTTTTATATTTTTTTTAATAACAATTTTTTTAAAATATGGTTTATACACATGTAAGTAAGCAAACTTGGAAGAAAACTATTCCATTGACTCGAAAATGGACTTTACTATTGAAATCAGCATGCCTTAATTATATAGATGTGATGGTCAGACGTTGAGGCATCAAAAAAAGTTTTTTTTTTTAACTTTGTTTGATTCGAAATTTTAACGCGTTTGGTGCGTACCCTTTTTTAACGCTAGCGAAAAACTAAAAACGCAGTTCTTAATATTTGTCCATGCCCTACACGATTTTGTCTGGGGAGATTTGATATTTGCAAAAAATGCAAAAAGTTATCACCCTAGTGCACATACTATTAAATTTATTTATTAAAAAAGAATAAATATAAAAAAAAGGAAAACATTAACCCACAAACAATAAGCAGCAACACTTAGAGACAAACAAGGAAGACGCGTTCTGTGCAAACTCGCAAACAATACTACTATTACTACTAACACATGCACGCAAAAACACACACAGTTACGTATCCATATAAGAATTAGGGTAATAACATTTTTTTGCAAAATGCTTACCCACGTGAAATCGCCTTTTCAGATCATTTTTGTAACAAAAACTTAACGTATTAAAAATGCATTTTTAACGTTTATATAATTATAGTTTCATTAGTAGGCCAAAAATACTGCACAACATTTTTTAAAGTACTTTCTACGTACGATAATATGCTCGCTGTTCTGCAAATTTTTACCGATAAGTATCTCGAAATAACCCTAAATTATTTTTTTTTATGAAAATACAGTGCACAAATTATGGACTATATCGCTAATGTGTCTAATTTTTATATATATATGCCATTTTGTTGTATATAAAAGCTTTCGGATATAGTCATCATTTAACGTGACTACATAAAATTTAATTAATATTATAAAGTGTGGAAAAGTTGGAATATAAAAACGATGTTTGAAAAATTTCAGCTCAATCCTCTAATTACAACTTTTATTTCAGCATCTTAAATTTTTAAATCATTTAGAACCGAAAAATGTAAAGATTTCACAATTATTTTGGACATTTACTGTGCTGTGACTATAACTTAAATTACAATATTTGCATATAATTTTACTTTTAGTAAAAAGAACTATGTGGCAAATATTCCAAATGTGATTATATCGTTAATGGACTTACTATATCGTACATGTGATTTATTTGCTTTGAGATGACAGTAAAAACGTAAAATGTGGACTATATCGCTAAATGGAATATAAGCGATGTGACTATAAAAGAAAAGTATTGTACTTAAAAACCGGTAGGCATCGTTGGAGGCTAATTACTTTTAAATTATGCTGAAGTATTGATTTTTTTGTTCAGTTTAACAACAAAAATGTTTCCCAACTTCAAAAAGGTTTATGCGGATTTTTTTTTTAACCGTGAAAAAGAAATATGATGTTTTTTTTAATGTTTTTTTATGGCTTAACAGTTAAATATATTATATTATTATAATATTTGCAAAAAAAAAAACATCAGAAGTTATAACCAGATAAGTTAAATTTTACTTTTTACCTTTTTTATTGTTTTTACCATTTTAGGGTTTAATTAATTAATTGTCGGTCTTAAAAACTACGTTTAATAAAGAATTTTGAGCTTTAAAGTTGACATTTTTAAGTTTTTTTCGCTTGAAGTGCCCTTTTCTCAAAATTTTTTTACTTTTTTTTTAAATGTTTAATTTATTTCTGTAGTTTTGCTATAATTTGACTTTTTTCCATAACCACATGCTACATGCTGAGCTCTATACGCAGATACGTAAACAAAAATATAAACATATGTGAGACTTGGGAGTCTCACATATGTTTATATTTAAATAAATATTCGAGTATTTATGCTAAAAACTCGAATATTTAAAAATACGACGGAGGACTTTTTAAACTTCCCTCGTAGTTATATGAAATGCAGCACTGCTCCCATCAAGAAGCACCTGTTAATAGACTACTGTCAAATTTTGAGCAAGTTCCGTCATTTACTTTGCGTTTGTGTTTTATTCAAAAAGTCACGGACTTATTGATCCGCCCTCTTACATTTTTTATTTAATTTAATTTACATTTGGTTAATGCTGTCTGATGAAGTCATATGTGCTTATCTAAATAATTGTAAGTATATTTAATGAAGAAATAAGATAATAAATATTTAAAATAATTCCAATTTCAAGAATTTTTAATAAAAATTCACTTTATTTAAAAATGAGCTGGAAATGGCCGCGATTACGCACGAGTTACGATGTGCTTTATTATAAGCAACTTTTTTATTAATCCTTTTCTTAATAATTTATTTTTAAATTTTGTACACTTTTTTATATTATTTATTATTACTTATCATTATCATTATCCTTATCCTTATCCTTATCCCTATTTCTAATTTTTATTAAAATAATCTTTTAGACTTTAAAAAACTATCAATTTGTGTATTCATAAAATCTCGTCTTTAGTCTTACTTCAAATTCTGAAGAATAAAAATGATTTTGTACTCAGTATTACCCAGCAAAACTTTGGTAATGGGTGCGATAAAGTAATGCATTACCTTGTAATGTGTACTCCTTACCTGTATCATTATTTTCCAACAAGAAGTAATGAGTTACCGATAATTGAACTCTCATGGATTACCTTGTAATGAGACCTCATTACATTTTACATTACTACAAAACATAATATAATGACTTACCGATCATCAATTACATAATGCATGAATTATAAATGTAAAATTGTTATATTTCTGAAAATCTATTTATAGACACATTACTTTGTGATTTTTTGTAAGCATAATGGTAAGGTGTCTATTTTTGACATCACGAACGAAAACACGAAGCACAACAACTCATCTACATGTTAAGCAATAACATATTGTATGTATCGATAGCTCAGTTGGTAGAGTTCTCGCCTAACTAATTGTTAAATACCAGAGACCCCAGGTTCGAATCACAGCATGACCAAATTATTTATTTAATAAAAAAAAAAGTTATTTATTTAATTAAAAAAAAATATCTGTAAAAAAAAAAATTTAAGCTTTTTTTTTATAAAAATCTATTTATAGACACATTACTTTTTCCCACCATGTAACCATATAAGTAACCAGTTATTTTACCCACTACAAGGTAATGAGTTACTTTGAGGCTCATCGCCTGTAAAATTCATCAGTGAAGTCACGTGTAAAGTAATGCATGAAGCCCTATGGCGATACATTACTTTACCCATGATTTGGTAATATGTGGTTTTGCTGGGTACATATCGAAATTGTGTTTTACTTAACTCACGCGTTAAAGTCACAAAAATCGAATTCTTATATTGGAAACGATTTGTAACAAAACTGCAAAACTGTGAGGCTGTAATTAATGAAAATTTACAAATCGTAGTTTAAGGAATATCCTAATATGTGTGTACCGAAATATTATTTTTTCAAAACTTTTTTGGTCAAATTATTACTACGTTCGCAGTCAATAGCGTTGGGACTCAGGCCCGGATCCAAAAAAAGATTTTGGGGATGGAAGTTAGATAATTTTTGATTTTAGATTTTTTTGAATTAAAACTGTATATTTTGGGGTAGGACATGTCCCATTTTCCCTCCCCTAAGATCCGCGCTTGTGGGGACTAGAAACTAAAATTTGGCTGGATGTCTCCGCCTCCTACGCGGAGACATTCTCTAAGGCAGCCTGCCAAAATCACTTGGGCTAGAAACAAATCCTTTAAACAAAACTTCTTTAAAGAGAATTATCATTAAAATTAAAAAAAAAATATTTAAAACTACTGGTAGCAAAGTATCGGTCATAAAGTCAAAGAGTACCTAAGGCCTCTCTACCCGTTTAATGTGTTTTTTTAACTGTTAAAACTTCTTTTTTTAAATTTAATTTTCGAATCTCGCTAGTGTACTTCCGTACTTACACTCATATGAAGTTTTATGTGTGTGTATTATTATTATGATGATGATGACTATTGTTGTTATTAAATATTATCATCGTCATCCTGATCATCATCGTCAACATCTCCTAGTGGCACGCATTTTAAGCTTCAATGTCACATTCTTTTGCATCCAAAAAAAAAAAAAATAGCTTTGGCTGTGTTTATATGTTTTTGGGTCTTTTATTAAATATTTTTTTGCTGCTGTTGTGTGCATTAGGGTAACTTCAAAAATTTTCGACACTTTAAGGTGAAACTTTTAAAAAAAATATTTTTGTATGACATGAACAACCTTTAGTGTGTATGTTATCCGATGTTTAAGCACGCTAAATCCACTCGCGTTAATCATTTATTTGTCTTTAACGGCGCAAAAACTGTAGCAGTTTTAAGTTTCACGCAAATTAAAAATATTAAAATTACAATTTTGCTTAGATTAAATAAAAGTTACAACAATTGATAGATCTCATTGCATTCATCACACTTCAAAATATATATTATACAACCGAAAAATTTAAAAATACACTCTAACATTTTTTTTTTAAATGTTTTACTTTTAAATTTTAAAAAATGAAAACCAAAAGTTTATTTTTCGATCTTTTATCATAAATTATGATGTGAGCAAGATTATTCAAGTTCAAGATTTTGTTATATATCAGGACTTAAAAAGCAAACTGCAATTATTTTGGAGAAAACGAATCTTTTGTCGGTTTAATGATATTTAGTTGGGTTTAGGGTTACTTATTTGCATTAAATCATATCAAATACTTTTCAATTCGTAAAATAAAAAATTTTATATAAGGATATGGTGAAAATTTGATGTTTGCTAAATAAAATTTAAAGTCCTTAGACCAGGAGTGCCCAAAAGTTCCTTATGGAAGAGCAAACACCAATACATTTAAAGAAAAACTAATTTTTATTCAATATTTTTTGTTGTAAAAACCAATACATACAAAGAAAAAAGAAAAAAATATTTCAATGTTTACCAGCAAAGCATACGAAAGTGTTGTTGCTTTGCGCTTGCGTGTATACAGTGAAGAACGACAAAAAAACTAATAAGACAAAGTTGTTTGTGTATTTCGTATTGCTAGTGCTGAGCGCTCTATATGTGTATTAAAACACACAGCCTATAGCTAAGTATTTTTACAAAAACAAATGAGTACCAAGCGCATAGGCCGTGGGCACCCCTGCCTTAGACTTTTTTGATGCCTTTTCGATTTTATTATTAAGTTCATTAAAATATTCTATTTGATGTTGGTGGATTTATAACTGCGCTTTAGTTGTCACAAATCAAAATGTGTTTAGAAAAAACTGCCGCTGTAGCCGCTATATATGAAAAAAATTTAACTTTAAGTTTGTCGTAAGGATTCACTTTAGACACACTCATAATAATCCAAGCTAAAAATGCGAAAAAAATGTCAAAACTACGAAATATTTTGTAAAATGAACAAATATTCATGAATTTTCCGAAAGTTAATTAACTAAATTTCGCAAAATTTTTAATAAGCCCATAAAATATTTTGCGCTTCAAATTTTTAAAGTGCCTTTTTGACTAGGAGGTGCTGTTTACAAAGTAACTCAGTTCACTCATAATAATCCATACTAAAAATACGAAACTAACGTTAAAACAACAAAAACTTTCGTAAAATGAACAAATATTGGTTTATTTTATGAAAGTTTACATTTATTGTAATTTTTATGTATAGATTATTATCAGTATAGCGAAATTGAAATATAATTGCTGCTAATGTCAGACGCAAAAAACAAAAATTTTTCACAAATTTGCTCCAATTGGTGCGCTGATATTAACTTAGTATATACCTCAAACTAGATAAAATTACACCATTTTTCAAATACTATTCTCAAAACTTAATTCTATTTAAAGGAGTAGAAGCCATATGGAAAAAACTGTGAAAGTTTAATAATCGGAAAATTTTGGTTTAACTTGTAAACCACCATATAAATTATCACCAAGCAGAAACATAGAAATTACTTTTTCAGTCAATGTATCTCCTAAGTCTAGTGAGTTAATTTTGTATTATTTTTGGATCTGAAAGTTGAAAACCATGAGCAAAAAAATAAAATTAATATAAAAGAACTCTTATAATTTTTTAAGTAATTTTTTTTTAATTTTTCGATTTTTAAATGCGCTTCAATTCTTTTGGTGAAGATGAATCAACGAGAAACTTTTCTCGTATTAGCTTTTAAGTATAGTCAACCGACCCCTGTCTATCGTTCCTATCAATTCATAAAACCATGAGAAATAAGAGTCATAAAATGTCGGTTTCAACAAGTGCTGAAAATTTTTGAAGTAAATCATATGTATGTGTGTGTGTGTGTAAGGATGTTCATAAATGTGCTTGTTATATGTATGTATGTTGTAATAGAATGGAATTTAATCTCACACTCTTATGGTTTTAGCCTTTTGTATATCATTTTATATACTTCTTCCTGCTGTTATTTGTGTTTTGAAGTGTACATGTTTTTTTTTTTTTTTTTAGTATGTGTCCGTATCCTTTTGTGTCTTTTGTTTGAGTATGTGTACGTATCCGTGTGTGTGCTTGAGTTGCCTTTTTATGCAATTTTATTTATAATACTTGCTCCATTATTATTAATAATAAATACTATATATAATTTTAACATTTTTTTTTCTTTTTATATGACCATTTTATTATACTATATTTAGTGTTAAGTGTGAAAAACTGCTGGAGTGACATTGAAGTCTACTTTTGTCTGGCCTTTTTTTTGGTTTATGCTTTAGTTGTTGTGGATATTTAAGAATATTATTAAAAATTAATCTTTAGTGGTTAAAATAAAAACAGAGTAATAGTGAAGAGGTTTTGCAAATTAATCCATGTTGACCTGAGTCCAAATAAAATCCGCTTAGTTATAAAATATGAAAATTTTACAACAAATAATAATTGATTCAAAACAATTTTTCTATTCAGTCTGAATGTTAGGAGTGAGATCGAATAATTCCCGACAAAGATTATCACTGCTAAATTTTTTTATATTTATTTTATTTTTTATTTTATTAATTAATAATAATATACTTACAAATTATATCCGATTACCCTAACCGAGCACTAGCTACTATGGCTTTCGGCGGGTTGTATCGAAAACAGAACAGTGCCCCTGGTGGGAATCGAACATACGACAACACACTGCTAAGCCAGCTGTCTACCAACTAGTCTACCGGGTCGCAGTTTTTTCATATTTAAAAGTGAATCAACACACTAAAAAATATACGAGGAATTATTGCCTTGGCTGGTATAGCTAGCACCTATTTTTATGAAATTAAAAAAAAATTGTTTTATTACCTTTGCCAGTAGGTAATGACTTCACATATAATTGCTATGTAAATTTCACTTTTCAAAATAGGTAACTCTTCGAAAAATAATTTTGAAGTTTTTAATGCATTTTACAAAATAAAGGGTGTTTTTTTTGTCAGCTGTGAAGTGATTTATGTTTAGTTTGTCATTTCAATATGAATAGACTGACGCCTAACCAACGCTTTCAAATTGTGCAAATTTATTTTGGAAATCATGGTTCTGTTCGAAATACGTATCGCGCACTACGTCTATTTTACTGTCAACATAATTGTCCATCAGAGCAATTAATTCGATTAACTAACACTAAAACTGCCGTATTTGGAGTGTATGTTGAGACACCGTTACATCCAGAAAAACTGATTGTTTGGTGTGCTTTATGGGTTGGTGATTTAACAACCATGATGTGTAGGAGCTGTGGTTTCAAGAAGACGGCGCAACATGTCACACAGCTCGTGCCACAATTGATATTTTTTTTTATATTTTATTACTTGTGAAAAAGAGATAGGATTAAGAAGAAAAAGCATTCTAGTTGAGAAATGAATTGTGCATTGGTATTAGCTAATTCTGTCTCTTCTGATCAAAACAATACTTGTGTGTACGTAGTGTGACCAAACTCCAATTTAGTCGCAGTCAACGCTGTGTCGACCGTGGCTCAACTGGTTAAGAGGTGAGATTATGATGCATAGCTTTGATGCTAAGACTGTGAGTTCAAATCACAGTACGACACCAAAAAATAAAAAGTTTTTCATATAGAGCAAAATTAACAATATAAAATACTTTGTTCAATTGACACATAAATTAACCACTGACGAGTCCCAGGAGGGGGACGAAACTGCGGCAGTCTGGTGTATCCCTTGTGTCCGTAAAATTTTTCAATAAAAATGTTTTCTTCTTCTTCTTCCTGTAAAGAGACTAACTAAAGATATTTTTTTTTGTTTATTAATTAATAATCTTATAATTACAAATTTTATACTATTACCCTAACCGAGCACTAGCTACAATGGCTTTCGGCGCGTTATAGCGAAAACATTCCAGTGCCTCTTTTCTTAATCGAACCTACGACCCCCGCACTAATAAGCCAGCACGCTACCAACTAGCCTACCGCAATTGATTAATTGAAGGAAACGTTTGGTATCCGCATAGTTTCACGTTTTGAATCCGTTAATTGATCTCCAAGATCGTGCGAATTGCTGCCGCTGGACTATTTTCTGTGGGGATATGTGGAGTCGCTAGTCTACACCGGTAAACCCGAAGCGATTGAAAAAGTCAAACGTTGGAAAAAGTCATCGAAAATTGGACATCCAGATTAGACTACGTCCGAGACAGCCGTGACGGTCATATGTCAGAAGTCATAAATTATAAAGCCAGAAGATTATCTTTCGAAGAAAGTAAATTTCATATCAATTTAAAAAAATCATCTTTGTTTTATTCCATTTCAGAGTTCTATACCTATATAAAAAAAAAACACCCTTTACATAAAATTAATCAAATTTAATAAATGCTTTTTAATAACAGTTAATTACATCTAAAACAATAACCCTTATTAGTATCTAGTTTTCACTTAAATAGCGTTTTCATATGCGTAAAAACATCAGTTAATAAAAAACGAAACCGTTAAAGTGCCGACTTTTAGGAAAATTACCGTATATTTTAAAATTTGTTAATATTTTAGTTTGTTATTTATTGTTATATTTTTTATTGTTTATTTAATTATTGTTATATTTGATATTGCTAAAACTTTAATCCTCTTTAAATTTAAAGATCAATATCACATTGTCCCTGCGATTTTAAGGGGCCTAAATGTGCTTATTAATGCAATTCGTGTAGTTAACGTTTATGTCATCTATGCTGACGTTTCTTCATTTTAAAATATTATTGTTCTGAGAAACGTTACAAACGAAAGTCCATTTTAATTAGTCCAATACAATACTGGAATACAACTCTCATATATGGGCAGGGGCTCCACTGTTTATTCTGAAGCTTCTGGGCCATGTTCAGGTGAGGGCGGTGAAGCTTATCAATGACAGTAGTGTATCCAACTCTATTGATTCATTGAAGCATCGTCGGAATGTGGGTTGTGTGACACTTTTCTATCGATATTACCATGGGAGATGCTCATCTGAGATAAGTAAACTTATTCCACGAGCCCGAGTTTTTATTCGAAATACTCGCTTATCTAGTAGAGCACATCCGTTTGTAGTTGATTGTCCTGTGTTTCGCACAACGCATTACAGAGAAAATTCGTTTTTTAGTCGAACGATTCGTATGTGGAACAAATTTCCCGCAAAAGTCTTTCCTGTTACTTACAATTAAGAAAAATTTAAATCAAATATCCACAAACACTACTCCCTCTTTCCTCCTTCCCATACCCTATTTTCCTAATCAATACAATGCACTGCATGATTAGGGGGCATCCCCTAAGTATTGGTTAAATTATAAAAAAAAAAAAAATGTATAAAAAGAGAATGTTTCTTAGAAAAAAAAAATTGGTTTCGTCTTACTTTATTTCTATATTTAAAGCCACCGGTAACGAAGCATCGGGTGTTTAAGCTATTGAGGTTATAACAGTGGGTTTCCATACTACTCAGTGTCACTCAATCTGCTCTCATTTTATTTGTTCGTAAACTCGCACCGAGCAAATGATAACCTGTTGAAGAAATTTAAATTTTTTAATTAATTTGTATCATTTTTCTAAATAATAATTTAATAACATTTTTAATTATTTCAAATATTAATGATAAAATCAGCCAAACAAAGTTAAAATATTACTAATGACTAGAGAAAAACAAACACACTATAAATAGAAATCGTTCATGGTAAATTTCATTCTAACTCAACACACAGAGTAATGTGGGATTTAAAGTCACCCAATTCCTTTAACGTGTGAGTTAAATAGAAGATATTTACGATTAACACTAAATGACACGAAGAATGTTGATGAAGACCGTAGTGGGTCAGAAAATGCATTCCATTCATGCTAGTGTCTAATAACTTTTTCTGTGTTTTTTTCTAATAGTCAAAGTAAATTATCATATAAAAATTATAATTTTTCTGTTAATTTAGAGAAAAGTTTGTCATGATCTCAAACCGAACAAATAAAATCTCACACAATATTACTAATTTTTAATATAAAATAACAAAATGTAAGCAACATTAAAGTGATAAACAATTTCTTATCAACATGTTGCAATCATTTTTTAGTGTAAACAAAATGTTTTCATTTCCTTGTCCGAGTTCGGGGGAAGTGTAGTATCTCTATTTGTATATACTCTTTGGTTATAAGTGGTTTGAATAATGCTTTGAATATAAATAAATGCAACCGGAAATACAAATATTTTAATATTACTTTGGCAAATTTTTCAATTATCATTCTTTTTATTTTATGTATAATTTTTACTTTCCCTACTATTAAAAAACACTATTACTAAATAGGAAACAATCATTTTATTTTTCCTTAAACCAAGAAAAAAACACTATAAACGCAAAACAAAGTTGTTTGTAAAAAAATATTAAGTAAGTGAACTTTATACCGAAGTTATTTCCTTATTCAATTAAGAAATAAAACACTTATTGCCATCAACAATAGCAGCCACAAAAAAGTCAAATATGAACTATATAAACACAATTTATGGAGTTAGAAAAACGTTTAAAAACGTACAAGAAAAACATTGCGTACACCTATCCCTCTATTTACACAATTCTTTTTATAGGCGATTTCGTTTTTATGGCATTTTTTTTTTTTGTCTAAATCTAGGGAGATGGACATTGCCTCGACTTAGTAGCTGTAATAGAACAAAATAATTTATCACAAACGACTTTACTGATAAAAAAAGATTATGGTCAAAGAAATAAACTGCAGTTTCTTCTCAACTATAAGAATAGAAAATTTGTTGGGGAAATGTTTCGATGATTTTCTTAATTTTTTTTTTAATATTTAGATAAAATATTCTCTGTTTCTTGTAACAAATTAGATTCAAATATTGTTTCAACACACACGATAATGAAAAAAACTTTTGTGTTCAATATTACGAAAATGTATAAAGTCTTCAAAGTTTTTTGGTTTTTAATTATGATTTTTGAATTATAATTTGCACAATTTTTTTGAATAATTTGGAATTTAGAGACACAACATGGATCAAAATATAATTGAAACAGAAATAAAAATAAAAGAAAACAAAAACTAAAATTTTAGGTGTCAAAAATGCATATATTTTTTTTTTTTTACATTTGTGGCAGTTAAACTCTGCTACTTTTTTTTTACTAACAAAATTAAGTGAAATTAATGTGTAATTATAGTTCTGCACCGCAGTGTATAAGCTAGCATATATACGAGCGCGGATCACTAAGTCCGTGACTTTTCGAACTTCCCTCGTAGTTATATGAAACGCAACACCGCCCTCATCAAGTACCACCTGTTAATAGACTACTGTCAAATTTTGAGCAAGTTTCGTCATTTACTTTGCGTTTAACAGCTGTTAAAATCATACAACCTCGTGGATTTTTTTAAAAATAGAAAAAAGTGAATTTCGAGTGCTAATTAAACATTATTTTTTGCGAAGAAAACCGTCAATCATACCAAGGAGAAGCTTGATAAATACTATGGGGACTCTGCACCATCGATTTCAATGGTAAAAAAAGTGGCTTACTGACTTTCGTTGTGGTCGCACAAGTACAAATGACGCTGAACGTTCTGGACGGCCAATTGAGGTTAATACAGCCGAAATGGTCGAAAAAATCCACGATATGGTGTTGGCCGATCGAAGAGTAAAAGTGCGTGAGATTGTTGATGAAATAGGTAATTCATATGGCAGTGTGGTTTCGATTTTAAATGATCAGTTGGGTTTAAGAAAGCTGTCTGCAAGATGGGTGCCGCGTTTGCTCTCAATTGAAAATAAACGTAATCGCGTGACAACTTCAAAGGATTGTTTGAAGTTGTTTTACAGCAATTCGAACGAGTTTTTGCGTCGTTTTGTAACTATGGAAGAAACATGGATCCATTACAACACTTCTGAGACCAAGTAGCAGTCTAAACAATGGGTTTCTCCGGGTGAAAAGGCTCCGAAGAAGGCCGAGGTAAGTTTGTCGGCTAATAAGGTGATGGCAACAGTTTTTTGGGATGCACGCGGGATAATCCACATCGATTACCTTCAAAAAAAAAAAACAAAAAACGGGGTATATTATGCCATCTTATTGGACCGATTTACGAGGATTTAAAAAAAAAACGACCCCATATGGCCAAGAAATAAGTTCTTTTTCATCAAGATAATGCACGGATGCACACGTGTGCAGTCTCAATGGCAAAATTCCATGAATTGGGCTAAGAATTGGTCCTTATCAGAAATATTCTCCGGATTAAGCCCCCAGTGACTATTTCCAAACCTAAAGAAATGGCTCGGTGGAAAGAGATTTAGCTCCAATGATGATATTATTGATCAAACAAATGCCTATTTTATGGACCTCGAAAAATCCAATTTTTTGGAAGGGATACAAAAATTGAAGAAACGTTGGACTAAGTGTATTGTTCTAAAAGGATATTTATGTTGAAAAATATTTTTTTTTTTTTGCAAAAAAAAACTGTGTTTCATTCAAAAAGTCACGGACTTATTGAGCCGCCCTCGTAACTTGTAAACACGATAACACAATGTTAAACATAATATTTATTCTTGTTTTCAAGCTTCGCACGAGTTTATAAGAGAACGCTTATTGTTTTTAATTAATTTTATTTAAAATATAATTGACAACTGCACATACAAATAAGCACATCAAGTCATATAAATTGTAATCTTTTCAAATGAAGTAAAGTTTTCCAATCGAGAAAATTTGCAATTGATATGGAAATACTCATTTGTTATTAAAGAAGTTATAAATTAATTAAAGATTTCATTAACATTTTTAAATAATAATGCGGATATTCAAACTAAAATTAAGATATTTGTGTTATTTAATATTTGATTTATAATATTAACATATGTTTATAATATTCAACATGTCCAAATCAAAATTCAAGTTTTAATACAAAATTGGCAAATCTGTAGTTTTAAGTAAGAACTGACTTCATATCGTGAGTTTTTCGCTTTTTTGAAAAAAAAATTGTATGTACCATTTATTATTGTACGCAACATTGTATTAAGCCATATATAATAATATATGAAATAAGGCTAATTAATATATATCATATGTAGTTTTATATGCCATATCATTTCAATATATATTTACATATTAATATGTATGGTGTCATATAAAAAAAATTTCGATAAACAAAATCCAAGTTGGCAACCCTTGCGATAAAACGTACTTTTTTTCTGTGCTAAAATAGATCTTAATAAATTGTTAAATTTTATATTAAAAACTGCATAACAATTGTTGCAAATTTGTAAACAAATAAAGTGTATCATACGGTATTCAAATAAAGTGAAAGATGTCTAAAAAAACAGCTCGTCGCAGTATGGCAAATAAAAAAATATTAAATTGTGTTATTTGCGAATATGAAATTAAAGAAGAGTCTGATAACTTTATTGAGTGTGATAAATTCGGGAAAAACTTTCACTCTCAATGTACAAAATTGAGTAAAAGAGAATTTGAGAGACTTTTAAAGAATGAAAATGAACTGTTCATCTGTCACTTGTGTAAAGAAGGAGGGGGAGATATAAGAAAGGAACTTAACACAATAAAAACAGAACTGAAAAAGCTAGAAAAACTAGAGAAATTGGATCAGCTGACTGAGTCGATCAATTTTATGTCAGCTAAGTTCGATGAGGTTTTTAAAGACGTTGCAAAAAATAAGAAGAAGATTACAGAAATACAAAAAGAAAATAAAAAATTGAAAGCTGAAGTACAAACCCTTAAAACTTCAGTGAAAATATTAAATGATAACAGAGTCAAAAATGATTGTGTTATAAGCAATTTGAAAGTTGATGATAAAGTTAATGCTATGGAGGCTGTTGTTAATTTGTCTAAAGATGTTGGTATTGTTTTCGAAACAAATGCTTTTGATGCAGCTTATTTTCTTAAAACAAAAAAACAATCTGAGGATGGGAAAAAAACTGTGGTAGTAAAATTTGCATCTAAAATGCATAAGGAGAAATTTATGTCATCCAAATCTAAATTGAAAGAAAATGAAAATACGAAGGAGGTGTATGTGCATGATTTTCACAGCAAGGAGACTTTAAACCTATTCTATTATGCAAAATCGTTAAAGTCAATTGGTTTTCAACATATTTATGCCAGGGATGGAAGAGTTTATTGCAAAAAGAGTGATCTGGGAAAACAACAACTGATCAGATGTGAGGATGATGTGGATCAAATGTTATTGGAAGCAACAACTAATAAACATTATAAAAGAAGATCTATGGTAAACAATAGAGAATTATATACTGTTAATACGAGTGATGATGATGGCGATGATGGTGCAGCTTATGTGTCCCCCTAAAAAGGATATGTATTTGTTATTATTTTGTTTTATATTTTTTCTTTTTTAACTTTTTATGATTAAAAATCAATATTTTAAACAGTTTTCAAATTTTAAAAATTATATTTGTAAACTGAATTCAAATTTTTTTAATATAATAAGCTTTAACATTAGAAGCGTTTCGTCTATTGGAAAATTCGATCAATTTAAAGAATTAATTGCTAGCTTACCGAAGTTGCCAGATGTAATTACAATTCAAGAAACATGGTTTTGTAATGACATTACACAAATTTACGAAATTCCCGGGTTTACTAATGTTCATTGTTGTAGAGAGGATGGTTATGGTGGCACATCGTTATATGTTAATAAAAACATTCATTATAATGTAGATATTTGCAAAAGTGAGAAATTTGTAGAACGCATAATTGTTACTTTTTGCAATTTTAAAGTTGATCATAAACCTTTAAAACTTTTTTCGTTTTATCGTTCCCCAAAATGCAACGTAAATGAATTTATAAACATTGTTGATTCTGTTTTAAGTGTCCATGCTCGTAATCCAATTATTATAGTTGGTGATTCAAATGTAGATTTTTTTCAAAATACTCATTACAGTGATTTGCTTACAATGTTTCAAAATTATGATTGTGATAGTGCTCACAGTTTGATAACGAGGCCCCAGAGTAAAACCAGTATTGATCAGGTGTTCAGCAACTTTGCGAATAAAATTTATTTTGATTCGGTTGAATGCAATCTGTCAGATCATAATATAGTCTGTTGCAAGTTTGAAAGTAATGTAATGAATGCTAAATATACAGAGATAACGAGGACTTATTGTGATTATACGAAAGCAAGAGAAATCCTGCAAAATAGTTTACCAACTAACTATTCTTTAATTGATGCCTCAGAATTAACGAATATTTTGGTTTCTTGCATGAAAAATGCTTTAAATGATTCAACGACAGTAAGTAAATGTAAAAAACAGTTAAGGTTTGAACTTACTCCATGGATTAACAAGAATCTTCAAGAATTAATTCAATTAAAAGAGAAAATATTAAGAAAAAGAAGGAAGTCTAAAAACAAACAGGGCTTAGAAGATTTTTTGAAGCGAATAAGTAGAGTTATAAAAATTGCTACCAAAAAATGTAGAGATAGTTATTATTCTGACAGTTTATCTAATATTGGAAATGACCCAAAAAAATCTTGGAAATTCATAAATACAACTCTCGGCCGAAAGAAAAATAATGAGATTCACCTTTATGATGCTCAGGGGCAAAAAATAACAAGTGATCAAGCTAAAGTTGATTGTTTTAATAACTTTTTTCTAACAACCGTGAAGAACCTCAAAAGAGGAATTGAAATATATCCTGGTGACAATTGTAACTTGTTGAGGACGCTTTCCCACTCGCCGAATCGCTTTACCATTAATAACATTAATTGTAGTGTAGTGATTGAGGTAATATTGGGTATGAATGCTAATAAAAGTCCGGGCTACGATAATATTTCACCGAAATTTGTCAAGGAATGTCGAGAGGAAATTGCTCCAATTTTATGCGATATTTTTAACAAAATGATTAATAACTCAGTTTATCCTGATACCTTAAAAGTTCACAAATTAGTGCCAATAGCAAAGGAAATAAATGTTTCTACTGTAGATAAATATCGGCCAATTGCCGTTCTATCTCCAATTGATAAAATTTTTGAGAAAATATTGTATGATAAACTGTTAGTGTGCCTGGAAGAAAATAATTTTTTGTATAATTTTCAATTTGGATTTAGACGAGGATGTGGTACAGAAGATGCTGTTCTTAACCTTGTTAAAAATGTTTGTAAGGGTCTAGATGATGGTTTTTCTGGAGTTGCTGGTATATTTTTTGATTTCACTAAAGCTTTCGACCTTGTAGATCATCAAATAATGCTGGAAAAGTTAAAGTATTATGGTATTCAAGGTCGTGAGCTTTTATTGTTTGAAAATTACTTTAAAAATAGAAGACAATATGTAAATATAAACAATTCAAAAAGTGTGCCGAATATGGTGTGCCGCAGGGAAGTGGACTGGGCCCTCTATTATTCTCAATTTATTTAAATGATATTAAAAACCTGAACTTAAGTGGGCAGCTGTGTATGTTTGCTGATGATGTGTGTGTATTGTATCCATATAAGCATGATTTGGTACTTAAAACCCAAATTGAAAGGGATGCATCATTTATTTTTAAATTTGCGAGATTAAATCGATTACTGCTGAATCCTGGTAAAACTAATCTTATTCGCTTTAGACCACATTCTTTGAGTAGTAATAATAACTTTAATGTATATGTTGATGGAAAAATAGTGCACGAAACCCATTCAATAAGGTATTTAGGAATTATTCTTCAAAGTAATTTATCGTGGGATCTGCACATCAGTGATGTGAAAAAAAAGATAGCTCCGGCAATCGGAATTTTATATAAATTAAGGAACAAATTGGAAAAAAGATCAAAACTGATGATATATCAATCCTTGATTAAATCTCATTTGAATTACTTGGCTATAACATATGCTTACAATAAAAACAATGTTTCACTTAAATCGCTTCAATGCATGCAAAACAAAGCATTAAAAATTGTATACAATTTACCATTGTTGTATTCAACTATTTCATTATATAAAGAAATATGCAAAACAATATTACCAATTTATGGGTTACATGAATATCAAGTTTTAATGTTTGTTTTTAAATGTATTAATAATATTGGTTACCATACTATACCTTTCATGCAAAATCAAATAAATTTCAATACGCGGAACAGAACGAATTTAAGAATTCCTAGATGCAGGTTAGAAACAACCAAACAGAGAATTGATTATATTGGTGGAATTAAATATAACAATTTGCCTACAGCTTTAAAATTAATTGATCGAGTTTCCATTTTTAAAACGTCTTGCAAAGAATTCTTATATAATACAATTGAAACGCTTTTGATATAATTTTTCTCTCTCTCTCTTTTTATTAATTACAATTGTAATATATTATATAAGCTACTCTTAAAAAAATTTTATTTGTACATTTAAATTGTGAGTTATTTGCCAACTTGCCTCAATAATGCCTTCGTGGCGCTGAGGCCAAATTGAAATTTGTAAAATAAAATTTGTCCAAATAAAATAAGCAGCTACATTGATGTTGTAGTTGTAAAAATACAAAAAAAAAAAAAAAAAAACTATATATGAACATATATACATTCACATATATCCATATTTAGCTACATTAAAGTTTATGTTTTGATATAACATTGCATTAAATAAGATATGATTGTATATGAACATTTTTACTCTGGTATATACAAAGAAATTTTTACAAAAAACTTTAATTTTGTACACATATTATGGTTATTTCGATTTACACAATTTTTCATATGGAAATATTCGAATTCGATTTACAAGACTTTTTCAAAAACTTATATATTTTGTATATCGAGGGATATGTTTATAAACAGCAGAAGTTAAGGATAAGTAGGTACTTCAAAAACAACAACAAAAAACTAATCATCAGCTAAAATCATGACATTCAAAAAAAAAAAGTGGGTACTTGGATTGTGTTTATTCACTTTTCATTTATTCACTCACTTCACTTGCTTACTCACATGCATGCATGTACTTGTTAAACAAAAGCCTTGCAGGTGCACCAACAACCATTTAGCCATCCATCCAGCCATTCAACCAACTATGTAAGAAAAAAGGCGTTCACTTTTTTCCTAATAAACTACAAACCCAACTGAAGTAATAACACTTTCTATATAATTTCAACAGAATTTAATAAAATTGTTATTGTTTTCGTTAGTTTTTTCATTTAAGGCAAATGAAATTAACTGAAACAATAGTTTCAAATTGTTGCTCAAAAAAGCCAAATTGTAATGGCAAATTGTTTTTGAAATTGTAACAACCCGGTTAAAAATAAAAGTATATGAATCCATTTATGAATATATCTGAACTCATTCATGCGCATACATGAAGTCATTTAAGGTCATATATGTCCATATACCACCATATAGGATTCATATAAGAGTTTATAAGTGATCGTACATGTAAATAGTACCTCTATTTTCGTTAATGCACATATATGACAATGTATGGCAATGAATAGACATGTATGATTATATATGTAAATATTAGCTCAATTTTCGTTAATGCACATAACTGACCATGGCTGGAATATTTAACATGAAGTCATTTAAGGTCATATATGTCCATATACCACCATAGAAATCATAAGAGTGATCATACTTGTAAATACTACCTCTGTTTTCGTTAATGTACATATATGACCATGTTTGGAAATAAATGGGCATGTATGATTTTATATGTTAATATTACCTCAATTTTCGTTTATGTACATATATGAAAATGTATGGAAATTAATGGACATGTATGATTATGTATGTAAATATTACTTCAATTTTCGTTAATGCACACACATGAACACTATGACTCATGTATGAATGCATGTGGACATGTATGAAGCATTAGGGTGGTCCTTATTTTTCAACGTGGGGGCTGCCCTCTCTCAAAATATTTGTTTGGGTACAGAAATTCACCATGCAAAAAATTAGAGTTCTAGCATAGCGGGAAGATGTCCCGCACCGCCCTTGAAAATCGGGCCCCTTGGAAAAATGGGCATAAATTAAAAAAAAATTACAAATTTTTTTTCTTCAAAATTGAAAAAATATAAAATAATTTTTGTGTTGGGTTTAATCATAACTACTCAGATAAAAAATATTACTTTCCCAGAAAATCGCTAACTTACCCTAACTTTGTGTCAAAAAAATTAATAAATATTTTAGGGGTACCTCAAAGTGACTTTTTTGCATTTTTGAAAATTTTATTCAACAAAAATCAAAAACCTAGTGTTTGCTGTCAAGTATTTTATTAAACACATCTCAAGTATTAAATAAGCCAAGTATTACGGATAGCCGTTGGCAAATATTTTTGTTAGAGCATTTTGATTCTAGCGGATTTCAACGTTTTTTTTAAATTTGTATAGACTTTTTTTTTTAACAAGATTTTTGTAATATTTCATCAATGTTATTGTGTATGCTATTTTATATAATTGTAATAACGTTATTTTAAAGTATTATTTTTCGTGTTCATAGTTAACCTGTGTTTTCATGGGGTCACAATTGACACTCGTATTTTAAAGAGTCAAATATCACAAAGATGACAAAATAAATTTTTGTTTATGTTTCTAATTGTAATTTATTTACATTTTAAAATAAATTAAAATTAATTATTTAGTATAAATTCAGATATTTGTATTCATATTAAAATTGATTTTTTTGTACATATTCAGGAGTATTTTCGAAAAACGTATTTTTAATTTAATAGTGTAAGTTTTTTTCCCTCAAAATTATTATTATGGAAAAGTTTTAAGTTCTAATTTTTACTAAATTGACCTACTCGAAGACTAGAAATGGTTAACGAAATTTTTTTAGAATAAATATAAATTGAATTATTCCTTTCTTTATTTTATTTATAAATTTGCCACAAAGCTGCATTTTTCTTACGTGGGTCATATTTGACCCCAGGTTAACATGGGTTAAATATCAACAGAAAATATAGTATTTTAAAATAAAGTTATTACAATCATATAAAAGAGCATATACAATAATATTGATGAAATATTATTAAAACCTTGTTTTAAAGTAAAAATGTATAAAAATAAAAAAAAAAACCTAGAAATCCCCGAGAATCAAAATGCCCTAAAAAAAAAATTGCCGACGGATATCCGTAATACTTGGCTTATTTAATACTTGATATGTGCCTAATGAAATACTTGACAGCAAACACTAGGATTGTGATTTTTGTTGAATAAAATTTTCAAAAATGCAAAAAAATCACTTTGAGGTACCCCCAAAATATTTATTAATTTTTCTGACACAAAGTTAGGGTAAGTTAGCGATTTTCTGGGAAAGTATTATTTTTTGTCTGAGTAGTTATGATTAAACCCAACACAAAAATTATTTTATATTTTTTTAATTTTGAAGAAAAAAAATTTGTAATTTTTTTTTAAATTATGCCCATTTTTCCAAGGGGCCCGATTTTCAAGGGCGATGCGGGACATCTTCCCGTTATGCTAAAACTCTAAATTTTTGCGCGGCGTATTTTGGCACCCTAACAAATATTTTTAGGGGGGGGGGGGGTACAGTCAAAATCTCGTTTTTATTTTTCGCCCATACAACGAAAGACCACCCTAATGAAGCATATGTGCTCATGTATCCACCCATATATGTCGATTTTTAACCGGGAAGGAAAATTTTATTTATGTGGAAAAAATGTGATATATACACTGATAAAAAAAAAGAATTAAATGTATTGTAAATTTTTTTTTGTTTTTATCAGTTTCACAAATTCGGTGATTAGGATCACAGTTTTACCTCATTTTCGGAACTAAAAGCAAAACCTATTAAATCTCAGAGACGGGTTTCCTAACTATCCTTAAAAGACTGTTCAGTGACATGTCAGTTTATATTTAATTAAATATCATATCATACACACAGAAAAGTGAAGTGCCAACCGAACTGAAAAGTGTATTTTGGTGGCTAAAACCAATAAATTCGGTTAGTACAACCATATTCAAATGTGATGTCTGAATTTTTTGACTGTTTAACTTGAGTGGAAACTAAACGCGAAAAATCTCATAATTATCGTATTTTCTGCAAAGAATTCTTTCCTACTTACACTCATTTAAATGAGTACAATTTGGTTTCGCTCTCACTTAATCGTAATTCATGTGAATCAAGCAAAATTCTGCTCACGTGCCCATCTCTTATTCAAATTTCAAATAAAATCCGATGCAGAACTGTCAAACAGCTTAAACAATTATTAGTTTTCTTCAATGGGTATACATTATACATGATCATACATGTAAATGAAGGGTCCGCCATCTAACGTTTTTTTTTCAACTAGTGCTTATTTCGTCAATGGTAACACTTAGCTCATGTCTGATTTGACAGATAATTAGTTTTATCCTTCCGCTGAACGAATATGGTTGTGTATATGCTTGAACAACGCTGGGAAATATTGCGACATTACTTTGAAAATCATGGTAATGTTGCAGAATGTGTGCGAAAATGAATGATGCCGATTTTGCCAAAAAAATCATCTTTTCAGATGAAGCTCATTTTGATCTTGGCGGGTATGTAAACAAGCAAAATTGTCGCATTTGGGGCACAGAAAACCCTCACGCATACATTGATAAGCCGATACACCCAAAACGAGTCACTGTTTGGTGCGGATTTTGGTCCAGAGGCATAATTGGGCCATAATTAAACCTATCGTGTAGGCTACTGCATGGCCAGCCGAGGCAGCCATTTGAATGAAATTATTTTCCATTATTAACCGGAAGGATTGAACTTTCAAATAAAAAAAGAAATTTGAGAAAATATTCAGTAGTTTTTTTTTTATAGCATTTTCAAAAAAAAAAAAGGTTATTTGGCGGACCCTTTATTACCTCAAATTTAGCTAAAGCACATGTAGGGAGATATATTTAAGCATGTATGGATATTTATATATCCATATAGGGACATGCATGCATGTTTATGAGCAAATACACACACAGAATAAATTAGTTAGAATTAGGTTGAATATATGAAAAATTATTTGCTTAGCAATTAATTTAATACCGATTATATAATTTTCTTAATCAGTACTGTTAAAGTATTCCTAATAACTAATTTTCAATATTCGCTGCTTAACAAAATGTCAAGTCAAAAATAAAAAATACGCAAATTTATTTTAGATTAAAAATAAAAATTATTACAACACAATCCACTTTAATAAGAAAAAAATTAAATAATCCAGAACTAAGTGCTTTCGGAGTTGATTAAAAAAAAAACACATAAAATTTAGGAAATGCATGAAATCTTTATTTGAGTCGATAGAACGATCTATATAATTCAATATTTAAAGATGATTTCATATAAATGTTGACTGCGACTACGCCTCAAATAGTTCATACGCTGGGTCCAATTTTGGCATACTTTCTCCAACATATCGGCCAGTATCTCACGAATAAATTCATCAATATTGGCTTCCAGTAAGTCAACCGTTGCGGGCTTGTCTCTATAGACAAGGCGTTAAATCGCACGATATAGGCGGCCAATTGACCGGTCCCAAACGCGAAATAAACTGTTCACCGAACCCGCCTCCCAATTGGACCATTGTTTCGAGTACTGTCTGGCATGTTGCACTGTCTTGTTAAAACCATGTGTCACCCAGGTCCAGCTCTTCCATTTTGGGTAGAAAAAAAATTTTAATCATCGCACGGTAGCGCTCGCCATTCACAGTAACGTTCCTGCCTTCGTCGTCTTTAAAAAAGTACGGTCCAATGATGCTTATTCACGTATCCATTTAACCAGAAATGAGCTTCGTCGCTAAACACAATTTTCCGATAAAAAAGTGGACCTTCATCCAACTTTGCCAGCTCCCATTCACCAAAATTTGCCTTTTGGTAGGCCGTGTGACTTCAATTCTTGCACCAGCTGTATTTTAAAAGTTTCTATACCCAAATCCTTCAGCAAAATTGTGGAGTAACAGGGGCCTAATTGCTGCAAACGGCGACGAATCTATAATTCACGGTCATCAACAACACTGGCGGATACAGCTGCGATATTTTCCTCTGTCCATACTCTACGCATGCGTGTTGGTGGTTTAATGTCGAATATTATAAATTTGGTGCGAAATTTAGTCACAAGATTGCGAAGAGCCGCCTCAGAAGGTCGCCCAAACTGACCATAAGTTGGAAGAAGTGTACGAAGCTAATTTTTTTTTATCGAGCATGACTTTTGATAATAAATTTCAATAATCTGCAAGCGTTATTAGTTTGTAAGTCGATTTAGGGTTAAATAATGGACCAAGCTGAACATGTTTAACAGTAACATGTTACACGAAAACAGCTGAGCTGCCAAAAAAGTTTAATTCTGAAGTTCGCATAAATATGTTTGCTCTTATATATTTAGGTGAAATAATCTGGACAGCAGACCTATTTGAAATCAAAAGTCCTTTGCAAATGAAAATCAAATTAAAAGCTTGAAAATATGATGGAGTTCATCCAATATTTCATTGAAATGCTCAAGAAGAATATTCCAAAACTTAGAAATCTTTGTGCTTCATTCAATATTTATTAAAGTAACTCTTTTTTAACATAATTATTTTTTTAGGTTATATTTTATATTAATATTTTTGTAATTTGTACTGAACTGAAATTGAAAACAGTGTTTTAATAATTTCAATAGTAATTATAAAAAAAAATTCGGTCGAATCTACTGAATATGTAACCGAATAATGTGGTAATACCTGTAACTACCAAAATTCGGTTGGCACAACGAATTTGTTCTCTGTGTGTACAAACATACAAAGAACCTTTATGTATCCATATATGAACATTTTTAGCTGCGAAATAAAATTAAATTTTTCATAAAATTTTATGAAAAACTGTCGCAAATTAATTAAGTTACAATGGACCACTTCCAGTGACAATTCATAGATCTAATGCAAAAATTTGATTGAGATTATACATATAATTCTCTCAGTGTATAATGAACACTACCAATTTCAAATATTAAATCATTATAATAACAGCGTAATAGCAATAAATTTTACTTTCTTTAAAACGAAATGTTTTATAATTTGAAACAAAGTTTCATAATAGAGAAAAAAACATTGTTTTTTTTTATAAAGTATTTAACTACGTAGTTTTTCACATTATACGATTGCAATTTATTTTACAAATAAGATACTGATTCTTTAGGATTATTTGTGCATTACCTTGTATAAAGGCCATTTTAAAAGTTTTTATCTTTCTATTGTTTTTTTGCACACTGTTTACTTATTGTCTGTCTTCAATTATTAATGGCTTATGAGCCCAATGCGACTTTGAACTTTGCAGATACAAATAGTCAAAGTCATTGCGCATGTTGAAGTTGCTTAGCTCGCCTAAACAACAACTTCCAATTTTAATGTGGCTATGGCCACTTTTATTGGTAACAAAATGTTAACTGGTTTTTATGTTTTTCATGCACTTGTATCAGTTTATTATTTTTTTTTTTTTTGTATTAGAAACTGATTATTAAGCACACAGATTATGATTTAAAAGTGTTCAAGAGGAGAAATATGGCGTAATTTTCTTTAGCCTTCTTTTTGTGATAATTTAGGTGAAAGAAGGAAGGAACTAACAGCTGTGAATAGAAAATAAAGTGTGAATATTAAAAAAAGTGTTTGAAAATGTGTCAACTAAGATTTAGAAAGTTAACAAATGATAAGTACTTTATCAACTAAAAAAGAGGTACTTTTTTGTTTAAGTTTCTAAGACCATTGTCATATGGAAACCCTTGTTAATTGATAAAAAAAAAGTAAAAGCAAATATGCATTTATGCATATTTCGAAACTATTTTCGTGAGCCGATTAGAGATTATTATTGTCGATTATTATGTGTCCACTTAGGACACATAATAAAAGCTTTTATTTTGAAATATATATCCCAGTGTAGAAATGGTAGGGATATATCACTATTTTTTGGACTACCAGTTATGACATCAACTTACTCTTTGCAATAATTTAGAATATATAATAAAGGGTCCGCCATCTAATGTTTTTTTTTCAACTAGTGCTTATTTTGTGAATGGTAACACTTAGCTCATGTCTGATTTGACAGATAATTAGTTTTATCCTTCCGCTGAACGAATATGGTTGTGTATACGCTTGAACAACGCTAGGAAATATTGCGACATTACTTTGAAAATCATGGTAATGTTGCAGAATGTGTGCGAAAATTGCCATTTTTCTTCGAAAATGAGCAAGGAGTGGCCGTTACAGTCAATGGCGATCGTTATCGGGCCATGTTGAATGAATTTTTGTTCACAAAAATTGAAGAGGAGGATATTAGCAACATTTGGTTTCAACAGGACGGAACAGGAAGCCATTGGTGAAATACAGCTGCACACAATCGATAATGTGCTTAAAAATTGGACCGATCGTGTAGGCTACTGCATGGCCAGCCGAGGCAGAGATTTGAATGAAACTATTTTCCATTATTAACCGGTAGGATTGTACTTTCAAATAAAAAAAGAAATTTGAAAAAATATTCAGTAGTTTTTTTTTTATAGCATTTTCAAAAAAAAAAAAAGTTATTTGGCGGACCCTTTAATAACTTCATAAGAACTATTTAATATTTTATTATTTTAAAACAAAAATAATGCATTACCCATTATGAATTATTTTTTTTTTATCAATATTTGAAATATAAAGTAATTATCTGAACATATTTTGAAAATCTATCTCATTATTTTTTCAACTCTAGTAAGGATATGATAAGAACCCGACTAAAAAAATTTATATATGTTCTTTTTCATCTTAAAATATATTATAATATGATGTGAGTGTTTCAAGTTTAACCGTACGATGCATACCCAACTTTTTCTACGAGAACACACACCCGGGATACGTTTGTACCTACAAGCTTATTTTGGCTTTTTCTAATGTTTAAATGGTTCAATTTCACTATTTTTTAAATGCGTTTTAGTTTTTGTTTCAAGCAAATATTCTACCTGCTTCAAGAGATATAGGCAAAAAGGTCACGGGGATAGGATAGCCAAATATTGTGTGTGTTTACGTAGTTATTGACTTTGAAAGATCGTAGCTCTGGAACTACTGATTATCAAATAACCTTTAAAAGATAAGAAATTACTTATATTTCCTAGATCCGAAATCTCTATGCCCTAAGTGAAGACGTTCCTAAGTTACAGTATTGTAAAGTTGCAAGTAGATACATTTGTACCCCGGTGTGTGCTCCAGGGTTAAGATCATTTGTTTTTTGTTAATCCAAAAACCGTGCAATGTTTTTTTATTAATTAAAGATTTTTTAACAAAACTTTACGATATTAGAAGCAGTAAATTTTAATGTTGTTTTTAGAATGTACTAAACTAATAACCAAGTGCAGTGTTATTTTAACGTCATATAGACAGTCGCAATTAATGTTTAATTAATATGCATTTGACAAATTTAATTTAGAAATGTTGAGGCTAAGAAGAAGAATAAACGTTTTTCTCTAAAAACTATAAATACTATTAGTTTTTAATTCAGACTAGACTAGTTTCTGCCTCTTTTTGATGGACAGGCGTCATCATTTCATTTTCCATTTAAATTGTATTATTATTTGTGTCTAATTGTCAAATTGTCTCTATATGATAAATTTATTCAACAACGTGCTGCTGTAAGAATCAAACCTGCGTTTCGTTTTACATTACAAACGTAACAATACCAAGCGCTCTGTCTAACGTGTAGTGCGAGTGCATGTGGCATTAGAAATCAGTTTATCTATACCACGGTCAGTGATTGCACAGAAAATTTCATATAGACGCAATCGAACGAAAAAAAAAAAAAAAATGTCACTGACGAAGGTTCGATACCAGAAACTGCGCAGTCTGATTCAGAAAATTGAAAATTTACAATGTACACTTAGGAAATTATGTTGGTAAAGACGACAGCAATTGCAGTCAAAAACAAATGAAATTTCATTTAAAAAAAGGACGACTTACATTTCATTAAATTCAACTAACATTGTCATTTGTTTTTTAATGTTCAAAAAATGACTAACAATTGTAGTAAAAATGAACCACATGGTAGTAACAAATAAACCAAAATTTTTTTTTTTTTTTTTTTTAAATAACAAAAAACAACTGTAAAAAATTAATGTAAAATCATAAAACAGTCATTTGATGTGAGTTGTTTTTTTAAATGAACTACAAGGTTAGTTAAAAATTTTATTTGTTCTACAAATGACTTACATTTACATTAAAAATAATGAAACTGTATTACAACCCAAACAACTACAAATTTTTAAAGCAGAAGTTCCCTGAGTGTAGTTATGATTTTTAGAAAATACAATTATTCTTCTCTACCACGCCTTTCACAATTAAAAATTAAATAAAATTGCTTATTAATTTTAGTATTATACTATTACCCTAACCGAGCACTAGCTACTATGGCTTTCGGCGCGCTGTAGCGAAAACAGACCAGTGCCTCTGGTGGGAATCGAACTCACGACCCCCGCACTAATAAGCCAGCACGCTACCAACTAGCCTACCGGGGCGCACATAGCTATTCTTATTTTAAAAATATTTACCAAAAAAAAAAAACTGCTAATTTTACAGCTATTCTTGCATTGTTATTTTTAACTTCTTTTCAGTAGTTTAACAAATAATTTGACTAACTTTTTCCATTAGTATAGACATATTAATCCAACGTGACGTCTTGGGCAAAAATAACAATTTTCAAGTGTTGAAAGAGGTATAAAAAAAATGTTAATTATCTTAACACTAAGATTCGTTAGAAAAAAGTAAATGACATTTAATTGCAAAATGTTTTATTTTAATACAAATTCAAAATATTACTTTATAGCATAAAAATTTATACAAAGATTCTTAAAATAATTAAAATTAATTTTATTAACTTCTAAAAGTATTTTGTTTGCCACAATTTCCATAAAACATCATCACCATACGAAATTTATAAACACAAGCCAATTGTAACTCACTAACTTACTAACATTTCTAGACTATAATTTGAATTTTCATTTACTGTTTTTACACGACTTAATGTCTGTCTAACTTTGAGTCTGCCTGATTTCCTTTCTACTGAATGTTGTTTCTATGTATTTTTTTTTCCATATTTATTTCTACATAAAACTTGGCTCTCATTGAGTAAATGTATGAATTGTGCAATCATTTTGGTATACTAGCATCCGTTCATCCTATGGCGCCAAACTCCCAAATTGGCGAAGAAACAAATTGTAAAAATGTGCAAGGAAAAATTGAGCTCTTTTTTTTTTTTTAGTCCAAGTTACACTAACTGCTATTTGGTTATGCTTCATTTGTTTTGATACAATTTGGCGTTAGTGCAAAAAAAAAAAAAAAATTAAAATGGAATGTTTTCCTCCTTTAAATAAATATTTCCAAATCATATAAATTCAAATGCAAGTTATACATTGACTAGCATTTAGTTGTAAACCACAAAAGGGATAAAGTTGCAGTTTATTAATAAACAACGAAACAATTAAATAAAGAAAAAGACGAAAAGTGTTAAATAAATTTAAATATACAAAAAATGATATTAGAAAATTGGGTAAGAATTTAAGCAAAAGAAAAAAAAAAATGTTTTTAATAAAAGACATCAAAAGTAATAAAAAGTGTTAAAAATTGTTCAAGTAGCAATAAATTTTGTTTTCATAAACTTCAAAAAGATACTAAAAATTATTTGAAATTTACTACTGTGTTTGTAATATTGTATGATATTGCCATAATAAACATAAATCTTGGTTGTTATCATTATCATCACCATGTTCCTGTACATTAGAGTACTCATGAAACATATAAAAAATGCTAAACTGATTTTTTTTGCGCTCCCCGCGCATTTTTTGATGAATTGTATATAAAATATAAAATCTGCCAAAAACTGGACTTCTATCGTGTAAATCAGTCAGTCTGTTTTGAATGACACAAACCGCCAAAATTTTTGCTCATGGTGCCAAAACATAAAAAATTAATATATTGGTGCTTTTGTAATTTATCGTTGAAGCTTTTGAGGCTTTTTAATCAATCTCGTTTAAACACCAGTACTTTGTTTAAAATGGCCTAAAACTGCAATAAACCCCATCTAAAACTCTAATCTTTAATAGTCTTAATGAAATTACAATAAAATGTCACTTTTCAATACATTTTAAATGGTTTTTTTTTGTGTTAAATTGATACTGAAAACTAATTTTCACCATTTGACAGATATTTTCGCAAATGTACACTGAGAGAATTATCTGCATGGTATTTCATGTTAGAGGAATGTGTTGTACCATTATTCAGAATATTTTATAGGTAAAATGTACTCGTACAGTTTAATAAAATATTCGTTGTTTTGCCGAAACAAAATATTTCGTAAAATGAACCCATGCCATTTAGTAAATTTTTAGTATATTTTATTTGTAATAATCACTATACTTTTGCTTTTCTACGAAACATTTTATGTACAACTAAAACTAAGATATATATCGCTCTTTTACTGTAATAACGTCATAAATCAAAAATTTTGATTTTGTTGAAAACGAGTTTAAAGTTTTCAATTTACTCCCATCTTGAAGAGAATAATAAGGACATAATTTCTTTCAAGATGTCAGTATACAATATATCAATACGATTTGTTTTACACAATATGATACGTGATATAACGAATAATTCTGCGTCATTAACTCAAAAATCATGTTTTTTGATTTATGACGTTCTTGCAGTAAATGAGCGATATGTTAAATAAACGAAAAAATTTCTAGATTTACGAAATATTTCGTTGATTTGAGGAAACAACATATTTTGTAAAATTAAGGAGTTTTGGGTTTTCAATTAAAATAAAGATCTTTTATTTTCCAGAAATCTTGCAAGTAAAGCAAACATATTCACTTATAATAGAAGATGTTAGGAACTGCTCGGAACTTTAAAGTACCTAAATATTGTCTTCGATTTCTATACAAAATATAAAAATGTTTAAATTAAACATTTTATAATCAGTTAGAATAATACTCACGGTGATTTGTTTTATATAGCACTAGCTGACCCGGCAAACGTTGTTCTGCCTTTAAATTTTATTTGCATTAATTAGCTGACCCGGCAGACGTTGTCCTGCTTATAATTTTATTTATGGCTAATAACTTTTCTAAAAATAGAGAGTTTAATTAACCACAGATATTTTCATATAAATTTAACATTCATTATTGTAGTTATCACTAAACTTTGGTTACATTAAACTTTTACACAAAATGGGGCGTGAAAGGGGGTGTGGCACATGTAACGTTTATATCTAAAAAAAATGTGTTTGCAGTTAAATCAAATGCAATGAGTAAATATTTTTAACAGTTAAAAATTAACTGTCGCTTACTACGACTCAAATTCGGTTATTACGAATTTCAGTTGGTTGGCATAATTTAAAATTAGTGTTCACACGAAAATTCGGTTAATCCAACTGAATTTTAGTTGCAACACCCAAAATATTTATTCTGAAATCTAATGCAAATATCGTTGTACTAACTGAATTTACCATTAAAATACACTTTTTTTTACCATTAAAACAAAAATACACTTTTTAATTCGGTTGCCACTTTATTTCTCTGTGTGTACCTACCATTGATCTTATTTTTTTTTGGCCACGCTGATTTTAATGGCATACCCAGTTTTTGCACTTGTTTTTCGCAAATTTTCGTCAAAGTTTTGCATGTTTTTACGCAGTTTTTATACATCAAATTTTAAAAATCGAATATTTTTTCTTTGTTTTTTATGGTAAATAAATAAAATTTAGTTAATGAATTTCCGCATTTTTCACAGTTTCAACTATATTTTACTATTTTACATAATTTACTATTCGATCAAAACATTATTGTGCATAAGGAAAAAGAAAAGTCGGACCAATTATTTCTTGTAAAAAAAGAAAAAAAAAATAAATTGTAGTTCATTAGAAAACGCAAAATTTTCCTAAAATGTATATGACAGCATAACGAAAAAGGTAAATAGCTTAATAAATGATGTTCACCAAAATTCAGCCAGAATGTACACTCAAAAAAATAAGTTAGTAAAAAAGTTAGTAAACATCTTGTAAATCAGGTTTACTATTTTTCAGTAAATTTTTTGATGAAATTATGTTTTAAACTAAAATTTTAGTTATACTTATATGGCACTTAACTGTTTCGAACTAATGTTTTACTAATATTTTACTAATGTTTTACTAATCAATTTTGTTAAAAAAAATTGTGTTGATTAGCACATTAATAGTGTGAACGACAACCATACTGAAAGATATACTCAGAATGAATTAGATGTCGCGGCATGTCATGATGTAGTAATGACGATTAAAATTATACTAAAAAGTACAACTCTAGTAAGACATAATGTAAAAAATCAACCATGGAAGATTTTTATCTGTTTTTCATACATAAAACAAAACTGTGGATTAAAACAACTTAAATTTAGCGTTGTCACCGGCTTGTGAAAGTAATTGTCTATTAATTAAATAAAAGGCAAAATAATATATTTGCAATTAATAAAGATTTAATGTGTATTTGTAAACTAAATGTTTATATATATTAAATATCTTGTGTGGTCAAATTGCAAACAAATATGCAATAGGTAGACAGACTAAAGCGAAAGACAAAGATTTTGCTGACATTAGCAGTTTTTTTGCAAGCACCCTCCTGACTAAAATTTTGCTGACTCAGCAACATTTTTAGCTGACTTTGCTAACTTTTTTATTGCGTATTGTAGTATTTGCGAAAGGTATTTTAACAAACATTTCCATTACAGTGAATGTCTACAAAATATTTAAAAAAATTTATTTTAAAATTCATACAAATATGTTGAAAATTTTAAAATTTGAAAATATATTGAAATAATAATGAAATAAATTTCACTTATAAAACAAACATACACTCATAAAAAACAATTAGTTCAAAAGTCTGTTAAATTGGTTATAATTTAGTTAAGCTATTAAGTTATCGTTTACATCAGTTATTTAGCTGAAGTTATTAATTATCTCATATTCGACCTAAAATTTTGAAATTCGTTATTCTCAAATATACAAATTTTGTCAGTTAATTTAAACCAAAATTATTTTCAATCCATAATTTTTATTTTGTCTCCGCTATCGGTTGCATTTGTAGATGCCATTATATTACCATATTTTTTATTTTATAATCATAAAATGGCTATATCTCGGAAACCAAGAGAGATAGAGAAAAATGGACCAAAAATAGTATTCCCGGTAATAAATATGGACCAGTCTCCGTTCAGATACGGAAAGATCTTTTTAGTAGCAATTTTCTGTTGATTCAGTTTAAAAATTCTATTGGTTTAGCTAAATTCTTAGTTAATTTAACTACGACTGTCAACTCAAAGTCAGTTCTTCAAAAATTTAGGTCACCTAAATTTAGAAGACTGCGATTTTCAACTTCATTGAAAATTATGATGGCACAAATTCAGATACTAGTTTCTCTTCTCTTAGCTGAATTTTCAACTATTTGTACGGGGTTTTTATGAGTGTATAATTCCATTTGTTAATACGCATATATTTCCATAAATAATATTTTGATGATCATAAGCTGATCATTGGATTATAAAAATTTTATATACCGTTAAACATATTATTCTTCATATAAAAGTATCTCAAAAAGTAGTAAAGATTACGCTCTGAAATTCGCAGGATGTTTAGAACACGTGGTTACCTGTTTGTATAAAAAAATTAAAAGGGAATTTAAAATAAAATATTTTGAATTTTTTTTATGAAACAAAATATTTTAACAAATTTTTGGAAGTTGTTCTATACAATTTGTGAAAAACTAAATTTTCACTATTCCTATGCAATTTTTTTTCCAATATCACCAAAAAGTATATAATTTTAAATGATATCCCTTCCCCTCATTTTTCGATATTTCAAAGCTTTAGAATATAATCGCGACCTTATACAGTTTTCAAGAACTGAAAATATAAAGGCATATACAGAATCCTAAAGTACATAACAGAAATGGATTAAACATTCTAAAAAAACTAAAACTTTACTAAAACTACATTTAATACCGGTCGGATGATGTTACTTCCCAAAAAAGAAATAGATGAGTTCAAAAATGGATTTTTCACAAATTAAAATTTTAAGTGCCTTTTTCACGATCGTTCATACTGCAGATAAGCCACCTGGCTTCGCAGGGTTAGTTAAGATGAAATGTTAAAATAATTTTTGAAAATAAAATTTGAAATTTGAAAAAAAAAAAAATGTAGGTCAAGTGAAAGTCCATTATTTAAAGAGTTGTAGACCATAAGCAATATAAACCATTTTTAGTAAATTTTTTGGTCGAAAGGTTTGGTCAAACAGACTGATCGTAGAACTTATTGTTGATACCCATTCTATCGCAAAATGCTCGGGGAGTGATAAAAAAAAACACTTTTACTTTTTTAAGTACTCTAGTGTATGTACTACGTGCATACAATACATATTGGTATTACTTATCATCATCAATGGGTGTATTGTGTAGTCATAGTTTGAGCGAAACAAATCACAAACCACATAAGCTCCAAACTTAAATCAATCAACTAAGCTAACATAAGCTTCATAAACTTTAGCTTAAATAGATGACGACGATAGGCTTCATGGAGTACATTACATGGTGCTGTACTGAAAATGTATGTTGGAGGCATAGTGAAAGGAATAAGCTATCAACAGCATTAAACCATAGACACAACTAGATAGTTTTACAGTGAATAGATAAAAATGTATTTTTTCTATTTATGTGAAGTAGAAGAAATAGTAAAGTAGTTCATTTAATCGAATTGCAAATGTTAGCAAAATAAATGCCGAATAGTACAATCTATGTGTTAGAACTTAATGTTCCAAAATGGAAGCGATAGGCATGAATAAAGCATGTCGAAGGAATATACATAAATAGAGAGCGATTCCTTACACTCATACAAATAAGTTTGTAAAAATAGCAGAAAAAGTTACTAGAAAGTAGTAAAAAATAGTGGAGAGATGTAAGGTGCTGAAAGATGAAGGGCTTCAAACATGGCAACACTGTAATTGCGCGAGTAGATAAGTCTTAGAACAGTTGTTGCTCGCCACCTGATGTAGAGTTGGCGAATTTATTGAAGCTTTTTTGTTTCATAGCCCTGATTCATTATTTTACTTCGGTGGGGTTAAGTGCTATCGGAACACCGAAGGTGGGCGCAGCGATACATATAAGTGATAGAAAACTCATACATATTATTTTTCGTCACCGGGAATCGAACCCGGCACCATCTGTGTTACAGTCCAACGCGCTAACCATTGCACCACAATGCCCCACCGGTGATTGACCAAGCTGTAAATATAATTCAAAAAACGTCCAGAAACCCCAAATTTCGGGGAAAATCGATTTGCGCGACTTCTAAGCCTATTCCAAAAAAATCTCAAAAATAATAAAAATCTCTTCTCTACAAGTTTCTTGTAAATTTCAGTAGCTAATTTATGGTTAGGTATCTAACTCGCTAATTTTTCATCAACATATTTTGCTGACACTAGCAATTTTTTTGCAAGCACCCTTCTGACTAAAACTACTTTTTTTTGAGTGTACTCATAAAGTGCAAAATATATATATTTTTTTTAAAACAACTTTTTTTTTTTTTTTTTTTTTTTTTTTTTTTTATAATTTAACCAATACTCAGGGGATGCCCCCTACTCATGCAGTGCATTGTATTGATCAGGAAAATAGGGTATGGGAAGGAGGAAAGAGGGATTAGTGCTTGTGGATATTTGATTTAAATTTTTCTAAATTTTAAGTAACAGGGAAGACTTCTGCGGGAAGTTTGTTCCACATACGAATTGTTCGACTAAAAAACGAATTTTCTCTGTAATGCGTTGTGCGAAACACAGGACAATCAACTACAAACGGATGTGCTCTACTAGATAAGCGAGTATTACGAATAAAAACTCGGGCTCGAGGAATAAGTTCACATGGTAATATCGATAGAAAAGTGTCACACAACCCAATTCCGACGATGCTCCAATGAATCAATAGAGTTGGATACACTACTGTCATTGATAAGCTTCACCGCACTCCCCTGAACACGGTCCAGAAGCTTCAGAATAGACACTGAAGCCCCTGCCCATATATGGGAGTTGTATTCCATTTTCGGCCGGATATAGCTGGTATAAATAGTAAGGAGATCGGATGGAGTGAAGTAAGTCTTGCACCGTTTCAGAAAACCAAGGCACTTGAATGCTTCTTTCGACACTTGAAATACGTGCTTATTCCAGCGGACATCACACTGTATTTTCATGCCCAGAACATCAAGAGTATCCGATTCCTCGATACATATACCATCCATAGCTACAGATGACAATGTTAATTCCACAGCCCGTCTGTGGGTTAACATACAACATTGGGTCTTGCGTGCATTAAAATCGACCTTATTCGCGCGACCCCACTCAGAGATTGTAGAAAGGTCTTGATTGAGTGTGTCATTAATGTTCTGCCGTATGCTCTCTAACTCCAAAGAGCTTGGCCTGTGATCGAATGAAAATGAATGACAAATGTTGCTGTCATCTGCAAAAGAGTAGATAGGATTAAAGGTCTGACCAAGAAGGTCATTAATAAAAATAAGAAAAAGGGTAGGAGAAAGAACAGAACCTTGCGGTACCCCTGAATTTAGCTGAAACTCGTTTGATGAGACCCCATCTAAAACAACACGTATAGTGCGGTCTCTGAGAAAACTCGTTATAAATCGAGAGAAGACATTACCGACACCAAAAGCAACTAGCTTAGTCATGAGTGCCCCGTGCCACACGCGATCGAACGCCTTGGAAATATCTAGAGCAACCACTTTACTCTCACCAAAGCGGTGGAGTGACCGGCTCCAACGTTCCGATAGAAACGCCAACATGTCTCCCGTAGATCGACCGCTACGGAAGCCATACTGTCGATGATTTAAAAGTGAATTGGTCTCTAAATATTTCACAAGATGGTAGTTAACCATGGTCTCCATCACTTTGGAGAGCGCAGAGCAAATTGCAATTGGGCGGTAATTTTCAGGCTTGTTAGCCGTACCCTTTTTAGGGATTGGCTGGACATTGGCCACCTTCCAGCATGAGGGGAAGACTCCCGCACGGTACGAGGAGCTAAAAAGTTTTGCCAATGGACGTGCCAACGTAAAAGAGCACTGTTTCAGCACCAGTGCTGATATGCCATCCGGCCCCGGTGACTTGTTTACGTTGAGATCCTCAAGAACCCTTTTGACTGCCCGGGCCCTAAAGAAAATCAAAGGCATAGTATAGGATACCCTTTCGAGAACGGGCAGTGGTTGATCGCTTTCCGGCAAGAAAGAATTTCTTGCAAAAAGTTCAGCGAAGAGGTTGGCCTTATCAACCGGATCGGTGAATGATTGATCGTCCTTTATAAGAGTTGGAATAGAAGAACTAGCATTATCCTTTACTCTTTTAACGAACGACCAAAAGGTCTTACTGCCCCGAGGAGCAGAAAGAACTTTCGCACGTAGACGCCGTTCGTATAAAACCTTTTCGCGTCTAAGTACTTTGGCACACTCGGTTCTCGCCTTTTTGCGATGCAGATCAGTAACGACGTTCTTATTCGAACGCCAATTACTGAACGCTGCCTCTCTGGATCTGACTGCATTTTTGCACGTCTGGTTAAACCAACACTTATGTTTTGATTTTCCCGAAATATGCTTCGTTGGAATAAAAAGTTTCATTCCTAGCATAATAATATTGACTACCATTTCTGCAGCGGCATCGACGTTGTCGTCGAGAAAACAAATTTTCCAGTTAAAATGCCGAAAGAAATCGTTGAGCTCGGCCCAACGAGCTTTTTCATAGAGTAAAATAGAACGTTTCTGCGCTAAGTTAGAAACGCTACGAAGAGTAGAATATGAAAAAGATGCAGAAATAGTACTGTGATCCGAATTTCCGAGAGGTGCAAGTATTTTCACTTCGTACTTTTCAAGGTGAGAAGTGAGGAAGAGGTCGAGAGTGTTCCGCAACTGCCCTTCAACACACGCATTGTGTGTTGGCTCATTCACAAGTTGCGCAAGATCATTATGCGCGGCGAAGAGCTCAGCGTATTGGCCCTCGGGAGTTGTATGGCTCGAATGGCGAATCCAGGATGAGTTGTGGATATTAAAATCACCAGCAACTATGTATGTATGTATGTATGTATCTTTACAAATATAAAAATAAAGAAATAAATTAATTAATTAACAATGACATTAGTCGTCTGTTATAAATATATAAATATATATGTAATTTAAATATTAAAATAATAAAAAGTATAAACAAGTTTAAAAAATATTTATTAAATGTTTATTAAATGTAGCAAAAACTATAGCTGTTAAAAAATAGAATTTATAAAAATTCATTCATTATTGATTTTCTATAGTTTAATGCAATTTTTACATAACTATGGAGTATATTCCATCCGTTGAATATTTGGCCATTCAAAATATTTTTGAGTTCATTTTCATCTAGATAGGTTTTACCAAAATGTCTGTTTCTGATTTCCCTAAAAATTGGACATCTTGCCATAAAATGTGGTAAAGTTTCGTCTTCACCTGTATTACATAACGTACAAGTTTTACTTTGTGTTGTGTTGAAATTGTTTGCATTTAGACGTAACAAATCACACCTTGCTCTAAATACGTTTGAAATTTGCCATTGGTTTTTTAAATTTTCTATATAGTTTATGCCCACTTTATGATCTAATAATTTGTAAAAACGCGATTCACTGTTAATTGCTTGTTGTTTTAGTTGTTCAGAGGTTCTTGATTTTAGTTCTTGGAGCAAAATAGTTCCACTGTGAATCCATTCTTGCGCAGAAATATTTTCATACGCAAATTGGACTCCAAAATCTCTACTTAGATTATTAATCTCCTTTGCCCAAAATATATTATCTCGTAATACAATTAATGACAGTTTATTTGGCAATCTGTTTTGGTTGTACTGAAATAGCGTTTTGTAAATATAGTTCATATGCAAATTTAATGTATAAAAATGACTGCACTCTGCATTTGTTTCCAAAAACAAAGTGTAGTTGGGTGCAAAATCTGGAAGTTTTAAAATTCTCTTCATAAAATAACGCTGTAGTTTATCTACCTCTTCAAATAAATAGTATCCCCATATCTGAGCCGCATATGATTGTATGGATCGACAAACTGCTTGAAAAAGCTTCCATTTAGATTTTAAACTTATATTTGGTTTGTTTAGAAAACTTTTCCACGTTGAGTTAATACTATTCTTGGAAGATATATTTCTTTTTTGAATATGTTTCTTAAAACTCATTTGCGGTGTCAAAATTACACCCAGATAGTTGTACTCATTCACAATTCTGACTTCGTGATTTTTATACCAAATCTTATCTCTTGATGCCAGTCTACCACCTTTCCTAAATACCATCATTTCTGACTTCAGCATATTAACTTCCATGTTCCATTGCTCACAGTAATTTTCCAAGTTTATTACCATACTTTGTAGAGTTTGTATATCATCAGCTAATAAAACAATATCGTCTGCATAAAGAAGCAAACGTACGTTAAAATCATCTATTAATAGCCCACCACCCAGGTGTTCGTGAAGATCGTTTAAATATAGAGTGAAAAGCAAGGGTGACAAAAGGCACCCTTGTTTAACACCTGTATAAGTTTCCACCAGCAACTACGATTTCACTATTCGGACAACTCTCCAAGATTTTCGAAATTGAATCGGAAAGGGCATCGAAGCCATCAAGGGATTTTTTAGATTTTTCTTAGCTTTTAAAATGAAAAAATAATTTTGAGCCCATACAAATTTCGCTCACTGTAAAACCGATAGCACAAATATTTCTGAAAGATCTTGGTCAGCCTAATTTTTAGCGCAGAAAACGTTGAAAACTTAAATTTTAAACAAATTATTTTTCTCTATGGTAATTTCTCAATTTTCTGCATAAACTAAAAGCATAATATAATCACTAATTTTGCATTTACTAACTTCTTTTTATAAATTTTTCTTCCTCTTTTATATGTTTCAAAACACTGAACTTATATTGCTATGCATTAGCAAATGTTGTACATGGTGGCAACAATGTTAATTGTCTATGAATTATCATTATCATCGGCTGCGATGGCTGGTCCTGGTGTTGATGATGCATCAACATCGTCATCATCGACATCATTAAAAGAAACGGAAATGGATGTTAACAACTTTACCCACATAAACAAGCCATCAAAGATGACTGGAAGGGTTAATCGATTGCCACGTCATATAGTTCAAGGTCTACAGCAGCAATTGCAACAAAATATCGAAGATCCATCATCGTCAACAAAAAATTCTATAAAAAGAAGTTTTTCTACCGGCGGTGGTGGTGGGTGGGCCTCAACACTTAATGGTCTAGCAGGTCTCACGGGTACTCATCAGCAACAACAGTATCACATTAGAACAGGTAGTTATGATGCACAGCAACAACATCAACAGCAGCATCAACAATACACTGAAGCAAAACCCATTTATGAAGAACAACAAGAAAATAATTATGCAGGTGGTGCCAGTGACTCATCATATAATCAACATTTTAGTTATGGAGATGGTGGTAATAGTGCTAACCAAGCCGCCTTACACTCGGCCATCTATAATTTGCAAACTGCTGGAACGCATAATGCAGCTGTGGGTTCAAGTGGTAAAAGTAGTACAAGTAATGGCGGAAGTGATGGCTTCCTGCCATCATGGAACTTTGGTAAACTTTCAACTTCATTTATTGGTTCACAAGCTGCACCAACACCTTATGGCAGCAGTAGTAGTAGTAGTAGCAGTTATAACGATAAAATCTCTGAAGGCAATTTTCTGCATCATTACGATTCAGCTTCCGCTTATAATGAATATACACCCCAACATGAACAGCAACACCAACAACAATATCAGAACTTTTATAACAATGTTGAACACATGGATACGGACACCTCCTCATCATACGATGATGTCGAGAATGAACATGATAATGCCAACTATTTAAACTCGGCACCACCTACTGCAGCGGCCGCTCATTTTCAACAGCACTATCAGCAAGAAGAACATCACCAACAAGAAAAACAACCCGATGTTATCAACTACGTTCCATATCCTGTTGTTAAGAAACAACATGTACCCAGTTATGAACCCGTACATATACCAGTTTCACATGCTGTCATTATACCTGTCAGTAAACCCGTACCCATTCATATTCCTGTTACACAGAATGTTCAAGTGCCGGTTGAGAAAGATTTGAAGATACCAGTGGAACGGGTTGTACCATATCCGGTGGAGAAACATATACCCGTACCAGTGGAAAAACGTGTACCTTATCCTGTGGTTAAATATGTGCCCATCAAAGTACCACGTCCATTCCCAGTTAAAGTACCAGTATTTAAAACTGTTTTACATAAAGTCAAAAGTTGGTGGTAACAAGTGTCTGATTGTTGTGGGTGTTAACAGCACCACGCACTCTATTATTTTCCATTGCAGATTTTGTGAGTTTACGGAAAAATGTATTTTGTTAGAGTTATTCTTATTGTTGTTAGTCTTTGATATTTTAATAAGAGATTTTTAAGATTTTATTTAAATTTTGTTAAAGTTTTTTTTTTTACTTTTTTAATAAAATTTTTTATAAACATAGTTTAAAATAGTTTTTACTGCACTCAGATTTCAACGGTTTTGGTTTGTTAATGCTACACTTAAAAAAAAAAAATACGATGAACCAAAATTAAAGTAAATAAAATTGCTTATAATTAATGCAAATTTATTAGTTTTTTTTACAGTTTTATAAGTGGTTTGTTTTTATATACATCGAGATTATTTTTATGTTATTTTTCATTTATAACGAGCTTTCAAACTCCGTATATTTACAAAAATAAAGCAAATCAAACATATTAGCTAGGTTGGTACTAGTATTTCTATCTGGCTAAAGAACCAACAGTTTTAGAAAAGCTAGAGCCTCGAGAATAGGCAGAACTTTAACAAAAAATCTATTAATCATCAATTTTTCTCCATTGTTGTCTACTTAGTAATCAAACACGTCTCCAGGGTCTTTTCCTAACAAGCACCATGACGTTACTAATCTTTGAAAACCAAAAATGTTCTTTTTATATAAAAAAAAATTTAGTTTTTACTCTGGCTCAAGTGATATTTTTAGAGTTTTATTTGTTTCTTCTTTTTGTATACATCAAGATTATTTTTATGTTATTTTTAATTTCTAACGAGCTCTCAACCTCCGTATATTTACAAAAAAAACGCAAATCACGGATATTAGCTAGGATGACGCTAGTATTTCGATCTGGCTAAAGATCTCATCAGAACCCGAAGTTTTGGAAAATCGGGAGCCTTCAGAATAGGCAGAACTTTAACAAAAAAACTATTAATCTTTAATTTTGCTCCATTCTTGTCTTCTTAGTAATCAAACACGTGGCTAGGGTCCATTCCTAACAAGCATCATTACGTTACTAAACTTTGAAGACCAAAAATGTTCTATTCTTAAAAATTGTTTTGAATAAGATTAAAATCGTTAAACCTATAAAATTCTCATTTGGTTTATAGTTCATATAAATGTTTTAGTTTTGTCAAGTAAAACTTAAATAATAAATTTCACATTCACAACGTTTGTATTAACGAAAATAGTCTTATAGTTATGTTCGTTAATATTAACGAAAGAGAAAGATTAAATTAGGTTCATGCATCTTAAAATTTAAGAAAAACTAACTTGGTTTTAAGATATTTTTACTACACTCAGGGAACTTCTGATTTAAAAAGATGTAGTTACTTGAATTGTAATACAATTTCTTTATTTTTAATGTAAATGTCTGTCATTTGTAGAACAAATTAAAATATTTACTAACCTTGTAGTTCATTTAAAAAAACAACCACATCAAATGACTGTTTTATGATTTTACATTAATTTTTTACAGTAGTTTTTTGTTATTAAAAAAAAAAAAAAAATAAATGTGGATCATTTTTACTACAATTGTTAGCAATTTTTTGAACATTACAAAACAAATGACAATGTTAGTTGAATTTACTGAAATATAAGTCGTTCTTTCTTTCATTGAAATTGCATTTGTTTTTAACTACATTTGCAGTGGTCTCTACCTATATAGTATTCTAAGTGTAGAATTAAGCAAAATTTGTACTTAATTTCAGTCAAGAATATACTACAACTTAGTAAAGTTTCATAAAATTTAAGACTAAATTTACTTAATTTTAATACAAGTTTACTTAATTGAAGTAAATTGCTTTTACTCGTTTTCAAGAAAACTGTATATTTGAGTTAAAATTTCTTTGGAGCCAAATCATTTCAGATTTTCTTAAAATTTAATTCAAATTTCTTAATATTTGCTAAAAATTTTTTTGAGTTTAGTGTATAAAATTATTCGATAGTAGAATAAAATAGTGAAATCCAAGTAACAGGTTGTCGAAAAAATAGCAAAATTTTTTAGAACTGGTTACCTCTATTCCAGAATAGCATCTTTTACCATCGGTTGCATGAAACCGGAACTACAACAGTTTCCTGTTAGTTAAAATTTAAGGTTTCACTCGCCCAGAACCAGTTCTACAATTGGTTATAGAACCGGTTCTAAAGCAACCTGTTTTTGTTTGGAGGTAAAGAACCTATTGATCATATACTCTAAGAACTACTTCTGAAACTAGAGCCTGTTAGGTAAAACATATTAAATTTTCAGTGGAACGGATTCGGACTCCATGAAATTTGTTCTAGCTAAACATGTTTTTTAGTTGTATAAAAAATGTTCTTATTGAAAATGTTCTTGGTAAATGGAAGATGTAGTATAAATTAACAGTTAGTTAGTTTTTTAGAAAACTTAATAGAAGTGAATCGCAACGATTTATTATTATTTTAATATTGTTTCGTGTAATTTTGAAACATTTTTATCATTATTTCGGATAAAGGCGAAATTTTTGTTTTTAATGTATGAAAACAAGTGTGTGTGTTTTTAGTTTTTCTGTAATTTAACGTTGCGTGCCGGACGAACCTGTTAAAAACAGAATTCCTGTTCTCCGTTAAGTGACAGCTAAAAACAGCTGATTGCTTTCACATAAAAAAAAAAACTACACAACGAATTGTTGATTTACTTGAATAAACGTCACTACATTGCTAGGTCTGTCAAAAAAACAGAGTAGTATTTGGAAGATGACAAAGCCAATTGTGATAATATTATGTTGTTGTTTTTGTTTTTTCTTTGATATTTTAAATTTTGAATCACACTCCTAGACGAGGACAAGAAATTCTCATTGAGTTGGTGATTTAACATAACAAATATCTCTAGAAATTCTAATAACAAAGTCCCCTGAAGATTTCCTTGGGCAGGAATGAAATCCGGATAGGGACAAGCCTATAGCAGATTGTTTTCACAATTTTTTAAATAAGTTTTGGGACTTTAGCACATTTAATTACTATAAACACAAGAACGTTTTTTTTTTTAATTTTTTAAGTTAAATTATACAAATTAATATAAAAAAGGATTTTGTGACACATTTTGATAATCAAATGACCATATTTGCAATTAGTAAAACAACACCTCTAGCCAAAGCAGCTGCTATGTTGTTACGGAATTGACTAACCACACAAAACAGCCATCCGGAACAGCACGTTACAGAAACGTCACGGAACGCAAAGACTAATGGAGCCTTAAGAGTTTAGAAAATGTTCATGCTGCTTCGTTTGCCTGAAATATCTCGTGTTACGGTTCGTGTTCCTCCCTTTTGGCGTCAAAATCCCAAATTATTTAAATTTATTTTCATCGGGATAAACATTAATTGCATTTATAGTGATTAAATGTGCTAAAGTCCCAAAACTTATTTAACAAATTGTGAAAAGCAATCTGATGTGGGCGTGTCCCTATCCGGATTTCATTCCTGCCTAAGGAAATCTTCAGGGGACTTTGTTATTAGAATTTCTAGAGATATTTGTTATGTTAAATCACCAACTCAATGAGAATTTCTTGTCCTCGTCTAGGAGCGAGATTCAAAATTTAAAATATCAAAGAAAAAACAAAAACAACAAAAAAAATTGTCACAATTGGCTTTGTCATCTTCCAAATACTACTCTGTTTTTTGACAGACCTAGCAATGTAGTGACGTTTATTCAAGTAAATCAACAATAGAAAATCATATGTTTTCTATTAGTGTCAGTTACATTTAAATTTGCACAAGCACCTGCATATTTGTTATTTAAATTTATTTTCATCGGGATAAACATTAATTGCATTTATAGTAATTAAATGTGCTAAAGTCCCAAAACTTATTTAACAAATTGTTAAATAAGTTTTGGGACTTTAGCACATTTAATTACTATAAATCCTAAATTATGTTTTCACAATTTGTTACTTCCGGAATTACTCCCAATACAACGAATTGTTGAACGAATTTGTAGAATCTGAGAAGTTGTTGGATAATGTCAGCCTGGTGATAAAAATCATTCATCTTCTTCAGAGAGATGCAGGAGATGAGGGAGTTGGCTGGCAGCAAGGTTTCGGAAGATTTTCTTCAAACTCTGTGGATCCAGCGACTTCCATCAGCAAGCACGGCAATACTCTTGGTAAGCGATTACATAGTTGATAACCTTGCAATAATGGCTGATAAAATTCACGATCAGTCGGACTTTTTCACTAAAAATGCTGTATCTATAAAAAGTGATGACTGCATTGCTATTTTGGGAAAGAAATTTCAAGAAAATATTTTAAAAATTGATGCTTTGGAAATCAGCGTTGTCGTAGGAGCTATTACAGAAACTGCACAAAATCGTAGTCGCTGCACATCTTCAAACTCTTTTTTGGTTGGACTCACTATATATTTTTTTCTCTGCGATCTAAATGCCGTTTATCATGCTCATTCAAATCTTCTGAAAAAAATTAGGCACTTCCCTTATGGTGACCTGTTTGTTCAAGATACTGAGTCGAACTACAAGTGGATTATAGACACCGGTGCTGACCGTTGTGTATTATTTCCTGTCACACATAAGGAAAAAACCAAGCCAACTACTTTTGTTCTATATGCTGGTAACGATACTAAAATACGTCCATATGATAAGCGAATTATTAACGTTAATAATTGCCCTACGTTGAAGATTTCCCTGGTCATTTATTGTTGTCGACGTAACATGGCAAATTATAGGATCAGATTTGCTCAAACACTGGATGTGAAAAACAACTGTTTAATTGATTCTGGTTGATGTGAAAAACAACTAGATTCTACAACAAAACTTAAGGCTCCTGGTATTTGTTCAACAAATGAATGTTTTACTCTCAGGCGCGTTTCAAATAAATCGGGTGAGTTTTAATCCGTTCACCAAGCGAAAAAATTCCGTCAGTTAAAAATTCTGTCACTCACCATATTGTGGTGAATGAATCAATCGTTTGTGACATTTCACGAATAGTGTTTCCAGAAAAGTTGAAAATTGCCAAAGAAGAGGTCGAATATATGCTTCAACTTGGTGTCTGACGACCTTTAGTTGTCCAATGAAAATGAAAATTATTCAAGTTCGAGGCCATACTCTATATTTCTTTCTTTCTTTTAAAGAAATATAGAGTATGGCCTCGAACTTGAATAATTTTCATTTTCATTACAAATTTATCGGCAATTAATTACTCTTATTTTGTTTGAAAGTAATTTTTAAGAACTTCAATGCAAGCTCTCCCCTTAAGAATGACTATAGGCTTCATTACTCGAACGGAAGCATTTCGTAAACATACAATATTGAAAAAAACTACCTTCATACAATATATTGTCTCTGTTTTACTAACTAAACAAATGGTTGACGAATTTGCGGAAAGTAGTTTGTTTAGTATGTAAAACAAAGACAACATATCCCTATGGGGAATGACCTAAAAGTGACTGATTAAAGAAGGACTTATCACAGGACTGGCATAATTTAATACTGAAGTGGGTTAAGCAGTGTCAATTGTCCAAAAATTACCAATCCTGTGACTGGTAAAGGGAGGACATACCACTTAACCAGAATGCTTATTAACAAGAAAAAGCCAGTTGGCCAGAATTTTACCAATTGGAAGCTGTTTAGTTTTCATTTATTTTTTAAACTAAAATTTATTAATTTTGTTTTTTTTTTGTCGATATTTATGTTTTTTTTGGGTTTATTAAAAAATTATCGGTATGCGAAAATTGACCTAAAAGAACCTGGACTACTGGAAAAGGACTTATCACAGGACTAGAATTAATTACAATTGATGTGAGTTATGTAGTGTAAATTGATCTAAAAAGACTAGTTCCGTGACTGGTAGAAGAAGGACATATCACCTAACTGGTATACATATTGACTAGAAAAAGGCAATGAGTTAGAAATTTATTGTTTCATTTTCTACCATTTTTTACTTTAAAAATTATTGAATTGTGTGACATTTCCCTTTCATGATAGTCATGTGGTCAGTCCGTTTTGGTTAGTCCCCCTACAAGCCCCTTTTGCGACAGTCTTGTGGTATGCCCATCTTTGGTTAGTCCTGTGGCATGCCACTATGAGGTTTAAAGCAGTACAAATGACCCCCTCCTATGACAAGCCCATGTTAAAGTTGCCAGTTGTTTACATAGGGTAGGGTTTAGCAGAGGACCGGTCTCTGGCACGAAGGGACCGATCCTGTGGACCGGCCCCATTCCCCATAGGGATTGTATGTAGGTACACTCACAAGAACTATTCCCTTGAAAATCAACAGGTATTTAAAATCGGTAAAGTTGGAATATACAGTTAAATTACCAAAGATATATATTTTTAACTTCCTGTCTGTAAAACAAAAAGTTGTTATATTATATTGAGTATTAAAAAAATCGAAGAAAATACAAGGTGGTGCAAAAGTAATCCTCCTATCAGAAAATGCTATAAATTTTGCGATTGGCCCCTAATGTCAGTTCTGTTTTGACATTTGTGTAGTAAACACATGCGAAATACACGTTAATAAACAATGTTACGCTACACTGCTCCAGAACGCGGAATATTGGTGACTATTTATTTGACCAATAATCGGTCGGTGACTTTGGCACAACGAGAATTTCGTCGAATATTTCATGGCCGTCCAACGCCTACTGGTGAAACACTGCGACGTTAAGCCGCTCGCCTCGAAGATACTTGCACAACACGAGATGCTGCCAGGCGTGGCAGACCCCGGAGTAGCCGTTCTGCAGAGAATATTGCTGCTGTAGCCGAGGATGCCAATGAAGCGCCGTCGACATCGACCAGATGACGTGCCACGCAAATGGGTATCAGTCGACGGTCTTTACAGCGAATTTTGGTACAAGATTTGAAGATGTTTCCGTACGAAGTCCAGACGGTGCATCAGCTGTTAGCTGCTGACCGCCAATCGCGTGTAACATACGCTCAAGCCATCCTTAATCACCACCAAGAGGAAGATGCTTTTTCATCAAAAATAATCATGAGTGATGAGGCCCATTTCCATCTTAGCGGGTACGTAAATAAGCAAAATTTACGCTTCTGGGGCACTGAAACTCCGCGTGTAACCCACGAAGACCCATTACACCCGCTCAAAGTCACTGTATGGTGTGCTGTTTTCGCTGGAGGAGTCATCGGACCTTTTTTCTTCGAAGACGTCGCGGGCCAAACGGTTACTGTGAATGGTGAGCGCTACAGAGCAATGATCAACGAGTTCTTTTTGCCGCAACTTGATGAATTGGGATTGGAAAACATGTGGTTCCAACAGGACGGTGCAACGGCACACACTGATCTCCCGTTTTGGCGACTTGCACTGGCCAGCAAGAGCGCCTGATTTGACCGCTCCAGACTTCTTTTTGTGGGGCTTTTTGAAGTCGCGGGTTTAAGTCAACAAGCTTCAGACTCTTGCAGCTCTTAAAGACAATATCCGTCAAGAATGTGAGGACCTATCGCCGGAAGTTTTGGCCAAAGTGATGGAAAATGCCATAAAAAGGGCTCAAATGACAATCAACTGTGGCGGCGGCCATTTACATGACATCATATTCTCGACTTGATGTAAAAAAAAATTAAAATACCAAATAAAAATAAAAATAATCCACAAGAAGAATCAAAGTTTTTCATTTTTTTTTAAATTACAGCCAAAAAACATCGGAAGGTTATTTTTGCGCCACCTTGTATATTGTTTTTATGGATTTTGTCAATTAATTTTTCAACAGTTGAAAATAAACTGAAAAATACAATTGTTTTTAACGAAAAGTAAGTAGTCCTGTTTTTAACTGATTTTCAATGTGTATAATTCAGAAGTCTGTACGGAAAAAATATTGTGTGTTTACTATTTCTGACATAGACAACATATTGTATGTACTTACTATATTTACATATTGTATGGAAGTTACACTACCGTTTACGAAATGTATACGCTCGAGTAATGAGGCCTTTACTTGTAACCAATTCATTATGTTAATTTATAAGCATAGGTAATTACTAAATTTCCTTGACGTTTTGAAACAACATGTAAAATATGTACAATCAATATAATCAAGATAATAATGTTAATTACAGAAAACACTGTTTTTATGCAGTATTAATGAAGACATAAAAATTTTGTTGTTTTTTTTTTTTTGTAAATGTCATAAGAAAAAAAAAATAAACATTTAATTACACGAATAAAATTAATGAATAAATGAATTTATAACTTATAATTGTAACAAAATGTTTTCAGACTAGCAAAATAATGTTCTATCATAAAAAAAAACAGAAAAAACAATAAAAACGACACCAAGAAAATAAAAACAAAAACGTTAAATAATAAAAAAATAATGTTAAAAAAAAACTAACAATTAAAAATATAAAATTATAAAAATCAAACTAAAAGACACACCCCTCTATTAGCATAACAAGGCAAAAAACTATACCACCACACATGCAAAGAAATACAAACCTATACAGTGATAGAAATGTGTGCGCAGTATTAATGAATTGCTTCAGTAATACAATGTATTTTTGCATACAAAAGTCCCCAAAGAAATGTTTCATTGAATCAATGAAATATGTTTCATTAAATCAATTTTAATGAATGATTTCATTGAACCAATGGAAATTTAAATTTCATGACATTACTTTGATTAATTCGATAATAAACTTTGCAGAAGTTTAATGAATATAATTCATAATATGTATGAAATACTTTTTTTACTTTTTATAACAAAACAAAAATTTATTTCTATATAAATAGAACAGTTCGGCCAAAAAACTATATTTAGTCGGTTTTTTGATATCTAGAGGCAATGATGACAAATTTTGGTATTGGAAACATGTTTGTTGAGCCGATTTAATTCGAATTTGTGTATAAAATTTAAGAGAAAAGACGAGGTTTAGCTATAAAGTTAAAAGTTCGGCCGCCGAACTATTTTCAATTTGGCCGAACTTTCTGTGGCCGAACAGTGAATTCATTGCTTAACTACAGACTTTTCTTCAAATTTGACACTCAAAATAGCATCTAATCAGCCCATAAACATTTTTTCATCCGCCAAATTTGTCCACAATGCTTTAAAATACCGAATACAGACCAAATTCATTTTCTAGCCGAACTGTTGGGTCGGACACTAATAAATAATACACTTTTCTAAGAGGTTGAGATATTAGCAAAAAAACAATTATTTTCTTTAAATTAAAAAAAAAATTTGTGGACTTTTACAAAGTCACTTATATTGACATAGAAAATGTTTTACGAATTTTGTGGTAAATTTCTTTCAAAGTTTTGTTTAATTTTGTTTATCAAAAATATGTATGTTATTTGTAATGTAATATGAGGCGATTATTATTTTTAATCCAAAATGTACTAAAAGAAGAAAAAAATCAACAAATAACATTAAACCAAAAATCTTTTTTTTCATATTACAAGTTTAATATATTATTGGAAAAAAAAAATCGACAAATTTTCATTGATTTAATGAAGTTATGAAAAAATCGTAAACAAATGTATAAAACAAGTAACAATATTAATGAATTTTCATTCAGTTAAAGAAATTAGTGATTAAATCAATGAATCCATTTAAATGAATCCAATTCGTTATTAACATGAAGGAAATTTCGATCAGTGTAGTTATGTAGACACACATACACACACACAAAATTTTTATGACTGGGCAAGTAATAGTGTGTGTTAGCAATAAAAATGTTACCATTTTTATTTGTTCAGCATTTTTCTCGGTCTGGTACGGTTTGATATCTTAAAGGTTAAAGAAATTAACAAAAACATGACACTTTACATGTTGTCAAATGATTAAAATTTAACTATGAACAATAATAAAGGAATGTTTTTACATACGGATAATATTGCTACACTGAAAAAAAAATCCATACGTAATATACGAAACCCTTTGTACATTGTACACTCACAGAAGGATTCGGTTAGGACGGGGATGTCTCAACAGAAAATTTGGTTGCTGCAAACGAATTCGGTTGTGATAACCGAGTTCTGCGTTTGTAGCAGCCGAATTAATTTCTAATTTGGTTGTGACAACATAATAGTGTTACATTGATCAGTTTTTTGTTGTCAGAAGTAAATTTTACAGTAGCAGCAACCGAATTATGCTTCAATTCAGGTGCTCGAACAGAATATACCATTGATACGGCTGCAGCAACCAAATTGGTTTATAAAATGGAAACAAACAGAAACAAATCAGAATTAATAAAATTTTATGGTAAGAAAAACCTGGTCATGAGGGGCATGAGGGCAACGAGAGGGCAGATTGTCTTGCCAACCGTGGGGCCCGAAGGCCTCTTATTGGTCCTGAACCATTCTGTGGAATACCTGTGGGGTATGTTAGGGAAAGACTCTGGGCATGGAGAGAGTCTGAATTCTCTGGTTACTGGGTAAACTCTCCTGGTCAGCGCCAAACTAAAAGATTGATCTCAGCGCCAGACTAAAAGATTGACTCTTGTCGCTTGAAAGGGCGGGGGGGGGGGGTTTGAGGACCCTGGCCTCGTACTTAACTGGACAATGTAATCTCAGATACCATCTGCACAAGAACGGTCAATCGGACACGGATATGTGTAGGTTTTGTGAGATGGTGTATGAGACCTCGGAGCATGTTCTCTGCGAATGTCCCAGGCTTTGTGATAGGAGACTTAGGTATCTAGGTGATCGCTTCATTTCGCCTTCCGACATCGCGAACATTTTGCCTAATAGGATAATTGGCTTTATAGGTAGCTTGAATCTGTAGGTAACTTTAGGCAGCACAAAAGACCTACATTGGTCGAGGTGCATAGTGCCTTCTGACCTATTCTAAGCTAATCTAATGGTAAGAAAAACCTTGTTTTTTAATATTTGGCTGGGTTGAGTTGTTGTAACCTCACAAATTCGGTTGCAGAAACCTCAAAATTTCGGTTGGAAAAAAATTCGGTTGTTGCAACAGAATTATTTTGTGAGCGTACGAATAGTGTTTCCAAAAACGCTTAATCGGTTAATCGATAAACCGGTTTTTGGGGCAAATTTCGCTTCTTCAAAAACCGTGTGTTTTCTGTCGGTTAACCGGTTAACCGGTTTTGAGTTTTAATTTTTATTTAAATCATTTGGGCAGCAAAGATAATAGATATATTTAGTTTTTAGGAATATCGAATTCTTTGTACCGTTAAAAATTTTTGATTAAACTTTAAGTTCCGCAAATCGCAATTTAAACAATGAAAGTAAGCTAAATATTTAATTTATTAGAAAGAAAAAAACCGCAACTTCTCATATAAAATTTGAGTAAAATATATTCTAAGCTAATTTCACGTCTTTAAATATAAAAATTAAACTTTATAAATGCATTTTCACGTGAAATCCAAACAATTTACTACGCTTTAACATTAACATATATTCAAAATAAAAGAAAATTCAAAAAGTGTTGGCCCCAACAGCTTTAAAAACGGAGGCAGTAGTTGTTCATAGAAAAAACTTTAGTTTTTCAGAACCGATACATATTTTTTCATAACATATTCTAAAACTAAAATAAAGAAATAAGATATAAATGAGATCTTTAGCCAGATCGAAATACTAGTATCAACCTAGCTAATATGTTTGATTTGCTTTATTTTTGTAAATATACGGAGGTTGAAAGCTCATTATAAATTGTAAATAACATAAAAATAATCTCGATGTATAAAAAAACAAAAAACTAATATAACTGTAAAAAATATTACTTGAGCCAGAGTACAAACTAAAATTTTTTTATATAAATAGAACATTTTTGGTTTTCAAAGTTTAGTAACGTCATGATGCTTGTTAGGAAAAGACCTAACCACGTGCTTGATTACTAAGAAGACAAGAATAGAGCAAAATTGATTATTAAAGGGTTTTTTGATAAAGTTCTGCCTATTATAGAGGCTCTAACTTTTCTAAAACTTCGGGTTCTGATGAGATCTTTAGCCAGATCGAAATACTAGTATCAACCTAGCTAATATGTTTGATTTGCTTTATTTTTGTAAATATACGGAGGTTGAAAGCTCGTTATAAATTGAAAAAAAAGAAAACATATCGTTACTTAGAACTTAATGAATCTTTAATATGTATGTCATAGAGAGCACTCGCTTAAGCTTTAACAACCACAGTTTGGGGGTACTAACACCTTCGAAAGTCCTTTATATTTAGATTTATAATCCATTTCAAATAAGGATTTTTTGTTAATTAAGTACTGGCAAAGCACTTTTTACTAACATTGGCAGAGCGTTGTAAATCAGTGCTTGCCAAGACTTTATTTGTTGGACCATTGGCAAACAGTGCTCTGCCAGTGCTTGATTTTTCAGATCATTGGCAATTTCTGACTCGGTATTGTTCAATTCAGAAAATAATAAATTATCGTACAATATAAAAAAAAAATATAGGAAACATTTTAATAAGTTCTGTAAAATTAGTCAATTTTTGCCTAAACTTAATTTCGTTGAATATACGAAATATTCGTATATATTTATTACGAAATAATTAACTGCGAAAGTTTGTAAAATTTTCCATGTATTTTTCCTGTGTATGAGTAGTTTTATAAGGGCATTCATTCATTTACACACTTACAGGCGAATTCAGACGTAGAAATTAAAGAAAACTTTATATTTTTGTTCAGTTTTCCACAAATAATAAAAAAAAGGAATGAAAACCACAAAATGATTGCATGTTTAACATGGTTGTAAACTTAGCAGTACCTACAACATTTTTATATGTAATTGTTATAAAAAAAGAGGATGATGAGTTGGTTAGTTGATAGGGTGGACTATTCTCGTTAGAGTTAAATGAACACAAAGTGTATGACGATTATAGTTGTTAAACAGGAAACTTACAAATCAACATTATGTATCGTTGTTTCTATTTTTTTTGTTTTTTTCTAAATCGTGTAGATTTTTCACTTTCATTTTGAATGGTCAGTGACTTAACCATTGAGGTTGATTTTTTTTTTTATTATTTTTAACTCTATCATAAGTGGTAGGCTTAACACGCATATTTAATTAGGCAAACCTATAAAAAAAAAAAAAAAAAATAGAGAACATCAACAATCTACAAACAAACTTAACAGCTAAAGGAAGTTGTATAGTAGAACAAGCTAAAGGAAAACCACTATAAATTTATACAAAATATATTTAAACTAGTTAAGTAAATGAAACATTTGATGATTAACCAACAAAACAGCAACAAAGTATAAATAAAATAATAAAATTATACATATATAGGGTGATGCAAAAGTTATCGCGGACATTTTTTTTTTTAAATTGAGTCTTAAACTATGTAGATTTTAATATTTTAAAGTAGATACACATAAAGGTTAGAAAATCAAAACTCTTAACACTCTAACCGGCAAGCCCGCTTCTAGGCGGGGTATTTTAAATTGGCCATTAGTTCTCCAAAAAAGTGTTTTATTATAAAAATGTGAGCTATATCGGTAGAGAACGAAGTTAGGCACATATTTTGCGAAGTAATGTTTTGTGTACATGTCATGGTTTGGAAGCGAGAAAGCGTTATAGTTAAAATTTTCAGTAATTTCAAAAAATAAATATTTTGAAACAATCACAATTTTGAAAAGTCGTTAAAACACATTTCTGTTAACATGAAACCATTCATATTCCACACAAAGGAAGATTAAAGCTTAAACTTTTGGAAAATACTCTAAGTTTGTTTCAAGGACATACAGGACTTTAAAAGGATACATATAAAGTACATCATCTTATCTTGAAAACGAGTGGACGGATTTTTATGAAATTTGGCAGAAATATTATATTTGGTAACAATATCAAAGCTTCAAAGTTTCGTCAATATATATTAAAGTTAAGGTTCGTTTTTGCGTTTTTCGAAAAACGAAAATCGCCATATCTTTTTATCTAAAAGCTCAAAACGGCTAATTTTTGGACTGTTATTATATCTTTGTAAGAAGAATAATTTATGCCTTAACTTTCTAAATTTTATAGGTTAGTTTTTGAGATAGCCTCTAAACTTATTTTGACCCATATCGCCTAAAATATGCAACAAAAAAAATTTCAAGTTTGTTATAATTTTTATTAAAAATAAAAATTATGTTTTTTTCGACCTTTAATTGTGCAATGAAAATTATTCAAGTTCGAGGCCATATTCTATATTTCTTCATTAGGATATTGTCCTAACAAATAATCTATAGAGTTTTTTGTATTTAAATTTATTATTTGACCCTTTCAGGAATGTGTTGATAGATCTATTTCGGGAATTTTCTAGGTTCCCATCATCAGAACACGTTTTGAAAGCGGTAACAATCCCATGCCAAACATCAAACATTTATATGAACTAGTTTACTCACTACATGAGAACTAATATACATATGAGTTTTAAGTTAAAGATTATAACGATTGATCAAAAAATATATTGAAAACTTGTTTGATGTGCAAGGTCCACCTCTGGTGGATATTCAATACACGTTTTTTGTTTTTCTCTCCTTATTATATTTTGTTAAGTTTGTAAACAAAACAGGGGAAGTAAAACTCATATGTATATTAGTTCTCATGTAGTGAGTAAACTAGTTCATATGAATGTTTGATGTTTGGCATGGGATTGTTACCGCTTTCAAAACGTGTTCTGATGATGGGAACCTCGAAAATTCCCGAAATAGATCTATCAACACAATCCTGAAAGGGTCAAATAATAAATTTGAAAACAAAAAACTCTATAGATTATTTGTTAGGACCATATCCTAATGAAGAAATATAGAGTATGGCCTCGAACTTGAATAATTTTCATTTTCATTTATAAAAAATTTCATAATTTTGTACCTATAAGAAAACATTTCATGATTAACAAAAAAAAAAAAAAATCAAGCAAAACCATTCTTTTATTAGAGTATAAAATTAAATCGTTCGGTAGAGGACATACTAGGGGAGTCTCCCGATGGGTTCTCTCCTATCTTAATTAAATATGGGTATGTGATAAAAAAAAATATAAGAACCATGATTTTTTTTAGCAGCCCAATCTCAATTTCAATTCAATTTCAATTTTATTAATCATAATCTATAAGCCCATTAGGCCAAAGCGATTACATAGTTGTTCAAATGGCACATACAATTTGTAATTACCTTAAATTATAAGTATTTAAATTATTTTCTAAATAAAAAACTTATGTTAACTTACCCCTAACTATGGATATGGAAATGTTTCCCTGATAATATATTAAAATTTATTTTGTCTTTTGTCCCACATCTTTTATAATATCCACTACCAACATAATGACTCAACGAATTCATAAATGTGAAGTTAATTTGCCCTTAAATTCCTTCACCGAGTGAGCAAAATACCTTTCACAATACGGTATAACATACTTCCATATAATACAACCTCTAACTATACATGAACTTTTCATGACTAACGAATGAAACCTTGGAGAAAATAATGACCTGCATTGTGACGAATTTTCAAAACAAAACTTGGACACAATGTAGTTTGGTGAGCGCTTTTTTAAGCGCTTTATAAAAAAGTCTCATTAGTCTTACTTTTACAAAAGCCTTAAAAGAGCATCCCAAAAGATCTATCACATGAGCAGTTACATGGTCTCGCACTTTTAGTCTACATACACATCGTATAATTCTATTAAAATATCTCTCCAGACGGAGCATATTAGATGCAGTTGTACCAGAATATACTTCTATCCCATATAAAACAATTGGCATTAGAGTAGCATAAGCTGCCAACTTTCTGGTTTGCAAAGGTAAATAATAATCAATACTGTAAAGCTTGCGCAACCCAAACGACAAACGCGAGAAAAGAAAGTTTATGTGACAATCAAATCCAAGTTTGTTATCAATATAAAAACCAAGCGTCTTGAAATAACTAAGATAGGTAACTTCCAGCTTGTTTAAGAAGATTCTTGGCACAATAATACCACCGTCATTAAATATAATTGCCTTAGTTTTTGATACGTTAAGCACTCAAGTATAAAGGTTAGAATGTGGGGCCAAATTTAATACATATTTGTATGGAAACATGTCTAAAACTAATGAAATTAAGATTTTTTTGTGGTACTGGAGTAAATAAAAATGTTTATACTAATATTGCCTATGAAGTGTGTTAGGATAGCAATTTATTTAAAATATAGCTAAAAAGATCTTCGGAAAATGTGACATAAAAGTCAAAAAATTACGAATGTCGGAAAAAGCTCGGACACTTCTTTGATTAAATGTAATAGACATTAATATACATATTTTTTTTTAGCTTAATTCAATTATAATTTGCCAGTTTTAATATCACTTAAACACATTTTTTTTTTAATAATAAAAATACTTAAAAGTTATCAGACATGTTTTTTACACCGGTTAATGCGTCTCCAAAAGCTCTTTTATTTGGTCTTTTAAAACAATTAGAAATTAGGGTAATGGGGTAGTTTTTCACGAAAAATGGGGTAGTTTTTCACGCCAATTTTTAAACCCTTAACATGAAATTGAGCCTAATTTCATTAAGATCGGTGCGAAACCATAGGTAGACTACGCTTGTCAGAACTTTCTCTTCACCCTGTATCTACGAACTAAATTTAGATATACACTCAGTGACAACAAAAATGTTTTAAAATACCAGCATAGATATGTTAATTGGTTATCATTACTTTTTTGACTAACAGTAATGATACCAACATACTCTCGGCAATACTTTAAAACTTTCGCATAGAAGTTCAATAGTTTTTAAAAAAGTTAATGTTGTTTTAGTTGAAGTCATATTTCCAAAAAAACAAATATTTTGTATGTCACACTCTAAAAAGTGCAAGTAAAATTACTGATTTAAATTATGTAGATTTTCATGTAAAATTAAAGAATGTGCGTAAATTTACTCACAATATGTTTGAACAAATTAATTACATACTGAAATACTACAGACAAAATGCAGTAATTTGTGTTTTGAGAAATATCCCAGCAAAACCACATATTACCAAATAATAGGGAAATAAGAACCTTTCAGAAATCGCCTAAATAAAACCCGTCCATAACTCAAAAAGTAAAAGAGCTAGAGGAAAATCAGAGATATATGTACATGGACAACTTTTTTCAATTTGTAAAATGTTTTTTCTATAAAAATCGCACAAATAAAATTTCGAAAACAAAAGAGCTATAGATAAAATGTTTGCAATATTGTTCAAAACTCAATTCCATTACCCCAAAACCTGTTACAAATATCGACTTGTTTGCCTAGATTCTTAGATCGCTTTTTACTCCAAAACTAAGCATCGCAGAGCAAAAAGAGTAATTATTTGGAGCATTACATGTGTTACGAAAACAAACAAATACACACAGAGAAATAAATTGCCAACCGAATTGAAAAGTGTATTTTAATGGTAACAACTTATTAATTGAGTTAGTACAACGATATTTACATTAGATTTCTAAATATTTTTGGTGTTGTAACTAAAATTCTGTTGAATTAACCGAACTTTGTTGTAAAAACTAATGTTTAGTTGTACCAACCGACTGAAATTCGTAGAAACCGAATTTGAGTCGTAGTAACCGAATTTCAGTTGGCAAATAGCTGAATTTTTCTCTGTGTGTATAAATGTGAGCGGACAACTATTTTAAATTTCTCGGCAATTTTTTCTAATTCTTTATCGATGTTTTTATTTAAATTTTAGCGATTTTTTTTATTGTAGCTATTTTTTAAATTTTAGCGATTTTTTTTTAAATTTATGGTGCTATTTCTTTCAATTTTGGTGATATTTTTCAAGTTTTTTCGAGAGATTACATACTTATACACTAAGGGAGACTATAATGTCTCGGTTTTAGTTAAACCAATTATCTTCTTCTATTGCAGACAACTGAAGATTTTGTGATTTCAGTATTAAGCTTATTAAAATCTTTTATTTGATGTATGTTTTTCCGGAATTGTTGCAGTGCTTTAGTTGTCACAAAACGAAATAAGTTGGGAAAGTACTGCTGCTCTGCTCACCAGGAAAAACTCTAGAAAACTATTTACTAAGAAACTCAGTTCATGCAATACGAGATTGTGAATCTCAGACGCTAAAAAAATATATTTTCCAAAAATATACGCCGTTTCCTTATAAGTTAGTGATGTTCGTATTCCGTTAATGGCGCGCTGATATCAACTTGTTATTCCTCAAACTGTAAATATTTACTCCGCAACACCACTACGGAAAAAAACTGCGAAATCACAAAATTTTGGTTTGACTTGTGAATAACCAACTTTTTTACAATCAGCGATATTAAAATTACTTATTTGGTGAATGTTTCTACCAAGTGACTCCATTTCGTATTACTTTGGTTCTGAAATAAAAAAACTATGAACAAATTTATCTACAGTCCGAAACAGATTTTTTGTTCGAAAATGCTCCAAGCACTTGAACAAATTATATATGTGAACTTTTTATTGTCGTCAACTGTAGACATTAAAAAACTAAAGCTTTAACAATGGTTAACAATTCATTATTGCTGCCACTTCATCCTACATTTGCCAACCCTTTCATAACTTTTGTTACCTTGAAATATCTGAAGGTACACTTGAAATAATAATTCAGTAAAAAAGATGTGTAAAACTTTTGTTAAAATCAATTAAACAAATTTTCTCAATTGAAGTACTGTTTTGAACAAACATTCTAGTTAATTTAAAAAAAAAAAAAACAATTTTAACAATTTATTGAAGAAACTTAATGGTGGCCAGCAAATAATAAGAAAAACTATTAAAATTAAGTATTTCTCTGTTGATTTTACATATATATTACTTTGAGTGTATATTTATATAAATGTGCGTAAATTTAAGTTGCCATACTCTGAGCCTCTATGAGCATGTGTAGTGTATAAAGAACACGCATTATATCCTTTGAGGCATACATGACATATGAGTTATATATTTTACTCTTCAGGTTTTTCTTTATTAGTAGTTTTGGGTTTCGTTACATAAATGCTCATGTAATTTTAACTTAAAAATTATTTTTGATATATAAAAGCTTTAGTGTGTATAAAGTATGTTTGGTAGTAATATTTTATATGCCATAAATCCGCGAAAACTTTTGCTTAATAAAATCAGTTTGAAATTTAGGGTAAACGTTGTAAAAGTTACAGTTTAAAAGTTAAAGCCTTTTAAAATGAAAGTAATTTGTATATTAGCATACTTTAACTTGTTAAATATAAAATAAATAAATAATAATGAATTTTTATTGTTGATCTATATAAATTGTATGTGAGTTGTTGGTTAGTTCGGTTAAAGATCATGAATATTTTTCCATATTAACAGAAAAATTATAATTTAATTTGTGATAATTTACATGTGAGTTAAATAGATGATATTTACGATTAACACTAAATGGCACGAAGAATGTTGATGAAGACCGTAGTGGGTCAGAAAATGCATTCCATTCATCCTAGTGTCTAATAACTTTTTCTGTGTTTTTTTCTAATAGTCAAAGTAAATTATCATATAAAAATTATAATTTTTCTGTTAATTTAGAGAAAAATTTGTCATGATCTAAAACCGAACAAATAAAATCTCACACATAAATTTATAGATCAACGATAAAAATTCACTATTAAAACCACTCACCAGGTACAGTGTAAAAATCGTTTAATGTATATGCTCGACATATGTGTTAATGAAAAATCTTTAATGTTTGTTGATATGCTTTGCTAATGTAGAAGGATAGTATATGATGACATTAGAGAAAAGAACTGCCATTTAAAGTTTTAACTGAAAGTTAAACTGGCAACTATGATAATGACTAGAGAAAAAACAAACACACTATAAATAGAAATCGTTCGTGGTAAATTTCATTCTAACTCAACACACAGAGTAATGTGGGATTTAAAGTTACCCAATTTCTTTAACATGTGAGTTAAATAGATGATATTTACGATTAACACTAAATGGCACGAAGAATGTTGATGAAGACCGTAGTGGGTCAGAAAATGCATTCCATTCATGCTAGTGTCTAATAACTTTTTCTGTGTTTTTTTCTAATAGTCAAAGTAAATTATCATATAAAAATTATAATTTTTCTGTTAATTTAGAGAAAAATTTGTCATGATCTAAAACCGAACAAATAAAATCTCACAATTTACTTTAATTAACAGAAAAAACAATTAGAAAAAAGTTATTTGACACCTGCATGAATGGAGTGTTTGATATTCCTTCACTTACAATGTAAAGGATAGAATATGATGACATTTGAAAATAACTGCCAGTCAAATTTCAACTTAATTAGTTGAACTGGCAACTGTGGTAATAATTAACAACTAAACATAGCTTTATAGAAAATAAGTTCGCAGTAAATTTCGTCATACTCAAAACTAAGTTACGGCACATTTTTAACCTAACTAGTTGAGTTAAATAGATGATGTTTACAATTTAACACTTTAAGGCACGAAGAATGTTGATGAAGGCCGTTGCGGGCTAGAAAGTTAACTCCATTCATGCAGGTGTCAAATAACTTTTTTCTAATTGTTTTTTCTGTTAATTAAAGTAAATTATCACAAATAAAATTATAATAAATTTTAGCGAGAAGCACCCACATTCTTTTTTGTTTGTTTTAGAGCTTAAACCTTCTCTTCAATAGAACTTTATATACTTAGTGTAGTCATGGTATACATGGGACAGCGGATATATTTATGTTTTCATGAATGGTATGTATGTACGTTTAACTTATTAAAATGTAAATCCCTTACTCTTATCTTAATTAACAATTCATATTAATAAAAAACACGCGAAATTATTTCTGTGTTTTGTTAGTTTAAGTTTTTCATATATTTCACTAAATGTTAATTGTGAATTCACATTATTAACCCATTAGTAGGGTTTGAAATAAGGTAACTTTTCATAGAATCCAAGTAAAATGTATTCGTATGGGTTAAAACAATAAAATATATAGTAATAAATATTTTGTTAAACACAAAATTTAGATAAGATAAAATGTTAAATGAAAATTAAACATTAAATAAATACAAAAAAAAAAGTATAAATTTTACATAATGTTCCCTTAAGGCGTTTTTTACGTTTGTTAATAATTCCCTGGTTGTTAATGTCATATGAAGTCAAAACATGTACGAGTGTATTAACAATGGAGGATATAGTATATTTAAATTTAAGAACATTTATTTAAAGCTAATCATTGTTGATTTAAAGAGTCAAACATTTTCAGAGTAATGTATGCATTTTTTTTTTTTTTGCAGATTTCAATTGAATTTTTTAATTAATGTGATTAAAATATTAATTGAAATTTTTAAAAAAATTTAATTGAATTTTTTATTGATATGATTAAACGTTAAATTTGTTCTAAGTTAATTAAACTTTTAATATTATTTACAAATATTTTAGTGGATATACGATTTTAGCTTTTTCTGTGTCTATATCAAACTTTCTCTTTCGATGAGTACATTATTGATATCACAATTTCTTTCGAATTCGACGAATACACCCTATAGGTTCAGGCTCCCTACGAAGCCAACTATCCTACCAGGTAAACAGTTCCAAACGTCCGATGGCGTCACTATTCGACCACCAAAATAATGCACCCTCCTGTCGGAGAGCCTCGGACATTTGCAGAGAACGTGCTCTGAGGTCTCGGGTTCCAATTCACAAAACCTGCACGTATCCGTAGAGGATCGTCCCATCTTGTATAATTGTTATCTAAGGTCACAGTGTCCCATGAGGTAACCCGTCACGGTCCTTAGTTCGCCCCTCGTCATAGGCCCAGGCGATCTGGCCCTGGTAAAAATTACTCAGTACCAAAATTACAGAGAGTAACACAAATTTACAACAAAAGGTAAACGAACGGAAAATTTTTAAAAATTGGTAAAATAGATTTTGTGCAAAAAGGAAAAAGTAAGCCAATACGCCTTTTTTGTGAATGGGCGTATTTTGTGCTTGTGTACTTAAAATATAATTGTTTGAATCAAAAGATTTCAAAAGATTTTCGATCATGTTCAGTTTTTTTATTAATTAGAAAATAAGAGAAACGATATTCTTAAGTGAGAATTGTTTCAAAATGCAGGCACTAAGTGAGAGGGGGGGGGGGAAGCCAGGTGGCTCTTTATTACTTTAATTTAGAAGATTCCCAGTAAAAAATTGTCGTGTTTTCAGAAGCAGGATAAAACAAATGCGCTGATGTAAGTGCTTACCATTACATAATACTGAGAAGCAGCAAAAGAAACGAATAATTTTCGTATAAAAATAACCAAAAAAATGTTGAGCTTTCTGATTTCCCTTACAAGAATGCAGGTTGCAAGCAGCTTACCTTAATCCCTTACAAGGATGCAGGTTGTAATGCAGAAAGTTTAAATTCGTGGATTATAAACGATCTGTACCTGCTTTACCGAGTGATTTCCGATCGTGTTTGGTGTTTTTGAGTATGTTGTACAAAATAAATAGTCATTAAATTGTTTCTAAAGAGCTAGCACGTGGTGCGGAAAATCTAATCTAGACATAAAAAATGATTTTATTGAAAGCCATGAAAGCACAGCTTTTTATAAGCGCTAAAATCAGCGCCTATTTTGCCAAAAAGTAATGCTTCCAAGTGGGAATTCGCCATATAAAAATCATGGCATATGTAAGCAGGTTTGTAAGGGATTCTTTTTGGCTTACTCCCTTACAAACCTGCTTGCAGGTAAGCAGCGTTTTTTACTTACTATGTTAATTTTTTGAAAATCGGATTAGAAACTCAAAATTTTTTATGCAAAAAGTTTCGTACTTCTTGGGATCATATCGCCGCCCCGGGGGTCTGGGAGTTTCAAAGTCAAAACTTAAGCTCAACATTTCTTTGCAACCAGACCACGAAGTAAGAAATGGCCGAACTATTTCCAAAACTTCTTTGATATATCCCATTGTGCATTCCTTTTTAGAATATATAATTCCTGTAATACTGCACAAAAGTCTAATTAACTAAAATAAGAGAAGTAATCCCTACGGGAAACAGAAGGTCGATTGAGTCTTTACGGAAAAAATATTGTGAGTGTACTTTTAAAAATTTAATATTTGGCAATTTTTGTTGATGGAGTATTTTGCAAATGTAGTTTTTACCTATAATAATAAAACAAATTTGAAACGTATATTAACTCATTCTAGAGAAAAAAGTTAAAAATATTTACTATCGTAATAAAAATGTTTAAGCTGTTCGGATTTGTTGTGTACACAACTTCAAAAATGGTTAAAAACGCAAGTTTTAGCGTTTTTTATTACGGTGTTCTCAAAATTATGACGGCATGGGAAAATATGAAAAACAAATTTGGAATCAGCAAAACAAAATCTGTTAAAAATATATATAGCAGTACAAACCAAATCGACTTTTTCTAATTTTGTGACTGTGTGTGTTTTGGGGAAAAAAAACTAAATCCAATTTTATTCACGTAGAGACAATTGTAGTCACTATTTTTCAGATTAAATTGTATCTGATTAGTTATTAGACTCTATCTAAATATATATGCCACCATTTCACTTTTTTTACTCGGCATGTCAGAGATTTTTTAAAGCAACATAATTTTAATGTTTTAATTTAATATAACACGGCGTATGATTTATATGGCGTTGAGTTATTTTATAAATAACACTCATACGTCACCGTGTGTTGAACAATGAAAATCAATGTGTATTAAATATGTGTAGGGTGGCGTATGATTAATAAGATTCAATTATTCGATATAGGCGGCTAACTAGTTAAGGCATTTTCTAATAATCGATTAAATTTATTATCCGGTTATTCGGGTCGGTTAATCAACAAAATTGGCTGTTAATTGATTAATCGTTTAATGCAAAATAAATTTATTTCTTTGTTACTTTAGCAATAAAATTACTAAAAAGTGTTTTTTAAAGTAAATTCGACTGTCTTGGTATATAATTTGCTTAAAAGCATTCTGCCATTTTGTAAAGCAACATACCATCGAAACTTAAAGATTTATTTAGTAGAAATTTAAGGCATTGAATCCTTAGAGTTCCTGAGTTTTCGATTAAAAAGCTCTAAGAGTCTACCATGTTTAAAAATGAGATATTTAAAGAACGTCTTGTAGAACAACTTATTTTCTAGCTCTAGTAGTGGTTTTTACATCGGTGATATTTGTTTGAATTTTTACAACGATGTTTGTTCTACAAAGTAGGACACGTGTTCTTTAAACAAGTTACTTATATCTTCCATTTTCAGTTTCCTTGAGAGCGGTTACAGTGGAGCATGTTTTAGAGATGTTGTTTCAACATGTAAATTAAGAGTTGAATGTATTGATTCAAATCAAATACAACCTTGCAACTTCTTTTCAAGTGGAATAAAAAAAAAAAAAATGGTGACGATAGTAGTAAATAAAAACAACTCAACTAAAACATTAGCAAATGTCATGTCAAAAAACGAATTTAGGTAACTAACCGACTGTCTATACTGGAGATAAATATGTACACCCTGGAAACAGTCACAGTTGTGGCCACCGAATTTGCTGCCAATCGAATTCTGGCGGTTAGTAAAACTATCTCCATATTAAATTTTATTTTAAGTCGTGAAGGCTAATATTTAGTTGTCTCATTCAATATTATATTCCACTAAATTATTGTTACGTTCGACAAATAATTAAAATATAATACTAAAATGTGTTAACAGTCAATAATTTAAAGAAAACAATAATTTTATTGTATATTCGATTGGGAAACCCGCATTTGTAGTTACCACTTTTGATTATCGACAATTTTTTAATAAATTTGATAGCCGCTGCCAATTTCTTTCTATTTTCAACAATTAAATTGTTGATTCTACAGTACACAATTATTAACCGAATTTTATTTTAAAAGTTGATTTAAAATACAAATAGTTGCATAATAGCAATGGTTTTTAGTTCCTGTTTACTCTTTTTAATTGCTAGTACACTCTAAAAAATGATTGTAAATTTATTACTATAAAACGAGTAAAGTTTTATGTATTATTACGCAAATTCGGTAAATTTATACATCAAAATGCGTAAAACTATTTTGCGCACACTTTCATGTACAATAATAGACGCTTACAGTATTTTTACCCACTATGTGTTTACAATTAAACACATTATGTCTAAAATTAGTATTCATTTGTTAAATAAAATTTTTACGCACAAAGTTTGTAAATATACTAACTTGTAGTAGTAATAAATACTCAGCATTTTTTAATTGAAAAAAATTCAGACAAATTCAAAAAGAGAAAAAAGATCAAATAAAACTAAAAATTATTAATTATTTTGTGTTACTAAATAAATTAAAATATATAAATGAAATATTTGTGATTGTGTTTTAAAAAACTTGGTAATATACCAAAAACATTCATACATAAATAAAATAGATACGGAATTTTCAAATGTTTGCAGCCTAATTGTGGAAAAATATTTTCAAAATATTATATATTCTTTTAATTTATAATATTGCATTGTATATAAACAGAACCTTTTATATATTGATTGTTAAGTTTTTTATATAACGCATTATTAATAAAACTCATTCTAAAAATTTTTTTTTGTTTTTTTCTGTTTTGGGCTGTTTTTTTTTTTTCTTACTACAGCATTGGTAAATATACGCTTTTTTGGGGATTTTTACGCATATAAATATGTATTTTTACGCTTATAAACATGTATTTTTACGCATTTTATATGTATAATTGCACGCAAATCATGTTTTTTTTACACGAAAATTTGGTAAAATTACTCATTTATTTATAAATTTTATCAAAATTTTACACACTTCCATTGTAAATTTACCAACTTTGTGTTCACCAACTTACTCTCAATGTGCGTATTTTTTTCATTTCCACACATACAGTAAATTTACCCAACTTATAGTAGGAGTAAAGTTTCCTACTATAAGTTGGGTAAAATTCAACAGAAATTAATTAGAGTGTATAGTATTCTTGACTTATTAATCGATTATAGGTAATTCTTAATGAAATATCATCTTATCAAATAAATTTTAATGGTTTTGACCGGATTCCAACCAATAATTTTTCTGGGTGTAGAAATAAGTGAAATACATCATCAGCGGTGTAAAATTCATTATTGCCGAGCTTATATTAAGGGTTTGGGAACACGTACTTATGTTAACTCATTATTTTAAAAATTTCTTTGAGGAAGGTTGTTTTACGATAATAATAAAATACCTTATTTAAGATCCAAAATAGTTATATTATTGTTTTTTATTATTCATTCATTTTATAGAATTGCCTACCTGAAATGAAGGGTCGATTGATCCAAAGAGACAAGTATATGCTTAGTGAATAGGAGGTACGTAAAAAAAATGGCAATCGGTGCATAAAAAACCCAATCCCTTAACTGTTACGGTGTTACAACATTTATAGGTTTATTAAATTACATTTTAAAATTTTGCTTTAATTTTTGTTTGTTTTTTGTAATTGAACACAAACTTATTTGTGAGGAATTAATAACTTAGGTACACTCAAAGGAAATGCTTTATCATATTTATGAAAATTTTCATCTTCCCTTACATTAGTGTTTTCTATTATAAAATTATAAACCTAACAATTCAAAATTATTCAATTTTAAAAGATTAAAATACATACATAATTTTCAAACCAAACTTGCAGGAACCATGCAATGTAAAATCTAACATTAAAACAATAAACTCGAATATGTTGTGTTTAAATATTAGTATACATGCCGGATTCCCAATTCGTTCCAAGTAATGGCAACATTAGCAGTTGGACTGGCAACACTGTCAAATAAAAAGCTTTAAGATTTAATCATGTTGTTCGGGTAATCAATTACCATCAAAGATTTTCTGCAGTTGGTTGATATATATACTTCATCAAACCTTGAGTTTCTTTTGGGTGGTGAATTGGAATGAGGCTGAAGATGACCTTGTCGCGTAGTTCGCAAAAATGCGGCTCTCCCCCTGCCGCTGATCTCTACAAGATTTTTTTCATATTCTCTTAGATTTATTAACAATTAGTGTTTTCTCTTTGTAATAGTAACATTTAATTATGACCTCACACCTGACAATTCAAAATGAGATGCTATTTTCATTAATATGATGAAGACTTCATTGTTTTTCGTCCAATGAAACTGTTTCATAAATATGTATGAAACTGTTTCATGAAAAGTCATCGGCTTGTACTTGTAATAAGCAGACGTATAATCAAAACACTCGGATCGTTAATTTCTTTTTCTTTTTTTCGTATTCGCTTTACAACGAATTTCTTTTTTTTTTATTCTTCGCATTATAATACAAAAATTCTATAGTGTGCTAATAACAACTACAACATGCCCACAGGGCCACCCAACCTTGGGGACAATCGTTTCACTATACTAGCTGATTCGATAAGTCCCAAACGTAAAAAAACTAAATACAAAGACACTACACCATTCCCCCCAATTACCCAAAATTCAACCTCCTAATCCCAGATATATAACAATGCAAACAAGCGACCCAAAAAAACCTCTATCTTCTTATTCCTGTTTTGCTGTGAATAGAGCAATAGAATTAATCAGCAAAGACATAACATCCATATCCCAACTTCGAGATGGAAACCTCCTTTTATTGGTGAACAATAAACAAACTGCCGATAAATTCATTCAGTCAAAGGAACTGGTTAACCTATGCACAATTCAATGTAAACTACATGATAACCTTAATAGCACAAAAGGAACAATCTATGCCCCGTATCTTAACGACATCCCAGATGACGAAATCATCAAGGAACTTTCCGACCAAGGCGTAACCGGCATTCACAAATTCAAAAAAACAGTAGACGATAAAACTATTAATACTGGCGTAATTCTACTCACATTCGATTTATATCACTTACCAAACAAAATCAAAGTTTCTTGGAACTCGGTAAATATTCGAGAGTATATACCCAACCCGATGCGTTGCAAAACGTGCCAAAAACTAGGACATACAATAAAACATTGTAAATATGATCCCACTTGTGTTCAGTGCAATTTACCTCCTCATAAACCATTAAATTGTTCTCGCACCCAATGTGCTAACTGCCTCGAAGAACACGCAGCCTCATCAAACAAATGTCCTAAATTCATTCAGCAAAAAGAAATTTTAAAAATTAAAATAAAAAATAAATGTACCATAGCCGAAGCTAAACGCATTCATAAAACTTCCATAAGCATAGTTCCTTCTAATACTACATTTTCCTCAATTTTATCAAATAATTTACCCAAATCAAATCCTGAAAAAAACAAAAATGAAATTATCCAAACTAATACAAATTGTAACAAAGAAATCATAGAAAAACAAAAAATCGAAATAAACGAAAGTAATAAAAACAATAATAACACTTCCCTAAACGCTGTCAACATTAGTACAGCCCCCTCCACCTCATCTACTAACAATAAGAAAGAAATTTTAAATAATCCAACAACCACCACAGAGAAACAACAAGTAACTACCACACAAACTAAACAAAACACAGTATTGAATAAAAACAAACAACTCTTAACTAGAGTACAAGAAATAATAAACAAACCTAGAAAACAACTAAATAAAATACAAGACGATGCAATGGATTATCAAGTAATCCAGTCCAGCGAAGAAGAGTAATAATATAATTTAATTCTCCCACCTTACAAACTCTCACCCAACATCATTATGATCAAAATAATTCAATGGAATATTAATGGCTACAACAACAATTTCAACGAACTATCTCTTCTCATAAATGACTACAGCCCTGACATTATTGCCATACAAGAAACTCATATACCTCATAATAATTCAATTATAAAAACTCATAGATTATACGAGGGGTACTTTCATAATTTACCTAATGTAACAACATCAAAACAAGGTATTGGCATACTTGTAAAAAAACACATACCACATGAAATAATATTTCGCTACACAAAAATCTCTTCAATAGAATTGGCTATTAACCTAAATCCTATGGTATCTATTATAAATTGTTATATTCCACCAAATCAACCGTTTACGGACAAAGATTTAAAAGATATATTATATCCCACAAAACCAAATTGTTTACTACTAGGGGACTTCAACGCCTGGAGTCCAATATGGGGTTCTCAAACAACCAACCCAAGGGGTAAAATTGTTGAGAACCTAATGTTCTCTAAAAACCTAATTTTATTAAATGATGGCTCAGTGACTCATTTATCAACTCACAATTCATTTACAAACGTTGATTTGTCTTTTTGCAATTCACAAATTGCACCTAGCATTTCGTGGGAAACTCTTAACTCTTTATATGGAAGCGACCATCTACCTATCCTTCTTACCCTAGGGTGCGACTCCAACTCAACAAAATATAAACCAATAAACAAATTTAAAATTGATAAAGCCGACTGGCCTAGATTCCAGAACTACTGTGAAACACACAACGCAATTTCAAAAGTTTCAAAAAATGTTAATGCTGAAGCAGCAAAGATCCACAAAATCATCAATTTTGCAGCAAACTCATCCATTCCGCAAACGTCACAAATTTCTCAAAAAAGACAGGTTCCCTGGTGGAACTCTACCTTGAAAAAACTTAGAACAGATAAGCAAGAAAAGTGGCACATTTTTGTTCGTACTAGAACCCAAACCAATCTAATTGCATATAAAAAAGCTAATGCTGTTTTTAAAAGAAACGTAAAAAAATCTAAAGAAGAATCCTTCGAAAAATTTACTGCGGGAATAAACCCCAACACCAGCACCAAAAAAATATGGAACGACATTAAAACACTTACAGGCAACAAACAATTCAACTCTTTCCGATTCATAAAACTTGACCATAACTTTTTTACAACATCAATCGACATATCAAATAATTTTGCGAAATATTGGTCAGATTTATCTCATGACTCTCAATTCCACTCGAACTTTGTTTCAAAAAAATTGGAATTACTAAACCTCACATATGGCAACATACGTTTAACTAAATCTGCTAAACAATTGGAAAACAAAATAAACCTTTTAGAACTTGAGCACGTACTATCAAATGCGAAAGGCAAAACACCTGGTTATGACAAAATATCATATCCAATGATAAAAAATCTGCCAACTTGTTTAAAAAGTAGAATAATCAACCTATATAACAATATATTTGATTCAGGAATTTACCCTCAAAACTGGCGCAATGCTATTATACTACCTGTACAAAAACCAAATAAATCAGTTGAAAACATCAGCAGCTACAGGCCAATATCCCTTTTACCTTGTATAGGTAAGGTATTAGAAAAAATCATAGCCGAAAGGCTTTCATGGTATTCATCCAATAATAATCTGATAAGCTCCAACCAAGTCGCCTTCAAAAAAAAACAAAATACATTAGATGCTCTTCTTCACATTAACCACATGATTGCGCAAGGTCTTTCACATAAAAACCATATTTCCATATTATCCACAGATTTTGAGAGAGCATTTGACCGCATCGGTGTTCATATCGTATTACAAGAACTAATTAATTGGAAAGTAGGTACCAAAATATATAATATAGTTAAATCATTCCTAACAAATCGTAAGTTTAAAGTTCGAATCAACTCCACTTTCTCAAAAAATTATTCTCTTTTTAACGGCATCCCTCAAGGATCTCCTCTATCCGTAGTGCTTTTTTTAATTGCCTTCAACTCCATTAGTAAAATAGCCTCAAAATACAATATTATTGAGCACTCTTTATACGCTGATGACGCTGTATTTTTTTCAAAAAACAACAACAATGACAGAGTTAAATTAGCCTTTACAAACCTCTTGGGTGATATCAAACATTGGTCTACAACCTCCGGCGCTTTACTTTCTCTTAGTAAATGTAAAATTCTTCATATATGCAAGAAACAGCACTGTAGCCCTCCAAGACTCTTATACAACAACATTAACATCGAACATGTGTCTCAATTGAAAATTCTGGGCATTATTTTCGATAATAAATTCAATTTTAGCCAACATTGCATGAACCTGAGGAAAAAACTTATATCAGGACTGAATATAATCAAATTCCTTTCATCGAAAAAAAGCGCTGTTCACACAAATACACTTCTTATGGTAACTAAATCTATAATCCTTTCTAAAATCGATTACGGTATACAAATTTTTAGCAACTGCCCTAAAAAGTATCTAAATTTGCTAAATTCACCTTATCATGCAGCCATCAGATGCTCAACAGGAGCTTTTCCAACTACAGATATTAAAAATTTACTTACCGAATCAGGATTCCCATCTATTGTCGAAAGAAAATACGAATCTGACTTAAAACTAATACCCAAATTATTTATTTGCAACAACAGCAACCTTCACAAACTAGTAAAGAATACCACAAATCTCAAACGTACCTGTAAAAAACAATCACCGATACACAGGTGTGTCGACTATGTTAGAAAATTTTTCCCAACAATACAACCATTACTAACCCACTCAAAAAATGAACCGTGGTGGCTATTAAAACTCGATTCATTCATACTTGATCTGCAAAAATATGACAAAAAATCAACTATTCCAATCTTATATCAACAAGAATTTAATTCTATTCGTTATTCCTCCACATACAATAACTGGAAATTCATATTTACAGACGGGTCAAAAACACATTCATATACCTCATTTGGCATTGTGAATGATAATTGCTCCCCTATAATCAATGGCCTTCTCGAACCTCACTGCAGCGTATTCACAGCTGAAGCACTAGCTATTAAACTTGCTACGGAATATTCATCAAAACAAAAAGGTCAGTACGTAATATGTACAGACAGCAAATCCACAATTTCAGCTATCTTAAATACCAAATATTCTGAACCAACTATAACAAACATACGTAACTATTTAATTAAATTCCCAAACAAAATACGCTTAATGTGGGTTCCAGGTCATGCTGGCATTACAGGCAATGAAGCTGCCGACGAAACTGCAACCTTTGCCACAAAATCTCCAACATACACCTTTTCCACTTATGTTCTAAAAGATCTTAATAGACTTATATCAAAACACCTTGAAGACTACAAATTTAATCTGTGGGAAAACTATAACCATCGGTACAAACTAGTTAATCCAAATGGAGTAAAACCTATATATACCAAATCTAACACCCGACAAGAACTACGTGTTTTCACAAGGTTAAGGTTGGGTCATATCAAAATCACTCATCAACACCTACTGGAAAAAGAAGATAGCCCCATCTGTCCTAGATGTAACGTACGCCAAACTATAAACCACATACTTGATCGATGTCAAGTATATTCCACTGAAAGATTAGCAATTTTCGACACAACGCTTCCCAGCTCATGTCTAACAAATCCTAACCATAATAACATTTCTAAAATTATCAACTTCATAAAAAATTGTAATTTATTAAACCATATTTAATACTAACAATTATACTTCTATATTCCATTATATAAATAAAAACTGTATATATGTAAATATGTATCTAAATATACTTAGATTATAAACATTCGAGTCGAAGGCCATAGTTGCTAGCACTCTCATCAACTTATATTATATAGTGTCATTTATTGTATTATATAATATTAATAAAAATAAAAATAAAAAAAATAATGTTTCATGAAAATATTTTTAAGATACTGTTTTTTTAGTATTCCAACTGGATCTGGCTCAATACTGTAGTGTGTTAGTACTTGACTAAACTAAACAAATTTTCCGTTCGGATTTCGAAATATGGGTCATTAACATAAACAAGTATTAATGACATTTTTCTAGAAAATAATGAAGAAGTTATAAAGAATGTTTCACACATATTTATAAAAGAGTTCATCATATTTATGAAAACTCATAAATTGGAAAATGTTTTATAGATTTTCGTCAAATGAAAATGTTTAATAAATATGATGAAACTTTTTTCCCGAGTGTATAGTCATCAGATGTTGTAGTTTTATGCTTCCAGATATTTGAAAGACTCAACTAATTGTAGATTTTGAAACTTTGAGTTTTTTTTTTCCGTAACTTTCTCCATTTTCAAAAATAGCTAAAAGATAGCTTTTTATTCTTTATTAAAATACTAGCTGACCCGGCAAACGTTGCTTTGCCTTCAAATTTTAATTGTAATTAATTCTTTAAATCAAGAAAATTTTTTTACGCAAATATATAATTAAAAAAATAAATTTATATTAGTAAATCATTTTAAAATTTGTAATTTCATGGGAAGCCCAACGCCTCTTTGTCCTTATATCGCCTTTATTCTAGGACTATGAGGAACGCTAAAACAATTTTTGAACAACATTATTAAATAACCTTGCAAAAAGTCTTGAATGTGATGATTTATTTTAATGCTTATTTGTTTTTTGCTTTTGGTACCACGCCCATTTATCCCATTCCGCCCATTTTCAGTTCGACTACTAATATTTGTAATTGATGGACTCGTACAAAATTTGAAGGCTATATAGCTAATATAGAACCCTAGATATTTAATATTAATATTAATTTTGTATATGAGCTAAATAATCACTTTGTATGGGAGCTGCCACGTCCACTGGTATGATCCCGCCCAATTTTCCCATGACTATTCATAATATAATCAATGTGCACAAATTTCTAAGACTCTGGCTATTATAGAACTGTAGATATATGATATTAAATATTTACTTTGTATGGGAGCTGACACGCCCACTGGTCCAATCACGCCCATTTTTAGATGTTGGCCGATTCTCAGATCTACTCAATATGTTCACAAAATTTCATGAGAATCGGTCAAGCCGTTTCGGAGGAGTACGGGAACGAACATTGTGACACGAGAATTTTATATATAAGATTATTTTTATGTTTCCGCTCATAACTTAAAAATAAAAAAATTCCGGAACGATATATAGCCTATGTCCATCCTGGAGGACCAAATTAAATATTGGTAAAAAAAATTTAGAAATCGTATGATTAGTTACGGAGATTACTTTCTACAAACAAACAAACAAACAAACAAACAAATATACAAACATTACCTCTTTATAATATTAAATAAATATAAGTATAGATTTTGAAAGGGCATAACATTTTGTTTTACAAACCAATAAGGACATTTTTTTTTTTTTAGAAAATGATTTTTAAATTTGATTTCAAACCCTAAATTTCAATTGAAACTAAAAACAGATGTACCTTTATACGACTTTAGGAACCCGAAATATTTCCTAAACATTATAGGATTTTGAGATGTTTTTCTCTATCTTCAGCAGTTTTTTTTCATTGGAGGGTGAAATTGGACCCATGTGACCATGCCACAGACCTATCATTGGAAATGTCACAGAACTTTCCTAAGTTGAACTAAGTTGCCCAAGGATATGTCACAAAACTCACCTGAAATACATAGTTCGGTGACATGTCATATGGGGCCAATTTTTTTTTGTCGTTTTAAACAACGCTGAATAAAGTTTAAACTAATATTTATAGGTCTTTTTTTAACCTTATGGCAAACTTCTTTATTAAATACACTGAACAATTACATATAAAATATTTTGAGTGTATATTAGAAGTATACACAGAAAAATATTAATAATGCTAAATACGAGTGAAATTTTAATGTTATTTTTTCTCAATTTTAAGGGAATAGGCTGAATTAAATAAATTTACAGTGCTAACAAGTCTATATTTTAAAAGAAAAGCGTAAATTTCAATATTTTGCAATTATTTTCATCACCGTGGCTATCCTTAACCCCTTAAATGGTATGTAAATAATAGTTTGTTGTTGTTGAAACTGGATTGTGTGTGTGCTAATTTGTGATACAATTTGGTTTTTGTTTTTTTGTTTCAAAAACTCATATTGTTTTCATATTTTATTAAAAAACTTTTTAGATGTTTTAATTTTCCAAAAATTATATTGCAAACTATGAAAAGGAACCACAATATGCAACGTCTAGTTTAAATTAATTTTAAATTAAATGGTTTTATTATTAGATTTTATTAATATGCAAATATTTCAAAACCAAAATTTAAAGAGTTGTAAAGGAATACACTTTAACTTAAATGGAAAGTCAAAATAAACGATTTAATTTGAGAAAATTAACAACTTTCCTTAACCACCCAGTCAGAAAAATACAATCGGCCCAGTTCTGGCAAAGCGTCGGCTACTGTTGGTTAGGCGTTGGCAGAACGTGGGATTAGCAATATTGACAGTATTGTCCGTTGGCTTGAGCGAACTTTTCAATGTTGGCATAATGTTGGTAAATAAAAAAATGTGTTGTTTTATAAATAATAGCTTAATTTTTTTTTTTTTATTCAATATTTTTATTTACAATCTATTTTACAATATTTAGTAAATTTGATAATCTAAAATCAATTAACATACGTTATTAAGCTTCAGCAAGCTTAATAAACTTGTCCTAAAAAGTATATGCTTTCACATATATTTTTTTATTTTTTATTATCTATGTATATTTACATGGTTTAATATATTTGTTAAAAAGAAAAAATATAAATGTAAAGGGTCCGCCATCTAACGTTTTTTTTTCAACTAGTGCTTATTTCGTGAATGGTAACACTTAGTTCATGTCTGATTTGACAGATAATTAGTTTTATTCTTCCGCTGAACGAATATGGTCCGTATGTTCGTTATCTTGTGATAAAAGTGAAAGAAACTGGCATCCTCATCGATAAACCAAAGCGTGAAAAGCCAAAAACAGTGCGTACACGCGAGAATATTGCTGCTGTGGCAGAAAGTGTGCGTGAAGCGCCATCAACATCAATTCACCGTCGTTCTCAACAATTGAACATTTCGGAGACATCATTGACACGAATTTTGCATAAAGAACTTGGTATGACGCCATACAAAGTCCAATTGGTTCAGGAGTTCAAAAAAAAAAAAAGTTATTTGGCGGACCCTTTACAATATTTACATTATTACAACTTTTGTTATTATTTTCTGTATGGCAAATCTAAAAAGTGAAACCGTTTTAGTCTTCTAGTTTCCTCAGTCTCATCCAACAGTGAAATGGCTAACACATTACTGTGGTTACTAGTCGTTCAATATATCTAGAACTAAACCTGTTTATTTCGTCTTTTATAAAAGGACATTCCAGATCCCTATGAATTTGTTTGTTTGTCATATACCACGGAGCATTAGCTAAGAATCTTAAAGTTTTAGACTGATATCTCTGTAATATTTCTACGTTTGAGTTACTTGCCGTACCCCATAACTGAAGACCATAGGTCTATACTGATTTCAATATACACTTGTATAACAAAATTTTATTCTCTAGGCTAAGTTCAGACTTAGGTCTTAATATTTAGATGATCTCTCTTTGCAGTAATTCCACGTTAGTCGTTTATCAAGGTGCATTCCCAGATATTTCACTGTATTAGCTTTTGGTATTTCTGAGCCGTTAATATACAAGGGTGGACATTCCTCTTTTCTTAGGGTAAACATAACATAATTAGATTTCTCAGCGTTAATGCAAAATTTTGCATTTTGATAACCACTTTTGTAATTTGTTTAGATACCTTTGTACCAAAAACTGTAACATCAGCATATGTAGCTATTGTAACATTATCATATAGGGGCATATCTGAAGTGTAGATGGTGTACAACACTGGACCTAATACGCTAACCCTGTGGGACACCTGAGTTAATTTGGCATATGCTAGAAGTATCATCGCTTACATTTACATAAAATTTTCGTTGTGTTAAGTATGATTTGAGAAACAAGTAGTAAGGCGCAGGTAATGGCTTTTTGAGCTTGTACAGCAGTCCCTTGTGCCATACTCTATCAGAAGCTTGCTTAAAGTCTAAAAATACAGCAGAGCAGTAACATTTCTTTTCTAAAGTATCCGCAATCACGTTTACTATTCGATGACATTGTTCTGGGGTTCCGTGCTTATGCCGAAAGCCAAATTGGTGATCAGGTATAATATTTTGTTTTCTAAGATCGGTAGCAATCTACTTAAGAACAATAATTGCTTAAATTAATTTAATTTTAAGAAATGTGTATAATAAAACGCATTTAAAAAGCAGCAATACAGATCCGTATTAGTCTTATACATCATATTTAAATGCATGAAATATAATAAAATATTAATAAAAATATGCTTCTTATTGACTGTAAAATTGATAAAAAAAAACTAAATTTTTGCTGGTAGCACTGGCAAAACACATACTTTGCAAACAAACTAGTGTTTTTCAAGTACAATATTATTTGTACCTTTGGTAATTTTTAACACAGTGTGTTTTACAAAAATGGCAGTGGTTTGCCAGTACTATTTTTTTGTACGGTTGGCAATACGTATGCAATTTTATACCATTCATCAATGCCGTGGTAAGTTTTATTATCAAATTTGGTAGAATTATATTATATTATTGCGCCCTCTAGCGATGGCATTCAAAATTTTAGGGCTTAGGGTTAAGATTTTTTTTTAATTGTAATTTTTATTTATTACAAAAACATCAAAAAATTTCCAATTTTCTACCTCTACCCCCTTCAATTTTAACCAAACTTGGTATGGAAGGTAAGTGTCATATAAATATGTCACCGTACAAGTTTTAGGTATAAGTCCCACTTTTGTGACAAATATGTGACAAATTTAAGGTTTTTGTTAGGAAAACTTTTGCAACTATAAATAATTTTATCTACAGTGACATTTCATTTGCTTTTAACTACATTTACAGTGGTCTTTATCTATATAGTATTCTAAGTGTAGTAGTTTAGTAAATTCATTATCACGACACGGCCTATATACAGAGCCGATTAGCAATTTCTTTTTATAATTAGAAGATATTTACAAAAATTTATATTCTCTTGTTTTACTTTAAAATTTTAAAACCAAAAGTTTATTTTTCGATCTCATTATCATAAATTATGATGTGAGCCAGATTATTCTAGTTCAAGATCATTATTTTTTTGTTTAACATCGTACTACGAAAGCGCCATCTATCGAATATACAAAGAATATATCATAGATATGGCATCACTTACAACATATTTGAAAGCAGTGGACATTAGAGTGAGGTAAGTTTCTAAAAATAGAACTGTTGTGTTGTTGGAGTTGTACTTCTGAGATTATGTATGCAAGAACAAAAAAAAAAAAACACCGTGTATTGAATAAAACTAGTTTTAATCACAACAAAACTCGACCTGACGATAGCTCAGAGGGCTAAAGCGCTCTGTCTAACGTGTAGTGCGAGTGCATGTGGCATTAGAAATCAGTTTATATAAACCCCGGTCAGTGATTGCACAGAAAATTTCATATAGACGCAATCGAACAAATAAAAACATAACAAATATTACATTATTCAAAAAATTCAAAAAACATGGTCACTGACGAAGGTTCAATACCAGAAACTGCGCAGTCTGATTCAGAAAAAATTGAAAATTTGCAATGTAGTTATGATTTTTAGAAAATACACTCATTCTTCTCTACCACGCCTTTCACAATCGAAAAAAATTGTTTAAGAAAAATAAGCTTTTGGTTTTAGTTTTTTAAAATTTAAAAGTAAAACATTTGAAAATTGCAGAGTATGGCAAAACTGACTTATGACCCTAATGCTATAGCCAGAAAGTGTTGTTGTTTATTTAATAAACAATAACAACACAATGTATTATGACTAGAGATTCTAGCCTGTACACGAACAATCTTTATTTGTTAAAAATGTTTTATTTTTGATTTGAATTAGTTCAATTCTTCCAATTTTGATTTTTACTTCTCATCGGGTAAATAAAACAATACTGGTAAAGCGTTGATCTTTGTCCTTCAAAATTTGCCTAAATCTTCTACCCCTTCTACATTATTCCTCTGAAGATTTTCGGTGACGCGAAATAAAACATGTGAGGACCTGTCTGTAGATTAAGTCTGCTTTAAATTAGCGGATGAAGAAATTTGTAATTAATAACTGAACATTGCACGGTTTTTTGTTCACATTATAATTAATATTCTATATTATCTTTTTTATTATCGCTTTTTCTATTATTTTCATACTTGTTTTTACTATCGTTTTTATTTTTATGTTTGACGTTTTTTATTTGACTTTTTCATGTTTGACTTTTTTATGTTTGCTTCTAATAAAAATTGCGACTCTGTCAGCATGGGTACTTCGATCGAATCGAAATAGTATAAAACCAGGTAAATTGAATTCGTTGCGACGAACTAGCGGGTTAAACCAAGTTTTCGAGATACAGATTACGTCAATACTAGAACGAAAAATAAAGTACTCTATTGAAATCAGCATGACCGAAATATAATTGATGGTCAAAACCATTATTAGTTTTTTTAATGTCAAGCCGTGTAATTTTTCCAAAAATTGCTACAAAAAATGTCAAAAGATCTATTTTTTAATCTCTCGAACAATAGCTTTTTTAAGTTTGATTATAGTTAAGTTCTCAAATTATCACATGCTCTTTACTGCGTGATAACTTTCTCCTATCCAAAGTAATCCGGTCTTAAAAGTAAATGTTGCTTTAAAGCCACGGCAGTGTAAAATTCGTAGACTCATTGTTTCATTATTCTAAACAAAAAATTATTGACAAAATGTATTTCATTAATATTACTTTAAGCTTTTTTCTTTCAGCTTATCCTACGAATTTTATTTTATTTTTTTTTTTTTAACACATGTAATTCTTTTACAAATATTGCAAATTATTCACGTAATTCCCGAAAATGAATTTGCTATGTGAAATTTAATATTCCGTCATCGTGTTAAATGAAAATTAAAAAAAAAAAAAAAATACAAATTTATTCGATTTTAAAAGAGTAACAACCCCAATTAAGTAAAATCAAATTAAGGGAACAATTTTATTATTGAGTTGCAAAGAAAAACATCAACATTTTATATGCAGAACGTTTATTTATTTTTATTTTTTAATTTGCATGCCAGAGTGACGGAGATAGAAAGATAGACAGATACTCAGCCATGCACTTATATGTATAATGTATTCATTTAAAACATTCGCATATTTAATCTGTGGATAAATAAAAAAAATTTCACTTAAATTTTTTCAAGTATGTTCCATGAGTACTCACTCCACCTACTACGACTAATACAAGTACTGTATACTGTGCAATGACGACGTCAAGTACTTAAACACAGTTAGAGTTATTGCAAAATATTTGTAAAGTTACTAACATCATTGTGCAGACATGTTTAGTTTTAGATTCGGAATATCATAATTAAGTTATTCTTTTTAGTTTAAACGAGCTTAAGATCATTTATTTATTAATTATTTATTTCCAATATTTCGTCTCCACATTGGGTGACTTCTTCAGGGAACAAATATTACAATTTGAAAAACTAGTTTTAATAATTAAAAACTTTAATAGTCGTAGTAGTTTTTAATTATTAAAACTAGTTTTTCAAAAATTGTTAGAAGCACATTTTTTCGCGTTATAATCACGGTTTTTCCAAAATTGTGACAAAAAACATTAGTTTTTCATGTTTTTTGCAGTAAAATTTGAAACTCATTTATATTCTAATTATAAACGGTGCTAAAAAAATATATAAAAGTGATACAATTTGTTTCATTAAACTTAACTATATTTATTTATATATAATGATATGTTTTGTCATATATAATTATATTATTTTTGAGTAATTGTACCATATACACTTATACATTATTATATATTGTAGAATATATGGTCATTAAAGTGGACATTGAAAGTGATTTCTAAAGTCAAGCGATGGGCTAGTTTGGTTCCTTTGTATGTAAAAACATTTAATATGAAGTTTGGTGCCGATTGGATAAAGAAAATTGAAAGTGTGTTTTGTATGGGGGAAAAATGGCTTTTTTTGCGCTTTTCAAAAAATTGTTAATATTGAAGCAGTTTTTATTCCATATTATAAATTAATCGAGATGAAGACAAAAAGTGTTTTCAAAAAGATATAAAAGTCCAAAATCGGTTGAGAGTTACCCGAGTAAAAAAAATACCCCAGACCACTAATGTGCCAAATACCACTTGATCAAACTTTTCGAGCCCACATCCTAAACGTTTTCGAAATTAAATACCAAAATATTTGTTTTGTTCTTATTATACCCATTAACTGTTAGATATGAAATATTTAATTTTTGGGATGTCGGTATCCAGTCCTAAGGTGACGTCGAAAACCAACAATATTTTTGGGGTATTTTTCAAATCTCCAATTTCAAATTTTAAAAAATTTTGTTCAACAAACGGTTTTTTTTTTGCACAAAATTCGATCATAGGTTAAAATTTATTTACTTTTAACAAGTAACAATTAATGCTATTCAGAGTGTTATGAAATAAACTACAAGCACTATATTCTGAAAATTTGCTCAAAATCGAACTACGGCAAAGGTCAATTTCAAGGTCAAAGGAAAATTTTTTCGAAATGGCCCAATATTTTTTAACATTAAAAAACGCAGTTTCTTTCAAATATCTGCAAAATAGAGTTAAATTTTTGAATGATAAATAACAAAATACAGATTAACTTTATTTAACTTAATTACCTAAAAAGGGGTTTCCTCGAAATCCGCCGAATTTAAATAGCTGCCCTTACTAAATTAAACGGGGGATATGTGTAATTTTTGGTATTTTTATTTTAAATTTTATACTTAATGAGACCTTAGTGTGCGAAACTATTTTTTTTTAAATTTTGTTGAACAAAATTTTTTAAAATTTGAAATTGGACATTTGAAAAATACCCCAAAAATATTGTTGGTTTTGATTTTTGGAGAAAAATTCGCAGTAATAAAAAAGTTACAGCTTGTTAAAAAATTTATTGAATCAATGAATATTTTAATTGATTTTGCACCTATCACGGCAATGATAATATCAATTAAAACTTTAATTGAAAATTAAAAAAGGAAAAAAGTTATAAAAAAAAAAAAAATATGATACTCACAAAAAAAATTTGTGTGAACGATTCGTTGGTATTTTTGGTTTTGTCAATACTGCCTCTGTTTGTATGTTTGTGTGTGTGTATGTGTTTTTTTTTTGTTTGTAAATTTCAAACGCATTTGGTACTTTATACGGAACATTTTCTATTTAAGCATACATTGTATGAAAACATAATTCGAAAATTGCGTCTACAATAAAATATGTATTTATCTATTTTAAAGCCAATGAAAATATTTATTGATTCAATTAAATATTTGGTTAGAAACAAATTTAATTTAAATCAAATCTTTAATTAGATATTTTAGGTTGATAATTTTTTCTGTGTATTGTGCAAGCTTAAGTGATGAGTCGATTTTCAATAGATTTTTTTTGTTTTGTAGAGGACTAATAACTGAAGTCCCTGACGAAGAGACATTTTTTAATTTTTGCGTTTTTTTTTTTTTTTTTTTTTAATTATAAAGAACATATTTTTGTGGTGCTTTTGATTATCGAATGATATATAATTAGAATAAATGTTGACGATAATCGAATACAACATACATAAACATTTATACAAATTTAACAATTTTAGGAAAACTGGTATAAAAATTGCACTGAACCCTTAAGGCAGAATTAGTTTATACGTTCTGTTCTGTTACGAGTCAGCTGTTTTGTTTCTGTTCAATTGAAAGTCTGTATGTGTGGTTAGTTTTCACTTTTTCGTTCTGTTCTGTTGCGGACAAATCTGTTGAAAATAGAATTCAACGGTAAGTGACAGCCTAAAGTGCGTATGTTTTAGTTTGTTGTGTAATTCTTTTTCTCAATATTTGAATCAGGAATCAGGGTACGATTTACAAATTTTTCTGTGTATGAATTTCTTGTTCCCTTTAAATTTCAATAATTATTAATTCGATTTGCAGTCCCATATGAACATGGAATTAATTTGGAACCAAACGCTGTGAATTCAGTAACATGAATTCACTGAGTGCGACCTTTTTTATTGAATTCAATCACTAAGGGTTATAATTATTATTAACTAATTTTGATTTTCAAAAAAGTAAATAATAAAAATCTTATAAAAATGTGAAATTGACTGTTAGCTGCGTGTTTTTAAAATCGAATGAGTTCACGAACAAATTTGTTTGCTACCAAATACAAATATTAAATTCGCAAAAAACTGTGACAATAGTAATTCAATACAGCAAGATATTAATAGCACATTCAAAAAATATTAAAAATTTAGTGAATTTAAGAAAAAATCTCAAAATTTTAATAATTTTTTAAATCAATATCGGCTAATTTTCTAAGTACGCACTGCTCATTTTTACATAGTTTTATGTACATTTTTCCGAAAAGTTTGGTATTGAAGATGAGCAAAATCGGTCCAGCGGTTCGAAAGTAATGAGTGACAATGTGAAAGTACCTCTAAATTTTCGATTCAAATTGGTGTATAATGCACTGTAGATTATTAGAAATTATTGTAGTGTCTGGTGCATAAAATATAACGTCATATTTTTCCACCAGACGCTAAGAGGTGAATAATATTTAAAATTCACCACAAATACTTTTTTCTCCACAAAAAATTTTTTTTCACCTCAAAAATTGTTTTGTTACCCAAAAAATGTTTTTCACCACAAAATTTATTTTTTTACATCCAAAAAAGTTTTTCACCTCAAAATTTTGTTTTCACCTCTTAACATATTATTTTTTAATATATTTTTTTTGTTTCATTTGTAATTGTTCATTTTGGAAGGTAAAAAGATAAAAATTGGTAAAACCAAATTTATGCATGCACTTGTTGTTTGTTAATTTATATTTAAATTTTTTTTTTTATACTGTGGATGCCGAAAAAGTACTACTTTATATGCAGGTTGGTACTATTTTAAAATCGCATTTAGCATTCCTGATTTGAATGTTTTTGGTAAGATTTTCTTTTACTTTTTAAAACAGCTGATTCCTTTCACAGAAAAAGTAATTACAAAATATTACCTACAGAACAGAACGACACAGAACGGCAACAGAAAAGAACAACTAATGAGGCCTTTAAATGGTTTTGAAAACTTAGTTTGAATTTAATTTTTATAGTCTTTTGAAGTTTGAATATTTTTTTACCATTCTTTTTCATTATTGGTAAAAACTTAAAATTTTTGTTGGCATAGTTTATATTATTAAAATGTGTTAAAAACTCAAAAATCAGGAAGTCGAAAATCATTAAAATCATTACAAAGTAAGAAAATATATCAACGGTCCACTTTAGCGAACAAACAATGCACCACATTAGCGAACATTATGAAGATTTAATTTTAAATTTTTTTTTCTTATTTATACATTTTTTTAATGGAATCAAATGGTTTTATTAAAATTGTGATTAAAGTTCGTACCGTTTGCAAAACAAAAGAAATAAAATAAAAAAAAACAAACAACTGACCTATACCAATCTAGTAGTTGGACAATTTTAAAAAGGCTTGTAAAGGGTCCGCCAAATAACTTTTTTTTTTTGAAAATGCTATAAAAAAAAACTACTGAATATTTTTTCGTGTATTGTTCGGCCCTCGACCGGAAGTAGAGGGTCATACCCCCCCTGTCGTCCGTGAGCTAGTCGGACAAGGATGGCTGCTTCCGGTACGTTCTGTCCAGGGTTTGGTGACAATATGCATGGCCAGCCGAGGCAGTCATTTGAATGAAATTATTTTCCATTATTAACCGGAAGGATTGTACTTTCAAATAAAAAAAGAAATTTGAGAAACTATTCAGTAGTTTTTTTTATAGCATTTTCAAAAAAAAAAAAAGTTATTTGGCGGACCCTTTAGTTAAAAAAATAAATTTCTTTTTTTGAAAAAGTATTTTTATTTATAACACAGTGTTTTATGCTTGAAACCTCCAATCATGCTTTGGACGACAATCATGTCAATTTTTTTTTACACTGCTTCCCAACCATTTACATGCTGTTTTTGCACAAAAGACCCCCAAAGTACTCTATTGGACGTGCTTTTGCGACGTTTGTATAATTTGCGTATTTTGGTACTAAAGGTATGTTTTTTGCATTAAGCCATTCTAACGTCTTTTTGGAATAATAACAGCTTGTTAAATCTGTCGTCTTTAGAGCATCTAGCTCTGATACATTTTTCAAGTTTTACTAAACATTTAGTTATGTGAATATCCGCGTTTATAGCCATATATTTAGAATCCTGCATATAAAGTACACTAGTACTTTTTGTTCAAACTTACCTTGTCGAGGGTTTTTTTAAAGTCATCAGAATAAAATCCAGTATTAAAACTTCAGTTGTTCCATGCAAAAGAAAAAACTTTTTTCTCGGTTGTCTGCATTTTTTTTGGTATTTTTGCCAATTGTTTATTTTTACTATATTTGGGTACTGTCTTCCTCTAGTACCGTTTCACGTTCATTTGGAGTAAGTTTTTGCGAACTGTTTCCTTAGAAACGTGAAATTTTCTGGCCAACCTACGAATTGATGTCCCAATTTGATTAACCGCCGATTTTTTCAATTTAACAAGCTCAGCTGCGATCAATTTTTTTGAACGTCCTTTCATTTTTATCCCGGTTGATGCCACTCTATTTTAGAACCATTTGAATGTGGAATGTATTGTGCTACGTGGTACTTGTTTCTTAAGGAAATGATGTAACATTTCGTTTTTCGGATACCGTCCAAGCATGTCTGAAATTTTTTCTTAAACTCTTTTTTACAATACATTTTGAAAAAAAAAGCCTACTTAGCTGTAATTTATATTTGAATTTTATCCATTTACTTAGTTGCCATATATTATGTACTTACAAAAATTGGTTAATTCGATTTTCGGATTTAACCGGCTGGAATACATACAAAATTATATTTTTATATACAAGATGTCTTGTGCTATTGCGTACGCTATTAGGACGACTAATTTTAAGAGTAACTGTGCTGGCATGTGTATGTGAATCATGATGAAAATGAATCATTTTTCTTTTATACTCTTCCTCTTTTTATTAAAGAGAAACGTATGGAAAAATATTAAATAAAAAAATGCGTAAACGTGAATAACGAACAAATGAAGCGTATTTTCTAGACTCTGTCTGTTTTTTTGCAGCCCATAAAAAAACACGTTAAATGATAAAATAAAATTTACAACCACATACAAACAACATCGGCAACAACTACATACATCAGTATGAACATCAAGTAAGCAATGAAGTACCATCATCAAACGTTGTAAGTTAGAACTTTTAACAACCCGCAACCAGGGCTGCCGGGATTGAGGAGCATAAAATTGTCAAATTTTCGAGAAAAAAAAGGGTAAAATCGTCAAAAACTTGTAAAAAAATCGTCAAAATAAAATATATTTTTTATAAGTGAAATAAAGTTTTGAATGATGGGTTTATTGTAAAAACACGATAAGCCACATTTAATTTTTTCATTGATTTTCAATGTTTTCTAGACAGCCATTGATTAATATTGGAAAAAAGCCTTCCTTAAATACTAATTCCAAATACCTAGAGTATAAAATCCTGCAAATGTCATATTTTTTGCATTTTCTCAACCTCTAAAAAGCGAAAACAAACTAAAAATAAAATGTGTTACAATAAGTCCTTCAAATATAAAAGACAATAGTGTAATTCTCATTTCAAGTGCTAACATGCTATCGTTGTAATATAACATGATTTTTTACACTTTGCAATGGCTTAAACTTCGAAAATCATGATACTTTAAGACGATAGCACTTTACAACTTACATTGTTAATCCCTTCTACAGAATTCTGTGAACAATATTTCAGTAGCACAATTTTTAAATCTTAAATTCTTCAACGATGATATTTTCTTTAATTCTTAAATTTGGACTTCCATTAACGATTTAAAATTTATGATCAAATTCAAATTCCTTAACATTTAAAGACATACAGTAAGAGAACTCTCTGCATGTTACCAATGAGTTTTTGTAATTGGATCAATGAGATGTCACTGAAACTTGTCCAGAAAAAGTTTCATTAAAAACAGTTTCATTAAAACTATGAAGCATTTTTATAATGTTTAAGAACTTATTCATTCACATTGTGAACAAAACAACATCAATTTAGTGAAAAAATTTCATTAAAACTCGTCCAAGAAATTTCCTCTGTGTAACAAGAGATTCAAAACTTTTTTTTATTTCAGGTTTTTCATTTTGGGTTCGTTTTTGATATTTCTAAATATAAATAATTTTTATTCAAAAATAGTTTATTACTGCTTGTTTTTCCATTTTCAAATCTAAATTCTGAAGTTTCTCTTTGGGACACTTTATATTGTTAGGCCTGTTTTTAAACTTGAAAAATTTTTATTTTCATTGCACAATTAAAGGTCAAAAAAACATAATTTTTATTTTTAATAAAAGTTATACCAAACTTATAAAAAAGACAAAGTACGGTCTTGTTTACTCCGTCTTTACATCCTGTTTTTAAACAAAACAAAACAAGTGTGAAAATAAAAAGTAGAATATAAACAAAAAGCGTGTATTGTATATCTAACAAAGATAGAGCTTGCACATAACAAACAAATTTTTAATTTAATTTTGATCAATGATGATAACCTTTAACTTTGAGATCATATATTAGTTCTCATTTAGTGGAAAAACTAGGTTATATGAATGTTTGATGTTTTGCATGAGATTGTCACTTCTTTCAAAACGTGTTCTGATGATGGGAACCTAGAAAATTCCTGAAATAGATCTATCAACACATTCCTGAAAGTGGTCAATTAATAAATTTGAAAATAAAAACTTTATAGATTATTTGTTATGACAATATCCTAATAAAGAAATATAGAATATGGCCTCGAACTTGAATAATTTTCATTATCATTGCGCAATTAAGGGTCGAAAAAAGAAACATAATTTTTAGTTTTAATAAAAATTATATCAAACTTGCACCGGATTTATTTTAAAACTTATTTTAAATCTTTTAATGTTCCATTTATTCGACTCTAGACTTAGTGAATTCGGCGGCATGAGGGGGTGGGGGGCGACCTAAGGGGCCACATGAGGATCGCGCGCATCTTAATAGATGACCCGATTTCTAAGGTTGCGGACAGAGTGTCACCGGAGTGGATCTTTGATAGATATTTTGTGGTGTTGTTGTTTGACAGAGACATGTGGACCAATCAATCCTGGGAACCGGAAGATGGTTCTCAGTTGTGGTTCACTGATGGCTCTAAGCAGTCGAATGGGAACACGGGTGCTTTGCCTATGGGAAAATATCTGTCCATTTTTCAGGCGGAGATTTGGGCCATCTGTGTCTGTGCAGGGGAATGCCTGCGAAGGGGAACGCTCAGATCTCGCATCTACATTCTTTCTGACAGTCAGGCTGCACTGAGGGCCTTAATGGCTTATAAGGTGTCGTGTGGGTTGGTCATGGAATGCATTCAGACTCTCAATAGGCTCGGTAGGGGCAACTCTCTAACCTTGGGGTGGATTCCTGGTCATGAGGGGCATGAGGGCAACGAGAGAGCAGATTGTCTTGCCAACCGCGGGGCCCGAAGGCCCTTTATTGGACCTGAACCATTCTGTGGAATACCTGAGGGGTATGTTAGGGAAAGGCTCAGGGCATGGAGAGAGTCTGAATTCTCTGGTTACTGGGAAAACTCTCCTGGTCAGCGCTTTTCCAGTAGGGCGTCGAGGCGACTCTTGTCGCTTGAAAGGGGGGTTTGAGGACCCTGGCGTCGTACTTAATTGGACACTGTAATCTCAGATACCATCTGCACAGGAAGGGTCAATCGGACACGGATATGTGTAGGTTTTGTGAGATGGTGTCTGAGACCTCGGATCATGTTCTCTGCGAACGTCCCAGGCTTTGTGATAGGAGACTTAGGTTTCTAGGTGATCGCTTCATTTCGCCTTCCGACATCGCGAACATTTTGCCTAATAGGATAATTGGCTTTATAGGTAGCTTGAATCTGTAGGTAACTTTAGGCAGCACAAAAGACGCTACATTGGTCGCGGTGCATAGTGCCTTCTGATCTAATCTAATCTGCATTTATTCGAGGACTGTTTGTGTCGCAAAAAATGCCATGCTGTTTTTTATATAAATTTTTTATTTTCATCTAAATATTTTATCAATTAATTTTTATAAAAATGAAAACAAATAAATATTATATAAATGTAAACACAGAATTTAAGTTCAGCTAAGTTAACCCAGCGTGAATTTATAAAATACATCCGTTTTGGATTTAGTTTAATTGAATTCTTGTATTTGCATTTTTGTAAAATTTTATTTCAGAACATATTAGCAAACAAATGTTAGATTTCGATAAAAATAAAGCTTTTTTTAATTTTAACGAAATTATATAAATCGAAAAATATACCCGGTGACCAAATACATTTGGTTGACATATTACACTTCTGTCAAAAAATCGTCATTTTGGAAGCTAAAAATCGTCCAATCGTCATTTAGTTGTTTTGGCTACTAAAAATCGTCAAACCTGGCAGCACTGCCCACAACATTATATTTTCTACAACATTAAAAAAAAACTGAATACCACAGTAATATGCATGCCACAACCAACATAACACAAACACTTATTCATAGTAAATGAACATATTGTTGTTTTTTGTTAAAGAATTTTTTTTATATATATATCACTACTACCAAAACCGCGGTTAAGGATATTATTAATATGTATTGAATTTTATTGGATGAGTTTTAATGAAATTTATCACTAAAATAATATAGTTTGTTTCACAAAGTGAATAAGAAATTGTTTAAACTGCATAAAATTTTATGAAAAACTGCATTGAATTAATGAAAAGTTTCAATGGACGCTTTCCAGTGACACTTCATAGATTTAATGAAAAAATTCATGGAAAAACCATGATATTTTAATAAAGTTTGACTTATCCTTGTAATGAAAGTTCTCCCAAAAAGCGCATTTCTTCTAATTCTTTTTGCGTAATAACAAATAAAAAAAAAAAATATCTTACAAGAGAAAACTTACAAATCAATAATATATTCTATGACACACTTCATTTTACGTGACAGCAACTAATTTTTCAAATAAAAATTAACCCTTTAGTGCATGGTGTTATATACATGTAACGAGTAATTTGAGAGAATTGAGCGCCTGATTGAAGTAACTTAGATAATTTTTTTTTAATACGATAAAGCCACATCTCCATTGTAACATTCAACAACTTATATGTCCAAAACAATGGTAAATTTGTAGATATACCCTTTTTTGTGGCTAGAAATTTATTACATTTTTTAAATAATTGTTCATATATTTAGTTAGAACATTGTTCTACCTCAAGTACAAAATCTAATATGATATTGTCATACCAAATCTTTAGTTGTCCGCAATTGAAAACGATTGCGTACAACAGACAAAATCAATTATGAAATCAAAACTATTTGAAAAGCAACAATTTTTACATAACAATATACTTTTTATATCATTATATGTAATATGTGTGTTTATTGTACTAAAATTTGTAAAAACAACATATATAACAAGAAATATTGTGGTTTGCTAGGTGCTCAAAAATGTATTAATTTTTGTATTCAAAATACAAAAATTGTTTTTTTGGACTTTCTCTATTTTAATATATTTAGTTAGATTATTGTTCTACCTCTCGTCCAAAATCTACTATGATATTTTCATGTATGATTTTACTTGTTGCTTTTAAAAAGGTTTGGTAAGTTCATTGTCATCACCCAAACCTTCACTTGTTCGCAATAGACACCGATAATTAACTTAAGTCAAATCGTGACATGACCTATAATAGACAAAATCAACTTTTTGAGAATTTGTCTGCCTTAGTGTATAAACTGGCTGATTTGGTAAATCTAATCATAAAATCAAAACTATTTAAAAAGCAACAATTTTTACATATTAATATACTTTGTATATCATTATATGTAGTATGTGTGTTTGTTGTATTATTGCCCCAACAAAAAATGTTTGTATGTAAAGATACGTGGTATGCTAATTGTTCAAAAATCTTTTAGTTATTGTATTAAAAATGCAAAAATTGTATTTACGGACTTTTTATATTTTTATATTTTCATATATTTAGTTAGAATATTGTTCAACCATTTTTGAATTTTTAAATAATTACAATTTATAGTAAGTAATATTTAAAAATTTATTAAACAACACACATATTGAGCAATTCCATTTAATATCACCGTGAAATGAATCGATGTTTTCCGATTTTGATAAAATTTTGTGAGTCAACGCAAGTATTAAAAATTTTTTTATTTTTATTTTTTTGTTTGAAAACTCTGGTAACCCTATAGCTTTAAATTGTGGAGTAGAGACTTCACTTAAAAGGTCATAACTTTTGATGTGTAAAAAATATCGACAAATTTATTTTTGCATAAGAACGGCTAGGTTTTAGGGTATAAAAAAATAAATAATAAAACAATTTCACACATTTTGTAAAAATAAAAATTTTTGAAAAAAAACTTTAAAATCAATTTTTGGAAATTTTTTTTATACAAATAGCTACACATGTGGTCTAAATACCCTAAAAATTTGAGGGTGGAAAGCTCCTTACTTAGTGAGATATCAGAAAAAATGTAGAAGTATATACACCAGAAAATGTGTCTGGAGTTTCATTCAGTAAAGGCTTAGTAAAGGGTGCAGTCTTAACTTTGACTGTAAGTTTTTATTTCAATTTTGTCTACCACAACAAAATATAGACTCAAGATGCAATAATAAAAATATAAAGAAAATGTAGCGGAAAAAATGTTGAAAACAACCGTGAGTATACAAGAAAAAGTAATAAAATAAAACACAATATTTCAAATAAAATACAATTTAGACATCACAAAATATAATCAGAAAAAAACCTCAACATTTAAAAAAAAAAAACAAAAAAATGTTTTACTTTCAGACCAAAGCAACGACTTTTTTGAAACCCAAGTGATGAACAAAAAAAAAAAAACTGTATAAAGAAAATTAAATAAAAATCACAGTGATATTTGACAAAAACACTTACATTTAAGCTCAAGCATCTTCATCACTAGTAGTTGGTTATATTTCAAGTTGTTGATAGAAATGTTTTCAGAGAAGTTGAAAAATTTGCACACAGACACACGCACACATGGACATAAATTAGAAACATAAAAACCTACAATATGAAAATGCATAAAGAACAAAAACAACGACGACAATGATGATGTCTCGTTCAATGTTGTCAACTCTTTAACTGAAAAAAATGTCTAGAAATGGCTAAATTCGGAAAATTATATTTATATTTTTTTTTTTTTAAACAGAAGCAACACTCAGGAAATTCTTCCTATTTATTAATGTGTTGCTTTCTTTAGGAAGGGGATAGTGGATAGTTGAAAGGTGGGTAAAGATGAAGGACTTCTAACATGGCAACACTGTAATTGCGCGAGATGATAACTCTTAGAACAGTTGTTGCTCGCCACCTGAAGGAGAGTTGGCGAACTTATTGAAGCTTTTTGGTTCACAGTCCTGATTCAGTATTTTACTTCAGGAGTTAATTGCTATGGGAACACCGAAGGTGGGTGCTGCGATACATATGAATGGTTAACGAAACATTTTCATTAATATGATGAAGCTTTTTTCAGTAAATGTAGATTGGCATTGCAAATATAATCTACTTATAGTATGTTTGGCCAATTTGTTTTGTAGATTTCAATTACTCAGAATAAAATTTGTTTGAATATAAAATATAAAATTTTTTTTAAATTAGCAAAATGTTTTGTTAATTTTAGAACTAGGTTGCGAAAAATTAGTGAAAGGTTTTGCTGAAATCAGAAACAAAAATTTGTGAAAAATTCTGTAATTTGTAAAATGAAAATAGCAAAAATTGTTACTAATTTTGAATTGAAAACCTTTTACTGATTTTTCTAATAATTTTTTGGCTGAGTGTATGAAATTAACTATAAAACGTCAAGGGAAAAATTTTAGTGGCAAAATCTTTCGCCTAGATACAATCCACTTTCAAATATAACTTTGCTTGGCCAAAATGAAATTTTTCTCACACTCACCTTTCGTTTTTTCTTGTTGTTGCAATCTAACAATAAACTCTTCAAAACATCAGAAAAAAGATTTTGTTTTTGTAAATACTGATTTACCATTATAATGCAAGAAACTGAATTTTTTTGACTTGTTATTTTAATTTTAGTTGTTAAATGTAAAAAAATTCTAATAATAACTTTATTTTAAAAAAGGTGAACAAAAATCGATGTCATGGAAAATAAATTAAATGTTTCATAAAGGTTGTTTTTTATAGAGGTATAGAACTTTGAAATGAAATAAAACAAAGATGAATTCCTTAAATTGACAAGAAATTTACTTTATTCGAAAGATAATCTTCTGACATTATAATTTAAATATGACATCTGACATATGACCCCCACGTCTGGCTAGGACGTAAGATAATCTGGAGTTCCAATTTTCCAACATTTGTGGCCGTATATTGGCAATATCGCGGAGAATGTTGTTCTCCAAGTGGTCAATCGTTTCGGACTTATCGGCGTAGACTAGCGACTTCACATATCCATACAGAAAATAGGCCAGCAGCGTTACATCGCACGATCTTTGAGGCCAATTCACGTGAAACTATGCGGTTACCAAACGTTTCCTTCAATAAATCAATTGTGGCACTTGCTGTGTGATATGTTGCGCCTTCTTGTTGAAACCACAGCTCCTGCACATCATGGTTATTCAATTGATGATCGAAAAAGCCAGTAATCATGGCTCTATAGCTGTCACCATTGGCTGTAATGTTCTGACCAGCATCGTTTTTAAAGCAGTACTGACTAATGACTCCACCAGCACACCAAACAGTTAGTTTTTCTGGATGTAACGGTGTCTCAACATACATTAGAGGATTATCATCACTCCGAAAAGAGCAAGCAGAAAATATGAATTGATATCTGGTAATCATTTTCATTTTGTCAGGCTCTGCAAACTCAAAAAAAAAAATTTTTTTTTTCAAGATATAAATATAGAATTATTTAAAAAAAAAACTCAAATTCACATTCAAAAAAATGGCGAAGGTAAAAAAAATGCATAAAAGGATTACTATTTCCATACAAATCCTATTTTAAACCAAAAACCTATTTTTTTTTTTCATATCACTAATTTTGGCCAAGAAAAGTTGTATTTGAAACCATAGTGCAATCTAGCCGGCTAGATAAAGTTAAAATGGTTAGATCTAGCCGGAAAATGACTAAATTGTCAACATTCGTCTCGTTTGGTATTCATATCATGTTGCTTTCGCTGCATATGTGTCTGTATTTTAACTGTATTTAAACTGACGTATAAGAGTAAGATATGAAACGCCTAAAACTGTGTTTCTCAAATGCAATAAATACTGCAAAATAAAAACTTATCACAGCTTTAGAGTAAATTTTTTAAAAAATGTTATTCAACTCTTAAGGTCTTTGCGTTCCGTGACGTTTCGGTCACGTGCCGTTCAGGATGGCTGTTTTGTGTGGTTAAGGCCTCATTAGTTGTTACTTTCTGTTGCCGTTCTGTTTTTAAGGTAATATTTTGTAATTACTTTTTCTGTGAAAGGAATCAGCTGTTTTAAAAAGTAAAATAAAATCCAACCAAAAACATTCAAATATTGAGAAAAAGATTTCACAACAAACTAATACATACGCACTTTAAGCTGCCACTTAACGTTTAATTCTATTTCCAACAGATTTGTCCGCAACAGAACAGAACAAAAAAGTGAAAACTAACCACACATACAGACATTCAACTGAACATAAACAAAACAGCTGATTCATAACAGAACAGAACGTACACACTAATTCTGCCTTTAGTCTGTTCCGAAACAACATAGCAATTGTTATTACAGATATTGTTTAACTAGTTGGAAATATAGTATTAATTTATTATCCAATTTATTATTATATGCCACAAAACCTTTTTTAATATTATTTTGTACTATTTGGCATATAAAATAAAATAAAAAAAAAAAATTTTGTTAATTTTCTTGTTAATTTTTTAGCTGTCACTTAACGTAAAACAGTGAATTATATTTTTAACATGTTCGTCCGGCACGCAAAGTTGCATTACAGACAAACTAACTACGCACACTCATTTTCATACATTAAAAACAAATCAGCTGATTCGTCTCGTAACGTAACGTACAAACTAATTCAGACTTTACTTGTGAACTCTCAACATTTTAAATAAGAACAAAAAAATCATATTGTCCTTGAGAAACTCTGATATATATAAATTATTATTATGCTTTTTAGTGTGTGTGTTCTATATTCAACCAAAATGCATGTTGTAGTGGGAGTATGAGTGAATTGTATTTGAACGCTTGTCATCTGTAGTATTTAATAGTGTCTCGTAGTTAAGAGTTTTCTTCTTTCTAGTTTGACATATGAATGTCGTGGTTAACTTTAGTAATATATCATCAACATGTTTTTTTTGTATTTTTTTGCTCTTTTATGCAGTCGCGTCTCATCATCATCATCAGCAGCAGGACTAAAATAATAATAGCATATGAACAAAATACATAAATTTTGAAAAGATGGTCCTTATAATACATTTAGTTTTAGCATAAACGTATTCATGAGCATGTTTACACTAATATAACCAAAAATGTTTCCATCATGCCACAAAATAAATGATACTAATTTAATTATAAGGAGAACGAAAAAAAAGAATGCAACATTATATAAGGGAATGTCCCCTATGGTGGCCTGTTTCCTAAAGGGGTTCTTTCGTCTTTTTTCGTGTTGTTGCATGAATATGTCAAAACTGTAATCGACTTTAATTTCCGCTCTAACTATTTAAAAAAAAAATATCGACATGAATGTACACGTTCATCTTGGTTTAGTAAATATTAAAATTGAACAACAAACAAGATTTATAAGATTTTTCCAAGTCGGGTTTTTGTAAACGGTAAGAATTTTATTCACAATTTTAATAAAACTAATTGATTAAATAAACAAATATAATAAATAAAACGAAAATTTTAAAAATTAAATTTTCATAACGTTCCCTATAGTGAACCTACAAGACATTTTCTAATTTTTTTTGAATTTTTTTCCCCAAGTTTGAATTTTTTAAAATGGTTTACGCATCACCTTCAACATTCTTGTATATTTTGGACAAGTTTTCAATATGTTTCACAAAAAAAAAAAAAAATTGTTTGTTTACCTCAATTAAAAAAGTTTGCATTGTATATGGTAACCCCTTAAGTAGATTTAAACGATAAGTAAACAATTTTAATAAACAAAATTAAAATTCGTTTTAATTTAAATGCAATTTGTCAATTTTACTTCCTTATCTAACAGTTTTATATGCTATTCGACAGTTTTTTTTAGTTTAGCGCGACTTTAGACTACTTATTCCCTAATGTGCACCTTTTGAGTGGTTTGAATATTGTTATATAACTTTTTTAAATTAGTTGCGACAAGAAAATTATCTGTAGTCAAAAAATGCCCAAGGCGTTATCCTGTAAACAGATATATTTGGATTTGGAATATTAAACTTAGTTTTTTTATATAGCCCAAATATCAGTTGTGGGGCCACATAAGGGAACATTCCCTTACAGTTTTGTTAAAAATATGCATACAGTGGGCTTATAATTTATTAAAAATTTTAACAAATTTGGTATTTCTGCAGATTTAATATTATTATTATCAGTTTTTGAGACACTTTTATAAAAACTTTAATTCTCACTGCATATATGGCTTAGAAATTCTCTAAATTTTTGTGGTTTATTAACTAAGAAACAGTTTTAGAGAATTACATTGTATCTTTTTTGTCAAAAGTAATGAGTATATAAAAAATTAATTAATTCATATGTTTTTATTTCATTTGTAAAATTTCATTGTTTAATAAGAATAAAAATCTATTTATATAATTTACAGCTTTTATGTTTTACTGCTTAAAAAGTTTAAAAAAATTTGGGTTTTTCTTAGAGGGTTCTTATTCTACGAGATAAAAATGAATCAAATAGAACCCATATTTTTGAGATTTAAAAATTATATCGTGTCAAAAATTATGGACGAAAATATGATCATTCCAAAAAGAATCATAAAAGATACAAACATCTGAAGAATATTATTAAGTCCAAATGATACCGAATTGACACACAAATATAATTGAATTTAAATATTTTGTGAAGAAGGCTAAAAAAAAAACATTTTTGGTCTTATAGAACTTTTTTAGAAAAAACAAAAGGGGAATTTTCTAGGTTCCCATCATCAAAATACGTGTTGAACGAAATGAAAATGCCATGCAAAAGTTCAAACATTCACTTAAACTAGTTTTCTCACTAAATGAGAACTAATATATGAGCTCGAAGTCAAAGATTATCACCATTGATCAAAAATAAATTGAAAACTTGTTTGTTATGTGCAAGGTCTACCTTTGATAGATATTCAATACACATTTTTTGTTTTCTCCTTTTTATTGGTACACTTGTTTTGTTTAAAAACAAGATTTAAAGCGGGATGATGAGAACCTAGAAAATTCCCGAAATAGATCTATCAACACATTCCTGAAAGTGATCAATTAATAAATTTGAAAACAAAAACTCTATAGATTATTTGTTAGGGCAAATATAGAGTATGGCCTCGAACTTAAATAATTTTCATTTTCATTGCATTTTAAATAACTCAAAAATGTGTTAATTTTTGTATTAAAAATACAAAAATTATTTGTTTTCGTATTTTCGTTATTTTTACACATTTAGTTAGAATATTGTTCTACCTTAGGTCCAAAAGTCTAATATGATATTGTCATATTAGATTTTATGTGTTGATATTCAAAAGGTTTAATAATTTTCCTGAGAGACAATACAATTGTTTCATCGGCTTCACCCGAATCTTTAGTTGTCTGCAATATAAAAAGATAATTGGCTTTACTCAAACACAAACAATTGTTTGATATTAATAGCAATTGAACTCTCCAAATAAGACATTTTAAATAATCTTTAAAATTAATTTAGAGAAACAAAACGTTTTTGTATTTTTGTCAAATACGTGGGTCGTTTTCTTTTCTAGGCTAAAGTGCGTTAGTGATATCCGATGAAGTCAGAATTCCACATGTGAATAATCTTGAGTATATTAAATGAACAAATGCAATGAGCAATTAATTGTTTAATATTTTAGAATTTTGGAAATATTGATAAAATTCCGAATTACGGCACTGGCTAGCGTTTTCCAAAAAAAAATCGAATTCTTCCATTTGGAACCATTTGCAGTAGTGAGGAATCTTTTTGTATAGGACACCCTAATGAAAACTATAACTTTCCTAGCCGTAAAGTCCATAAAAATATTAAGAACATAATATAACTTTCTAGCGTTATTCAACAAAGTTCCCGCATAAGCTTTTTTTTTTAAGAACGGAAAAATTTGTTTGCGTAATTAAACTAAAAATGAACATTTCGTCAATATTTTACAGTAATTAGACTACAGCGCTGCGAAGCCTTCTTAAAGCATGAAGCACAGCAAAGCTATAAAATTTCATAAGTATTTGAAAAACTGTTGTGCAATAATTTTGGTCGACTATTGTATCTACTACTACTATTGTATCTTGAACAGTAAAAACGGTTCAAAATGGATATTTAGAAATGGCACTTTATTGGAATTTTTTATTCTAAAATGATCTGAAAAAGCGATTTTTATTATTTATACAGCATCTTTAATATAACGATTTTCCTTCTACACCAAACCAAATCGGTATTTTTCGCCATATCGTAAAGAAAATAAAGGTCACCCTAATATTTTTCTTTAAAATAAACACAAATTTTATATTAAAAAGTGTTCATAATTTGGAATATATCCCTTCACTGATAGAAAAAATATTAAAATTTGAATGCTAAAACTACTAAAAATTGGCTAAAAATTGCATTGCAGAAAAAACTGCTAAAATTGGCATATTTCTTTGCTAAATATTATTACGGTAAGTATAGCAAAAACAAATCTGTTGAATATATAAATATTTAATTATCTTTGAGCTAATTTTTAGTTACCCGAATAAAAGCGTTCATATACAATCATATTTAATTGAATACTAGATTATATAAAAACATATAGTTTTATATAGCTTAAAATGGATATATGTGATGGCGCATATTATCATATATAACTTTATCTATGATTTGGTTTTTCGAAAATTTTTGATATAGTCTCATACATATTCATATCTTAATATATATCGATTGATATAACCGTAGATGTGACATATATTACTACACATGGCATATATTAATTGGTATGATTTCATATATAATTTTATATGACTTAATACAATGTTGCGTATAATAAATTATGGTATGATATTTTTTTTTTTATTAATTAATAATCATATAATTACAAATTATATACTATTACCCTAAACGAGCACTAGCTACTATGGCCTTCTGCGCGTTGTAGCGAAAACAGACCAGTGCCTCTGGTGGGAATCGAACCCACGACCATCGCACTAATAAGATAGCTCGCTACCAACTAGCCTACCGGGGCGCACATGGTATGATATTAAAATTTAGTTTTACATGGAATTCAAAGTTCCCAGTAAAATATTAAAACCAAAATAACAGGTTGCAGAACAACTTATAATGTATTACAATAGGTTCTAATTTTTGTTCTACAATCGATTTTTTCGTATATAGTTTGTGAGGTTCTTTAACTCCAAACAAGAACATGTTGCTTTAGAACCTTTTCAAGGACAAATTATAGAACTGGTTTGGGGAAACTGAGGCCTTCAATTTTGACTCCCAGGAACCTGTTCTAGAACCGGTTCTATGCAACCGGTTGGTACAATAAGCTGTTCTGAAATAGATTCTGAGGTAACCAGTTTTTAGTCTACACATATTTTTGCTGTTTTTAGTCTATTTAGGTATTTTCAATTCGAGTATAACTCAAATTTTGTAAAGTTATCAGTTTTGTTTTTGCTGTTCACATTTTATTAATATGTGGCAACATTATTTCTAACTAGTTTTTAGTAGCTTTTCCTGTTATCTTTCCATGTTTATTTCTATGAGTGTTGTTATTCAAAAAAAAAAATCAGTAAGTCAATTATAATCTGCAAATTAATTTGTATCTATTGACTTTTCGACAGCTTAAGTTTTCTGATTTACATCTTATATTTTTTAAAGTATCAGCATAAGTTTGTTTCTTTATTAATTCATTTATTAAATGTATTATAGATTATATATCATAAGTAATATTTATGCTTTTAATTGATATATTTTTCATTTAAGTAAGTACATACGGATGCAATATGGAAAATTAATTGAAAGATATATAAAATTGTTAAATACACTCAAATGCATACAGACAACACAGAGCTGTCATAGAATATAATTGGAAGTTTTTCATATATTAACTTCATACATAATACGATTTAAAAGAATGCATTCATTAAATAACACAAGGCAACAAAATCGAAAAAATTTTAAAGGCTTGAAAAACCACTATACGATTTTGATGTATTGTGGTTCCAGTAGTACAAATATGGTCCAAATTTTAAATTCTATGTAGAGGTTTTTTTTTAAATTTTTAAGTAAAATTATAATGTTTCTCCACTTAATTAATTATAACTCAAAAATTGTTAGTCCGATATTATTAAAATAAACTTAGAAAAATTAAAATTTACATAACCTATAATCCGATTATATATTGCGTTTCAATAGGCTCAGCAGTTTCGGAGTTATGATAAAAAATTGAAGCAAAAATATATTTTTAACGTGAAAATAGCAAATTTTTTTACAGTTATATTAGTTTTTTGTTTTTATATACATCGAGATTATTTTTATGTTATTTTCAATTTATAACCAGCTTTCAACCTCAGTATATTTACAAAAATTTGTTTTAAAAAAATCATTAAAAATTGAAAACGGCAAAAAGTGTTCAGATTTATTGCTTTACCGCAAAGCCACATGTAATAGCAACAAAATGATATATCTGTTGATTCTTTTCGAATTTATTCACAATTAAGTGAATGCGCTCATTTTCACAAAATTTTAGTTTTTTGTTTGATATACATAAAATTGAGCACTTACTGTTCTTCTTTCGATTGATTGAATTTTGAAAACATTTTCCCCCATGCTATGTAGAAATTTTCAAATCGAAAATGCATTACATAGTAACATTCTTGTATTTCTTTTGGCAAAACCCTACCTACAATACTGATGCTATTCTTCGGAAAACATTTGAATTGAATGAGTTAAAATGTATTAAACAGTAGAAAATTTATATTTTTTAATAATAATAATAATAGTTCAAATTGTGCCGATATATATTATAGAAATCTTGATATGACTGTTGCAATGAAGATAAGAAGCAGTTCCGTTTTGTCCCGGTGATATATTAGCTGCACACAAAACAAAATAAATCCGTATTGTTTTTACATAAAAATAAACGAAAACTAAACAGCTTCCAATGGGTAAAATTTGGGCCAACTGGCTTTTTCTTGTTACTAAGCATTCTGGTTAAGTGGTATGTAATCCCCTCTACCAGTTAAGTGGTATGTAATCCCCTCTTGGTAAATTTAGGACAATTGACACTTCTTAACCCACTTTAGTATTAAATTATACCAGTCCTGTGATAAGTCCTTCTTTAACCAGTCACTTTTAGGTCAACTGACTCCTCATTCCCCGTAGGGGAATGACTCGAATCTTTATGTAGGGATAAAATTATGTTTCCATTATCGCAACCACTTCTTGAATGAAATAAAACGGCTCAAGGAGCTCTTATAAATACTGATACTATAATTTGGGATAACCCTTTGAGTGGGTATAGTTTGTGTGTGCTGCAAATTTTTTTTATTATTCCCAAGAATCCTAAAAAACATTACCGTTCCAGGTAGCCAACTGAAAAGAAGAGCAATTCCGCGTGCACGCACATTTATGAGCGTTTAGTAGTTTGCTACCGCAATAGTAAAAATGAAGCAACATTTTGTTTATTACTTATATTTTTTTTTAATTCTGGGAATCATAAAAATGGCATAAAGGTCCGGTGGGCGGAGGGGCGTGGCAAAATCCAATTTTCATATTGTACCACCAATGACAAATACATATATTTAGTTTTTTTGCTTTTTCTATTTTATTTTATTTTTTTTGAAAGCCGTTGTCATGTTTTTCAAAACGAGATATCAAACTCTTAAATCGGTTATGTAGTCTAGACCAGATGCCGACAGATGATTTTACGGTTGTGATAAGTGCTTACAAGACACCGGCTGGTGAGCATGAGCGGCGCTTCAATGCACTGGTGATAGGTGACATCGCAGTTGTTATGGCAGTTGTTTTCAGCTATTCATTTTATATACAAATAATGGCGATAGAAGGACGAAGAGGCGTTGAAATTACAAATTTTAAAATGATTTACTAATGTGAATTTATTTTTTTAATTATTTATTTGCGTAAAAAAAATTTCTCGATTTAAAGAATTAGTTACAATTAAAATTTGAAGGCAAAACAACGTTTGCCGGGTCAGCTATTATTCATAGAATTGAAAAGTTTGAGTATTTTTGTACTTAGGTAGCCGTGATGTATTAAATTTATATAGTGGTTATTCCAGCCCGTTTTTGCTATTGACCTGTGTAATTTAACAAATTTATATAAGATAAGGAATTTTGGAATCTCATTGCTCAAGCAATATAATTTTATATATTTAAGGGAATCAATTAAAATTGAAAATTTTATAATAAATTCCTTTAAAGTTCTATTTTACACATATCGTTTGTTGTTTGTCTGTAAATGTTAGTGGTGGAGGATTCCTAACTGTGGAATCGTTTGCATAGTTATGCAAGTTTGTTTTTAAGGATGTGTTTGCTAATGACAAATACATTTTATTTTTGTTTTTTTTTCTTTTTTTCTTTTTTTCGTTCATAAAACTTATGCAAATGATGTTGATACAAAATACTTTTAATATTTTACACACGCACAAACACACAGACACAGGGTTAACATATGCAAATACATTATGTTTAAACTTTCCTATAAACTATTTAAGTAAGTAAAGTAGTAAGTTTTTGCTAGAACGATGAATTTGAATTTCTTTCCTTTCTCCTTTTACAATTTTACAAAACAGCTAATACAAATTAATTGTTTAGAATGTTTGCAACATGGAAAATTTGTCAGTGTCATTAACACACAAATGCTAACACAAAAAACCGATGAACGAACATTGTTGTAAATTTAACAAACAATTGCTAAAGCTACAAATAACTAACAAATTATATAAAATGTGTATAAATTGAGGAAGCATATGCTGCTATCCAAGACAACCGTCCAGCAAAAAAAATATATCGAATATATATAGGTGACTAAGAAAACATGAAACTACTTTTTAAATTTTTCCAAAAATGGGCGAAGTAGGCATTTTGCGATTTCTCTTTTGGATTATTATTTATGATTATTATTTAACTAAATTTGGCAAATGCTAGACATTTTACTATATTGATATCTTTTTTAATGGAGAATTAAAAAAAAATTTTTTGAACTAATTTCGAATTTATAGAGTTATGCAAAATTTAATTTATATAAAAATCATCCAAATTTTTTATTAATTATAAAAAATGGTTAGATGTTTTTTTTTTTTTTTTACCGATTTGAGAAGTTTCCTTGTGTAACTCGTATTAGTTTTAAAGAAAATATTCGTTGAATATTGTCCTGTATATAGATTTAAATATTTCTGTATTAACTCTACGTGAGGTATCAACCCAGTCAGAAAAAGACAAACGGACCACCGATGGCAAGGCACATAAGCAAGTGATACAAGTGCTGGCAATAAGTGCTTTTCCAATCCCAAAATGATGACATCATTAGACAAAAGGCCCGTCTGCTACAAAGTGTCGGACAAGCACTGGGGAAACAAAATTTTCAACATTGGCAAAATGTTGGTCAAACCATGAAATAGGTGGTCTAAAAATTTGTTTTCCAATATAAAATTAAAACGAGCATTTCCAGAAATAAAATATCGATTTTACATGAAAAAGAATATTATAAACTATAAGCAAATCACAAAAGAGAATGTTTGCCTGAAACAGGGCTCGAACTCGGAACCTTCCGACCACAAACTTTTTTAAACAACGTATCATAATTTTTCAAATTAAATGCTTTACCAGTGGTTAGACATTTGATAAGTTGGTAAATTCTGACTGGATAGCAATGGGAAAATACTTTTTCTGCAATGTTGTTATAATAGTAGTCTCAGCCAATTCGTTGCCAATGATTTATTCTGCAGAACACTAAAATTATTGTAAAAAAACACTGACAAAATGTTGGCAAAGCGTCTTAAAGATGTTTTCTGCCAGTGTTTTTTTTTTCACAACTCCTTGGTTAGCCAGTGATATACCAGTGCTCGATTTTTTGTACCACTGGCAGTTTTCGACTGGGTAGGCGTATACTCAATATATAATACATATACGTAATAACATTACATACAGAAATATTGTAATATATAGGAAAGACAATATTTATGCAGAAATTTTCCAGATCGAAAAAAAACATAACCATTTCTTATTAGTAAAAAAATCAAATGAAACTTTGCCCGATTTTAAGATAAATAGAGCTTTGCATAACTCTATAAATTCGGAACTAGTTCTGAAATTTTTTTAAAAATTTTATTTTTTCAAATTCTTCATTTAACAATATATTGATATCCCTCTTAAAAATGTTCATATATGATCATCAGAGACAGAAACTTCATGCACTAAAAAAGTGTGTTTTATGCGCCTATAATATACAACCCAGCAAAACTTTGGTAATGGGTGCGATAAAGTAATGCATTACCTTGTAATGTGTACTCCTTACCTGTATCATTATTTTCCAACAAGAAGTAATGAGTTACCGATAATTGAACACTCTTGCATAATGCTAAGGTGTATATTTTTGATATCACGAACGAAAACACGAAGCACAACAACTTATCTACATTTTAAGCAATAAAATATTGTATGTATCGATAGCTCAGTTGGTAGAGTTCTCGCCTAACTAATTGTTAAATACCAGAGACCCCCAGGTTCGAATCCCAGCATGACCAAGTTATTTATTTAATAAAAAAAGTTATTTATTTAATTAAAAAAAAAAATCTGTAAAAAAAAATGTTTATGCATTTTTTTTCATGAAAATCTATTTATAGACACATTACTTTTTCCCACCATGTAACCATATAAGTAACCAGTTACTTTACACCCTACAAGGTAATGAGTTATTTGGAGGCTCATCGCCTGTAAAATTCATCAGTGAAGTCACGTGTAACGTAATGCATGAAGCCCTATGGTGATACATTACTTTACCTATGATTTGGTAATGTGTGGTTTTGGTGGCAAGTAAAATCTTAAAATATGAATAAAAAAAAATATATAAAAATATGCACTTAAACATTTTTTTAATATAAATATCTTAAAATTCAGAGAATATATTAAATAATACAAATTAAATTTAGAATTTAACAAAATTTTGCTAAAATATCACGAAAAATAATAAATTTAAATTACCTCCCTTTTCACGTTCTTTGTTAATTTGCTTCGAATATTTATAATCCCAGTTCAGGGTTTTAGAAGAGTACGGTGGATAGGGCTTGATCAAAGACACTTAAAAAAATTTTATTTGTCAATGGTTTATGTTTACTTATCATATACAAAATTAAATTGAAAGTGATCTTTTTACAAAAAACTAAGATATATGCAATAAGAACATTCATTTTAAGTAAAATAAGCAAAAATATTCGATAAAAATATGCCTTTAAAGCAAAATATGAAAAATTATGCATTTATAGCAAAACATGCACTAACAAATCGATGCCATTTTAATCCAAAGGAGAAAATCATGCCTTTGTATGAACTTCCGGTCCCTGCTGATCATATATATTTTTTATATGATCATATATTGTCATCCATATTCGTACATACTAGAAAAATTAACCTACATTTCCATAAATGGACAATATGGCGGCAGTATTACTTAATTTTTATTTAATTTTAAGGAGCGAAGGGCAGAGTTTTGTTTCTTTGGATATCAAAATAATGTGGTGAAAATTTGAATCAAACCGGACAATGTTAAACCGTGTTACATCGAGGTCAAAAGTCAAATATTAGGAAATTCTACATATAATATAAAAATTTATATAAATATTTGGTTTTTTTGTGTAGATTTTAATGAAACTTATAAAATTTTGCAACAATTGGTCCAATAATTAAATAGTGAAAAACAGAAAAAGATTTAACAATGGGGTTGCGTTATATAAAGGTCAAAGGTCAAATAATATAAATAAATACTCGTATTTCGTAGTTTTCAGCAGATTTCAATGAATGTGGGCAAAATGGTTATTTGAGGTATGAAACGCACAATTTTTAATGAATTTTGAGAAACGCTTTACTTTTTTATTACACTTGAGAAAAAATGTTAGTAAAATTTCCTCATTTTTAGTTTACGAGTTTGACCGTTAAATTCATCTTTGGTCGTTTTCTGAATAAAATACACTTTATAATTCAGTCAGATAAAGAAAAACAAAGTTTGGGTAAAAATTTAAATCTTTTTATATATTTGCTAGTGTTTTTTTTTATATCGAAAGTAAAATATCCTGTGAAAAACTATATCACATAATGTTTAGAAATAAATCGGTCATTTCTTACTTAGTCGCCCGACTACAATTAAATTTTTAACATGCATAAGTTACATATTAACGAGCTTAACTTTTTTGATCTTGAACCTCCCAGACTCCCGGGGGCTGCAATATGACCCCCATATTAAGGCACTTTAAGTGCTCGCCCTTTTTTTGAGTGTTCGCCATTTTTTTTGTCTCTCATCCAATTTTTAAAAAAATAAACATATTTGTAATCTGCTAGTGGAGAACAACAAAAATATAATATTGTTCATAAACGTTGCGATAAACAATATAAATTAATTTTACTAATTTTTTTAATTATATTTTACTAATATTTTTATATATTATATATATTATTTAATACAATTTTGTATATAATACAGTTTTTCCATTAAGAGTTAAGAGTTTACTATCGTTGGGGGAAAGAGGGTGACAATTTATGTCGATAGTCAGGCAGCGCTAACAAATTACACGCACTAACAAATTACACGGTGCGTTCGCGCCTGGTCGCACGATGTAGGTGTGCTCTAAAGGGAGCTCATGGAGGCATTCACTGTGAGGCTGTGTTGGGTACCCGGACACTGCAAGGTGGATAGCCATGAGATGGCGGACGAACTTGCGAGGGGGAGTTCGAACCTGGACTTGGTGGTAAGAGCCAGCGGGGGATGTAAAGGCCCCCTATGTTACTACTTTGAGGTGATACGGAAGGGATTCCGCAAAACCGTTAACCAGTCATGGAGGAACAGAGTGGATTGCAGGGTGTCTAGGGCGTTATGGCCCGCATTGGACGTAGGGGCAACCAAAGTTCTTTTGGGACTGGACAAGGATGGTCTCAGGACCCTTACGGGGTATATAGACCGTAAAGTTAAATTGAGATCTTTGTTATTGCTAAACTAATTAAGTTAGGGCTTTCACAAGCAGATGGGACAGGGACATACCAGACTTTTGCATGTTGTGCAAGGACGTTGATGAACTGGAGACAGTTGAGCATATAATGTGCCACTGTCCGAGGTTGCAGGGTCTCAGACAGAAACGGCTAGGAGATAGATTTCACGACGAACTTGGGTGTGACGCTGGATGAAATCCGGTAGATTTGCTAAGATTTGTCAGGGAAATAGGACGGCTGTTTCTAGAAAGGGGACGATAGGAGCTTGTTCTGGGGAGTATCTATCCGTTTTTTCTGGATCTTTCTTTCTATCTATCTGTCAATCTATCTATCTGTCTATTCCTATTTGTTCTTACCTTTTCACTGAAGGGATTCACAATGGACCATATAGGTCTCCGAGTGGAGATGTTCCCTTGGGCACACAACCCTTCATAACCTAACCTAGGCTAAGCGTTTACTAAAACTTTACTAAATTTTAGTAACTTTTAGTATAGTTTTTACTACTTTCACTTTACTATATACTTACAGTTACGATGTGTTAAAATTAGCAAAACGATCTGCTGGCCTAATATTAGCAAAACTTTCTGTAACAATTAAAGATTTTTCTGTCAGTTTTACAGACTTTTTTTATTTGAGTGTAGTAGCTTCCATTACTACTAATTGTTTATTTCTTCTTTTCATAAAAAATATAAATATTTTTCATTATTTTAAATATTAAAATGTTTTGTTGAGGTAGTTTTGGGTGTGTGTGTTTTTTTTTTCTAACCATAAATAAAAATCATTTCAACATCCTTAAATCTCAGTTATTTTTTTTTTACTGTGTGTGTGTGTTTATGCAATGTGGCGCTTATGTCAAGTCACTTGCCATTTCAAAAAAAAAAAAAAAAACATTTATATTGTGTCAGGCTTTGTTGTGTCGTTTTTGCTTTAGTATTTTTAGTTGGTTTCAGTTATAAATATTGCACTACCATGTTGCAATTGTTGTAAATTGTTTTTAGACATTTAGACTTAAAAGGCAACAATATTGCATTATGTCCGAACATCTGTTACTACGGCCAGGAAAAAGAGTTCACCAGACTGGTCATGTGAAGTAGCAATGATTTGTTAGTGTGAGTAGGTTGCAATTCATTGAGGTTTTTTTGGTATGGATTCAGATTTAAACAATAAAAACGAGTGAAAATATGTTGGGTCACATTTAAGACAAATTTATGATTCTTAACAAAGATGGTAGACGAAATGTAAACCAACTGGTTTATGAAAAAAAAACAATTATTATTTTAAATTTATTTTCATCGGGATAAACATTAATTGCATTTATAGTAATTAAATGTGCTAAAGTCCCAAAACTTATTTAAAAAATTGTGAAACAATCTGATGTAGGCGTGTCCCTATCCGGATTTCATTCCTGCCCAAGGAAATCTTCAGGGGACTTTGTTATTATAATTTCTAGAGATATTTGTTATGTTAAATCACAAACTCAATGAGAATTTCTTGTCCTCGTCTAGGAGCGAGATTCAAAATTTAAAATATCAAAGAAAAAACAAAAACAACAACAAAATATTGTCACAATTGGCTTTGTCATCTTCCAAATACTACTCTGTTTTTTTGACAGACCTAGCAATGTAGTGACGTTTATTCAAGTAAATCAACAATAGAAAATCATATGTTTTCTATTAGTGTCAGTTTCATTTAAATTTGCACAAGCACCTGCATATTTGTTATTTTAAATTTATTTTCATCGGGATAAACATTAATTGCATTTATAGTAATTAAATGTGCTAAAGTCCCAAAACTTATTTAAAAAATTGTGAAACAATCTGATGTAGGCGTGTCCCTTGAATAAACGTCACTACATTGCTAGGTCTGTCAAAAAAACAGAGTAGTATTTGGAAGATGACAAAGCCAATTGTGACAATATTTTGTTGTTGTTTTTGTTTGTTCTTTGATATTTTAAATTTTGAATCTCGCTCCTAGACGAGGACAAGAAATTCTCATTGAGTTTGTGATTTAACATAACAAATATCTCTAGAAATTATAATAACAAAGTCCCCTGAAGATTTCCTTGGGCAGGAATGAAATCCGGATAGGGACACGCCTACATCAGATTGTTTCACAATTTTTTAAATAAGTTTTGGGACTTTAGCACATTTAATTACTATAAATGCAATTAATGTTTATCCCGATGAAAATAAATTTAAAATAACAAATATGCAGGTGCTTGTGCAAATTTAAATGTAACTGACACTAATAGAAAACATATGATTTTCTATTGTTGATTTACTTGAATAAACGTCACTACATTGCTAGGTCCGTCAAAAAAACAGAGTAGTATTTGGAAGATGACAAAGCCAATTGTGACAATATTTTGTTGTTGTTTTTGTTTTTTCTTTGATATTTTAAATTTTGAATCTCGCTCCTAGACGAGGACAAGAAATTCTCATTGAGTTTGTGATTTAACATAACAAATATCTCTAGAAATTATAATAACAAAGTCCCCTGAAGATTTACTTGGGCAGGAATGAAATCCGGATAGGGACACGCCTACATCAGATTGTTTCACAATTTTTTAAATAAGTTTTGGGACTTTAGCACATTTAATTACTATAAATGCAATTAATGTTTATCCCGATGAAAATAAATTTAAAATAACAAATATGCAGGTGCTTGTGCAAATTTAAATGTAACTGACACTAATAGAAAACATATGATTTTCTATTGTTGATTTACTTGAATAAACGTCACTACATTGCTAGGTCTGTCAAAAAAACAGAGTAGTATTTGGAAGATGACAAAGCCAATTGTGACAATATTTTGTTGTTGTTTTTGTTTTTTCTTTGATATTTTAAATTTTGAATCTCGCTCCTAGACGAGGACAAGAAATTCTCATTGAGTTTGTGATTTAACATAACAAATATCTCTAGAAATTATAATAACAAAGTCCCCTGAAGATTTCCTTGGGCAGGAATGAAATCCGGATAGGGACACGCCTACATCAGATTGTTTCACAATTTTTTAAATAAGTTTTGGGACTTTAGCACATTTAATTACTATAAATGCAAAAAACAATTATTGTTTTCCAATAGTTTACGGCTTCCATTTTGAAAATATATTTTAGCGGTTACGGTTTGTATTGGTTACGGTGTCCATTAGGCTGCTTTTTATTTTTCGAAACGTCGAATTTTTGAGGGGACAACTCTGGGTTATATTAAATTTCCCCGGGTAAAAATTGTTATATCTAGTCATATATAACATTATTAAGTGATATCTAACTTTGAATAAAGTCACATCATGGCTAGTGTCATTATACACAAATACATCTGATAATTTTCACTGAAATGTTTTTATATGTCACTTGATATTATTATATATTTCCAAATCTTACTCCATGTATAACTACATAAGCCATATAATAATAATCCAAATATATATATAGTGATCGATATGATTATACATGGTACCATGCTAAGTCTTTAAAATATATGTGACGCCATTCTGGAAATATATTCCTTATAATTTTTTTTATAGTACACTCAAAAAAATAAGCTAGCACAAAACTTAGTAAAATGTCTTGTAAATCAGGTATACTATTTTTCAGCAAATTTTTTGCTAAAATTATGTTTTCAGTTAAAATCTTAGTTATAATTATGCAGCACTTAATTGTTTTGAACCAATGTTTTACTAATATTTTACTAATATTTTACTAATGTTTTACTAATTTATTTTGCTAAAAAAAAATTGTACTGATTAATACATTAATAGTGTGGACGACAACTATATATATATGCAGAATGAATTCGATGTCGTGACATGCCACGATGTAGTAGTGACGAGGAAAGTGATACTAAAAAGTACAACTCTAGTAAGACATATAAATAAATCAACCATGGAAGATTTTTGTATCTGTTTTTCATACATAAAAATAAATTGTGGATTAAAACAACCTAAATTTAGCATTATCACCGGCTTGTGAAAGTAATTGTTTATTATTTAAATAAAAGACAAAATTAAATTTTTAAATTTAATAAAGATTGAATGTGTATTTGTGAATTAAAGAAACCCCCATCATAGGTAGATTTTTATGTTTCCTTTTTCTTATTGCAAAAAACGGTTGTATATGTTATATTTTGTTATTTTTTTTGTTGCGTTTCTATAATTATTTGCGTTCCTTTTAAAGATATAATCATTTAGACAACCATTGATGTAAGTAGTTGAAAGATAATTCTGTTTATGTTATATGTATTATTTCTTTTTTTTTCAGATATTACATTAATTCATCTCGTCAATGTGGGAGTATGAACATTTTTATATTTTGTAACGTATTGTAAATTATTTTTAAAAGAATCACAAAAATATGTTTTATGATATTCAGCAAATAAATTAACTAAAGTATAATTTTTCTACAAAGTTTTTGAGTTTTTTTCAGTCTACTAATATTCAGAAAAAATTTGTTTAATTTTTAGCAAGGGTTTTTTAATTCCTAATCCATTAAGTGTTAGCAAAACTTCTGCTGAATCTACTAATTTCGTTGCCAAAAATTAGCTCGCTGATTTTCAGCAAAAGATTTTGCTGACATTAGCAAATTTTTTTGCATGCACCCTACTGACTGAAAGTTTGCTGACTCAGCATAATTTTTTGCGGACTTTACTAACTTTATTTTTTGAGTGTATTATAAATAATACCATACATATTTTGGTAAAGTTCCATATCAACTTTTTCTTACATATGACTTTACATACAATCATACTAATTTTATAACGAAATTATTAACAAATGATTTATTTTATATAATTTCAAATAAAAAAAATTAGCGCATTTCATAAATTTGAATACTTTTAAGCATAATTTCAAGTTACCTACTACCGGCTAAAATTTTATAAAATCAGATAAATTTATATCTAATTATATATAATTTAATGTCCCGGATATGGATAAATCTCTGATAGAATTGTATCAAATTATATCTAATTTGATATAATTAAATACATGTAGATGACCCATTTTTCCGATCAATTTGTATGTGCTTATATATGGAAACTTATCAAATGAGATATAATTTTATAAGACTCCATATTAAAATTTTAGCCAGGTCGTAAAAATATTATATAATTTTTTCAAAATTGTCGAAAAAAATGTAGGCGTCGCTACCAAACGTTGAAAATTTTCCCGATTTCCCGAAAGGGCATATTTTAATAAATAAGTTTATTAAAAAAAAAAAATTCTATATATATCATTATTAAATTTTTCTGGTAAAAAAATATTTATTTTTATAAGACTGTTAACCCTTACCCTAGGGAGTTTCGTTTTGAAAGGCAAAAAATAAAATGTAAAATATTTGCAGGCTATACTTTCTACAGAGTATCAGTGATTCAAAAGTAATATGTGCCAAATTTCAAGAAGATTGGAAAACATATAGAGATTGCACACTTTGACCACTTTTGCAAAGTACAGTCACAAAAAAAAAAAAAGTTTGTTCAAAAGGCTTTTAAACTTGTTCTGAGTTGAGCTAATTTTTCCTGCTGTTTTCGTTTAAATTTGTTATTTAACTAAAGTTATTAGTTATCCCATTTTATCTCATGCACAAATTTAATCAGTGCTTGAACTAATATTATATTAGTGTAAATTGTGTGAAAATTTCTTTTAAAAATCGTAAGACTGTGTTTGTGTGTAGGTAGACGGTGTCTGTATTTTTTGTAAAAGAGCGTGTTTCTTTTTCAAATAAAAACACAATTAAAGGTAAAACTTAAAGCGTAAAATTAATTTTCATACATTTTTCGTTTTTAGTTTTAATTTTGATTGTGTTTGTATTATGACTCTACTTACATGATGCCAGTCGAAGAACGAAAAATTATAAAGATTTTTTTTTTTGCTATTTAGTCAGAAGAAGCAGAAAATATTTATATTAAAAAAATTTATTTATTTATATACGAGGGCGGATCAATAAGTTCGTGACTTTTTGAATGAAACACAGTTTTTTGAGATAGGCGTGGTAGAGAAGATTATGCATACTTTTCTAAAAATCATAACTACATTGTAAATTTTTAATTGAATTAGACTGCGCAGTTTCTGGTAACACAACCTTCATCAGTAATCCTTTTGACAATACTGTAATTATTTGTTATGGTTTTTATTGTTTGATTGCATCTAAATGAAATGTTTATTTATTAAATGCAATCTTGACCGTGGCTTGAACCTGCTTTCTTTCCCACATGCACTTCGCACTACATTTTAGACAGGCGCTTTAACCGCTTGATCTAAAGTCAGGTCGATTTTTGCTGTGGCTTAAAACCAGTTTCAATTACATGGGGTCGATTTTACATTTAATTGTAATTGCAGAAGATAGCTATGACAATTCACAATTGTTAGAGAATCATATGTAATCTAATTTCCACTACTTTCCCATATTTTGTGAGTTTTAGCGACATCTATGATGTATTTTTTGTACATTCGGTAGTTGGCTATTCACGTAGTTAGGGAAGAGTTGCCAGGGAGTAAATTTTTGATATGTTTTATTTGGGATTTTTGAATTTTATTCATCGTCTTCTTAGACAGTGTGTAATTAATAATATAATTAATATGCACATATTTTCAATTTTTTGAGATAGGCGTGGTAGAGAAGATTAAGCATACTTTTCTAAAAATCATAACTACATTGTAAAAAATTTTTAATTGATTTAGACTGCGCAGTTTTTTTGCAAAAAAAAAATATTTTTCTACATAATCTCCTTTTAGCTCAATACACTTAGTCCAACGTTTCTCCAATTTTTGTATTCCTTCCAAGAAAATAGGATTTTTCGAGGACCATAAAATAGACATTTCTAGCCATATGGGGTCGGGTTTTTTAAATCCTCGTTAAATCGGTCCAATAAGTTGGCGTAATATTCGCCGTTTATTGTTTTTCCCTTTTGAAGGTAATCGATGTGGATTATTTCGCGTGCATCAACTTATTGGCCACGATTACGTTTATGGTCAATTGCGAGCAATCACGGCACCCGTCTTGCATACAGCTTTCTTAAACCCAACTGATCATTTAAACTCGAAACTACACTGCCATATGCAATGTCTATGGCATCAACAACCTCATGCACTTTTACTCTTCGATCGACCAACACCATATCGTGGATTTTTTCGACATTTTCGGGTGTATTGACCTTAATTGGCCGTCCAAAGCGTTCAGCGTCAATTGTACTTGTGCAACCACAACGAAAGTCAGTAAACCACTTTTTTACCATTGAAATCAATTGTGCAGAGGCCCCATAGTATGTAACAAGCTTTCCTAGGTTTGATTGACGGTTTTTATTTCGCAAAAAATAATGTTTAATGAGCACTCGAAGTTGACTTTTTTCCATTTTTAAAAAAATCCACGAGGTTGTATGTTTTGAACAACTGTTAAACGCAAAGTAAATGACGTAACTTGCTTAAAATTTGACAGTAGTCTATTAACAGATCGTACTTGATGGGAGCAGTGTTGCATTTCATATAACTACCGCCTGGTAAATACACTTACAATATATTTTCGTAAAGACTACTGCATATACACATTAAACTAATTGCAAATCAGTTAAAAAAGGAGTACTTACTTTTCGTTTAAAACAATTGTATATTTTAGTTTATTTTCAACTGTTAAAAAATTAATTGACAAAATCGGTAATCACAATAGATTATTTTCCTCTATTTCACTACTGAATATAATATAAAAAGTTTTTCCAATTCTTACCGAAAGCCCTTTTTTTTGGTTATTTTGTTTTTTAACCGACAGAAAGTTAAAAAATATATTTCTGTGGAAATTTAACTGTATATTCCATTGAAACAACTTTACCGATTAACTTTTTAAATAACTGTTGAACTTTTATGGAAAAGTTCTTGTCAGTGTATGATTAAATATTGTCTTTTTCTTCTTCCAGCTTACATTTCATCAAATTCTATATGGCAGCATCAAAGAAAAAACGAAACAAATTCTACATGGCATCGTCAACATGAACAGACAGGAATAATCAAGAACAATAAAGTGGAAAGTAAATAATAAAAGTAATATTCAGTGTTTTAAAAGTGTTTGTGTAATATATACGAGAATAATAAATAAATTAATTGAAAAATATTTATATAAATTGGTTTTTATTAAATAAATAATTGGTAAAAGTGATAGAAATTTTAGCAGATTTAACTGAATTGCTGACCTGTTTTTTTAATAAACTAAACATATGCAGTTCTCAACTGATTTATTTTCATTTCCATTTAACAAAACATCTTCTGAATTATTGTATTTTAATTAACTTTTTTACCTAAAATTTAGGTCATCAAAATTTTAGCAGAACGTGGCTCTAACTACATCGAAAATTCTGCTGGCCCAAATTCAGGTAATATTTTCTTTTGTCGATCTTTTTTTTATTAGTGTAGTCAAAATTACGATAATTTAATGTTAGTTACTTTTATCATTAAAAAAATTATACATGGGATTAATTTTGTCCCCTAAATTACAAATCCAAATTTTATCCAAATCTGTAGGTGTCCAAATTGGTATTAACCTTAATTCCGGTTTGGTTTCTAGATATTAGGATGAAATTTTCTTCATCAACCTTTAGCATACACTCAAAAAAAAAAGTTTGTAAAGTCAGCAAAAAATGTTGCTGAGTCAGCAAAATTTTAGTCAGGAGGGTGCTTGCAAAAAAATTGCTAATGTCAGCAAAATCTTTTGCTGAAAATCAGCGAGCTGATTTTTAGCAACGAAATTAGTAGATTCAGCAAAAGTTTTGCTAACACTTAGTAGATTAGAAATACAAAAGCCTTGCTAAAAATTAATAAATTTTTTGCTGAATTTTAGTAGACTGAAAAAAACTCAAAAAATTTGTAGAAAAATTGTAATTTAGTTAATTTATTTGCTGAAAATCATAAAACATATTTTTGTGATTCTTTTAAAAATAATTTACAATAATTACGAAATAAAAAAATTTTCATTTTTCCACATTGACGACATGAATTAATTTAATATCTGAAAATATATAGAAATAAATATATATAACATAACAAAAATTTTCTTTCAAATACTTACATCAATGGTTGTCTAAATGATGCTATCTTTTAAAGGACGCAACTGCCGAAGATAATTATAGAAAGGAAACGAAAAAATAAACAAAAACAAACGAAACGGAAAAAACAACCCTCTTTTTGCAATAAGAAAAAGGAACCATAAAAATCTACCTAAGATGTGTGTCTTTGTCTTTCGCTTTACTCTGTCTACATGTCTGTAAATGTTTGTTTGTAATTTGACCACACTAGATTATTAATCTATAAACATTTAGCTTAGAAACACATATTAAATTTAAACATTTCTTTTATTTAATTAATAGACAATTATTTTCACAAAAATTTAAGTTGTTTTAATCCTCAATTTTGTTTTATGTATGAAAAAGAGATACAAAAATCTTCAATGGTTGATTTTTTTATATGTCTTATTAGAGTTGTACTTTTAGTATCATTTTCCCCTTCTCTACTACATCTTGACATGCCGCGACATCTACTTCATTCTGCTTATATCTTTCAATCTGGTTGTCGTCCACAGTATTAATGTGCTTATCAGCACAATTTTTTGTAGCAAAATTAATTAGTAAAACATTAGTATAATATTAGTAAAGCATTAGTATAAAACAGTTAAGTGCTGAATACGTATAACAAAAATTTTAGCTGAAAACACGATTTTAGCAAAAAATTTGCTAAAAAATAGTATACCTGATTTACAAGACGTTTTACTAACTTTTCTACTAACTTTTTTTTTGAGTGTACCGGAGCGCACAAGTGAAAGAATCTAATTTTACATTGTCCATTATTTTATTTGATCATATGTATATACTCAGTTGAAAATATTAAATATTTGGCGGATTGTTAATCCATGTTTTCCGTAGGACAAAAATGTTACTGAAAATATAGTTGATGCTTAAAATCCAAAATTTTTATAATACCATCCACTCTTTTCTCTGTTTGAATCCTAATTCTTGCCAAAAATTGCTCATCATTAAAATAACTTATTTTCAGTTGGTTAATATAAACAAAATTCCGATAAACCCATCAATTTTATATTGTGGGACAATTTTGGCATCCGGTTAACTAGACTTAACGAAATATTGAATATTCCGGAACAAACTAACTCTGATCTAATTAATAAATTTTCAATGTAAAATTAGTTTCTTTCATCAAAAATATATTTTAAATTTTTTTTTATATCAAAAATACTGACATTCCTCCACATCCACCAACCACACACCAAGTGGATCCATTCGATATTATTTTTTTTTAATTCTCATAATGTGTTTAAGAAAAAGAACCCATTTTTTTTAAAGATTTTTTAAATTTTTTATTAATAGTTGGAGCTTTGAAAATAATGTACAATTTTAAAAATTTGTTGGGCCTAGTGTGGTTCAATAATCTTTTAAAAACTAAATACTTTTTCCTGGGTATATGGGGTTAAATATAATAAAAAAATATAATTTTTTTTAGTACATCGTTATTTTAACGTCATATAGACAGTCGCAATTAATTCTTAATTAATATCCATTTGACAAATTTAATTTAGAAAGGTTGAGGTTAAGAAGAATAAACGTTTTTCTCTTAAAATTATAAACACTATTAATTTTCAAATCAGACTAGACTGGTTTCTGCCTTTTTAATGGACAGGCGTCATCAGTGATTTTCCATTTAGATTGTATTATTATTAATTATGTCTTTAATTGTCAGATTGTCTCTATATGATAATGTTTTCAACAACCTGTCGACTGAAAGAATGAAACCTGCGCTTCTTATTACATTACAAACGTTTTTTTAGCTGTGTTCTAAAAAAACTATTTTAATGAAAATATGACCTTTTGAAAATCGGGTAATATTTGTTTTCGATAATATTGAAAAAATTATAAAAATTTTTTTTATAAATCTTAATCTAACCCAGTGTTGTCCCATCCAAAAAACGTCAATTTGTTTTTTAAGAAGCACCCTAGTGTCCATCTTCTGTTCTTTATTTAAGTTACGTTTCAGGTTTTTTTAAAAACAACGGAATCAGTTACACTCAAAAAAATAAGTTTGTAGAAAAGTTAGTAAAACATCTTGTGAATCAGGTATACAATTTTTCAGCAAATTTTTTTATAAAATTATGTTTTAAACTAAAATTTTAGTTATACTTATTCAGCACTTAACTTTTTGAACTAATGTCTCACTAATATTTTACTAATGTTTTACTAATTTATTTTGCTAAAAAAATTGTGTTGATTGGCACATCTATAGTGTGAACGACAACCAGACTGAAAGATATATGCAGAATGAATATGATATAGCGGCATGTCACGATGTAGTACCGACGAGGAAAATTATACTAAAAAGTACAACTCTACACTAAAAAAAAAAGTTCAGGAGGATGCTTGCAAAAAAGTTGCTAATGTCAGCAAAATCTTTTGCTGAAATTTAGTAGACTGAAAAAAACTCAAAAAATTTGTAGAAAAATTGTAATTTAGTTAATTTATTTGCTGAAAATCATAAAACAAATTTTTGTGATTCTTTTACAAATAATTTACTATAATAACGAAATATAAAAATTTTCATTTTCCCACATTGGCGACATGAATTAATTTAATATCTGAAAATATATAGAAATAAATATATATAACATAACAAAAATTTTCTTTCAATTACTTACATCAATGGTTGTCTAAATTGTAGTGTACTCCTTAAGCGTACACTGCATACCAACCACTAATATTGATTTCCCAACATACCGTCTCAAATACTGTAGAGTGAGTACCATACAAGTGGCATCAAGTAACAGTCTAGCGACACCTATGACCGCATTCTTTTACTTGCACTCAAATATCTGATGACCGTATGTTGACGATAAGAAAACAATGAATAAAAGTAATTAAGAATAAAAATAAATTGAGTGATTCCTAAAATCACTCAATACTAGACAATAAGTTAGATTGTAAGAATAGTATATAAGACATGTAAATTTGTAAATAAAACAGACTTCAATTTTAGAGTTCAAAAACTACACAAGTCACTGTGTTTTTACTTTTTTGAAGACTCAAATATTTTGGCAGTTCTTTTGAACGCCTATTTATAAGCTGACCCCCACACAGCTATTAAAATATAGAATTGGGCTATAGGGAACCTCAAATTAACACGTAACATTACATTACATGGCGATCCTGCCAAACCAAAACCTTTGGTGAATCTCAATGAGGGTGATTTAAATGCTGAATTAAATAGTTTTGATCCTTCTAATATGAAAAGCACAGATGCCGCCAATGATTTGAATCTCCTTTCGGATGTTGATCCTTTGGACATTTTATCTTATCCTCAGCCCGAATTAAATACTCCATCCTCAACCGGTTCTAGCAATAACTATAATAATGAAGATATTTTATTTTGGCCTCTTTATTTTAATTAAATAATTAAAAACAACACCATTTTAACGCTTTAAATAAAAAAAAAAAATTATATATATAAATATAAATATTCATTTGCATAAACAAAATTTTTCAAAAAAAAATGCAAAATTTTTAACTACAAATTATCTGAAGAAAAAACAAAAAAAAAAAATATATTTAGAAAAGTTTATGATTAAAACATAATTGTTATTTAAATTATACATATAAGTTTATATCTTTTCAATTAATTTCAAACTATATCTAAATTGTAAAAAAAAAATTTTTCGTAGAAATGACTTGGTGGAAGAATATTCTACAAACTATCCCTTTAGTTTTTGCGGGATACGAAGTCGGTAAAAATGATAACAATGAAGATAACAAAGAAATCATAAGATATATAAATTCCAGTATAAAACCAAAGGATAATGAAAATCCAAATATTTTTGAGATAACTATGACCATTATGCTAATCCTAATAGTAATAGCTTATATCATAAAAGTTATATTTGCCTTATTTAAAAGAAATTAACAATTTTATAAAAATATATATTTTAAATGCTTTCCAATAATATCCTTATTACTGATTACTTCGATCTTATACCTAGTATATAAATTTTTAAAAAATATATATTTAAATAAACCAAAAATTATAATAACAGAAGTATAAATGGAAGAATATCTAACAGAATTAAAAGACATACTAGTAAATTTAAAGAAAAGTCCAGGAAGGACATACTCAGAAAAAACTGTACAAGTAAAGTTAGAATCTATAGACAATATAAGAAAAGAATTTCTGACAGCTCAAAGTGAAGAAAGAGAAGAAAAAGAGATAGTAGCATTAAAGTTAGAATTTAATACAATTTATAGAAAAATCAAAGAATATTTAATACCAAATACTAAAAGTTTAGACACCAAAATGGCAGCATTTAGTTTAGAATTAACTTCTAAGGCACCCCCAATTTTTGCTGGAAATTATGAAGAACTAGAAAGTTTCCTAATAACAGCAGAACTCATCGAAAGACTCTGACTGACGCAGCAAAAACAGATTTCTTGCAATATGTCTACCACGCCAAATTGACCTCAGGTGTAAGGACAGCAATAGGTAGTTACGCAAAACCAGACAATTTCAATACATTAAAAACACTCTTAAAACAAAGATACAAGAATACAAAAACCATCCCAGAATTACAGTCAAAGTTAAACAACATATGCCAAGGCAAACAATCAGTAAGTGCATATAAGGACAGAATCATTACCATTATAGATAATCTAAATAGATTAGGAATTGAGGAATTAAACTTAGATGCATCAGAACCAGAGAAAAATGTTATCATTAGATTAAATGCTAAATTAGCGTTAGATTCTTTCAAAAGAGGTATCAATGACAATTTAAAAACAGCCATATTTGCAGCTCGTCCTAAGACTTTGCAAGACGCAGTAGAACTTGCGCTAGAAATAGAAAACGAACAAAAGGTAAACAACAATTCAGTAATGTACATTCAAACACGAAAACCTAACAGACAACATAACAATAACAGATCCAATAGTTTTTCAAATAGGAATAACAGTAACTTTAACAATAACAGATCCAATAACTTTCAAAATAGAAATAGTCATATTACCAATAAAAGACCCAATAAATTTTCAAACAACAACAATTTTAACAGTGACAGATCTAATAATTTTCCCAATAGAAACAACACAAATAGAAGATACATACGTACAATAAATAATGAGGGAAACGAGGTAGGCTCGGAATATATAGATATTCCGGACAGCCAAAATTAAAAGTATATAAAGTTTGCAACAATAATACAAATTTCATAATCGCTAAATACAAAAATGAACAATTAACATTTCTTGTCGACACAGGTTCCGACATATCACTTTGTCGTATTCGAACAAACTTTGAAGATGAACCAATTAATAAAGAGAATATATGTAAATTAACAGGTATTACTACTGAAGAAATACACTCACTAGGGACAATTGGACTGGAACTTTCATTCACAGACCAAAAATGCAAACACAAATTTCATCTTGTAGATGACAACTTTCCAATAGAAACAGACGGAATAATAGGAAGGGACTTTTTAAAAAAATATCTCTGTAAGATAGACTATGAAACTTTCACAATATCATTATTCATAAACAATACTACCATAACCATTCCATTGCAAGCAAAAGCTCTTAAGTCATTACAAATAAAAATACCACCAAGAACAGAAATAATACAAGCATTAAAACTAAACCTTAGCGAAGATAGCATAATTTTTAATAATGAAATTAAACCAGGTTGGTTGGTTGGTTGGTTTAAGTGGCAGCTCACGCTACTCGTGAGCATCAAGTAGAGTCAAAAAGCGACTCCGTTTTGAAGAGACCACACTACCCGTAAGGAACTAGTATCCGGAGTACTAGACCCACCCCGTTCGGTTAAGATAACGTATGAGATCACCGAATCCCACACGTGATATTACCGAGAGGTCGTCCAGTATATGGTCACCCAAGATCCGGAGTCGAATATTCTGCAGCGCCGGACAATCGCAGAGAAGATGCTCCACAGTCTCCTCCTCGCCCGGTATGCCGCAGCTGCGACAATGCGAACCGCGTACAATCCCAAGTCTAATGCCATGCCTACCAATCAGCCAGTGACCGGTCAGAACAGCCGTCAGCCTCGAGACATCCCTCCTGCTCCTGCTCAGGAGAGAGTTTGTACGCCCTAGGTCGTAGTTGGGCCACGTAAGTCTCGCGGTCCTACAGGTATCCAAATTATGCCACCTGTTCCCCGCCCTGCGAAAATAGTGCCGGAAAATTTCCCCCTTAACAGTCCCCAGCGGTGCAGCGACTGACACCGATGTGGAGACGTTTAAGGCAGATCCTGCCCTTGCCAATTCATCTGCCCTTTCATTACCGTAGAGGTCTCTGTGGCCGGGGACCCAAACTAGAGTAACTTGGGATAGACAGCTTAGCCTGGACAGTTCCTCCCTGCACTGACCAACGAGAGCAGAGGATGTGACGTACGAGCTCAGGGACATTAGAGCCGCTTGGCTATCGGCGAAAATGCCCACTGTCCCTCGAGCCCCCCTTTCAGACAGGAGTCTGCAGGCTTCCCTGATAGCCAGAATTTCCGCCTGAAAAACAGTAGCGTGATCAGGTAGCCTGAAAGAACACCGCAAGTTACACTCACCCGAGAAGACCCCGGAGCCTACACCACAACTCATCTTTGAGCCGTCGGTATATACCCTGATGTCAAAACCAAAAGTTGGATCCCCCATATCCCACTCCCGCCTGGAGGGAAAGCTAACCCGAAAAGGTCGGCAGAAATCCAATCTAGGAGTGACATAGTCGGACTCAAATCCCACACGTGGGTGAAGTCCATCAAGAAGCCTAGCATGTCCATAGGTCCTGGACTTCCAGGAACCCGTTGCAGCAAGCCGCGCTGCGCTGCTAGAAGAAACCGCCATTATATGCAAATCAATAGGGATAATGTGAAGCATTACATTGAGAGCCTCCGAGGGGCAAGTTCTTATCGCGCCCGTGACCCCAATGCAAGCAGAGCGCTGCACCCTATACAGACGATCCGTAACCACCCTCTTAGTGGTCGCAGTCCACCACACGATAGAGCCATATGTCAGTATTGGACGCACAATAGCCATGTACATCCACAGCACCATTTTCGGACTCAAACCCCACCTTGAACCAAACATCCTCCTACAGGAGTAGAAGGCTACCGTTGCCTTCCTGACCCTGTGCTCGGTGTTAAGTCGCCATGATAGTTTAGAGTCCAAGATGATACCCAGATATTTCGCATGATCAGAGAGGGTGAGCTCACAGCCTTGCAGCCGCGGAGGTCTGAAGCCCGAATTGGACCGAGTGGTGAAAAGTACCAGTTCTGTTTTACTCGGATTCACTCCTAAGCCACAACTGGTGGCCCAGCTACTGAGAGTATCCAGAGCGCTGGTCATAATATCGCTAATCACGTCCAAGAACATCCCTGATACCAATATCACCACATCGTCCGCATAAGCGACAACCTTAACACCCTTATTATCCAGCGTGACGAGAACTGAGTTAATAACAAGGAGCCATAACAGGGGCGAGATCACACCACCCTGAGGTGTACCTCTCCTGACCTGCTTTGACAACTCGCTATTTCCCAGACTAGCACTGACAACACGGGAGTCCAACATGTTCACTATCCAGTCGCTGATGAAAGTCTCAGCGCCCAGATCCACGAGGGCTCCCTGTATTGCATCGGTCGTGACATTGTTGAAAGCCCCCTCTATGTCCAGAAAGGCGGCCAGTGTATATTGTCCAAATTCCAAGGATCTCTCCACCACTCTCACAACCTCATGGAGTGCAGTTTCCGTTGAGCGTCCCTTGATATACGCATGTTGACTACCCGACAGTTGAGGCGATCCCTCGAGTTTCAGCCTTATATGTACGTCAATGAGTCTTTCCAACGTCTTCAGTAGAAAAGATGAGAGACTGATTGGCCTAAAGTCCTTTGCAGCCTCGTGACCACATTTGCCAATTTTAGGAATAAAGACTACTTTAACCTTCCTCCAGCTTACGGGCACGTAGTTAAGAGAGAGGCAAAGTCTGTATATCACAAGCAGCCAGGGAGTAATCAAATCTTGACCCCTCTGCAGCATTATCGGTAAAATGCCATCCAGACCCGGCGATTTGTATGGGGAGAAACTGCCAATTGCCCAGGCTATCCTATCAAGTGTAATTATCTCGTTTTCCATCCCATTAGAAGCGCCCCTAGAGCGGCTACGTTGGTCATTGTCCAAGGTATCTGCATCCAAGCAGCCAGGAAAATGAATATTCAGAAGGATCTCCAACGACTCAGCCGATGACTCTGACCAGGATCCATCACCCCTCTTAACATAAGTGGGGTTAGAGTGACCCTTTGCCAGCACCTTGCTAAGTCTAGCAGTGTCCCTAGTGTTGTCTATGGATTCGCAGAACTCTCTCCATGAGTTCCGCTTTGCCAACGCCAATGCTTTCTTGTACACCTTCAGCTTGTCGCGGTATGGCTTCCACTGTCTGCTGGAATAGCTAGCGTTGAAAGCTCTTCGTGTCTCCCTCCGAAGCTCTGACAGTTCAGAATTCCACCAGGGAGGAAAACTCTTCCTTGCCCTAGTCTGAGGGCAGGAAGCTTTGAACGCCACATCAATGGCCTTTTCCAGGACCCCTACAGAGTCCTCGAGACTTTCGATTGTCCCTTCGACCCTTGGCCCCCTACACAGCTTCGTCCTAAGAATCCTATTGAACTTAGGCCAAACAGTTCTCCTAGGATTCCTGAAGCAAACGCTCTCCCTAACGTTCGTGTTGATATCGAAAAGTATCCAATTATGATCCGAAAAGGACTTCTTATCGGATACCCTCCACTTTTCAACACGTACCTGAGAATTACCTGAGATAACTGTGATATCTAGAACTTCCTCCCAACCCCTATAGTTATCGGAACTCGGAAACATAAAAGTTGGGTTAGTACCAGAATTACATATATTGAGATTGTTAGTGTTAATAAAATCAAGAAAAGACTCACCTCTCTCGTTGATTTCAGTGCTACCCCAGATTGTGTGCCTGGCATTGGCATCACAGCCCAGGATCAAAGTATCTTCTGCAGCAATGGAGGACAACAGGAACCTCACTTCTTCTGGCGGGGCGTCTCGATTGTGAGCCATATAGCAGGAGGCAATAGTGATGTTGCGGCCGCCTGTCATTTCAACCTTCGCAACAGTAAGGTCAGCTGAGCTAAATTGAGAGCATAGAAAAATCTTTATGTTCTTTTTAGCTATTATACAGGATCTTGGCTTACCCTTATTATTGATGTATAGTATTGAGTACGGGGCACCCTGAAACCCTTTAACCTGTGAGTCATTGACCCAGGGCTCCTGGATGATGCCTATGTCAAGGTCCTCCTCGGCTAGAAGAACCCGTAGGTTGTCTGTAGCAATCCGGGAATGCTGCAGATTAATCTGCACGACCTTTAGCTTCCCCATCTTGTTTCGATATATTGGGGGGTTCTTCGAGCTGCATCTTATCGAGCAGCTGGTTGGCGTCATCGATCTCATCTTTCCCGTCGACACCACCCGACCCAGAAGGACGGAAAACCTTTACCTTGGCCTCCCTTATACCAAAGAAGAGCTTGTTGCCCACCTTCTCGAGTGCTGACACACCCTGTTCGGAGATGACAAGCACGTAGCTCATGCTGTTGTTCTGAGGTTCCTCTGCCCGGATGACAGACCAGTCATTCATAGGAATCTCAGGATTTTGAGCCTTGAGGCATTCTAGCAGCCTGTGATTGTCCATTGCCATTTTTGGTAACCAAATTCTGGCACGAGGTCTAGCTGGAATTTCTGCAGCGGGGATTAGCTTTAAAATAAGGCCATCCCATGCATCACTTATCGTAGTGACGCATTTGCTGAGGAATTCCAGGGAGAACAAGTCCATACATTTGATTAACCTGTATCCCCTGTGAATTTCACTGGAGTCAAAACGAGGTACCGGACTATCCTTGTTGGAGATCACGTGAGCCATCACGAGTTCTGACAACTTGGATTCGATAGCACTCCATTCTGTTACTACAGGCGAAGGCAACCCACCACTGACATTTGCTAGAGCCACAAGCAAATGATCCCTTACAACCTCATTAAAGGGTCTACGAGAGGTAGAAATAGGCTGCGAAACGGTTCTCTGCTCGTGGACCTTTTTCCGCTTCGGCGACTTGTCACCCTCATTCTGTGAGCGATTTCGCTTTGCCCCTTCTACCTTCTTTGACGTGCCTGATGTGCTGGGTGCGGTCTCCTTTCGCTTAAGGTACTCATCCACCACAGCTTGGTATTTTACGCGGTCCTCTTCATCGCGTTCATGAACGGTCCCATTCAAAGCGTTCTTGGCAATTTTGTCAAGAATAAACTTCGCTCTTGAATACCTAGACTTCCATACGTCGCCTGAGGATTTTTTCTTCCGCTTACGCTTGGGCAAGTCACCTGCCGAGGTGACCTGTCCAGGCTGGGATATTGCCTGAGATGTTGTCTGGTGAGACGCTGGAGTACTATGGAGTGTACCCTCAGTGCCTGGGAAGTTAACCACCGTCTCCTGACTGGAAGCCAGTAGGTCATCTTCAGACGAGTTGCAAGGCAACCCGCTAACATTGTTTTTGTTGTTGTCGTTGTTTTTGTTGTTGTTTTTTATAAAATTCATATTTTGGTCCCACGAGTAGGCACGTAAGGGGATGGACCGTACCATGCAGTGACGGCGTACATGGACTAGGCAAAAAGTGTTACAACCAACCCGTGCCCTGGCGTTGGAGGGGAGCTGTTAACGACTAGTCATCTTTTACCACTAACTAGCCATTCAGGACATCGGCACTGCTACCAACCACCTTGACCTTACAAGTGGGGGATAAAGGAAGAGGATACAAAGGACTGAAGAAGGATTAGTAAGGTAATAGTGGGAGAGAGGAATTAGAGAGGGGGGAGGATAACCATTAGTTCATGTTCCTTGCAGCTTTTAGTACACTAAGACAAAGACCGGAGCACAAGTGCGCAGTGTTCCAGTGCTTTGTATCAGCATACAAACCCCAGAACACTTAAGCCACCGCATCGCGACAAGATTGTTATCCATGGCGATGGAAAATTAAACCAGGAGTATTTTTAAGTAATTCAATAGCACCTAGTAACGGCATGACCCACATAAAAATTTTAAACACGACGAATAAAGAAATAAACTTAAAAGGCATTAAACTCCAAACTGACTCACTTAAAAACTATGACATATTAGGTTACAATAAAGACAATAACCCCAAACGTTTTGAACAAATACTGAATGAACTACAATTAAATAATAATGACGACTATGCAAAAACAGAATTAATAAACATTTTTCGTAAATATCAAAATATTTTTCACCTTGAAAATGAAAAATTAACAGTAAACAATTTTTATGACCAAACAATCACTACCTTAGACAATACACCAGTGTATATAAAAAACTACAGACTACCGCACTCACATACAAACATAATAAACGAACAAGTACAGCATATGCTGGATGACGACATAATAGAACCATCCGTTAGTCCATACAATGCTCCACTACTTTTAGTACCAAAGAAAAATGTGGAAGATAAAAAGAAATGGAGACTTGTAATAGACTTTAGAAAACTTAACAATAAAATTGTCAATGACAAATTTCCCCTAACTAGATTAGAGGATATTCTAGACAAACTTGGTAGAGCCAAATGGTTTTCTACACTTGACATGACTAGCTCATTCCATCAAATCGAGCTTAACAAAAACTCTAGACCGCTTACAGCATTTTCGACCTCACACGGTCATTACCAATTCAAAAGACTCCCTTTCGGACTAAAAATTTCTTCAAACAGCTTTCAAAGAATGCTCACAATAGCACTCTCAGGACTAGAATCAGAAGCATTTCTTTATGTAGACGACATAATTGTTTATGGGTGTAGTTTAAATCACCACAACCAAAATTTAATAAAGGTATTAGACAGACTACAAAAATATAATTTAAAACTTAATCCAAAGAAATGTTGTTTTCTGAGACCAGAAGTAGTTTACTTAGGACACTTGATTACAAAAGATGGTGTAAAAACAGACCCATCTAAATATGAAATAATAAAAAATTATCCAATACCAACTAACGCTGACGAAGTAAGACGATTCGTTGCATTCTGCAACTATTACAGAAAATTTATACCCAATTTTGCAGATATAGCCAAAGACCTAAATACATTACTTAAGAAATCAACAAAATTCATATGGACTGAACAATGCCAACACGCTTTTGAAGAGCTAAAAAACAAGTTAATGAATCCTCCAATTTTACAATACCCTGATTTTGAAAAACCATTCATTTTAACAACTGACGCTTCAAACTACGCGTTAGGTGCTGTATTATCACAAGGTGATATAGGTCAAGATTTACCTATTTCATACGCAAGTAAATCTTTACAAAAACATGACATAAATAAATCAACAATCGAAAAAGAACTTTTAGCAATCCATTGGAGTATTAATTTTTTTAGACCATACTTGTACGGACGTAAATTCATAATAGTAACAGACCACAGACCATTAATCTCTCTGTTCTCACACAAAAATCCATCATCAAAAATGACAAGAATCAGACTAGATTTAAGCGACTACGACTTTACAATAATATATAAAAAAGGGAAAATAAATACCAATGCGGACGCATTGTCCAGAATCGAAATAAACTCAGACATACTAAAACAAATGATACCGTTAGAAAACGTCGATACAGAAAAAAGAACATTAGTTATAACAAGGGCAATGAACAATAAGAAACGCAATGAGGAAAACATAATAAAAAATAAAGAAAATGAGGAAAACAAGAATAAAAGACGTAAGAACGACATGGAAAAATGTGATTCTCAGAAGTCTGATCAACTTCAAATATGGGAATGCATATCCGTTAATGATATAAAAAATATGAAGAAACTGCAATTTAATACAATTGAAGAAATAAATGAGAAAGATATATTTATTGAAAACAATATTGTGCACATAGGTCGTAACGATAATTCATCAAAACCAGTTTTGACTAAGAAGAAATTACGTACCCAAATTATAAATAATACAAAGCTAGCAAGATACGGTGAAAATTCAGCGAAACTAGATTCGATACTGAAGAAACTGATATCAAAAATGAATAAAGAGAATATAAAAGAATTAGCACTTGCAAGTGAAGCTAAAATATTTGAAAATTACAGTAAAAAGGAATTGATAGAAGCATATGCAAAGATAAAAATAAATAACAAGGATCCTCAACTAAAAATATTAATATATAATAAGCCCAAAAGAATCACAGAAGAAATTCTAAAATACAAACTAATCGACGAATTCCACAATGCCACACATGCAGGGCACTTAGGAATAAGAAAGACAATTATAAAACTAAAACAACGCTACATCTGGAAAAACATGAATAAGATGGTAAAGCAATTTGTAAAATATTGTGACAAATGCAACAAGAACAAGCAAACTAAACACATTAAGGAACCACTTACATTGACAAACACTCCAAGTAACAGTTTTGAAATAGTATCAATTGACACAGTAGGACCTCTTCGAATTTCGAATGAATACAGATATATTTTGACCATACAATGCGAACTAACAAAATTCGTTATTGCACACCCCATGGCGACGAAAAATGCACTAACAACCGCAAAAACAATAGTTGAACACCTAATTCTAAAATTTGGTAAATGCAAAGTACTGAAATCAGACAACGGTACAGAATTTGCAAACGAACTTTTGCGTAATATATGTTCACTACTTGAAATTAAACAGACCTTTTCGACACCTTACCACCATGAGACAATTGGGTCATTAGAAAGAAATCATAGAGTCTTAAATGAATTCTTGCTAACATCAGCAACTGATTACGAATGGGATAAATGGATTCCATATTTTACTTTTGCCTACAACACGGCACCCCATATAGACACTGGCTACACGCCATTTGAACTTGTATATGGAAGACTACCATGTTTGCCATCTGAAATATATGACACAAAAGAAACTAAAATATATAATTACGATGATTATGCCAAAGAGCTAAAACGTAAATTACAATATTCTTTAAACAGAGCTAAAGAATTAACAATTAGAACAAAAGAGAAAAGAATATTAGAAAATAGATACAACAATAAATTAAATTTAAAGATAGGAGACTTAGTTTTAGTCAAAGTAGGAAATAGGAAAAAGAATCAAAGTCCATATAAAGGACCTTACAAAATAATTAGGAATAATGATGTAAATACAATAATAGATTACAATGGAAAAGAAAAAGTAATACATAATAATCAATTAAAACCCTATATAGCATTAAGAACTAATGAATAATGAAAAACTTATCATTAATAAAAACAAAGTTATATAAGAACTAATATTAAAAACAAATATATATATATAATACATTAATATACGTTATAAAATTATTCATAAGTTAACCAAAAATATAGAAAAATTAAAAAAATAAAATACTTTTATAATTTTTCTCTTAAGGGTAAGGGTGTAGTGTACTCCTTAAGCGTACACTGCATACCAACCACTAATATTGATTTCCCAACATACCGTCTCAAATACTGTAGAGTGAGTACCATACAAGTGGCATCAAGTAACAGTCTAGCGACACCTATGACCGCATTCTTTTACTTGCACTCAAATATCTGATGACCGTATGTTGACGATAAGAAAACAATGAATAAAAGTAATTAAGAATAAAAATAAATTGAGTGATTCCTAAAATCACTCAATACTAGACAATAAGTTAGATTGTAAGAATAGTATATAAGACATGTAAATTTGTAAATAAAACAGACTTCAATTTTAGAGTTCAAAAACTACACAAGTCACTGTGTTTTTACTTTTTTGAAGACTCAAATATTTTGGCAGTTCTTTTGAACGCCTATTTATAAGCTGACCCCCACACAGCTATTAAAATATAGAATTGGGCTATAGGGAACCTCAAATTAACACGTAACATTACATTACAAAATGATGATATCTTTTAAAGGACACAACTGTCGAAGATAATTATAGAAACGAAACGAAACAATAAACAAAATCAAACGAAACGAAAAAAACAACCCTTTTTTGCAATAAGAAAAAGGAACCATAAACGTCTACCTAAGATGTGTTTCTGTCTTTCGCTTTACTCTGCCTACATGTCTGTATATGTTTGTTTGCAATTTGACCACACTAGATTATAAATATATAAACATTTAATTTAAATAAATAAATATTTTATTTTGTCTTTTATTTAATTAATAGACAATTATTTTCACAAGCCGGTGACAACGTAAAATTTAAGTTGTTTTAATCCTCAATTTTGTTTTATGTATGAAAAAGAGATACAAAAATCTTCCATGGTTGATTTTTTTTATGTATGTCTTATTAGTTGAAGTTTTTAGTATCATTAGTTGTCTATTAATTAAATAAAAGACAAAATAAAATATTAAATTTAATTAAAATTAAATGTGTATTTGTAAACTAAATGTTTATATAAGTATATTAATAATCTTGTGTGGTCAAACTGCAAACAAATATGCAATAGGTAGACAGGCTTAAGCGAAAGACAAAGACATACATCTTAGGTAGATTTTTCTGTTTCCTTGTTCTTATTGCAAAAAAGGGTTGTAAATGTTATATTTTGTTATTTTTTCGTTTCGTTTCTATAATACTCTGCGGCATTTGCGTTCCTTTAAAAGATAGCATCATTTAGACAATAATTGATGGAAGTAGTTCAAAGATAATTTGTTTATATTATATATAATTCTTTCTATTGTTTTTAGATATTACATTAATGACCTGTTCCACGATCTCGAACGAAAACCTAAGCGGACGCAAGCTAGTCACTCGAATTCGAATCAATTTGGGTTTCTCTATTTCGAAAGCTATCGTTCGCCTATACTTACGTGTGTCAATTTTTGTGTTTTACGTATTTACAAATCATAGTGGTGCCAGACCGGATATTTTAAACTTCTATTACAATTTCCTTTAAAACCACTAAAAATACTACTTAATTGTTTGAAGATAAATACAACATTACTTAACAATGATCAGCTGTATATGACAAATAAATAAATAAAACAAATAAATAAAACCAAAGAAAAATTAATAAATCAAAAGAAGAAAATCAAAAAAGTACACCAGCGTTTTTAGCTGTTCCATTGTGGATTTCATTAAGCTGAAATTTAAAGTTCTTAAAAAACTACAAATATTCGTGTTATTTTGTTATCCATTCTTTTTTTTTTAAATATTTATAATTTATATATCATTCATTCCAGCAAAGAACATTAAAAAATGAGGATTTTTTTTTTAGGTTCTCCGATTTTTTTATATTTTGTACATGAATACTCTATAGTCCCACTTGCACATAGACTTTTTTAGATCCATTTTATAGAATAAAATAAAAATAATTTTTTTTTTAAAAAATCATTAAAAATAAAAGACATGTTTGTTCCATAAAAATCAGTATTATTATAATTAGCTAATATTCCATATTTTAGTAAACTGTATTTTTTTTTTGAAAATCGTAGGGGGGAAAGTTTTGAAAAATGCATTAGAAAACTGCATTTGCATTAAGTATGTACTTTTTTTTAGCAATCATTTTGTTTAAAAAATCCCGTGCATCTTCTAAATATCGTTTAAATTAATAACATGCGATATAAAATTAAAAAGTTATGGCACTTCAAAGTTAAGTGCTTTCAGCATTTTTTTGATATTTATGAGAACGTGCATAAAATCACGAATTTTTACAAATTCGGAGATCTGAAAAAGGAAATGTACAAATGGGACCACAGAGTATTCATGTACAAAAAATAAACAAAATCAGAGGACCCGTGTTCAGATTTTTTGCGTTTTCTAATGGAATGAATGATATATTTTTTTGAAAATATTTTGTTACTCGAAATCAAAAAAACAAGTGACTGGTTTTGACATTTACGTTCGCACTATTGACAACTCGTTCGAAATATAGAAACCAAATTTTGTATGAAAACTGTTACGTTTTCATTCGACTTGTACTTCAAGTTATCGTTCGCATAGAAATTTAGTTAGAGAAACCCAAATCAATTTTCTTTCGCTTAGAAAGCGAAAAAAGCATTCTTTCGAAATCGAGAAACAGGCCATAATTCAACATTTTTATATTTTGTAACGTATTGTAAATTATTTTAAACAGAATCACAACAATATGTTTAATGATTTTCAGCAAATAAATTAACTAAAATATAATTTTTCTACAAATTTTTTGAGTTTTTTTCAGTCTACAAATATTCAGCAAAAATTTTATTAATTTTTTAATTTCTAATCTAATAAGTGTTAGCAAAACTTTTGCTGAATCTACTAATTTTGTTGCTAAAAATCAGCTCGCTGATTTTCAGCAAAAGATTTTGCTGACATTAGCAATATTTTTGCAAGCATCCTTCTGATTAAAATTTTGCAAAATTTTTTGCTGACTTTACTAACTTTTTTATTTGAGTGTACGTGTTTCAATTGAACCCGATATTTTAGCGGTAATGCCACCTTAATAATAATAGATTATTTTTCATTTAAGCCAAAACTTTGAAATTAAAAAAAGCATCATTTCATAAATATTTTGTCACATTATACTATGGCGTATGAGTGTTGACGATTTAAAAATAAATATTAATTATAACTAGGGTTTGGGGTTCGGGAATTCCCGGGATTTCCCGAGAAAAGTTTGGCGGGAATTCCTGGAAAAAAAAAATATTTTTCCCGGGGAAACGGGAATTTAAAAAAAAAATATTTTTTTTTTTTAAGTTGTGTGTTTATATAACATATTTTTTTATTTTTAGTCATAAAAAATATTTTGAATACCAAAGCTAAAGCTGTTTTGTTAAAAACTCTTAAAATAAAACAAAAATTGTTTCATAAAAACGGCAGATTTATTTTATATTGTGGCCACCATATCATAAAGAAGATCAATTAATTCTCGACGTCAGAACTAGATGGAAAAGCATGGTTGGAATGATAGAATCTTTTTTGAAAACAAAAAATTTCATCAAAGAAACTTTAATAGATTTTAGTTCCACAGACTCATGGATTAAAGAACACATTCCTCTTTTAGAAGTTTTGGTTGAAGTTTTACATCTAATTTAAATCCCTAAGTCGACGGGACTCTAATCTTTTAATTGCAGATGTCATAATGAATACGCTATACGACACAATTAAAACCAAAATTAATGATCGTCGTGACAATAATATGTTATCATTAATTAATTATTTAAAAGACTGTGAATATATTAAAAACTGTTTAAAAATATTCGCCGAACAAATGTATAAACGCCTGTTTGGGCAAAGTGATAATGAAGTATCATCTAGTAGTGATGACGACGTTTCCGAAGTACAAGCTGATAAAGCTTTTAAAAATAAATTAAATAATGCAATTAACAATGCGAAAGCTATACCCAAATATCAGCAGGAAAAAATAAAAATATTTTCAAAAAGGAGTTGGCTCTTTTTGAAACTTCTAACCACCGTACCTAAAATTTGGATAAACTGTATAATGCTCTACTAACAATAAAGCCAACATCAGTGTAAAGCGAACGTGTTTTCTCAGTTGCTGGAAATCTTGTAACAAAGATTCGAAACAGAATGTCAAATGATTTGTTAAATGCATTGATAATTTTAAAAGCTCGTTTTTTGAAAACCTAATGTTTTTACATCACTGTAATACTAAGTGATCTTAAATTTATGAAATTTAATTTTATATTATTTTTTTTTTTAGTTTTAATGCTCAACAGACTGCATTTGTGTATTTTTAATTTGTTTTTGTTTAATAAACCATAAAATTTTTACGAAAAATGTACCTTAAAAAAATTTCCCGGGATTCCCGGGAAACACATTTTTTCATTCCCGTTTCCCGGGAAATAAAAAAGTCCGGGAAATCCCAAACCCTAATTATAACGAATACGATAAATGTATTTGACACCAAGACGTATGAGTGTTTGAAAATTAATATAAATCATACGCGTATAAAATTGAAACACAAACTAAAGCATTTTTTAAATTTGTTGTCACCAAGGCGTATGAGTAATGACAATTTTCAAAGAAATATAAATATTTTTTTTCCAATTTTTATTGCTAATATTATTTAAAATGACTCATAGTTGCTGTACAGAAGTTAATTTTATGAATATTCTTTAAAATAGGCTAATGACTCGACCTAGTTATGTTTCTTAAAAATTATTGATGGTTATATTTTTCTTTTAGTTTTTTTTTTTGCCTTGATTTAATGACTAATATAATTGAATATGTCGGTTAAAAATTTACAATTTACGTTTCAAGTTTTCATTTGAAACATTAATCGCATTATATTTAACTGGGTGGAGTTGTTTAAAACATAATAAAATCAACATTGAAGAAAATCACTTAACCATTAAATATCACACACAAGAAATGATGTTTATGTTAAAATGAGAAAACTAAAAAATAATAAAAAATTATATAACAAGTTTACTTTTCTGTCATAAAATAAGTTCTATGAAAATAAAATTTGCACACGCACCCTTAAGAAATTGCATACAGCTAACGACGAGTCAAAAAAGAAAATAAACACCCAAACAAAACCAACTACAAATGAACATACTACATAAACATGAACGTAAAAGTTTCCGTTATTAATAAATTAAGTTGCATACAAGGACATGAAGGAATGAGTAAGAAATACACCAACACACACATAAAGTTACACCTTGAGTGCAGTTGTATATAAAGGTGTATAAAGGAATAAGGAATAAAACAATGAGCGCACACATACAAAAGTTCGATCATATACATTCAAATACATGTGTATGAAAAGTTCATATATTTTATATGTTTAACGTGTGTAGGTTGAGTTTCGTATTTTTTTGTTGTCGTTGTTTCATTCAGTTTCTTCTGCATAGCATTCATATTTGCAATGTTTATATGCAGCGCACTTCCGTTGAAGTGCTACTGTCGTCAGTTAAAGTCAAAAATGTTGGTCTATAACTATGTCTGTGTCTCGAAGGCAGGTGTATATGAATTTTACTCATACAGATAATGTTAAACGTACAGACTAGGATGTCCATTAAAAATCGATTTGTCATTACACCCCCCCAGTTTTACTGCAAATGGTTCTAAATGGAAGAAATCGATTTTTTTTTTGTAAAACGTTAACCTGTGAAATAAAATAATAATTCTTGTTTGTGTGCGGAACATTTATGAAAATTGATTATTTTGTCAAAAAATTTAAACAAATTTGAATGTTTTCGTAAAATTTTTCATAATTTTCGGAAAAATATCACTTAAATTTGATTATAATATACCCGAGTAAAAAAAGTGGTATATAGTCTAATGTTTTCTGATCTTAAAATATTTTATAATAAATGGTGTCGTTCATAGAGATATATTATTACATCTTTCTTATAGGGTAATATATATAACGATATATTTTTATATATTGTCATTTATAAAATTTTGTCTTCTTCTTTATTTGCCAATTCGTTTTCAGAATTTTAGCGACAATTGAAGTAGATTATATTACATTGCATGATAAATAATTTCATAAATTTTTCATAATTTCTGCAAAAGCGTCCCTATTTCTCGCCTCGCTCAGGAGATTCCCCACATCTCGGATACCAGTCCATTCTTGTATATTATTGAGCCACGTAGTTTATTTTCGTCCTCTAGTAGGTCTACCTTCAATATTAGCTTTCGTAATGGTTTGTAGAAGCTTATATTTTATGTTTCTCATAATGTGACCCAAGTATGCCGTTTTTCTTATCTTTATGGTGGCTAAGAGCTCTCTATCGCGGTGTACTTGCCTTAGTACTTCGTTGTTAGATATAAGTGGGTCCATGGTATTTTCAGTATTCGTCGGTAGATCCACATTTCGAAGGCTTCCAGTCTTTTTACGTCAACTGCTTTAGTAGTCCACACCTCCGTTACATATATGAGTTCTGACCATACATATGTTTTGACGAATCTAAGTTTTGTTTCAAGGTTAATGTCATGGCTGGTGAGAACTTTCTTATATTTAAAAAATGCTTCTCTTGCCATTTCAATACGGCATCTTATTTCTTTTGAACCGTCCCACTGGTCATTGATTGTAACCCCCAGATACTTAAAGCTCTGTACTTTATCGACATAGGAGTTTTGTATACTTAAGGTGGTTATGTTGTGGTTACTTTTTCTGCTTACAATCATATATTTCGTTTTTCGGATATTTATCTTTAGGCCATATGCTTTACTGTATGTAGTCAGTTTTTTAACTAGATCTTAAAGTTTAGACATGCTATCAGCGAGTAAGGTGGTGTCATCGGCATATCGAATATTATTGAGGAACATGCCGTTCATATATATTCCTTTCCGTACATTACATATGGATTCCTGAAAGATTCTTTCGTAGTAGATATTAAATAATAATGGGGACAATATACAGCCTTGTCTGACTCCTCTGGAAATTTCTATATTTTCTGTCAGGTCTCCGTTGACATTAACTTGTGCTGTCTGATGCCAATACAGACTCCTAATGCATCGGATTTCTTTGTCGTCTATTTGTATTGTATATTTTGTATTAAGCATATATTCTATACATAATAAGATATTCCATATCTGTATCCACATATAATAATAATAATAATATGGCAACATATAATTTAAGATATACTAATATATTATGTCCCTGTTAAAAATAATGTTTTGAATCAGATATATTTATATGCTGAATTGGTTCTGTATAATTGGATCAATTTAAATAATATAAAATTAGATATAAACACATATCATTTGATTCGATTGTATCGGAAATTTGGTCTCATCTAGTTTTATCTTATTAATCCAATCTAATACAAATTGACATAATATGATATGGTCACACATGTTTATATATTGATCCATATAAGCCATATAAGCAATATAAAATAATATATGCTACAATATAAAACTGTATCTGGTAGATACATTATCATATCAAATTGTATATGTGGATATACTAAAAATAAACTCATTTATTGGCAAGGGGGCTGATATCAACAAAAAATTATTAAATGCAGCAAAATTTTGGTAAATTTAGTAAATTTTTTTTTGCTGATATTAGCCATTTTTCTTAAAAGAATCCTCAAAGCAAATATGTTACTGACTTTACTGACTTTTTTTTTTTGAGTGTAGTGTATATCTTTTAAATTTTTCTGTAAAATCTGATACTTTTGAATTCACTAATAATAAAGTGTGTTTTTAATAGAGGTACCGAACTTTGAAATGGAATGAAACATAGATTAACTTTTTAAATTGACATGAAATTTACTTTAATCGAAAGATAATCTTCTGACATTATAATTTAAATATGACTTTTGGCGTATGACCGCTACGGCTAACTCCAACGTAGTCTAATAGTCCAATTTTCGATGACTTTTTCCAACATTTGTGGCCGTATATTGGCAATAACGCGGTGAATGTTGTAATACAAGTGGTCAACCGTTTCGGGCTTATCGGCATAGACTAGCGACTTCACATATCCCCACAGAAAATAGTCCAGCGGCATTAAATCGCACGATCTTTGAGTCCAATTCACGTGTCCGAAACGTAAAACTATGCGGTTATCAAACGTGTCCTTTAATAAATCAATTGTGGCACGAGCTGTGTGACATGTTGCGCCATCTTGTTGAAACCACAGCTCCTGCACATCATGGTTGTTCAATTGCGCGCTTTGAAGTTTGTGAAAACGAAATTGTGGCAAAATGGAAATAAGAACTCTCGTAACTCCTCAGGAGTCAGCCATAATGTGGTTAAATGTACCCTCATTATTTTTATCTCCCTAATATTTCTCTAGAATAATCTTACCCTCCAACGGGTCCCCATACAAAAAAAAAGCATATAATTTCTTAAAATTTAAAAAAATGCCTATTTCAAGATATGGTCATTCGAACTCATGACCTCTAAAAATTACCTTTGGCCCTTGCATAAAAAAATCAATATGCATATAATATTAAAGAGCATATTTTAAACTAAAAAATAAGTCTAAAACTAATTTGGTATCTTGTATAGTTTAAAAATTATAGTCAAATTTGTAATTTTACCGAAAGGGTAATGAATCTGAAATTCAGATTGATTGGATTTAAAAATTGTTGTGTTATAAAAACTGCCTGAAGATGCGCAAAACGCTAATGTAATTTTTCCGAAAAACTGATCCATACATCGAAAATTAAATTACGGCATTAAAATCAGCATGTCGAAATATATAGAATTGATGGTCAGAACCTCAATAATTTTTTTGATGTCATGTAGTGTAATTATAGTCTAATAAATTTAAGTGAGTTTTTTCCTAAAATTATGCAAACTTCGATGAAAACATTATAATTTTGTGTAACTTTTGAAAAAATTGAAGTGCGGCACTCCCTCTAGCGCTGATCCCCAAGAGATTTTTTTGTCATCTTGTCTTACATTTATTAACAATTAGTGCTTTCTAGTCGTAATAGTAACATTTAATTATAATCTCAAGCCTGACAATTCAAAATGAAATGCGATTTTAAAAGATCAGCAATACATACAAAATTCTCAAAATTATCAGTTTTCATAAAATGTCTTGGAAAAGATTTGCTTCACACACAAACAAGAGTTATTTCTTTTCAATTTATTTTTTTTTCTTTAATTAAACAATAATACTTAAAAAAATGTCAATCAACAACTCCAACTGAACAAAAATCTGCAAAACGTTCTTTAAGGGACATCCTAATACAAACGTATGTAGCTTTTGGGTGCCTTTGTATGGTTGTTTGAATTACTATAAGTATAAATGTTGGGGTAGCTCCAATTTATAGGGGTTTTTCTTATATATTTTAAATAAATTAGTAGACAAGTTAAAAAAATGTCTTGTAAATCAAGTATACTATTTTTTCGCAAAATTTTTTACTAAAATTATGTTTTCAGATAAAATTTTAGTTAAACTTATTCAATATTCAACTGTTTTGAACTAATGTTTTACTAATATTTTACTAATGTTTTATTAATTTATTTTGCTAAAAATATTATGGTGATAAGCACATTAATAGTGTGGACGACAACCAGATTGAAAGATATGCGCAGAATGTCGCGGCATGTCAAGATGTAGTTAAATGTCTTGTAAGACATATAAAAAAAAATCAGCAATAGAATATTTTTGTATCTGTTTTTCATGCATAAAACAAAATATTTGATTGAAACAAACTAAATTTTGTGTTGCAACCGGCTGTCAAATTAATAATATTAAAGACGAAATAAAATATTATAGTTCAAAAAGATGAAATGGTTATTTGAAAACTAAATATTTATAATGATTATTAAAGTAGTATTGGTCCAATTGCAAAAAATATGAGTTCAGATAGACAGAGTAAAGCAAAAGGTAAGATCACACATCTTAGGTAATTTTTTATGTTGTACGATATCAAAGTAAAATTATTCGTGTTTTTAGAAGCAGAATAAAACAAATGCGCTGAAGTAAGTGCTTACTATTATCTTATACTGAGAAGCAGTAAAAGAAACGAATACTGTTCGTATGAAAATAAATAAACAAAAATTTTGTTAAGTTTACTGTTTTCCCTTACAAGAATGTATGTTGTAAGCAGCTTACGCTAATCCCTTACGAGGATCCAGGTTGTAATGCAGAAAGTTTCATTTCGTGGATTATAAACGATCTTTACCAGTTTCCCCGAGTGATTTCCGATTGTGTTTGGTGTTTTCGAGTATGTTAAAAAAATAATTAGTCATTTCATTGTTCCTGAAGAGCTACCACTTGGTGAGGTAAAACAATAAACTTATATTAATATGTCTAAAACTAATATCTGTAGCATTTTATGTAAAATAAATTTTATATTATTCATATTATTGCTTTTAATTGTAATAATGTAGACATGAAATATTATTTTACTGAATGAAATCACAGCTTTTTGTAAGCGCTAAAACCTGCACTTATTTTGCCCAAAAGTAATACTTCCAAGTGGGAATTCGCTATATAAAAATCATGGCATATGTAAGCAGGCTTGTAAGGGATTCTTTTTGGTTTACTCCCATACAAACCTGCTTACAAGTAAGCAGCGCTTTTTTACTGAGATACGTCATATTTTTTCGTTTATTTTTTTTAGAATACTCTACGGCATTTGTCTTCCTTTAAAAGATGCCATCATTTAGACAGCCATTGATGTAAGTGTTTATGTTACATATACTTATTTCATTATATTTTCAGATATAACATTAATTCATGTCGTCAATGTAGGAGTATGGAAATTTTCATATTTAGTAACATATTGCAAATTATTTTTAAAAGAATCACAAAGAATTGTTAAAGATTTTAAGCAAATAAATTAACTAAAGTATAATTTTTTTAAAAATTGCTTGAGTTTCTTTCTGTCTACTGATAGTCAGCAAAAATTGTGTAAACTTTTAGCAAGTAGTTTTTAGTTTTTAATCAACTAAGTGTCCTTACGTCAACTAGAAACGGAAGAATATATTTGCAGATTTTCTCAAACTTTGGTCCAGAGGACAGAAGAAATGCACTAACTAAATTTTGCAAAATTCAAATTGTTTCCATACAAAGATGATTGCTCAATTTACTAATTTTGTTTCAAAAAATCAGCTCGCAATTTTTTTGCAAGCACTCTTCTAACTAAAATTTTACTGACTTTACTTACTTTTTTTTTTAAGTGTATGATTTAGAAACTGTAAACTGTTCTGAATTCAGCCTATGTTGTTTTGGGCTCAATTTGTTTGGCCATAAAATTTTCATTTAAAGTTAATTTAATTGTCAACAATTGTGACATGTCACAACAATTGTCAACAGTTGTGACATGTGCCTTGAGAAAATGTCTTAAAAGTATTTAAAATCGTTAAAAATCTAGTACCACCCTATTGCCATTTCCTGTTTTCTACAGTTTTAGTTTATTTGTGTTCAACGAACTTTATACAATTTAAACTTAAACTTGCCAAAGTTAAGTAGCTGTATAAACACATACATACACAGGCATACAACATTTATTCACTAACTTACAATCCCATATAGAGAGAGACATGTATATTTCATAAAACACGTACGCATGCAGTTTTTCCGTTCGTGTATTACATTTATGCCTTGAACGTGTTTTTGTGTCCATAGCATACAAACACATACACATAAATAAATTGATATTTTGTGGGCCACCTACAGATCTCAATTTTCTTGTAACAAACTGGTTACAATACACCTGCACTTCTTTGTTGGCCAAAAATTCTGCTGTATACTTATAATAACGAGCTACATTAATGTTTGCTGCAGTTGTACTTTTAGTGCATACCTACACACAATCTTATGCTTGAAATTTTTGAATTGCATGCAAGTTTGTTTGTGAGTAGTTAGTACATTTGTCATAAATACATGTTAAAATTGGTTAGTAGTTGGTATTGGTACGTAAAAACTTATATATTATTAATTCTTATTGTCCAAAGTTGGTTACTTTTATGGATTCTATTGCGGAGTATACACAGAAACTCTAGTAATTTTTTGTTTAAATTTACCAAAAATATAAGTAGAGATACAAAATTACAGCTGCGGCTACGAATTTGGCTGCTGTGAGAGAAATCCAATTAAATAACTTAAATCCGATATCAATTTTTGTATAAATTCTTTGAAACGAATGTGAAAAAAACGCAAAAAAAGAAAACTGTGACCTCTTTGAACACATCTTTTTAACCCATTAAAGTAAGATCGGCACGATACAAAACTGATATTCTTTGTTAGTTTAATACCTTTAATCACATATTCAATTTTAATTAAAATCTGAAAGAAATCATTCTTGCAATATTAGCACTGCATAGATCAAATTGCATAAAATAATTGTTTTTATTAAGTGTAAATCATTTTTTTTTATCTATTTAAAAGCTTTACAATCGTGTAGTCTTAATTTAATTCATAATATTCAAACTCTGTTCAACTTTTGAAAATTTAATCAATTTTCATTACCTGGAAAGGAGTTGCTTAGCACAATAAATTTTAAATAATTTTTTTTTTTTTTAATTTCAACTTTTATAAAGTGTGTTTTTTTATCAGCTGTCAAGTGATTTATGTTTAGTTTGGTTTGGCATTTCAACATAAATAGTCTGACGCCTGAACAACGCTTCCAAATTGTGCAAAATTTATTTTGAAAATCATGGTTCTGTTCTAAATACGTATCGCGCACTACGTCCATTTTACGGTCAACATAATCGTCCATCAGAGTAATTAATTCGATTAACTGTGGAACAAAACTGCAGTAGTTGGAGTGATGATAATCCTCAAGTGTATGTTGAGACACCGTTACATCCAGAAAAACTGACTGTTTGGTGTGCTTTATGGGCTGGTGGAATCATCCCAGCAAAAAAAAGTGTTTACCCAGAAGCGCTTCCGGAAGGCATTATTGAATTACGAAGCGCTTCCAAAGCATATCCAGAAGGCATGATTTTTGTTCGCGATGTCCCACTTGGTATGTCTCTTTTAAGCAGGTAAAATGCGCTTCTTTCATGTGCTCTTAGAAACAATAGATTCATGCCTTCTTAGCCAAACGGAAGCACTTTTTGTATGTTGACAACATTCAAAGTTTAGTAACGTCATGATGCTTGTTAGGAAAAGACCTAACCACGTGCTTGATTACTAAGAAGACAAGAATGAAGCAAAATTGAGGTTTTTTGTTAAAGTTCTGCCTAGTATGGAGGCTCTAGCTTTTCTAAAACTTCGCGTTCTGATGAGATCTTTTGCCAGATCGAAATACTAGTATCAACCTAGCTAATATGTTTGATTTGCTTTATTTTGTAAATATACGGAGGTTGAAAGCTCGTTATAAATTGAAAATTAATGCTTCATGTTATGCACTCTTTATTGCTTCATTGTATGCATTATTCACTGCTTCAAAAAAGGCATTTCGGGAAGCACTAAGGAATGCCTTCCGTAATTGCTTTATAGTATGCAATGCGGTGAAGCGCTATTTTGGATGCATAACATGGAGTTACTGCTTACCAAATCCAGGTTATTTTTTGCTGGGATTGGTCCTTACTTCTTCAAACACGATGCTGGTCAGAACGATACAGTCAATGGTGACCGCTATAGCGCCATGATTACTGACTTTTTTGTTCATCAATTGAACAACTATGATGTGCAAGAGCTTTGGTTTCAACAAGACGGCGCAACATGTCACACAGCTCGTGTCACAATTGATTTATTGAAGGAAACGTTTGGTAACCGCATAATTTCATGTTTCGGACACATGGCACAAGATTGTGCCATTTAACGCAGCTGAACTAAAGGGTCCGCCATCTAACGTTTTTTTTTCCGATGCCGATTTTGCCAAAAAAAATCATCTTTTCAGATGAAGCTCATACTGTATGGCCATCCGAGGCAGCCATTTGAAAGAAATAATTTTCCATTATTAACCGGAAGGATTGTACTTTCAAATAAAAAATAAATTTGAGAAAATATTCAGTAGTTTTTTTTTATAGCATTTTCAAAAAAAAAAAGTTATTTGGCGGACCCTATATTTTCTGTGGGTATATTATAAGTCGCTAGTCTACGCAGATAAGCCCATAACGATTGACCACTTGGAGGACAACACAGCGTTATTGCTAATATACGGCCACAAATGTTGGAAAAAGTCATCGAAAATTGGACCTCCAGATTAGACTTCATCCGAGCCAGTCGTGGCGTTCATATGCCAGAAGTAATATTTAAATTATTATATCAGAAGATTATCTTTCAAAAAAAGTAAATTTCACGTCAATTTAAAAAATTTATCTTTGTTTTATTCCATTTCGAAGTTCTGTACGTCTATAACGAAACACCCTTTATTATAAAAATATCAATCGATATCTTTAAAATAGGCATTTAAAAAAATTTAAAAAGTTTTTCAATATTTGTAATGAAAACAACTTTAAAATTTTAGAAATTCAATTGTTTTGTACGCAGTATTAAAATACTTGAGAAAACAATGTTTATACCCATATTGACTGTGGACCCAGGGCTACCACTAATTTGAAATATTTAAAGTCAGCGTTTTAAAATTCATGTTAAAGACGAGCGAATATGAAAATCGAAAAAGGCCCAGACAACGGTACAGTGAAATAACTCCCAAATGAAATAAGTCCCAATGAAATAACTCCCAATGAAATAAGGCCCATCAAAAATGAAATAACACCCAATGTAAAAAAATGAAATATCTCCCAATGAGAAAAATGAAATAAGTCCCAATTTTTGGGAGTTATTTCAAAATTTAAAAATAAATCCCAAAAAAATTGAATTAACTCCCAATGAAATAAGTCCAAACAAAAATGAATTAACTCCCAATTTTTGTTTGTTTTGTTTTTCTGTTAGAAAACACTTTTTATTTCATAAGTATATGTAAGCATAGGTGGAGTGCAATAATGCCTTACGAAATAAGGCCTTTAAGGCTTTATTTCACTTTCACTTGAGAAATAAGGCCTTTATTTGCAAAAAGGCTTTATTGCACTTTGAAAGTGAAATAAAGCCGTAAAGGCCTTATTTCACTTAAATTTTTTTTTTAAATGAAGCAATTAAATTTCTTATTCTTATTCTTCTTATATTTTATTGAACAATTATAAAAAAATTTCATATTAACAAAAATTAATAGAACATTAATAATTCAACAAAAAATTTAACTGCAACAATATTGAAAATCTTTGCTTTATAAAGTTTTTCTGCGTGGCGGCCTGCGGCCGCTCTTAGGGGTTTTCTCCTCCATGGGACGCGGCAGGTGGCTTCGCTGAATAAAGTTTCCCTGCGCGCGTCACACTAGGGAAGATAATGAGACGGGCGCAGGAAAACTGTATTCAGCGAAGCCACCTGCCGCGTCCTATGGAGGAGAAAACCCCTAAGATCGGCCGCAGGCCGCCACGCAGAAAAACTGAACAGTGTAACAAAAGAATCAAAAAATACAAAATAAAGGCTTTATTGCACAGTTGCCTTACGACACTGCCCGTTTTCTAAAATCACTCGCGACTTGCAATTTCGTTCGTAACACGTATAATATTGCCTTCCTTTGGCTTCAGATTTTTTTAAATAAAGTTGTTTTTCATCTATAATGTATAGTACTTTACTATTTCTTCTTTTGCCACTTATTATTTCAAACGCGAGAGTTGTCATTTTTTTTTTATCACTTTTACACCGATCTTCACTAAACAAAATTCTAACAAGAACTGATGCTTACACTGTTTTATTAAGTGAAATACCTGATTGCTTTGAAACTACTTGTTTTAAGGCAGTTTTAAGAACCGTTACAAAACCATCAGAATTTACTAAAATGCAATTTTAAGAGAAATGAAATAACTCCCAACAAAAATGAAATAACTCCCAATCGTAAAATTGTGTTTGCAATTAAAATGAAATAAGTCCCAACTGCGATGAAATAAGTGCCAATGGTAACTCCCAAATGAAATAACTCCCAACAAAAAAACTGTTGGGACTTATTTCATTTGGGAGTTATTTCATAATGAATTAACTTCCAACAAAAATTATGAAATAAGTCCCAACGCATTGGGACTTATTTCATAATGAAATAAGTCCCAATTTACATGGAAAATTTTTTGGGACTTATTTCATTTTTCCATTGGTACTTATTTCATTTGGGAGTTATTTCACTGTACCCCAGACAACCCCTTATTTTAAGTATGTTTATTTTAACTTAATCCAATAACAAATTGTCATACCAATGTTTTATTTAAAAAACTTGTTTTTTGAATAGCAAAAATTATCGAACATGCACGGACATGGTATATATGCCAGTTGATGCATTTTTAAATAATTAAAAAAAAAAAACCTGAACTGGGATTTCGAGAGTTTGAAGAAAAATAACAACAACAAAAACGTGAAAAGGGACGCACTTTTAATTAATTATTTTTCATATTTTTAGTTATATTAGTTAAAAATGTTGGCAATTTTAGTTAAATATTAAAAATAATTCTATGAAAACGTCTTTCACAAATATAAAATGAAATTGAGATTATTTTTTAAGAAACTAAGAAAAGTGCAATGAAAAGAAGCACTTAAAGCTAAATTAGTACACTCATAAGAACTTGTCCATAAATGTTCAACAGTTATTTAGAAATTAAATCGGCAAAGTTGTTTAAATGGAATATACAGTTAAATTACCAAAGATCTATATTTTTTAACTTTCTGTCTGTTATTCAATAAACGAAATAAACAAATAAACGGACTTTCGGTAGGAGTTAAAATATGCAGTTAAAATTTTCTATTTAAAAAACAAAAACTTATTATATTATATTGAGTATTGGAATAAACGAAAGCAATCTATTGTTTTTATCAATTTTGTGAGTTAATTTTTCAACAGTTGAAAATAAACTTAAAAATACAATTATTTTAAACGAAAAGTAGGTAGTCCTTTTCTTAACTGATTTTTAGTTAATTTAATGTGTATATTCAGTAATGTTTACGGAAAAATATTGTGAGTGTAGCATTATGCAATAAAATATGCATTAAAGGAAAAATATGCATTTTTTTTTTTTTTAGTTTATTAATTTATTTACAAAATTTTATTACAAAATTAAGTTTGCCTCAGCGTCATATGACATTGTTGAGGCGAGTTGGCATTAAATTTTATCAAGCAATAAATTAATAATATTCAAAATTTCATTTAAAGTTTACATTAATTTTTTTTTTTTTATATAAAATGATAACATTAAAAGCATTTCCAAATTGTTTAACAAATGATCTTTTAAAGAGGATTTAAAAGCTGAAATTCTTGAAATATTTCTTATATTTTGCGGTAAGTTATTATGCTCCATGCACCCAATATATTCGATTCTCTGCTTTGTGGTTTCGAGTCTACATATTGTCACTCTTAAATTTGAGCTACTTCGTGTGTTGATGGCTGTTTGATTTATTCCAAAAGATATAGTGTTGTGGCCAATATTCTGCAACGCGTTAAATATAAACACTAGCAATTGCTTTTTATAAAGCCCATATATAGGTAAAATATTTTTTGAAACATTTTTGTATAATGAAAGTGTGGAATACATTATTGGTAAATTATAAACCGTTTTTAATGCTTTGTTTTGTACTCTTTGCAAAGCTTTAAGTTCAGTATTATTTTCAGAACCATATACCAATACTAGATTATTTAAATGGCTTTGAATTAATGATTGATAAAGTAATAGTTTTGTTTTTTCATTAAATTTATTTTTAAATTTGTACAACAATCCAATAACTGGAGATATTCTCGATTTCAAATTTTGAATGTGCATATTCCACGACAAATTATTTTGTAATTCCACTCCCAAATACCTTATCGACTGACTTTCAAACACTTCTTCACCATCCACATATATACTAAAACTACCAGCGTTGTTATTTAGGTAGGGTTTAAATCTTAGAACTTTAGTTTTCTTCGTATTTATAACCAATTTGTTTAGCCACGAATATTCAAAAATTAATGCTGCATCTCTTTCCATGTATGCTTTTAATGCAGTTTCATGTTTATATGGATAAAACAAGGATATATCATCAGCATACATATAAATCTTTCCGGAAAGTCCAAGATTTATGATATCATTCACATAAATTGTAAACAAAAGTGGACCCAAAACACTGCCTTGCGGCACACCATGCTCAACATCACCAAGAAAACTTTGACTGCTATTTATTTCAACAAATTGCTTTCTATTTGATAAATAACTCTTAAAAAGATTCAACTCTCTACCCACGATTCCATAATATTCCAATTTTTGTAACATTATATTATGATCTACGAGGTCAAAGGCTTTAGAAAAGTCATAGAAAATACCTGCCACAGCTTTAAATCCTTGATCCAACCCTTTACATATATAGTTAACAACATTTACCACTGCATTCTCAGTTCCACTTCCTTTTATGAAACCATACTGACATTCATAAATTAGTTTGTTATTTTCAAAGTACGTTAGCACTTGTTGATGAATTATTTTCTCAAAAATTTTGTCAATTATGGATAATAACGCAATAGGTCTATATTTCTCCTCGACATTAGCATTTACTTCCTTCGGCAATGGGACAACTTTTGAAATTTTTAAAATATTTGGGTATTCTGAAGTTTCTACAATAATCTGAAAAATATTAAATAAATGCGGTGCAATTTCTTGACTGCACTTTAAAAATATCTTTGGGGACAAGTTATCATGACCAGAGCTTTTGATTACGGATAGATTTGAAATTATTTGTAAAATTTCTTTGATCGTTATAACATTAAAATGGAATCTGCTATTATGACGGCTTATGGTACTAAAATTGTTAAACGAGTCTGTGGGGTAAAATTAAAGCAAAATTTGCAAATATATGAGTTTATAGCTAAATATGCCAAAATCTGCCCCAACGAATCGATGCCATTTTTACGCAAATTCTTTGATTCGCAAACATATTTGATATATCCTGTTCTCAAACTTAAGGGGAAAAATGCATTTGCATGAACTGCCGGTCCCTGATAATTAAATATGAATTATAAATTCGGCCCTAAATCGTTTCGATATTCATCATTGAAAGGAACGTGTCTCTTAATTTCCTGTCCCCTAGAACAGGTCCAAGTTTCAATAAAATCTGAGAGTACACCATCATGTAGTATCCTTGTGAGCAATTAACTTTTTTAACATCAAATTTAAAAACATTGACATTTATAAAAGCTATGTTACTTTATTAATTTAAAATAATTTATATATTTGCATTAAAGTAGATTGTGAAATTATAATCCATTCATTAACATTGTTATATCGTCAGCTAAAATAAAAAACGGCGTAACTAACAATTATATATTTATTTTTGGAAGAGAAGCAAAAAAATGTATATACAACAAGGAAGTATACCGTAGCCGCTAATGAAGTCTATCAGATCATTAATATCATAAACGTTAACAAATAAAGGGAATTACATCTTTCAGCTACTCTGAAAGAATTATCTATCATAATATTAATGACACAATTTCATAGAATTGTTTTCGTACATTCATTGAAGAATTTCATTATATACAAGAAATTTTATTAATATTAAGAAATTTTTCATAAAATTTCATAGTTTTATAAAAAAATAATGTATTTCATAAATTATTATCATATGAAACGATTCATTGGCTTAGTTCCAATGCATTTTTAAGACATTCATGAAGAATTTTATTAACTAAATGAAACTTCTTAAGGGGTTTACCTACTTTAGATTTATTTGCCTTTTAATGATTTTGTTTTAATTTTACAATAGCTTGAACTTTTTTTTCTTTTTTGCTATGCAAATTTAAAGAAAAAATCGCAGAAATAAAAAAGTTACGGCTTGTTAAACAAACTCCTTGCGATATATTTACTTTAAATGCATTTTCCTCAAAAGAAGATATTGAAAATCGGGTGTCACTGTGCAGCCTTAACGGGTTGACCGATTTTCAATCTTTTTTTTTTTTTTTTTTGTAGAAGCCCTTTACGTAGAGGCATTTATAAATTACTGCTTAGTATTTTTTTGAAAACTAAAAAAACTACAATTATTTAGGGTGTTTATTTTTAATTTCTTAGTTTACCCTCGTACCATTTTAATGCAAATCAAAAATTTAAAAATCCGGCTACGTTAGGGAGTGTGCCTTTAAAAACAGGATATATAATGAAATGTTTACCAGGGTTGCCATGGTAGTTCGAATTGTCATTTTTAATTTCAGCATAATCATTAGTATTGTGCTTTAAAATCGCAAATATATTTTTTTAATAAACCATTTATTTATTTTTTTATAATTGCTTAAATATTGTCGTTTTTATTTATTTCTAAGGCTAGTAAACCTCTTAATGTTAATAGAAATGTTTAAACAGTTTCATAAATTCTATACACGCTTCACATTAATTCTACAAGCAGTTCATAAGCATTGACTTTAAAGAAACTTGTTTCATAGATTCTATGAAACGCTTAATGCTATGAAGAAATAATTATTGAAGTGAAGACAATTTTCTCAGTCTACTGAGAGAAGTCTATAAAATGTGGTTGCAAATAGGAAACGACTTGATGAAAGTCCAAATGCATTTATTATTTCAAAAGCATTCACAGATTTGAAAATTAATCAATGTGATCAACAAATGAACAAATGTTTTGCATTTTGGTGTGAACGTGGCTTTAGATGCTTGAAAAATTTCGATTCATTTTTCTGAAAAAAATGCAAAAAATAACCCACATAAAAAATGTAAAAAATAACCCACATAAAAAGATCGTAAAAAATAACCCACATAAAAACATCGTATCTCCGTATAACAAAATTAATAAGTTAAATAAAGATAGAAGATGTTATGTTTTTAATTTTATTCATATCCCTTGAACATATAGAAAACTGAAATGGTGACGGGCGACTTTTCAAGAGGCCGGCGATTTTAGACACAAAAATATCAATTTGCTTTTTGCACCCTTAATAGGGTGAATAGGTACCTGGGTACCTGTATACGTTTTATATGGAGGCACATGAAAAAAATTAATTAGTTGCTTTACTAACGTGTGATAAAATTAAATAAAACTTTATTTGATAAAAGAAAAATTGTTTTACAATAAAAAAAATTTATTCAAGGTTTATTTTTGATAAAAAAAATTATTTTTCATAAAAAAATTTATTTCAAGGTTTAACACAAAAAAAAAATATAATTTAAATATAAATAAAAGACATAGAAAAATTAATCCAAACAGTTGTTACATATGGGAAAATTGATTGAGTGCTCGTTACAAATAGGCTTGAAGCAATTTTTGCAAGCCTTTCGAATTTTTCTCTGCTTCTTTGTAAGCTTAGAGCATAGGTAACAACTACCCACAACCGCAATACGGCCATTCTTATCTCGAGTTTCTACATTAGTAACAGCTGTTGTTGAAATATCTCGCCCCAATACAACCTGTATTGCTGATCGAGTGGAATCGATTTTTATTACATTTGAATTTTTTGCATGTCGTTCAATGTTGTCCTTACATAGTTCAAAACTTAAATCTTTCAAAAATAGTCTGCGACGGTCAGTTGAAATAAATTGGGCGTTGTACTCCATGTAAACGATGTATGCTGCTAATGCTGCTACATCGATAATATTGAAAAATAATGCTAACGGCCATCGACATGTCCTACGTTTAGAAGTATATTCTCCCAATAGCTTATCCATATTGTCGACACCTCCTTTAGTTTGGTTGTAATAAGTTATAATTTCTGGTTTAGCAGCTGTAGTGGGTTCTGTTACAGGCTTTGTGTGCATAGTAGATAACTTTACTACTGCTTTTTTCTTTTTAGGAACGTAGGAGCACAAAGTTGCCTCATTTCTGAAGGCAAAGTTGGTGGAATTTATTTGCCTGAAATAATAATATTTGCTTGTCAATTTAATTTTATTTTTGCATAGTCAGTGTATCATGCACGCATTTCTTTTTATGTGTAAAATTAAACTTACCTGTCTTTATGTGGCTGCATATTTGCTGGTAAAAATCTTTTGTTCTTTCTTACTGTTCCAACTAGAGTTAAATTCCACGAGTTAAGTTTTCGAGCCAGTTGTAAGAATGTAAAAAAGTTATCGGTAGTAACATTTCTTCCGGAGTTTTTATATGGGCTAACAAGATCTAAAACTGTTCTTTCCCCTATATTTGTTTGACGCTCGCCTTCTGTTGGTTTACCTGTATATAATTGACCTTGTAAGGGGTAGGAATTACTTGCGTCACAAGCCCAAAATATTTTTATTCCGTACTTCTCAGGCTTAGACGGCATGTATTGTGTGAAGCGCGTTCGTCCACGATAACCATATAGCTGCTCGTCAACTGTTATACATTCGCCTGGCTTATTATTTCTACGTAAATTGTCATTAAGCATTGCCCAAATATCTCGAATGGCTGCAGCTTTATCAGTTGCGGCACGTGAAGTACGAGTGGCATCGTTGTCAAATCTGATGACACGCAACATCATTCTAAATCTATCAAGAGGCATTGCAGCTCGAATCAGTGGTAGATGAATAGGTTTCCATAATTCTGACAAATGCTCCTTATTAGATTTGTGCACTCCACAAAAAATTAAAATTCCAAAAAAGGCGTCTAGTCTTCTTCTGTAAATGGTTGGCCGGTCGGCCACGTTTGGAAACTTTTGTGTCATGTTAAGATAGTAATCATCAATAATTTTTTTTCCTTTTCGGTTTGTTTCGCGTAAAATTATGTCACACATTTCGGACGACAAAAAGCTTTTAAATATTTGCTGTGCTGTTAAAATATTGCCGCCAAGGGCTGCGCCGCTACGCTGACGTAAAGTGTTTCGGTTTATTGGTTGCGATTCAGTAAAAGGTTTAAGATCCCAAACAGTGCCATCTTTACCACAGAGTTCATTGTTTGGCTCTTCTTCCTCACTATCACCTGAATCATATGAATCCTCAGTAGCCTCAATGCATCCCACCTGCTCAGCATCTGAACCTTCCGATGCTGCGTCGTTAGCTGATGGAATGTATTCATCGTCGATATCAGATGTTGAAAATTCGTCTTCATCACTTTCACATTCACACAACATCTCACGAATTTCGGTTGACGAAAATCTATTAGAACGTGTTCTTATATTTTGATCCATTTTGCGGAAATAAAATATGCACTTTTAAAAAACTAGGCACCTTTACTTGGTGAAAAATTATTTCGAATGAAACTCTTTATGCAAAATCAATTTCAAAATGTCAACAAAAGAAAATACGTAGTGTTTGCTCATTCATTATACGGGGAATCACATAATAAGATTTTTATTTTTTTGCTTCAGATTTAAAAATATATTTAAAGGGGAATCCCACATTGAAATTTTATCTATCTAGAAGAAAAGAAAAAGGGAACCTCCAACATTTATTGTGTGCTCATACATTTTATGGGAATCACAGAATAAGGCATTTATTATACACCCAAAAAAAAAGTTTGTAATATCAGCAACTTGTTTTCTGGGAGGATCCTAGCAGAAAAAGTTGCGAAATTCAGCAAAAGTTGCTAAATTCAGCAAAAAACTTGCTGAGTTTAGCAATTTTTTTGCTAATGTTAGCAACTTTTTCTGCAAAGATCCTCCCAGCAAAAAAGTTGCTGATATTACAATTTTTTTTTTTGGGTGTAGGATTTTAAAAAATATATGAAAAGGGGAAAACCAGAGTAAAATTCTAATATTATATCATTAACCATCGATTTTTTGTACAATACAAGACAAAAAATTACATTTCTCATACAATTTGCATGAAGGTACCCAGGTACCTATCCACCCTATAGAAGGTGTTTTTTTCCACACACATAAGGGTTAAGTTGATATTTTCAAAGTTTTTTAGTAACGATTTTTTAAGTGTTAATAATTTTGCGATTTTTGAAACATTTTTTTGGTGTATACAATTTAAATCGATTATGCCATTTCTTACTCCGCTTTACGAATTTTTTTCTGTTATAAATTTTCTTTTTTATGAATTTCAAAAACAGTTGTAAAATAAAATTAGATAAGGCATACAAAATTTAAATGATCATCAAGTGGTTTTAGGAAGTGGTGGAACAAAAAACTCTTTGAAATATTTTAGAGTAAACAAGTTTGCAAAATTTAAAAAAAAGAAAATCTTAAAAAACATTCTATTTTATTTAACAAGATATACTAGGGTCGCTCAAAATTACACTCTAAAATCGTTAATATTGGTTTTTTCAAAAGCATTTTTTAGTCAAAACGCATTTTTTAGTCAAAAATCAAAAACACATTTTTATTTTCTTAATCGAAGATGATTTTTATTACTCTGTTTAGCGGAAACCTACAAAATAAATATGACAACCTTGACGTGGATAATTAAACTTTAAGGTGGAATTACATGTTATCTACTTTTACCCAGCATGGGAGATATGATCTGTAAAACTTTTGTAAATTCATTTTTGAAATAATATTTTGTATTCTCAACACTGGGATATAGTAGACAGAGGTAATTAATGTGTGAATAGTCCCTTAAGCCGAAATTACTCTGCCGGATTCAAAACGTAACTCGTTTATGAAACGTTACACAGAAAAATTTATCAACCTAAAATATATAATTAAAGTTTTGATTTGATTTAGATTTGTTTCTAAACAAATATTTAATAGAATCAATTAATATTTTAATTGACTTTTAAATAAATACATATTCTATTTTAGACGTAATTCTCAAATTATTTGTTCATACACAGTACGCTTAAATAGAAAATTTTCATTATAAAGTACCAAATTCAGTTGAAGTTTACAAACCAGCAACAAGCACACAAAGAAGCATACAAACAGACGCAGCATTAACAAAAACACACATACGAACGTATCGTTCACACACTTTTTTTTGTAAGTATCATATTTTTTTTTTTTGTAGAAGTTATTTATAACTTTTTTTCCATTTTAATTTTCAATAAAAGTTTTAATTGATATTATCATTGCCGTGGTAGATGAAAAATCAATTAAAATATTAACTGATTCAATAATTTTTTTTAATTGAAACTAGTTTTTAGTTTTTTCCGATTACCTGGTATGAATACAAATTTGAAGATATTGAGTTTGTAGCCTTTTTTGCCTTGGAATCTATTTATACCATATGCTCGTTTTTTCAAGTTTTTTCAAGTTTGTTTTATTTTTTTTTTAACTTTATTTTAAAAAGAATAAAGTCGTTTACAAAGGGTGTACTAAATATTGTATGTGTTGTATAGAGTATAGAGATGCAAAAATTTGATTTTAATATATACAACAATAGATGATAGTACGATACAACATTTGTACGTATGTTTAGTGTACCATGTTCAAGTGTGCTAACAGCGAGAAAACCAAATAGAAAATCTTCGTCAAATTGGAAATAAAATTTCATCGTCTCTATTTCTACAATACAACATATTCAATACTTAGTACACCTTGTGAATACATTTAATGACTAATTAAAATTTTATTTTTTGTTATTTTTTCAGTGTACGAAAAATAATAAAACACAAAAAGAGTTTTATATAACTTTTCATTTTTAACTGAGAATTTTTTTTCGGTGTAGATATTATAAAAAAAAAAATTTTTAAAAAATTTAATAATTTAGAAATTTCAGGGACATTTTTTCCAATGACTGTACACAATTTGTGATTTTCATTGCTTTAAGGCAAGATATTGGCTGAGAGAATTCTGCATGCCTGATATCAATGAATTTCTGCATTAGATCTATGAAATGGCACTGAAACTCGTCCATTTAGACTTTTCATTAAATTAATGCATTTTGCATAAAATTTTATGAGAAATTCCATATTATTTATTAAGAAATTCATTCTAATGAAAAAATTTCATTAAATCTATGAAGGTTTTTCATAAAGTTTCAGAAATCTTTCATTCGAATTGTGAAAAACTTGATTTAATTTTTTTAACACAAGGCGAACACAGCCACATCCAAATGTTCATAATCGTTAGCCACACTAACAAATGCTTATAGTGTAGGACGTAGCGCAAGCAGCATTTTCCAGCCTAAAGGTGTAATTAGTTTTGCCGTTCCGTGCCGTAACGAATCAGCTGTTTTGTTTGTGGTTTATGTCTAGTGCATACTCAAAACAGCTGATTCGTTACGGCACGGAACGGCAAGACCAATGAAGCCTTTAATTATGTTGCACGTACATGACAAGTTCTCAATTGCCAACTTGTCGTATAAATAGTGTGGTTGGCCTCTATGAAAAACTTTACGTGAAAAGGTATAGCTTAGAATATTTATGTATGATGTTAAACTACATCCAAAAATCTGAAAAGAATATTGAGATATTCGATCAAATATATGTTTAAGATTTTTGAAAATTATTTTCGTTTAAATATATTTTATGAAAGTTTAATTTAGACTCATTCTCGCTTCCAATCCTTGGGATAATAATAAGCTCAATTTCTTGTTGAGTAGCTATTAATTGGCTCACTTTTGGCTATTTTAGAATACCGCGGTTAGAGGGCTTATCTTACTTTAAATGTTTACAGTGCAACAAAAGCGTAAGTTAAAAATTTTAAAAATCAAAATAATCAATAAAGTCGTTTCTTTATCTTTTTTTTAGTTACGCTCTTTTACATGTTGTCTGATGATATATACATATTTAACACAGACTGTTTATCATACATATGTTCTGTGGCTTGACGCAAAAATTTATGAATGACATTAACTAACAAGGCCAGTCTCCCCATGGGTTATCTCAGATCTTAATGAAATTTTGGACAAGGGACACGTATTTTTTCAGCCGCCCAATCTTTGGGGGTTAAAAAGTGGGATAAAAAATTACCACATTTCTGTTTTTCGGCTTATTTTGAATTGTTCCAGATAAATTTTAGACACATGGGGTACCAAATGAAATAGCTTTTGAAGACGCTTTAACTGGAATACGAAACATGTCCGCCCGGTTAAAAATTAATTTATCTTTTAGTATATCCACTTATACAATTTGATATGATTATGTATATACCACATACAATTTTATATTGCAGCATATATTATTTTAAATTGCTTATATGGTTCAATATATATACTATATATGTATATATGTTGATCCATATCGCCATATCCACCATATCAAATTATGTAAATTTCTATAAGATTGGATTAGTGAGATAAAATTAGATGAGAGCAAAACTCCGACACAATCCAAACAAATGATATGTTTTTATATCTAATTTTATGTTATTTAATTTTATTTGATCCAATTACACAGAACCAATTTCAGCATCTAATTATATATATTAAAAACAAAAATTTTTAGCCGGGCTATACGTTTAAAGTATTTTTGTTATTAAAATAAATGTGTTTTCAGTGATATTAAAACTGGCGGTTTTTTAAAGAATTGTAGTTTGATCAAGCTAAAAACTATATGTATTAATGCCTCTTAAATTTACACGAAGGGGTGTCTAAGATTTACCGAAATTCGGTTTTTATGCTACTTTTTCCGAAAAGTTTTTTAACCGATATTTTAAATGGTAACCTTAATATACTACATATTGAATATTTGTATCAACATTTTTGTTTTCTCGAGTAAATCTAAACTGCGTTAAACAAATTCTGAATTTCCTTAGTTTCAGTCATGTTTCCTTACAAAAATGTATTAACGTTGGTGCCATCTCTTAACACTTAAACTCAATTTACTTAGTTTCAGGCATGTTTCCATACAAAAGTGTATTTACGTTGGCCCCATTTTTTAACCCTTAAACTGAATTGCCTTAGTTTCAGGCATGTTTCCATACAAAAATGTATTAACTTTGGCCCCATCTTTTAACCCTTAATCATAAGATTGGGCAGCCAGAAAGAGTACGTGTCCCTTATGTTTTTTTTTTTGTTCTTTATCACATATCCAAATTTCATTAAGATCGGAGAGAATCCATTGGAAGGCTACCCTTGTAAGTGGTTTTTGAGGTTTGTGCAATTATGACTGTATTTATACGGGCACATTTTTATTTTAATGTATTATTTTAACAAATTTTAATACAAATAAATTTATTAAATAGAAAATTATATCATTAATGACATTTCAAATGAACAAAATTCAAGTTCATTATAGATTAAATTTAAAAATCCATATTTACAGCTTGCTTAATGTCTAAAATGTTATATTCTGGCAATAAAATTTTATTTTTACATAAATCTCAAACATTGGCAACAATCCTTCCTTCCGATTTGTGTTTACTTTTTAAGGGAACATAAAAATACCACATGCACGTGCTTGTAGAATTTTACAGGCATATAATCCACCCATGTTTTTTATTTTGTATTACAATTCGCTACACCCCTTGAAAAGTTTGTGGTTCTGTTTGTAACACAGATTATTCAACTATGAATATTACTTAATCCGATCGACTGTAAATCAATTTTTTAACGAATTACAGTCAAAACGCGGTAAAACGCATGACCATATTGTCAGGCCCATTCGTTATATCGCAAGAAATTTTTGTACTAAATCGACAGCACATTTAACATTTCTCAAATTGCGGAGTTTATTGAAAATGAAAAATAGACCTGCAATAGTGAGTGCGCGTACACCTAGAGAAAAATATAACTATTTGCCAACTGAAATTCGGTTACTACTACTCAAATTCGGTTATAATGAATTTCAGTCTATTGTTAAAACCGAACATTAGTTTTCACAACAAAGTTCGGTTAATTCAAATGAATTTTAGTTGCAACACGCAAAATATTTGGAAATATAATGTTAATATCTTTGTACTAACTGAAATTATAAGTTGTTATCATTAAAATACACTTTTCAATTCGGTTGGCAATTTATTTTTCTGTGTGTATTAATTGAAAGGTTCTCCACCAAACAATTATTTCTTTCTTTCGATTTGTAGATATTTTTAACAAAAACGGCTAAACAAAAACAGAGGCAATTTCTACTACTCCTACACTTCTGCTGTAAATATTTGTAGTTTTACGAGTTTTTTTTTTTAATGAAAAAACAATCATTTGTAGAATAAACTTAATTTTTGACAACAATTGCAGTTCATTAAAAAAAAAAAAAATCAAACCACATCAAATTACTGTATTATGTATTTTTAGGCAAATTCTGCTGTAAATATTTGTAGTTGTTGGATTTGTAATGCAGTATCTTTATTTTTTAATGAAAACACAGTCATTATATCGAGAAAACCAGAAAAAAGTTTTATAAGTTTTCGTCAAAAGGTACCAATTTCATCAATATATATGAAACATTTCATAAACAACAAAAATAATAATGACCACATCATGGTCTCCGTTGATCCTTTTTTACACAAAAATAATGAAATCCTTACTAATGCAAAATATACTTCACGTATATTGTGAACCATTTAAAATATATGATGAAATTGATTTTGTTTTTTATGAAATGTTTCATAAATACTATGAAACGTTACAGTGGACGAAAATCTATGAAACACGTCATAAATATGATAAGGCTTTTCCTTTGAGTGTGTACATTTTTTTAGAAAAATTCGTTTTATCGAGTTTTCTTTACAATGGCTAAACAAAAAAATGGGCAGTTTCTACTACTGCTATACTCGGGGAGCTACTGCTGTAAATACTTGTAGTTGTTTGAGTTGTAATACATTATCTTTATTTTTAAATGAAAAAAACAGTCACTTGTAGAAGAAATTTAATTTTTGACTACAATTGTAGTTCATTAAAAAAAAACAAACCACATCATATTACTGTATTATGATTTTACATGCATTTTATACCGAAGTTTTTTTAATTTAAAAAAAATAAATCAAGTAAATGTTTGTTTATTCTTCTTTAGGTGTGGTTCATTTTTTTTGTAATTGTGGTCCATTTTTTGAACTGTAAAAAACAAGTGACATTGTTAGTTGAATTTAATGAAATGTAAGTCGTCCTGTTTTCAAGTGAAATTTAATTTGTTTTCAACTACATTTGCAGTGGGGTTTACCTACATAGTATTATAAGTTTACATATTAACCATTCCCCATTAAAAATAAACTAACTTGAAGATTTATATTAGGTTTATCTAATTTAATACGGCCTTAATTATATAAAATTTCATCAGAAAAATTACATGATTAAATTTTCTCGGATTAGATCTAATTAGATCTAATTGTATCGATTTATTTAGATACCCTTAAAAGTGGTTTGATAAAGTTTTGTCCGAATTTTGTACACATCCAATTCAATCAAATTATTCGTTATACTATAAGATTATATCTGAGTTAATGTAATAGGATATAATAACATCTATATATATTATTTTAAATATATATATCGTATGGTTCCTTCCAATTTTTAAAACATTAATATAATTTCTTCTCATATTAATCGAATAAAACTTTGGCAAAACTTTATTAAATTGTAGTTGTTAAACTACAAGCCAGTTTGATGTATTAATTTACCATTTCCTCAGAATTCAAGAAAATTAAAAAAAAAATCATAAAGTGTTCTATTTGAAATGCAGAAAATTTGTAATTGCTATTGAAAATTTTCATTTGTTTCAGAAGTTTTAAATTAATTAAGGGTTTCTTAAAAATTTTCTAATGATGGTGCAAATGATCTAGTAGGTATAAAGATTTTTGTGTTATTAAACATTTTACTTAAAATTTTCTCAATTTAAAATAATTAGTTACAGTTTAGTCAATAGTTTTTGCAAGTTCTAATGCAACATTTCAATTGTGTTTGTAATTATATAAATTTTAAATAAATTTCTGCTGACATTTTAAATAGAAAAGCTACAAACGAAAATGTAATTTAAAAATTTTGTTTAACTCAATTTCACTAGAAATTTTAAAACTATTTAATTGCCAACAACATATTTATTTGTAAGGTTCGACGTTTTCAAAAGAGAAATTTAATTTTCAATTTTTAAATTGTCATCAGATTTGATATAAAATTAAATTCTATTAAGATACCATACGTTATTATACGTAAAATTGTATTTACACGTTGACTGCCAACTACGAGATAACTCGTAGATTGCGTTCTCTTCTAGGGTGCCAACTACGAGTTATCTCGTACTCACTAAACCTGCAATTTTTGTGTAGCTACGAATAAAACCGTATTATATCAGGCTAGTATCGATAAATGGCTTCTTTTGCGTGAACTGAACATTTATTAAAAACAAAAAAAAAAATATAATGGAAAAATTCATTCAATATAATGGAAAAATTAACTGAAATACAAGAAATAAAGTAATATTTTATTGTTTGTGGAAGTTCTTAAAACAATTTTCCACACAAAGGGCTGGCTTCTCTTCACAGGCTGGACAGAAGTATCGCGTTTCTCGGCGTTTATTTGCTTGTGTAGTGGGCTTCTGCGTAGCGATTTCTGTTACAGAAGCCAACTACGAGATAATTCGTAGATCAATTTTCTCCAAAAAAAAACATAATTTTTGCTTTTTGGTGATCTAGAAATAGAGTTTTTTAGTAATATAATGTGAAAAAATCAAATTGTTATTTTTGGCCAGTTTTCTGAAAATTGCCATGGCAATCAACGTGTTAAGCCATATACGATTATATATGAAATCATGCTAATCATATACACCATCTAGTAATATATGCTACGGTTATATGAACCAAAATATATTAAGATATTATTAATATGTATGAGACTATATAAAAAATTTTCGAATCCCCAAATCCAAGATAAAGTTATATATGATCATATGCGCCATCACATATATCAATATTAAGTTATATAAAACTATATGTTTTTATATAAAGTTATATTAAATATGACATGATCGTATATTAACGTTTTTACTCGGGTTAAGCATCTTCAAATATCAATCAAATCGGCCTACAGTAGCGAACAAAAATATTATTAATAGCCTTTAAAAAAATCTAAAGTAATTTTTGCGGCTATTAGTGTAGTACCTCCAATTGTCGACCTTTTACTTCTATATGCGATATTTTGCATCTGTTTCGAATAAAATGTTATTACCTTGAAATTGACTTACTTGAAGGCAGATATTTTATAAATAATCACATTTACGTGTTTTTATGTTCATACAAACATCTACACTTATAATAATATGTAGGTAAGGACCACTGCAAATGTAGTTAAAAACAAATGAAATTTCACTTTAAAAATTCAACTAACATTGTCATTTGTTTTTTTTTTTTTTTTTTACTAATTAAAAATAACCACATATGTAGTAAAAATGAAAAACAAACAAACATTTATTTGTTTTATTTATTTTTTTTTTAGTTGGTAGCGTGCTGGCTTATCAGTGCGAGGGTCGTGGGTTCGATTCCCTCCAGAGGCACTGGCCTGTTTTCGCTACAACGCGCCGAAGGCCATAGTAGCTAGTGCTCGGTTAGGGTAATAGTATATAATTTGTAATTATATGATTATTAATTAATAAAACAAACAAAAAACTGCATGAAATGAATGTAAAATCATAATACTGTAACTTGATGTGGTTTGGTTTTTAAATGAACTACATATGTAGTCAAAAATTAAATTTCTTCCACAAATTACTGTTTTTTCACTAAAAAAATAAAGATACTGTATTGCAAATCAAACAACTACAAATATTAACAGCAGCAGTTCCGTGAGTGTACAAATATTTCTATAATTTTTCCAACGTAGATGTTGGGAAATATGTTGCTGTATTAATTCATAAAATAGCAAATTGTTTTATTTGCTGATGAATTTATAGAAAAATAATAAAGATAAAAAATATTTTATGACACAAACAAGGTATTTTTAATATTAATATCAATGTCGAATTAAACTTATACACTGTAATACAAATTTAGTGAAAAACTAGTTCACAGCCATTATGTGAACTGGGCATATATTTTAAAATTTTTATCCATTATGTATAGAGGATTAAGGTGCAAGCTAATGTAAGTGTAAAAATAAAAACTAAATGCCACTTTCGACTTAAGCAGGCCATAATTTCCAAGAAAAAGTGGTCAAACAAAGGGTGCAGAGCACATAATTTTGCAATCTGGTGTAATTTAACAGGCCTTAAAGCATTTTTTTAATATTGCATAAATTAATTCAAAAAAATAAGGGTATTCATAATATGATCGAATATGGTGCAAAAGTACTACGTTATTCACACGGTTAACCATTACATGGATTAATCGATGAATTTCAATCAAACAATTGCTCGAGTAAATTAAAATGGCCACTTTCGAGTAACGAATAACTCGAACACTTTTCGTCGATTAATCGAATTAATCGAGTAAATCAAAATAGATTCTATTTCAGCTTATATTTTACAAAAAAAGCTTAAATTATTTCGTATTTTTTACAAATATCTTTTTTATAAAATATATGAAATGTTTAATAAATACTATGAAACGTTACATTGGACGAACATGTATGAAACATTTCGTTAATATGATGAAGATTTTCCTCAAAATTCTAATTTTACCAAAATTATGATGCTTTGTTTAAAAGAGTTTGTAGTCGATCCAGGTTCCAGGCATACATTTTTTTTGTGATTTGTTTTGCTTTTTAATATGGTTTTATATAAAGTAGAATTTTTTGTTTTTGGAAAAGCTCTTTTAAGAACATCTATTTTTTGTTTTCCCAACGTTGGAAAAATGGTTCTATCGAACCTTATGCCAGTGCTGACATATTTGATCAACCAACTGTTACCCAGCAGTTAATCATTCACTTACGTTTTAAGATATCAAGTATTATATGTCTTCGTTAGCTCAGTGGGTAGAGCTGTCGGCTGTCAATCTGGCGGCCATTGTTCAAATCCCAGTAGAACCAAAAAAAATATGTAAGAACATTTTTCCCCCAGTGCTTGTCTGACACTTTTTGAACAGACGGAAAGCACTTGCTGCCAGCACTTGCATCACTTGTTAAAGTTTCTTGCCAGCGGTGGTTCGTTTGTTGTTTTTTTTCTGACTGGGTTGTCGTTTGAAATCGGGATATTTCAAGAATATGTAAATTAAAAACAAACAAAAAATATTTTTTTCAACTTAGACGGTTTTTTTTAAGTTTAGTCGTTTTAACATTTATAACTAATTATTTCTTAAAGTTCATTTCATCCTTAGTGAAATGGTATTTTTCGTGTCTCAGTGACTTAAAAATTTATATCGTTTTTCTAAACAAACAACTTAAGTTGTTGTAAAATAGCGCGATGTTGTTGCTAGCACAGATAAAAAAGTTTTACATTCAATTTCATGAAAATGCTAAAACTCCATGTTTTAAAAAAAAATTATAACTGCAACAATTTTAAACCGATATAAATTAACAAACGCACTTTCTGAATAAATTCAATAAAAAATTTAATTTCTAGCAAACTGTTGAAAGGAGGAGCAGCCAAAGTTAACCAACAATTTAAGAAACAAATTTTTAATTTAGATTTAATTGAAAATATCTCCACATGATTTTGTTAAACATGTAAGAAATGTATATATCTGGAAAGCTCAACTATCTCTCTTTCTGAGTACGCATATTTTTACTGTAATACGGTGTAATTAAGCAAGAGATCCGAATTCTTGCCTAATGAAATCGTCAGGGGACAATGTTCATAGAATTTCTAGAGATATTTGTTATGTTAAATTACAAACTCAATGAAAAATTCTTGTTCTCGTCAACAAGCATGATTTCACATTTAAAATATAAAAAAAAGTATAAAAAAAAAAAAAATTATAAAAAAAAAAATAAATTATTAAGCGACCGAGTAAAAAATTATATCTAACAATATATTATTTGATATAAAAATATATGGTCGTATAAAATAGCATATGCATAAATATATATTTATATATAATACAATTTTCAAAATTTTTTACGAAAGAATTTATGTATAAGCATATCTAATCATGTATAAAAAAAATAATAATGATATGATAATACATGGTTGATAAATTCGATTGAAATTTTATACAACATTGGATATAACGCCATACATAATTATATATAACACAAAATCAAAAAGGGTTTCTGTCATTTCAGACATAATTATATATAAACCAAAACTGTAAAAATTTTCCAAGTCAGTTTGTATGCACCTAACCGATTAAAAAAAATGTATATGATGCTTTATATAATCATGCCTAATTTAAACTGTGTCTTTATACAGATTTATCCGCGAAATGGGCCCATATAGTTATATAAGTTTGCATTAATTTAGTTCTAATCAGATTTAATTAGATAATAATAATGGCGCGATACAAATAAATCAGATTTTATATAATGGTATAAAATTATATCTGAACTGATACAAGCATAAACAAAATCAGTTATACTTGTATTCGGATTTAGCATTAACAACTCCATTGAAATCCAAAATATTTGCCAAAGTTATTTATAATTACCTGCAAATACGGTTCTAGCTTCAAAGTAGTTAACCCATTCAGACCTTAGTCACTTGCAAGAAGTTTACGACTTTAAAATTTTTAGCAAACTAATTTCCTTTTGGAAATTTTAGTTTATTCATAAAGGCATTAATATGCGTATTTAAAAGAGAAAAATTACGAGAAGTTTCTTAAGTCGACTTAAGTTGTTTCATCAAAAGTCCGTATTTATAATTATGCACAAAATGAGATAGGAAATTGTTCAAGTGTGTTGATGCAAGATATAATTATATTCAATAGTATATTGACAATTTTTCTTGTGTGTATCTGTATTGTGTAATATACAAATTAATCCAAAATTAAATTGTGTGTTTTCTAATTATGATATAATATTAAAATGCATATTATTTTGTATTTTGCAATGTCTACGCTTAGATAATGACATATTTAATTGGATTAATTTTATCTAATTCCAAATGCAATATACAATTATATATTGATGGAGATGAGATTAGACGCAAATATATATGACATCATCAATTTTATATATGGATTTATATAAATATGTCCGGTTAAATGCACTGGTATAGACAAACATAAAAGTGTATATTAAATAATGTATTATTGTATATAAACGTTTTTACTCGGGATAGGCAATTGTACAACTGTATTGATGTAATACATAATTCTATCCAAAATATGATTGACAAATTTTCTAGTGTGGGTCTTCATGAGGTAATATACAATTTTATCCAAAATAAATTGTGTTAACTTGTAATATTATACGTAACATTGGATTAACCAATGTAAAATTATATATGAAATCTACGGTAATATCAATCAAAGTTAACATGTGACGCCAGAATTATTGTACAAGTTATTATTGTACAAGTTAAAAAAGTTTTTATCAACACCCTATTATCTGCTTTTAAAGTCTTAATACTTATCAGATCGATTCTTTTACGTTAAGCATAATAATGACTATTCAGATTTCTTACAGATATATTCTGCCGTTCCCCAAGGCAGTGTCCTGGGACCGGTTTTATATACGATCTTTACATCCGATCTACCAAATTCAAATAACGATTTGGTGGCCGCATATGCAGACGATACTGCAATATTAGCAGCCAGTAATTCACCCTCGGAAGCATCGCTTTTAGTTCAAAATCAACTTAATAACCTACAGAACTGGCTTATAAGATGGAACATCAAGGCGAAATCAAACAAATCAAATCATATTACGTTTACAGTGAGAAAAGGCGATTGTGGTGCTGTAAAAATAAATAACGAGACGATACCCCATACACAATGTGTTAAGTATGAGTTTGAATTTGAACGTCTTTTTCAGACAATTGTAATTAATACTATAATTAATATGCAATTTTATTTAATTTTAAGTGTGAAAGGCGTGGTAGAGAAGAATGAGCGCTCATTAGACAGAGTGCTTTAGCCCACTGATCTGTCGTCAGGTCGAGTTTTGTTGCGATTAAAACTAGTTTTATTCTTGCATACATAATCTCAGAAGTACAACTCCAACAACATAACAGTTATATTTTTTTAAACTTACCTCACTCTGGTATGCATATGGATAGAAGACTCACTTGGAATGACCATATTACTATAAAACGGAATCAACTAGATATCAAATTCAAAAAGCTATATTGGCTGCTTCGCCCTAAATCTCAATTAAGCATAGAAAATAAATTAAGGATTTATGAAGCTGTCCTAAAACCAATTTGGATATATGGCATTCACCTTTGGGGAACAGCATGCAACTCTAACATAGAAATTCTACAAAGGTTTCAATCTAAAACACTTCGAAAAATTTTAGACTCACCATGGTTTGTCACAAATAATATAATACACTATGATCTCAACATGCCTAAAATAAAGGACGAAATTAAACGATTTTCAGAAAAGTATTTAAATAGATTAAGCGATCAGCCCAATATATTAGCCATTTGTTTATTAGATGATAGTTATGAAACGAAAAGATTAAAGAGACTGCACGTACTAGATCTCCCATTTAAAAAATAAATATGTAACCATGTATCACTTAATTTTTAAAAACTGTAATCTTTTAAGTATTATAAATATTAGTGATATTACATAATGATGTAATATACTAAATGTCATTGCATATTGCACCAGATTTAATAATTGATTAACCACCCGTCAAACACATATTCTGAAACTTTCGAACAAACACATATGCCTGGCCAGACCAATATACATTTTCATGCATTTGTATGTCAAAAAGGGTACCGTAACTTTGAATTGAATGAAGTATGCTCGTATATTATTTTGGTAAAAATGTAAAAAAATTTTTATTCATTTTGTGGAATGCATGAAAAACAAGCATAATCAACTTTAGAATGATGTTGGCACACAGGATTAGTGCATTTGGTGCAGTAAAAACGTGTCTTCCCACGCAGCTTTTCGTCTTGCGTGAGAAAAATTCTGCAATCTTTTCTGGAATTCAGTGTACTAGGGCCGCTTTGTTGGTTAGGCAGCATGTTGCTGGGAATATTCAACGGCCTTCCAAAGAAAGATTCAATGACCAAACGGCTTGAATGTTGTCCCAAAATATGGTTGTTGTTGTATAGGTGTCTGGCCAGGCATATGTGTTTCTTCGAGGGGGGACTTTTTTCTTTTGCAGTTTTCGTAGTGTTGGAACGATAGTTTTGAATGTTTTTTTTATAGATAGAAAGCCAACAATATTTTAGGCCGCTACCGGGAATTACAGGTATCTACTTAAACTAGATATATGTTTAATTAACGCTCAAAAATTAAATATGCCTGGCCAGAACCATATGTTTGTCCAAGGGTTAAAGCAAAGCTTTATTTGAATTATATTGCATTTAATAATGAAAAATTATATTTTTTATACCGCAATTTTATCAAATTGTAATAATCATTGATAAATATCTATCCGTAATTTTTTAATTGTTAATTTTGCGTTGCAAAATGAAAATTTCATTAGAAAATATTTATTATGTGTATTCACAAAAAAAATCTAAATTATCTAGCATTATTGTAAACATTATTGTAAAATGGTGCTGAAAGCAACAATGATGGCCCAATAAATTGAAAACAAAAAAAAAAAAATAACATATTTTTTGGCAAATGTAGAATTTTTGTATTTAAAAACAGGTCAAAAAGACACGCCTGCTCATTGTAGAATTTTTGTAAATAAACACACACACACACAGATTGGCAAAACATAATATTAATACAAAAGCAATAAACAATATCAATGTACGTACACATACACTCAAACAAAAAATAAGTTAGTACAAAAGTTAGTAAAACGTCTTTTAAATCAGGTATACTATTTTGTAGCAAATTTTTTTGCTAAAATCGTGTTTTCAGCTAAAATTTTTGTTATACTTATTCAGCACTTAACTGTTTTACACTAATGCTTTACTAATTTTATACTAATGTTTTACTAATTAATTTTGCTAAAAAAATTGTGCTGATAAGCACATTAATAGAATGGACGACAACCAGATTGAAAGATATACGCAGAATGAAGCAGATGGCGCGGCATGTCAAGATGTAGTAGAGAAAGGAAAATGATACTAAAAAGTACAACTGTAATAAGATATATAAACAAATCAACCATGGAAGACTTTTGTATGTGGTTTTCATACATAAAACAAAATTGAGGATTAAAACAACTTAAATTTTGCGTTGTCACCGGCTTGTGAAAATAATTGTCTTTTAATTAAATAAAAGACAAAATAAAATATTTAAATTTAATATGTATTTCTAAACTAAATTTTTATAGATTAATAATCTAGTGTGGTCAAATTGCAAACAAAAATATACAGACATGTAGACAGAGTAAAGCGAAAGACAAAGACACACATCTTAGGTAGATTTTTATGGTTCCTTTTTCTTATTGCAAAAAGAGGGTTGTTTTTTTCGTTTCGTTTGTTTATTTTGTTGTTTCGTTTCTATAATTATCTTCGGCAGTTGCGTCCTTTAAAAGAAAGCATCATTTAGACAACCATTGATGTAAGTAGTTGAAAGAAAATTTTTGTTATGTAATATATTTATTTCTATATATTTTCAGATATTAAATTAATTCATGTCGTCAATGTGGGAGAATCAAAATTTTTATATTTCGTAATTATTGTAAATTATTTTTAAAAGAATCACAAAAATATGTTTTATGATTTTCAGCAAATAAATTAACTAAATTACAATTTTTCTACAAATTTTTTGCGGTTTTTTCAGTCTACTAAAATTCAGCAAAAATTTATTAATTTTTAGCAAGGCATTTTTATTTCTAATTCACTAAATGTTAGCAAAACTTTTGCTGAATCAACTAATTTTGTTGCTAAAAATCAGCTCGCTGATTTACAGCAAAAGATTTTGCTGACATTAGCAATTTTTTTGCAAGCACTCTCCTGACTAAAATTTTGCTGACTCAGCAAAAGTGTACACTCAAAAAAAAAGTTTGTAAAGTCAGCAAAAAAATTTGCTGAGTTAGCAAAATTTTAGTCAGGCGGATGCTAGCAAAAAAATTGCTAATGTCAGCAAAATCTTTTGCTGAAAATCAGCGAGCTGATTTTTAGCAACAAAATTAGTAGATTCAGCAAAAGTTTTGCTAACACTTAGTAGATTACAAATAAAAAAGCGTTGGTAAAAATTAATAAATTTTTTGCTGAATTTTAGTAGACTGAAAAAAACGCAAAAAAATTGTAATTTAGTTAATATATTTGCTGAAAATCATAAAATATATTTTTGTGATTCTTTTAAAAATAATTTACAATAATTACGAAATATAAAAATTTTCATTTTTCCACATTGATGTCATGAAGTAATTTAATATCTGAAAATATATAGAAATAAATATATATAACAAAAATTTTCTTTCAACTACTTACATCAATGGTTTTCTAAATGATGCTATCTTTTAAGGACGCAACTGCCGAAAATAATTATAGAAACGAAACGAAAAAATAAACAAAAACAAAAACAAACGAAACGAAAAAAACAACCCTTTTTTTGCAATAAGAAAAAGGAACCATACTAAGATGTGTGTCTTTGTCTTTCGCTTTACTCTGTCTACATGTCTGTATATGTTTGTTTGCAATTTGACCACACTAGATTATTAATCTATTAACATTTATTATAGAAATACATATTAAATTTAAATATTTTCTTTTGTCTTTTATTTTATTAATAGACAATTATTTTCACAAGCCGGTTACAACGTAAAATTTAAGTTGTTTTAATCCTCAATTTTTTTTTATGTATGAAAAACAGATACAAAAGTCTGCCATGGTTGATTTTTTTATATGTCTTATTAGAGTTGTACTTTTTAGTATCATTTTCCTCTTCTCTACTACATTTTGACATGCCGCGACATCTGCTTATCAGCACAATTTTTTTTACCAAAATTAATTAGTAAAACATTAGTAAAGCATTAGTATAAAACAGTTAAGTGCTGAATAAGTATAACAAAAATTTTAGCTGAAAACACGATTTTAGCAAAAAAATTTGCTAAAAAATAGTATACCTGATTTACAAGACGTTTTACTAACTTTTCTACTAACTCATTTTTTTGAGTGTACATTTACATATAAATATACATAATAAAACAACAAAAATAGCAAAGCAAATAAATATTTCTGTTTAATTAATCCTTTAAATACATTTTGCTGACGAAGGCGGTAACTATTAAGACAGTAAAACTGAATATTAAAGAAGAAATATTAATAATTAAAAGTGGTCAATTAGTAAATTTGAAAACCAAAACTCTATAGAATATTTTTTAGGACAATCTATCTTCTATTCTTCTATATATATATAAAACAGGATGTGTGTATGTATGTAACGTATGGACTCCAAAACGCCTGGGCCGATTTTAATGAAATTTTCAGGGAATCTTCAGAATATTTAGGCGGGTGACACTGTGAAGTCTGATTTTTTTATTTTCGGTCTGTTTGCTTTTTCTTATTTTATTTTTTTTGAAAGCCGTTGTCATATTTTTCAAAACGAGATATGAAACTCTTAAATCGGTTATGTAGTTCTGAAGATATTTACAAAAAACTATGTTAATAATGATCCAATATCAAAGTTTTAAAACTTTCGAAATGTTGCATTCAAAAATCCGAGTTTTCGGTTTATTTACAAAATATTTACATCATTCGATAACACAAGATATTCCGCGCTTACTAAGGTGCAACATTGTACAATAAGTTAAAAATAATATTATATTATCAATCGATGATAAACAACTTTGTTTACTCTTGCATTTAAGATACCTGCGTTATACACTTCCATGGTAAAACCTTTAAAAAAAATTCTTTAAATAACTCTCTGCCTTCCAATTTAAATATAAAAAATAACAAAATTTGTTTTCAATAGCTCACTGACTGCATTTGATTTGTTTTGCGTTAATTGTTGTTTTGTGTCCATAAGTTAAAAACCTATAAGTGAAATCAATTTAGTAAATAACAAGTGTTTTGCAATTTGCAATAATAAAATAAGTTTACAAATTATTTTTAATGAAAATTCATCAAACAGGTAATATGATTACTGCGGTTCCAACAACCAATAAAATGTTATAAAAGTAAAAAACAAAACACATCATTGTTCCTTTTGCACGATTACATTTTACTAAAATGCCATTGCTAAAAAAAACCACCGCAACACGCCAGCAGAGGTAAAGAGAGCCGCTGAATCAGCTGAGGAACGCGAATCACGTCTTCAGGAAAATCGCGAAAGGGCATCTACGTCTAGAGCCGCAGAAACGGAAAGAGAACGCGAATCACGGCTTCAGCAAATGCGTGACAGTGCATCTTCATCTAGAGCTGCTGAGACACCCCAACAGCATGTCGAAAGACTTGCTGTCAATCGCTCCCGAATGGCTCGATCAAGAGAAAGAATCGATTTAAAGTTGGCGGCATTTCACTACAATAGTGACGATGACTACCGGAATCACAAGGACGTAGTGATTGCCGCAATGGACAAAATTTGCTTACATTGTCGTGCTCTGAAGTTCGCTAAGGAATCCCCGGGAATGTGTTGTTCGAACGGTAAAGTTGTATTGCCACCAATGATTGAGCCGCCTGAACCCCTACAAAGTTACATTTCTGGCACCAATCCGATTTCCAAGCACTTCCTTCAAAACATCCGAAAGTACAACTCATGCTTTCAAATATCATCAACAACGCCGGTTACATGCCCACTTTCAAAGTGCAAGGCCAAATCTACCACAGAATTGGATCGTTGATCCCACTTCCCAATGATGATGCCAAGTTCCTCCAAATTTATTTCACTGGCAATGAAGCTACAGAAGTTGAACAGCGTTGCGCAATCAGTACTGAAGTCAGACGGGTAATCGTTTCGAGTCTTCAAGCTATGTAACACGAACACAACAGCCTCATCAGTCTATTCAAAACAGCCCTAGACCACATGCCGACAGATGATTATACGGTTGTGATAAGAGCTGACAAGAAACCGGCTGGTGAGCATGAGCGGCGCTTCAATGCACCAGTGATAGGTGACGTCGCAGTTGTTATGGCAGTTGTTTTCAGCTATTCATTTTACATATATACTTCAGCAAATAAAGGCGATAGAAGGACAATGAGGCGTTCGGCTTCCCATGAAATTACAAATTTTAAAATGATTTACTAATGTGAATTTATTTTTTTAATTATTTATTTGCGTAAAAAAATTTCTTGATTTAAAGAATTTATTACAATTAAAATTTGAAGGCACAACAGTGTTTACCGGGTCAGCTATATCCTAATAAAGAAATATAGAGTATGTCTTCGAGCTTGAATAATTTTCATTTTCATATCTAAAAATATTTAAGATTTTTCCAATTTAAATTTTAACATTAAATGATTACTCCTGGTGAAAAAATGTAAGTATTAGTAACCAGAGGATTAAATAACTTTTTGGTAAAATGCCAAAAATTATTAAGAATAGAAGATATGTAGGTGTAGTAGAAGTAAAATATTGTCATTACTAAAACTCTTAAAAACTTCTAAACAATAGGCAAAATTAAAAATACATGCTACACCACAACTACATAAATACATTCCCAGCAAAAACTTTCATTACCACGTAAGTGGTTATATTATGAAAATAAATATCCTAGCACATTTTCACGACGTCGTTTTCCTAAGCAGTCAAGCGAACGCTGAACTACTTATTTAATTACAAAAATAATTCATTATTGTCAAGCACTTACTTTTAAATTACTGGTAATTACAATGGTAAGCCATATTATTTGCAAACTTGTAACCACATATGTTTTTAGTTTCTTATTAGCATACGAATAACTCTTCATTTTGGTTATCATTTATTTTTTTATTTTTTTTGTAATGCAACGGGTAAGCGTGTGTACAAACTTTGTGCGATGTTTCATGCAATGAATATGTAAAACCATTTATAAAAACGACCTTGTCGAACAAAAATAATGAGTTATGACTCCGAATTTTATGCAGTTGCCCCCAATTCAACTGCTTATTATTTAGATACTGGTATTGAGAGCTTATTACTGAGATTTTGCTGGGTTGCCTAAGTATGGCATTCGTTCGTTCGTTCACAGTCACTGGGGAAAGTGAAATGTTGTTTACACAAAGATAATATTTACAATAAAGATCACTACACAAAATACGGGGACAACCAGTGGTGTGCCCAGGACCACCCCCGAAATGATTTAGATTTGTTGGTTTATGATGGCTAGTCACGGTGTGTTTAAGTGAATTTTAATTAAAAGGTCGTTGCATGTCCCAGAGACTTCGTTAGAGGCTTAAGTATTCATAAAATTTATATAGTGATTTAGAATATTGTTCTACCTCAAGTCCAAAATCGAATATGGTAATATCATATTAGATTTCATTTGTTGCTTTTCAAAATGTTTGATAATTTTCATGATAAACAATACAATTGTTTCATTGACATCACCCAAATCTTCAGTTGTCCGCAAAATATAATATGACAATATCATATTAGATTATGGACTTAAGGTAGAACAATATTCTAACGAAAGTCCGTTTTCTATTGAAAATCCGTAATGGCAATTTTTGTATTTTTAATACAAAAATTAAAAAATTTTTGAAAGTTTTAAAATGTGATTCACGCCTTTGGTAGTTTTAATGAAAAATATAGAAACTATAATATAAAATAATGATTGAATTTTAAATTTAACTGTTTCAAAAAAAATTACAATAAAATTGAAGATTTTGTAATAAACATTGTTCAAAATGTTCGGGAATAGAGACAACATTTCTCTAATTTTATTTTATTTAATACACTTAGAATACTATATAGGTAAAGACCACTGCAAATGTAGTTAAAAACAAATAACATTTCACTTAAAGAAAGGACGACTAACATTTAAGTAAATTCAACTAGCATTGTCATTTGTTTTTTAATGTTCAAAAAATTACTGACAATTGTAGTCAAAATAAACATTTATTTTTTTTTATTTTTTTAAATTACAAAAAATGAATGAAAAATCATAAAACAGTTATTTGTTGTGGTTTGTTTTTTAAATGAACTGCAAGGTTAAAAAATAATTTCATTTGTTCTACAAATGACTGACATTTACAATGAAAATAAAGAAACTATATTACAATCCAAATAATTACATATTTTTAAAGCAGAAGTTCCCCGAGTGCAGTAAAACTCATTAAATTATATTCGCTTTTTGAAAATTATATTAGCTTTTGTCAAATTTTTTAAATGTCGTACAAGTTTTTATACTAGGTGATAAATTAATTGAAATGAAGGCTGCAATTATGTTTTCAAAAAGGTAAAAAAACCCACAATCGGCTAAGAAGTAGCCCAGTAATAAATAATGCCCCAGGCCACTAATGTGCCAAATATTACTTGACCGAAAAATTCGAGCACACAACTTAAACATTTTTGAAATTGATTTCTGCAATATAATTTTTTTTATTCAAGAGACTCAAAATTTTGAGATGTTGAAAACGTTTTTTTTTTTTTTAGATGGCTTTAACTTGTTCTAAATTGATGTCAAAGATGGATAACATTTTTAGAGTCTTTTTCAAATCTCCAATTTTAATTAATTTAAACTGCAAATTATTTTGAGAGTAGTAAAATTTGAGAAAAAAACACGCATTTACTTGTTAATGATTTACATTTATTAACCAAATTTTATACCCGAATAATAATGAAGCTCTTATATGTATTTACCATAAAAAACTAAGATAAAATTGTCGACTTTTAAGATTTAATATATAAAAAAAACTGCGTTAAAATGTGCAAAACTTTAATGTAAATTTTGCAAAAATCTGGTTCATAAGTGAGAAAGTACGTTAATAAAATCAGAGTGACCAAAATATTCAGAAACAATGGTCGGTACTCTTGTTCTCTTTTTGAGTTGAGCAGTGTAAATTTTTGTAATTTTTTAATTCAAATAAAATAATAGAACAAGTACAACTTTAAAACTTCAATTCCGATCTGCGACCTATAAACAAAACTTTTTTGAATTTTTTTTGTATTCCATGATTATATTTATTTATAATGGCATATCTTAAGGGTTGTGGAGCTCGTGAACTCCAACTGTTTTGTTTTATATATCGAGAGCCGACATTCAAAATATCATCTTAAATTTTTGGCAATATGAGTTTCCGATTGCAAATAGCTTCCCTATGCAATAGCCATCTGTGACATAAATTTCAGAGCAAACTAATAATTTGTTCTCGTTTTATAACAATTTTTGTTATTTCAAAATAAACTTTTTTTTTGGTGAAAATAAATGCTATCTCCCAGAGTAAATTTACAAAATAAAAAAAAAAAATTATATATAATAAATCTACAGCATATCTTATTGTATTTGGCATGCTGAGTACGAATCTGTTGCAGATTTTGTTTATCCCATGGCTAGTTTTCGAGATATGTTAATTTTTAAACCTTTGACGACGAATGATTAATATATGTCCCACTTTTAGTTTTTGTTGTATTAGCTAGCTACATTTTCCAACCGATTTTTTCGAGTGTGATATGTGTCGACAAAGGCAAGATGTATCTTTCATATCAGATCAAATACTTGGACCAATATGATCTCAGAGCCTAATAGAGTGACCCCAAGCTTAAAAAATATGAATATTTTTTCATAATTTTTTTTTTTTATTTTCTCGAACGCTATTGAACATAGAGGATCAAACTTTAGAGATGTTTGGTATTGATTCATTCCACTTTCTACAGGACACTGATCCATAATACATCATATTTATGTAATGTTTTTTCTTGCAGTTTTTAAATTTTTATAGCTTATATTGAATAAAACATCTCAAAAATGGTTAAGAAATAAATATTGTTCAAAAAAATCGTATGTTTATTTTCCGACAAAGTACCTCTAAAAAAATATTTGTTTTTTTTGATATACCAAAATATGCTATCTCAGAAAATATGAAACTTTTGGCACTGGTATGAATTAGTAAGAATATTTAAACAAACTTATGGAAGGTATATTGTTTATTTTTACAATAATAAGCGAAATAACCAGTGTTTTGGCGCTAGTGAGAAGTTGAATTTTCCGAGATAGCATTTATTGAATATAGTAGCTCGATATATTTTCTTTATGTTTAAATTTAAAAAAAATTAAAACCACAAGTTTATTTTTCGACCTTTTATCATAAATTATGATGTGAGCAAAGATTGTTCAAGTTCGAGATCATGAAATCTTCATTTATTAATTAAAATTCATCCGCTAATTTAGTTAAAATACAAAATCCTTTCAAAAACTGAAATATTTTTTTTTTAAACTGTCCTGTTCGCGTGATGTAAATGCTAGACCAAAAATATTTTGGGAATCATCATTTAAACTATCTACAATTTTTAAAACAAAACCCAGAAACAAAATCCTGCGTACGCCACTGAGGAGAACAGCAACAACAATACAAATGAATGCTAAAAAAAAAATTACTTTAACAATTTACTAACAATTTTATGGTTGATTTTCCCTTTTACTCGCAATAATAATTATAATCCCTTAGCTATCAGTTACGCAAATAGTTGACATACTTTACCACCTAAAACCCTAAAAACAAAAGTTCTTTAGCACTAAATGGTGTTTGTATGGGAGAAGATGTGGGTTGTATGTGTGAGTGAGCAGGTGTTAAAACTTTATAATTTTCCAAATGACTGGTGAAATTATTAAAAACCGTAAATTAAACAACAAAAAGACCGAGAATGAATAAATTTTGAACAAGTTGAAAAAAATACAGCAATTTAAATATTGTAAGTGGCAAAGACGTTACAAATTATACCCTGTAACGTCACTATGGACCAGGATATTTTTTATTTGGCCAAAGGAGCATTTCACTAATACAGCCTGCGAAATTTAAATAGACACACTTAAACTTCTTGTATTGTTTATTTATTATGATAGTAAATTTATGATAATTGTATATAAATCACTAAAGGTCTTTGTTAATATAATTTCAATCCTCATTTAAACTAAAATAACGGTTTAGAGATAAATTTTAATGGGGAATAAGAACAAAATATTTTTTTCGGAATTCAGCTACACTATAGGACAAAATAAAGTTCAAATCTATTAAAACAGATGAATATAAGCCAAACTAACGTTTTTCCAAATGGATTTCAATATACTGATGTGGCAGCATTTATTAATCGTTCACAGAAAACATTATTTCCCTACTTTTTTCAATTAAATTTTAAAAACTGGCAATTAAAAATTAATTGAATCAATTAAATATTTGCTCAAATTTGGAACTTGCTCTACATTTTTTATATTATCGCTTTAAAGAAAACATCAACAGATTGTTGTTGTTTTTTGTAATATGTATGTAGTAGTTTTTTATTAATGTTTATGTTTAGTGGTATTTGTAATAAATATTTTAAATTCATTTCAATTCGATCAGATATTAATTCTTATTATGTTTATTACTTTATTAAATTAAATAATTTAGTTTCAGTTGTTTTAATCTGCACATTTATTTATTCTAAGACATTATCATAAAATTGATAATGTAATTTGTGAAGTTTAATTTCGTTTAATAAAAATTTGTTTAAACAGAAAGAAAATGCATAAAATAAATTAAAAATTATTTCAAACAAAAAAAAAAAAAATACTCTGATTTCAACAAAAGGTCTAATTTCTACCAAGAACACCATCAAAAAAAAATTTTTTGGTATACTTAACATGTCAGTTTAAATAAAGATAAATGGATAAAATACGGCCAACATATTTACATTTAAAGTATCTAAAAATGTATTTATTTTTAAGTATTGAAAAACAATTAACAAATGAGGCAAAAAATACTTCGTGTGTCGTTTAAATAACTGACTAATTTTTACTACAAACATTTTCATTTGCTATTTTGTTGATATTTTAAAACTACATTTTTATAAAAAATAAATTTCTTTAACATATACAAAAAATATTTTTTTTTCCTTACCCGGTTAAAAATCAACATACAGTTGAACCTCGATTATCCGGGCCTCCATTAACCGGGTAAATCTGTTAACCGGCATGGTGAATTTTTGGTTTATACCTCTATTAACGGAGTAATTGAAAACTTGTTTGTTATGTGCAAGGTCCACCTCTGGTAGATACTCAATACACGTTTTTTGTGTTTTTCCTCCTTTTTTATTTTTATTTTTTTGAATAATTTTCATTGTATCAAACTATTAATTATTCTAATTTTTTTATTTTGCCACTAGCAAAGTAGGTAAAATTACTTTTCATTTGAGCATAATTATGTCAATATTGGTTGAAAGATAACTTGCAAATTCAACTACAAATATCACGGAAAAAAAGAAAATTTACATAGTAAAATTGTTATGCTTTTCAATTTTACACACAGGATTATTGAAGAAATATTCATTTCAACATTTGATTTTCATTAATTAACGCTTTGATTACACAAGGGAATAAAATTGAACTTTTTTTGTGTTCACTTGAAATTTATAGCAAATTTTTACTAATTTGAGGTCGCTGATTTCAAATCTAATCTCAATTTTTCTCTATCAGCTCGACTTTTCGAGATATACCGTTATGTCCAAAATTAAGGCACTTCCGCTACATATATTGGAATAACTTGAAAACGGTTCAACATATTCAGTTAAAAAAAAAAAATCCGAAACTCCCCAACAATATTATCTCTAAGCCGTGCTTACATTGTTTTTAAATTTTTCCAGTAGTTCCAAAAATATTGTTGAAGATTTGAAAAAAAATAACAATTAAAAAAAAAAATATTTTTTGTTCTTTAAAAATGCATAAAAAAATAAAAATGCGACAAAAATCAGAGTTTTGGACCTGTCAATAGATAAAGTCTGCATTAAATTAGCGGATGAAAACATTTTTTAATTAATAAATAAACATTGCACGGTTTTTTGTTTAACAAAAACAAATGATCTTAAAACTTGGATAATCTTGCTCACATCATAATTCTAAGATAATTTTTCAAATATTTCTAGAATAGAGAAAAAATACACAGTTTTTAGCATTAAAAAATTATCGAAAATAATAAAATGAAATTTTTCACAAAAAAAGTATTTCTGCATACAAAAAATTTGCTGCTTTAATGAAATTATATAATCCTTCACATGAACGTATATGAATCATTTATGAACACATATGAATCATGTATGAATTTATGAACACATATGAATCATGTATGGATGCATGTGGACATGTATGAAGCATGTGTGCTCATGTATGGTGTACCCAAATATGTTGATTTTTAGCAGAGTAAAGATTCGATTTATTTTAATTATGATTATTTTTTCCAACTTAACTATTTTTTTCAATAGTTGTTTTTTTTTAATTTTGGCGATTTTCTCAATTTTTTGCTATTTGTTGCGGCTTTTTGTTATTTTTTAATTTTGGCGATTGTTTTATAATATTAGCGTTTTTTAAATTTTTAGCAATTTTGTATATTACAATGATATTTTTTTCAGTTTCAGTGATTGCTGACAAATATTTTCATTTAAAACACTGAAATGCTTAAATTTCAAAAATTAGTTAGAAAAAAATTATGATGAAAAAAAACCAACATTTTTATTAAGACGAGAAAATTTAAAAATTGCAATAACTCCACACAATTTGCAACGTAATATTTGAGCTGTTTAAACTAGAAAATTGCAAATTTAATAAAATCCGTATTTTTAAACAAAAAGTTTTAAATAATACGCCTTTTTGTACCAAATACTGCTTTTTTAACTTTAGTTATGAGGAATTCCATAAAATATAAGATTTGTAAAATTCGGATAAAAACTTAAAAAGTTAAAACAATTTAAAGACGAAGTATTTCTTTCAATTTTGATATAAAATATCGAACTTTAAACTGCGAACGCGAACTGCACTAAATTTTTAAAATCTAAATACAGTACCCAATACCCCAAGTACATACCCGATTGTATGTAGTACCGAAATTTTTGTTAAGGTGATTATGTGGGTTAGTTACGTATACCGAAATCTTTTTTGTACCCACCGAATCAGGTTGTTGATGCAATTTAAATTGTATGGTAAATCCTATCGAATTAATTTAAATAATACACTGTTTGCAATAATATAAAGATAATATATTTTTCATGATATTAAAATGAAAATAGAAGTTAAACATATTACATAAAGCTTTAAATTCAAACAAATTTTTAACGAAAAACCTTAATATTCTTATGCATTTTTCTTGAGAAAAATTAATTCGACTTTTTTTTGTATATTCGATTAACAAAAAGTTTTATTTTCATTTTGTTATTTTTCTGTAGAAACAATCTTTGGGATTGAATAATTATTGATCAGAAATAATGAATTAAAACAGTATGATCTGTAAAAAATTTGGAGGACTGAGGCTACATCCCTACGCTTCATGGGTGCATGTTTTCCTGAACGTGATATTAGTAAAGGCTTCAGCATTTAATCTTCTTTTTTGTAAGATAGCTAACAAGAGGAGTCTGGATATATCGTGTGTTTTTTCCGGCTTATTTCGAGTTGTTTCAAAAAATTTGAGAGAAATGATGCACCAAATCAAAGAGCTTTTTCACCGATATTTTAAATAAATAAATTTCAAGGCTTAAAATATTCTGCGACTATATTCCTATGTTGCTTCATAAAGCGCAAGGCCTTGTGAGCCGTTGATAAGTAAGCAAATCTATATGGAAATTTATATAAAACAGCCAAATTCATTTGGCACCAAAATATTGCCAGTGCTAAATCAAAGTTAAACTTTTTTCTCGATTTTGCTAATTAATTTTCTTTCTAAGTAATTGACTCCCACTGAAATTTAATCTAGATTATTTCCGCGAAGGAGTTAACGTGATTCATCGTTTATAATTGCTTTAGAAGTTATACTTAAGCACACGGCTCAGAAACCGTTCAATCCCAAGACCATCGCCATAAATTAGTCGCAAAGTGCTGTCTGATGTTTTTTTTTCATTAAAATAGTGATTTCAACCGCAGAATTCTCCTGCACAATGTGCACTAATACCTTGTTAGATATTTGACTTTCTGCTTAATGCACACGTTGCTGATTTCAGGATTTTCTCAAACCAGTGGAATTTCACACTTTTTGGCCATTTTTTTCTTTTAAAGTATAGAAATAATAGATAGTTGCTGCTTATGATATAAATTGTGCTGCAAAATTGATATTTGTTAAAAAAAATTGTGTAGTACACGGAAATTAATACTTACGACAGCCAATATTTTGTGTTACAATAAATTTGCATGTTTTTATAATAATTTTATTTAGCCTTCTCATTTTTTTTTATTTTTTATTTGAAAACGAATTCAAAATTAATTTTCAAATTTTGAATAATATATTTGACAGAAATAGCTAATAATTGAATTTTCTTTCGTAAACATTCCCTGCGGGAAATGAAGTGTCGATTGATCTAAAGTGGTAATTCTGTGATATATGATTGGGGAGCACGTCACGAAACTGGCGAAACCAAAATTGTGGTGCACCAAAAAATGTTAATTTGGGTGAAATGTCCACTCACGTGACAATAGTTATGGTAACAAAACATTCACTGGTTGGTACCAGATATATCATGTAACTGGAGAAAAAGTAACGTAACATCAAAGTGTACAGTTGAAATGACAGTTGAAATGAAGACGTAACAGTTGAAATGAAGACGTAACACTCCACTGGTTTAAAATAACTTAATACAGAACTGTTTAGACAGTGACCAAGTTTGTCAGATATGGCGATTTCTCGCCAAACGTCGTTAAAACTTGTTTGGCAAGTTATTTTCGAAATGCCGACTGGCGATTTTTCGAGTGAATGGCGATTTTACTTATAAAATATCGCTACGAAAAAACTATCACCAGAATAGGATTTTTTTTATACACAACTTATACAAAAACTTGAAACACTTTACAAGAATATAAATTAAAATTTCAAAATTTCTGCATATTGGTTTCGAAATATCTTGTATAGATATTTTACAAGATTTTTGGTAACGATTTTTTATGTGTAAGTAATTGGCGATTTTTAGGAATTTCTTTGGGAACAAAATTGAAACTTAGCATATATTTTGTTACTCAAATAAAGAAAAAACTAGCAAAAAATATATATTTTGAACATCCGGACTTCATGACTAGTTTACGTACTTTTTCAAATTTAAATTGTTATAACGAATTTAATGTTACAGTTTTTTGTTTGGGTATAGACAAAATAAACTAATTTTTGTTGTGCCTTTTTGAAGCTTTTTTGAACAGGTGGTATGACGCTGTTTTGGATAACTGCAGTGACTGGTTCCGGACGGAACCCGTACATAACACAGTGCAGCATTTTTAAGGTCATCGTTTGGTTCCTCCTTCATACCCGTTTTTTTTTGAAGTGTATATCGAAACTAAAAAAAATCCGCAAAGGACTTGGCCAGATTACATCGAAATTTTTTTTTTTGGACACCCTAAGTTTTTGCACCCAAACATGATTTTTTTAAAAAAGGAAAATTTTTATGGAATCCATATATCATAAACCGTTCGGAATTTTGTTTTTATGTCTTTGGCAAAGTTGTAGATCCAAACCAAAGCAAAAAAATTCTCATATGGACCGACCCAAAAAAATTGCATCCACTGCATCAAAATTCCAAAAAATTGGGAAAAAATGCTATTTTTTTATGATTTTTTCATGATTTTGTCCTGAAATGGCTTAAATACTGGGAATTTAAGAAATCTTTCTTCAGCTAAATTATATCTAACAACAATATAAACAACTCTCTAGTACATGTCATCTTAATACGAACATTCCTTAACCATAGAAAGCACATCTTTTTGCTCACACTTATTTTGCATAGCCAATGTTTGTCGTTTCGACAAAGAAAGACTATATAGGTTAATGCCGTTTTTGTTGTTACTTGTTTTCAAATTTACTATTTAAACATTTTATTGTTGTAATGCTGATATGTTTTTGAAAAAATTAATATATTTATTTTATTAATAAAAAGTAATTATTTTATAACGCAATTAACAATTTCATAATTTTTTTTTTATTTTTTGTTTATGTTTTTTTGTTTATTTATACAAATGCAAAACATGTGTATTATTAACTGCCGATGATTTTATTCTGCTACGAAAAAAGTATAGTAACTTCTGGTAAAATGAGAAACACAATTACTTTCTTATCACGCTCTCATTTACCGAATTTTTGTTAATAAAAACGCTTTTTGGTAAGATGGAGTCAAAGCGGGTTCGCGAGGTAACGTTTGTCGAACAGAACTAAAATAAGAAAATATATAATTTTAACAGAATAAATAAATAACATACCATTGCTACTCACGCCTGTTAAGGTTTAAATATTTTTGGTAGTGGTTCAAGGTCATGATCTGACTCTGAACTACTACAAGAAGAAAGAGGATCCAAAGGCACATCTCTAAATCCAGTGTCTCCTGGGTCTTCCATATCACCATCCTCACACAGGCACACCTTGTGGCTCCACCAACAAACCTCTGCAAGCATTGCGTCCAGCTTCTTGCCTTTGAATCTTTTTTCCATTGGCATTGTGACCTGGTGGAATCGCTCCCCTTGCTCAACTGATTCGGTGGGCAATTGTTTTAAAAAAACATCAATATGATGATGCAAAAAATGCAATTTCAGCGTCATCGATACATTTATATTTTCAAAATATTGCAGCATTGTTGCCACTAATTTCTTTGCTTTATCTGGCTCTGCTCGATCCTTTCCTAAAACATTCTGAATTACAGCTTTGAGAGCGTCCCATGCGTTTCGGAGATTAAAATTTACATTTGTAAGCACAGCTGTAAATGTATCGTTTTTCATTAACTGGGTTTTTACAACACCTCATCTTCCTAAACAGGATTTTAAAATTGGATTTTAAAGTTTGGCTATTTCCATATTATCATAAAAAAATAGCATTTTTTCCCAATTTTTTGCAATTTTGATGCAGTGGATGCAATTTTTTGGGTCGGTCCATATGAGAATTTTTTTGCTTTGGTTTGGATCTACAACTTTGCCAAAGACATAAAAACAAAATTCCGAATGGTTTATGATATATGGATTCCATAAAAATTTTCCTTTTTTAAAAAAATCATATTTGGGTGCAAAAACTTAGGGTGTCCAAAAAAAAAAAATTTCGATGTAATCTGGCCAAGTCCTTTGCGGATTTTTTTTAGTTTCGATATACACTTCAAAAAAAACCGGGTACGAAAGAGGAACCAATTTATGTGTTGCACTGTGTAATGTGACACACTCTGAATAAAAAGTGGCAGGCTACTTGCTAATTAATTTTCGCATGCCCGGCGACATGTACCCCTTAGACCTGTGCAGTGATACGTCGCAAAACTATTTCATTCAAACTACCCCACAGGGTTATTTTACTGCACTTATTCTACTGCATATAACAATTGGTAGTTGTGATTATATTAAATAGTTGGGTCTGCTAGAGGTATAAATAATGATATTTTAATTTCGAAATTAGGTGTAACAACAAATGAATGGTGATTTCAAAATATAATTTAGAGTTGTGTCCACTGAAAGTATTACTAGCATTATTTAAATTTTTAAATTAGATGTTTGGTATAATTTTTTGTTACGGTGATAATCAAACAATGAATTTTAATAGTTGTATCTAATGGAAGTTTCTCTAATTACACTTTATTTTTAAAATTAGGTGTTGTAACTAACTAATTGTAACTGAGATAACCAATTAAGCGTCCTAATATTTAAATATGCACAAGGAAAGACTATCATTTATAATTATTTAATTTATACATAAACAACTTAAATATTAATGGAGTACCGAAAATTCAATAGTATTGATCGTTTTCCAACTAATATTTTCCCTGTGTGTATTTTGATATTTTTTTCGTATTTTTATACATGGATTATTATCAGTGTAGGAACATTGACTATCGATGTATTTATTTTCAACGATATCTGTAGTCACATTTTCGAAGACCGTATCGAACATTTTTGGAATGACTCATATTCATTTAATTTTTACTTATCAAAAATAAAAAAAATATATTATATTTATAAGGGTTTTTAATAATAAAAATTAAAATTTAATCATTTCATTACAACGCTCTAATACACACATACACACGCATCCTTAAAATTTACCACTTCCGTTTTATGTAATCATACCATAACTGTCCATCAAGTTAGTCACCTCTGTTTAGTGAAAAGTTTTAATTTTTTACGGGGTTTTTTAATACTTTATGACCATTTATTTTTGTGGATATTTTTTGCCAAAGTATGTTAGTTAAGATTAACAAAACTTTTTACATTATTTAAAGTGTTAATTTGTTTTTTGTTTTTTTTTTTAAATGCACACAAAATTAAAAACACAAAGTGTTGAGCACCATCAAAAAGGGTTGCTTTACTTCTTGTGTGGATTGTTGATTATTTAAGGAGCAGGTGTTAATCACTCAAAAAATGAGGTGTTCATGATTGTTAGAATTACAAAAACTTGTTAAAGTTTCTTTGCAAACAAAAAGGAAACATTTTTACTTTATTGAAAAGCCTTTTTTTTTTTGGAAACAGTTAATATAGAAATTTACATTATCGTTAATAATGATGAAGATTAGTGTTAAATGGAATTAACAATAACAAAGTTTTTCCAAGTTTGTAAAAATAATAACATTAAAATACTCAGAGAACTTACAAAAAATTATAAGTTGGCCATTAACTAAACAAATAATGATAATGAAATTCTACTGAAGATCACTACCCAGTGAAAATTTTTCGTGTTTTTAGAATCAGGATAAAACAAATGCGCTGATGTAAGTTCTTACTATTACATAATACTGAGAAGCAGGAAAAGAAAGGAAAATTTTCGCATGAAAATAAATAAACAAAAATTTTGTTGAGTTTGCTGCTTTCCCCTTACAAGAATGTATGTTGTAAGCAGCTTAAGCTAGTCCCTTACGAGGATGCAGGTTGTAATGCAGAAAGTTTAATTTCGTGGATTATAAACGATCTTTACCAGTTTCCCGGAGTGATTTCCGATTGTGTATGGCGTTTTCGAGTATGATTAGTCATTTAACTGTTTCTGATGAGCTAGCATGTGGAACGGTAAAAAAATAAAATGATTATATTATGTGTCAATCTTGAGCTTACCTTTTTCCCATACAAGGATGCAGGTTGTAAGCAGCTTACGCTAATCCCTTACAATGATTCAGTTTGTAATGCAGAATGTTTCATATAGTGTATTTAAAACGATCTGTACCAATTTTCCCGAGCGATTTCCGATTGTGTTTGGTGTTTTCGAGTATAATTAGTCATTTAACTGTTTCTGAGGAGCTAGCCTGTGAAGCGGTAAAAAAATAAAATGATTATATTATGTGTCAAAAATTTTAACAAAAAAATATTATCTGCAGGATTTTATGTAAAATAAATTATGTATGTATGTATATTCATATCATTACTTTTAGTCGTAATAATATGGACATAAAATTTGATTTTACTGCAAGTTATGAAATCACAGCTTTTTATAAGCGCTAAAATCAGCGCTTATTTTGCCCAAAAGTAATGCTTCCAAGTGGGAATTCGCCATATAAAAATCATGGCATACGTAAGCAGGTTTGTAAGGGATTCTTTTTGTCTTACTCCCTTTCAAACCTGCTTGCATGTAAGCAGCGTTTTTTAATGTGTAGGGTTAATGTAAAATTATAATTAAGATTATCACCAGAGATGACAAATGTAAAATTTTTGATATTTAGGCTTAGAAATTGTTTTGTCTTACATTTTGAAGCATTGCATTTTTTTATTTTTAGATATTTTTCGCTTTAAACGCTTTTTGATTTTTTTTTTTGTTTTGCTTTTTTTGCTTTTTTGCAATAATTGTTTGGCACCTCGGATTTTGCCGTTTTTCCAAATAAATGAAAATATGAATTTTTTGCTTTTTGGACATTTTACTCATAAGCGCTTTTTTCTCCTTTTCGATTTATCATTTTTGGGCTTAAAAACTGTTTTTTTTCTTACGATTTGAAGCATTGCATTTTTTTTATTTTTACATAATTTTCGATTTAAACGCTTGTTTTAGTTCCCAGGAAAAAATTACACATTCCAAAAAGAAAGTGATGCCCACACTTGCTTACATATCTCATTGCCAAATTTAGTAACTGCAATACCAAACACATTCCATCAAAAAAGCAAGTAGTATTGCAATCAAGCAGTATTGTAATCAAATCAATTGTAATCAATTCTTTAAATTTAAACCTGAAAGCATGAACTCAATAACAAAGTAATTATTTACTTAAAAGAAAATAACAATGTTATTAACTTATATGTATAAGTTTTCGAACTCTAGAAGTAATCATATACTTTTTCTTAATAAAAGGACGTTATTGTAAGTAGTTCCTCATTTTGAAAAAAGAAGTTATAAAATTTTAAAGAATTTTATCTTATATATTTTTGATGAAACAAATTTTTATTTGCTGGAAAATAATACTAAAAACCGAAATTGCATGTTACCTAAATTTTGGTAAACTGTGGTTAGGTATAAATTAGGGACGCGCTAACTTATACTTCATATTTTCTTATTTTTTCTAGGGAACTATTTTTATTTTTTTTTGTGTAAGTACTTCGTAGTTTTACAATGGAACTATTTCTTTATTAAAAAATGTATGTAGTTCTTACAAATATAAAGTAAATAGTTCTTCGGTGAAAAATATAATCAATTCTAAAGAATCAATTATTTTAGTCTCACGCCCTGTTAAAAGAATCGAGTAGGTAATCTAGTAAGGAATGCGTTCTGCCCAATATGCTTGATTACAAAACTGCTTACCTTTTTGAAAATTTTTTGCTGGGTTTTTTCGTTTTGCTTATCGTATTGTCTCTTAATCTTAATAAATTAAATTTTCATTTCATTTTCCAAAAAACAACACACTCTCATAGAAATAAACCAGTAAAAATAGCAGAAAAAGTTGCAGAATATAAACAAACTTTTAAAACTTGAACTTTTAAATGTAATTACTTAAAACTTTTAGCAATAACAAAATATAATATAAACAAATTGTAAAATATATTACAAATTTAAATATTTAGTGTGAATTCAAGTCATTATTGCCGAACTAAATGTTTTTATTCTCTTTTAAATTATCGTTAATAAGATTGTACTGAAAGTTGTCCAAGCATTTATTATGGCGACCAAACACCCTGCAATTGGCTAATCTTTATAATTAACAATGGGTTTATTAAATAGTTCTTAATACAAATTAATATTTTATAAACAGAATTAAAAACGACGAGGACAAGAAATTCTTATTGAGTTTGTTATTTAACATAACAAATATCTCTAGAAATTATAATAACAAAGTCCCCTGAATATTTCCTTGGGCAGGAATGAAATCCGGATAGGGACACGCCTACATCAGATTGTTTTTCACAATTTGTTAAATAAGTTTTGGGACTTTAGAACATTTAATTACTATAAATGCAATTAATGTTTATCCCGATGAAAATAAATTTAAAATAAAAAATTATTTGTTTTTTATTAATATTTTTTTCTTTTTCAAACATTCCAGCCATTATGGATTTTATTGTTTATTCAGTGGTCTTCTTGCTGTGAACCTATGATTTAAAAGTTTAAGCACCTTTTGTGACTTGTTTTGTGTTGATCATAATTCTTTTCACCAGATGCCAATATCTTCTTCCTATTGGTCTCAGTTCTTGGCGGTTGTACCAAAACTCTCTTATTAACAAAACCTCATTATTCCTTCGAAGACACTCTACCACTAATTTGCTATAATGACAAGATGCAAGGTCAGACATTAAAAAAGTAGATACCTTTTCTCCCGAATACATAACTAATGCCCGAATACATCCATTTGTCTCAAGGACAAATTGTTTGCCAAACTAAAAACTTTGTTGTACATTTTGATTTTATTTTGTGCAAATTTTTTCTTTAACATTTTCTCTTACATCCGCTATATAAAACTCCTGCCCTGGAAGGTGGGGAAAGTCACGATGGGCGTGGGATGCGTCATTCATTACACACTCAGAGGACTTCTGCTTTAAAAATATGTAGTTATTTCGGTGTTAATACAGTTTCTTTATTTTTAATGAAAATGTCAGCCGTTTGTAGAACAAATTTAATTTTTTATTAACCTTGTAGTTCTTTTAAAAAACAAACCACATCAAATGACTGTTTTATGATTTTACATTCATTTTTTACAGTAGTTTTTTGTTATTTAAAAAAAATAAATGTTTGTTTATTTTTTACTAACATGTGGTCCATTTTTACTACAATTGTTAGTAATTTTTTGAACATTAAAAAACAAATGACAATGAAATTACTGAAATGTAAGTCATTCTTTCTTTAAGGCAAATTTCATTTGTTTTTAACTACATTTGCAGTTGTCTTTACCTACATAGTATTGTAAGTGTACAACAATCTTATTTTGTTACAAAATTACGACACAGTATTTTGGCTCATTCTTGCTAGAATTTCGTATCTCTCGGCACTTATTGCACTTTATAATTTTTTAGTCGTCACTTTTTTAACTTTTCTGACCAAAAACTCTGAACAGTTAGCTTTACAGCTGATTCTCTGTTTGACTGGCTATGATTTTTTTCAAAAGACCCACTATTTTCTTAACATTATTTGGATCAGAAATACACTTTTTAATACCGGTTCGCGGATTTATATTTACTAAACGAGTGTCATTATATTTTTAACAACGCTAGAACCCGTATTTCGTAAAATCTATAACTTTTAAACACTTGCTCTAAGAGTGCCATCTGGTTTTTCTTTGTAAATTTCAATTATATCTTTTTTCTCTTACTTTTTGTTGATTATCCTTATTGTGACGACCTAACTAATCGTTTTGATTGATACTTTTTACACACAATTTAGTTATACATATTTGCAAAGCTCACTTGATAACAAAAGATTTCATCTGAATTATTTGATATGATCTCACTTCTTATAATAAGTATTTTACTTCAAAATTGGGAATTTTTTTTTATAAAAAAATATTTGATTCAATTGAATAACACACCTCGTCATTCTTTCTTGGTTTGGCTTTTTTGATGGCTTTTATTAAACACAGAAAAAACTCAAAACGGGTTTCAATTAAAAAATTTGTTAAATCAATTAATATTTTAATTAATTTTGCATCTATCACGGTAATGATAATATCAATTAAAACTTTTATTGAAAATTAAAAAGGAAAAAAAGTTATAAATAACTTAAAAAAAAAAAAATATGATACTCACAAAAAATGAGTGTTAACGATACGTTGGGATGTGTGTTTTTTGTAATGCTACGTCTGTTTGTATGTTTGTGTGTGTGTGCTTGTTTGTTTGTAAACTTCATATTTATTTGGTATTTCATACGGAAAATTTTCTATTTAAGCATACAGTGTATGAAAAAATAATTTGAGAATTTCGTCTAAAATAAAATATCTATTTATATATTTAAAAGTCAATTAAAATATAAATTGATTCAATTAAATATTTGTTTAGAAACAAATATCATTCAAATAAAAGCTTGAATTAGATATTTTAGGTTGATAATTTTTTCTGTGTACTGTTGACGCTTTCTAATGATCCAAAATAAAGACAAGTACTTAGAATACACTTCACTCTGGAAGACACCGCAATCAAATTTTCTAAAACTGATTACGCAAAGATTCATTTATTAAACAATTTCTACAAAAAGAAGATAAATACATTTTTTATATGAAATTGAGAAAAAATAATTATAATTTCGTACAATTTTCAATACAGCTTATATTTGAAATGCAATTTAAACAAAGTTGGTGTAATAGTTTTAACGTTTTTCGACGACATTAAAATAAGAGAAAGTTCAAAATTTAGAAAATAAATTAAACCTGACCGAATGCTACTTTTAAAAATGTAATATTTTGTAATTTTTTTTAATTAATATTTTGCAAATGTAATCTTTAACTATAAAAGTAAGCAAATTTGAAATGTTTGTAAACTCATTATAGAGAATAAAGTTCAATGTATCTAACCACCGTAATAACATTTTCTTAAGCTGTTCCGATGTGTAGTGTACACATCTTCAAAAATGGTTAAAAACACAATTTTTCGTGTTTTTAATCGCGATTTTCTCAAAATTGTTATGTAATGAAAAAATTTGGAAAACAGATTTTAAATCAGCGAGACAAAATCTGTTAAAAATATGTATCTGCTAAAAATTTATATTGCTGTTGAAACCAAATTGACTTTTTGTAATTTTGTGAATGTGTATTAAACTATTTACAGACGGTTGCCAGAACTTACAATATTGTCAGAAAAATGTTCAGAAAATGTCTAACAACAGTGTGAACTTACAACTTTTGTCTTGCAACATTATCAGAAAAAGCATTGTCTGTACATTGTAAGGCAATAATATTGTCATACATCTGACATTCGTGTGAACACCCTACGTTGCCATTGTCAGATAATTGCAAGACATTGTAAACTATTTTTTATAGGCAGATGTGTTTAAATTAATGCATCTGACAATGGTAGTATTGTCACAGAAATGTTTCTAAAGGGTCCGCCAAATAACTTTTTTTTTTTTGAACTCCTGAACCAATTGGACTTTGTATGGCGTCATACCAAGGTCTTTATGCAAAATTCGTCTCAATGATGTCTCCGAAATGTTCAATTGTTGAGAACGACGGTGAATTGATGTTGATGGCGCTTCACGCACACTTTCTGCCACAGCAGCAATATTCATGGGTGTACGTACTGTTTTTGGCTTCTCACGCTTTGGATTATCGTTGGCAGATAAATTTATTGTTTGACAATGAAATTGAAAGGTTCTCTTACAATCGTCTGAACTGACAATTTACCTTTTGCTAAACATGTTTCATTGTCAATACATTGCCAGCACATTGCCAGATCTTACAATATTGTAAGATCTGACAACAGTCTGTACATAGCTTTAGCTACACATTATTTTAAATAATATCCCTTAAAGGACACACATAATTAGATGATAAATTAAATGTTATCTATTATTTTTAGTATAAAATTAATACTGTTAAAATAGTAAAATTAAAAACCCTCATCAAAATTCAAAACTATATTTATACAAAGTTCAGCAACATTTTTCCATTTAGTTTGTATGTATATTAGACCATCCATATGTGCAAAAGTTTTATTTTTACCGCTCCATGCACAACTTACGGTACGTTGGGGATAAAAAAATAATTTCCGTTTAAAATTGTTTCCTCTCAGATGAAAATAGGCCAGTCAGAAGCGACTAAAAAAGGGATTAACATTAGTTGAAATCTTTTTTGAGGTATAACTTCGCGGTTGTACTAGTGGCTCTTCAAAAATCAGCTACATAAGCTTTATTTAAAAATCAATTGCGCATAAAAATTTTTGGCATAGCTTTTATTTAAAATGCTCTTGTATATTAAATTTATAAATTTGTTTCAGTATATGGTTTATTCCATGGCAAACTTGCCAAAATCCAAATTTCAGATTTCAATTTATTATATTTTTAACACATTAAGTGTGGACCTGTCTCATTTTTTTTTGATATTCTATTCGATTAAATTATTATTCGGTGTATGAACTTTATTAGATAATCAAAAAATTAAAAACAATTACAATTGTAAGACAATGCAACCTTCAACGTAAATAGTTAATAGGGCTAACTACTTACGCAATAAATTGCTTGACTATGAATTGCCTAAAAAGCGGAAATTGCGGGCTGTAGTGCATTTTGACTTTTTTTTTAAATAAGGCTTAAAAACTTTAGTAATTTTTGGCTCATTACTGGAATACTATTTTAAAATTTTGGGTATAGTAATTTTGGTCCTCCAGAGGTTTTTTTAGTTTTGAGCAAGTTCAACTTCTTAACTTTACTTGGTCTAAATTTAAAAATCCTCTGGTGAGCCAAAATTACTTTACAGAAAATTTTCAAATATTTTTCCAGTAATAAGCATAAAATTACGAAACTTTGGATCCCTAATTCAAAAAAAAAAATTCCATACTTTTTTTTGGTCAAAATGCTATAAAAACCACAACTTTAATCGCTGGTATTGAACTGAAGATCCACTTCAGTTGTGACCACTGAATTCAGTTGTGACAACCGAATTTAAGAGATTGCAGCAACAGAATCGATTCGGTTGGATGCAATTTTAGAATCTTTATGAGAGTGCGAAATAACCCAAACAGCGTTATCCTTAAAAAGGTATCATTATTTCACTCAAAAAAAAAAAAAGTCCGTAAAGTTAGCAAAAAAGTTAGTTGAATCAGCAAAATTTTTGCTGGGTGCATCCATGCAAAAAATTTGCTGAAAACTAGTATGCTAATTTTTAACAAAGAATTAGTAAATTCAACAAAATATTTTGCTGACACTTAGTTCAATCCAAATGTAAAACCACATGTTGAAATCTACCAAATTTTTTGCTGGAGCGTAGTAGATGGAAAAAAACTAAAAAACTCAGTATAAAATTTTTACTTTAGTTAATTTATTTTGCAGAAATTGAGATCTAGTTTTTTTGTGATGTATAACAATTTAGATATATATATATATATATATATAAATGTTAGGACTTCCACATCGTTAACATAATGCAATTAAATAAAAAATCTATAAATAAAGAATATATTTGATTAATTATATAACAAAACATAATAATTTCCAAATACATACAAGCATGTATGTATATGTACGTATGACGCAATTTTATATTTTTCAAATGAAGGTAATTCTAAAATACAAAAAAGATATACTCAAAATATGTATGTCTAAATATCGCTAAATATCATAGAAATCCTTTCTCTTCTAAAAACAACTGCCATTTATTGTTTTGTAGCAATTTTCAAATTTATAAATCTATCACACATTTATTGAATATTTTAAATTAGTTTATTTAATATATGTATCGTTTTTATTTATATTTTTTTAATATTCAGAATATTTATTATCACGCACATGCGTGCCTTTGTTTGATGTGTAAGTTATACTGCCCAGCAAAATAAGAGCTTAGGAAGAATTAGTAAAAAAACCACATGTACTGATCCGGATGTAGTGCAAATTTAGGTGAATCATTAATGATTTTAACATTGTCGTGTCATTGGGCGGATGGAGTGAATATATTACTTCTTTAATAGCATTAAAGAGTTAAAAGTGCATGAATGCTATTGTTCAATAGTTCATGGAAGGTGCAGCATACTTTAGGGATGTATGTTTCTTTAAATATTAAAAAAAACTCTTTTGGTGCCAGCGAGTATTGAACACACGAATCTGAGTTACGATCTGCTGTATTAAAGTAGACCGCTCTACCATTTGCACCAAAGTTACTTATGCAATACAACAAACTTAAAACGAACTTAAGTTGAAAATATTGATATATTTTTATGAAAACAAGAAAAATATGCTACACAAATATATAATAAAAAAGATAAAATAATGATTTTTAAAATATTTTTATTATGTGATATCGTATCACTGAGATATAAATTATTTTTAAAATATTTTTAAGTTTTGATGAGGTTAAAAAAAATATTAAGAAATAATAAAAGAGCTCATTAACAATTTTGAATTCATTTCATATTTTAAAATATTTTTTTTAATAATTAATTTGATGAGAAGTGTCTTCAATAAGATAAAATATACCAGACAATGCGAAAAAAAAATTGGAGAAGTAGTTTAACTACAGGTAGGGAAAAGTGGCCTGCAATAAAACGAGTGTGCCTTGGAACGTAAGATCTTTTAATGTATCCCGTATTTTCGGTTAAAACTCTATAGGTAAACTAAAGTGATATATTTAAATTAAGTAAAAGTTATTAATTAATTAATTTACTAATTAATTATTATTATTAATAAACTAGCTTTCAAAATTTGGCTTCGATATTTTTCGATTCTGCTAATTTTTTGCGACCCGAAACAATAGAATTAAAAAATCAAATAGATTTTTGAAGCCAAAATCAATTTTTTTAGCCTAGTTTTTTTAAATATTGCACACGTTTCAAGGCACACCTAAAAAGTACAAAAAGTTCCATCGCAAAAGTAAAAAATAAAAAAAAAAATTCTTTATGATTAAAGTCAAGATGTTAATTATTTGGTCATTTTTTAATTACTTAATTCTCTTAAAATACTCAAAAAAACTAATTTAAAAAATTATACACCGGCCCGGAATCGATTTCGCAACCTTCTGATTGCAAATCCAACCACTTACCACCTCAACCTCCATATAAAAAAAGAATATATGAACTTTTGAAAAAGTACTTCTTGGATGTTATTAATTTAGATATTAATTAATTTATATGGTGATGCAAATGCTGTTTAAAATAACTTTAATTTAACATTTTTGGCAGTTGTTAACACTAATTTCTATTAAAGTAAAAAATGTGCGTAAACTAATGCTTTGGAAGTCAAATTAAAGAGGTTCTTCAAGCACTACTCCCACTTTATTTTGCTGGGTGGTTGTGTAAGTCATATACTGTAGTGTAAGTGTAAGTGTGTAAGCGTTTACTAAAATTTTAGCTGAAAATGTGATATTAGCAAAAAAATTGATGAATATTTTAAATAGACGTTTAACTAAATTTTGTTGTAACTTTTTTTTTGAGTGTGTTAAAGTTATTGTTAGTCCGCAATTTAGTCGCATGCCGATAATTAAAGTTGATACCTATATATAACGGTGAATGTATTTTTCCGATATTTACGTAACTGTATTTTAAGAGTATCGGTATTTTATTTATGTTGGTATCGGTATTTCAAGGATGATGGTATTTAAAATATTAGGGTAACAACATTTAACTTTTTCGATTAACCCGTACAGTTTAATGTCCGAATAAATATTTAATCGATTCAAATAACAAGAAAGTTTGACACATTCACACTTGATGTGCCCAAAATATAAAAAAATGGAATTTGTGGCATCACTTACAACATATGGGAAAACAGTGGACATTAGAGTGAGGTAAGTTTCTAAAAATAGAACTGTTGTGTTGGATTTGTACTTCTGAGATTATGTATGCAAGAACAAAAATACCGTGTATTGAATAAAACTAGTTTTAATCACAACAAAACTCGAACTGACGATAGATCAGTGCGCTAAAGCGCTCTGTCTAACGTGTATTGCGAGTGCATGTGGCATTAGAAATCAGTTTGTCTATACCAAGGTCACCGATTGCACAGAAAATTTCATATAGACGCAATCGAACAAATAAAAAAAAACATAACAAATATTACATTATTCAAAAAAACTGGCTCACTTACGAAGGTTCAATACCAGAAACTGCGCTTTCTGATTCAGAAAATTTGAAATTTACAATGTAGTTATGATTTTGGAAAATACACTCATTCTTCTCTACCACGCCTTTCACAATTAAAGGAATTTGAAATTTTTATTTTGGTAAGTGTGACATGGAATAAACCATATAATTTTAAAAAGTTATTGAATTATTAAAACGAAAAAAAGCTATGACACAAATTTTGATTTTCACCACTTACAACATCATGACGCGTCATTGATAGCTAAAAAATGCATGTGAAAAAAATGTTTGTCATTAGATTTTGTACAAAAAAGCTTATATAGCACTTTTCTCTAAAATCACCATTTTAAGAGTTGTACCGCAAAAAATCTGAACTAATTTTAGTCTATATTTAGATTTAAAAGTCTATTCTGACTGGCCTGTTTGCATCCGAGAGGAAAATTTTTGCACGGATATTATTTTTTTTCCCCCAATGTACCGAAAATTGCTCGGGGGCCCAAAAAATAAAACTTTTGCAAATTCCATACACTTTACGGGTGCTCTGATGTATATGTTAATGGTTGGTATTCAACAAATACTAATGCAAATATAAAATAAATACTTAATATATAAATGTTTGCTAAATTGCACATCCACACACATAAGATATTCACTTACACATCCACATATAAAAATATTATTTATAGTGGAGAGAGCTTCGAAATAGTAGAGTGTATTGTATGTGTGCATGTGTTTCATGGCATTTAATTGCATAATTGTGGTATTGTTTAACTTACTGCGGCTTCAATGTGAATTTTAACAGGTTGTTAGTTATTGTCGACAGACAATTTAAATTTCATTACATTACTAGTTATATACCATATGCTTGTGTATATGTATGCACGTTAGGGTGCCTCAAAAAAATACTAAGATGCATCCAACTAAAAATAATGATTAACATATTCTATGATGATTCCTCAAATAGTTCGGCTCTAGCGATATCACACATAAAATGTTGTGAAATAATCTCTTATTTAGTTGCCCGATTGCAATAAAATTTGCCGCAGTCATAAAGCATAGGTGAAGCAACATCGAGCTCACATTTTGATGTTGAACTTACCGGACACATCCGGTGGTTGCAATATGACCCCCAAAGCAGAGCACTTTTTGCATAAAAAAATTTGAGTGTTTGTCAGTTTTTTGTTTCTTATCCGATTATTTATAATCTGCTAATAGAGATTTACAAAAAAAAATGCTTACTGGTGTGGGTTATCAACAATAGTTCCCGAGATATTCCCGTTTGAAAATTTTAAACTCCAAATTTGGTTCGACTTAGGTCCAGTTTTTTCAAATAGTGGGACGATATCGAGGCCAAATTTTTATTTAAAACAGTAGTTAATTAGCCACATATATTCATGATTAATTAAAAAAAAATATTCATTTATCATTTGCATTTTTGTTTTTTGTTATTTGATATATGTATTTTATTCACCCTTTATATTTCATTAAATAATTTTACTGGTTGCTTTAAAAAAAAAAAAAAAAATTGAGCTGAGTTAGGGAACATTGTTTCCGAATTTCCTGTAATTCATATTTTAATACAAATACTACTATATTTTTTGCTTACACTGCAGCCACACGATCAAGATTTTCTTGATAACCTTTTACATATACTGTTTGTTAAAATATGTAAAAATTGACAGCTGTGACGTAGGCTGCACGCAAGTTGAAAGCAATTTAATTCAATTTACGATTTATTTAAAATTTTAAAATTGCCGCAAAAATTTGTAAAAATAGAACTACAGCTTTTGCCGGCAAAATATTTGTGAAAGGAAAAACAAAAACAACTTCAAGAGAATTGTAATCAGCTGTTTTCTTGAACGTAAATTGATACACTCCACTTGAAAGAGAAATCTGAAGGAAGTTCGTTTCAATTTTAGAAATTGTGAGTGTATTGGTAAAAAAGTGTGAGTGTATTAAAACTTGATAGGCAAAACTTGAACGTGTAATAGAACATAACTTTTCATATTAAAAAAAATATTAATTCTTTTTAAAATTTTATTTTGTTTGGTTGCAATTTTTTTCAGGATGTTTTACAACTTTAATACAATATATTATTTGTCAAATTGTCTAGTTTACTCGTTAGGTCGAAAAAGCAAATCTTTTAGCTGCGGTAAAAACTAGAGGCATTAATCAAAAAATTAAAATTTACTAGTTCCTTGTAGGCAGTTCAGACTGCGAAATTAATCTAATTTATTAACGTTAATCCACCTTCTTATTCTTTCTCGTTTATATATACATTTTTTTATTAAATTTACATTTTCTGTGCGTTTCGTGTATTTTGGTACAATTTTCACATCATTTCGTGTGTATTAATTAATTTATTTTTGATTTTTTTCAGTAAAAAAAGAACAAACAAATAAAAAACTTCATAGATAGTTTTATGAATAGCAGATTATCGTGATCAATTCAGATTATCGTGAACAAGGTGGTGATTTTTTTTTTAAATATTTTAAGAAAAATACTATTTAAATTTAAAAAATAATTATATAAAAATGTGTGTAAAAGTACAACAAAACTCACGTTCGATAAGCAGTAATTTTGGAATTTCGGTTACTACGACTTAAAATCGATTGTTACGAGTTTCAGTCAGTTGACACAACTTAACATTAGTTTTCACAACAAAGTTCCGTCACTTCAACTGAATTTTAGTTGCAACTCACAAAATATTCAGAAATCGAATGTAAATATCATTGTATTAACTGAATTCATAAGTTGTTACCATTAACATACACTTTTCAATTGGATTGGCACTTTGTTTCTTTGTATGTAGAAAACGTTCCATTCACAAAACCACCAAGCTCGACCGTGATGTATGGAATAGACATATAACTCTCTTAATGTTGCCTTATTTTTGTTTGCGATAGCTAGACTAAATTCAGAACGCAAATACGAAGAATTGACTAGCTTTTTAAATTTAAATAATTACTTGCCCCCAGGGACCATAATTTCTGAAAATTATCGCCAATTAACCTTGCAAGAATGTTTTGTTGTGAATAATGAGCAAAAATCTTTCTTCAAGGACATTGACAAACTAATGAGAGAAATGGACATTCGTTACAATTAGGATGAGTAGGGAATCTTCATGAATCATTAAAAACTATTCTCCAAAAAAAGTTTGTGTCTTGAATGCAATATCAGTTCTTCTGGATATATTAAATCTAAAAGACAATCGTCGGATATTCCTTCGGCTGTTAAATTAGGGGATGATATTTCGCATTCTTGTAATGATTCCGTTAATTTATTTGCAGATTTTTTTAGTTCAAATTTCGAGCCTGCTGTGGTAATTAATTCTACTTTTTCAACCCCTTTGACCAATTTGGATATTGGTTTTATTGTAGTCACCGAGGAGGTGCTTTGCTAACAAAGGATAATTTTAAATCAGATGCTGATGGCCTTTGTGCTCATTTTTTAAAAAATGTGCCTCGACGCTAACATTTGCGCTAACGTATATTTTTAATTTATCTCTTAAAGAGGGTGTTTTTGTTGACGGTGGAAGTCTGCAACGATAACTCCAATTTTTATAGATGGAAAGAGGGATGATGTAACTTGTTACAGACCTATTCTAAATTATCTTGTGTCTCAAAAATATTTGAGCATGTCATCTATAAAAGATTGTTTTTTTCTTACAAAGTCGTGGATAACACCTTATCAACAAGGGTTTTTTACGGGAAGATCAACGACAACTATCCTTACTGTATTTAGTGAATATTGTATTAAAGCTCTGGAACAGGGTAATCAAGTTGACTCTATTTATACCGATTTTTCAAAGGCTTTTGACAAAGTGTCTCATACCATTCTGTTTTTAAAATTACATCAGTATGGTATTCACTCTGTTTTCCTAGATTGGATTAAATCATATTTATCAAATAGAGTATGCAAGGTTGTAATTGAAGGTTTTGAGTCTAAGCCTTATTTTCAAAAGTCTGGCGTGCCGCAGGGCAGTGTTTTGGGTCCACTTCTTTTCAATTTATTTATTAATGACATTTCAGGTTGCTTTAAAAAAATCGAAATTTCTTTTGTATGCTGATGATTTGAAAATATTTCGTAAAATTTCCTCATTTCAAGATGTTTCTGAATTACAGGTTGATTTGAATAATGTGGGTGCATGGTGTACGTTAAATAACTTACATCTTAATCTTTCTAAATGTTTTCATGTTTCATTTAGCAAATCTCTGAATCCTATTATATCAAATTTCAATATTAACAACCAAAACTTGAAAACTGTTAAGTCTACACTTGATCTTGGCGTGGTTTTCGACTCGTCGTTTTCTTTTGTACCACATGTGGATTATATTATCCCTAAAGCTAATAAAACGCTGGCATTTTTGAAAAGAAATTCTTCTGATTTTTCTGATCCTAATACTTTGAGGTTAATTTATACCTCGTTTGTTAGATCAAAGTTGGAGTATGCTGCAGTTATTTGGAATCGCTATAACAATACTCATGTCACTCACGTTGAGAGAGTACAAAGAATTTTCATTAAATTCGCTTTAAGGTCAATTATCTTTGTTGATCCCATTCCTTCTTATAAATCGAAATGCCTATTATTAGGTTTGCAGACTTTAATATATCGTAGATTATACCAGTCGGCGTTACTTGTATTTGATATAGTAAATGGTATAACTGACTGTCCTGATTTGCTGTCTCTTATTCCATTTTATGTCCCTCCTAGAAGTTTAAGATTCATTGATATTTTCAATGTGACACTGCATCGCACTGAATATGCTCTTAATAGTACGCTAACTCGTACGTTTATTTATTTAAATGAAATCAATTTTAGTCTGCAACAGAATCATGAACGAGCAAAATTTTTAAAATTTTCTCCAAGAATTAAAAAAAAAAACCAATCTAAAATTATTCATTCAAAATTTTGATCCTTTGATAGCAAAGGAAAAACATTTTTTTGCTTAAATATCAAATTTATTAGGTAAATACTAGTTTTGTACAGAAAATTTGTAACACATTATTTTTACTCTAATTAAAAAAATGCTCAGAGAGAATCCAACTTCAAGATTCTATTAAAAATCAAAAAGATCTAACTTCTCAAAATCCTTTGAGGGTTTTGATATACTAATGATCTATTTTCATTTTCCGTTGGACAAGTTCGTGAAATTTGTTCTTGTTGCACAGTGTTATCTCGAGTTGAGAAGCTGTTATTAATAAGTTTTTAGTGCAGAATTGTACAATTTTTAAATATTTTTTCTATTTAACAAAATATTAAAAATGCTCTAACTTCCCTTCCCCAAAATGTTTTCACGAATCTGCGCCTGATTCTAAAAAGGTTGCTCCTTGCATTTTTTTAAATGAGGCACTCTAATGTATATTGTTACGTACATATGTCTAGTGAATACAAATTCATTATATATGTATGTCTAAAATACTATTGCAATTTGTTGCTGTAATCATAAATACTCTAAGATATTTGAATAAAGACTAAGCTTCGCGAAAGTTCGTTGCACTTAAATAATAAATATGAAAACTATTTATTATTACAGCCTATATACATATGTATATACTTTGTCGATTTATGCCGCTCCCAACCCCTAAAAACGTGAAACGATGTCTAAAAAGTAAATTCTGAAAATTTGAGCAAAATCGATTAACAGAACAATGGTGCTAAAATTGGTCAAAGTTTGGGCTCTTGGGCCAAAATGGCCAAAATTGGAAAAAAAATTATAAATTAAAATTTAATGAATATATCAAAACCTAAATACTTTTTGATTTAAATTTGCCCAGAGATACTCTGATAAAAAATATAAAGTTTTTGGGATATCGTTAACCCTTGTTATTCCGTTACGAAAAAAGGTAAAAAATTGCATATTTTTCAAACCTCTAAATTGATTTTTTTAAAAAATTTTGTTAAACAAAATTTCGAAAAATGTTAATTTTCTTTATTAATTTTAGAGTATATTAGTTGGGTATTAAAAATAAAAAAATAATTTAAGAATCTATCATTTCAATTTTCGGGTATACCCATTTCAAAATGGCGGATTTGAAGAAAATCAAAATTTTATGCCAAATTTTCAAAAATTAATTTTAAGAAATCCATATAGTTACTAATAACCAATAAATATATTTTGTTTACTTATTTGGCTTATAAATAGATATGAAAAAATAAGTACAATTGAAAAACATTGTTAACCTATGTTAGGCCGGTAGCGAAACTACACATTTTAGAAAATTTGGAGCTTTATGCTAAAATTGATAAAAAAAAAATGAAAGTGCTTGAAATTAATTACTAAAGTATGTTTTTTTTTATTCTACTAGAATGGAACTAAACATATCAAAAATATGAAGTTATATGCACGTCGTTAACCCATGTCTACCACAGGGCAAAAAAATGGTATTTTTAAAATCAATGCCCCATATAAACTGAAATATATATTTTTTTAATCAAGTAAATGGTCAAATTAAGTTACAAAATATTGTAATTTGTGGTAAATATAATTTTGTAGTAGTTAAATTTATTTCTAAATTAATCCTTCGCTGCACCGACACCAATTTTTTTTTATATATAATAAGTAAGCAGAAAATTCACAAAAATTGTATTTTTCCGGTTTTGTTAAAGATAATTTTGTTTTAAATTTGAAATTGGAGATTGGAGATTTGAATATCATGCCAACATTTTAGCTGTTTTTGACATCACCTTGTTATTGTATATTATACTCGGCGCTACGAAATAACCCCAACGGCCAAAAATGAAATAACCCCCAAAAAAATTGTGTAAAATTGTTTGGGGGTTTTTTCATTTTTTTTGGGGATTATTTCATCTTACGGTTTGGAGATTATTTCATTATGAAGCAACCCCCAATGAAATAAAGCCCGAAATTTAAATTCTTTGGAGATTATTTCATATGCAATTATTTTGGGGGATATTTCATTTTGCTAAAAGTGAAATTTTTTTAATATTTGTTAGTTTTTCTGCGTGGCGGCCTGCGGGCGCTCTTAGGGGTTTTCTCCTCCATGGGACGCGGCAGGTGGCTTCGCTGAATAAAGTTTCCCTGCGCGCGTCACACTAGGGAAGATAATGAGACGCGCGCAGGAAAACTGTATTCAGCGAAGCCACCTGCCGCGTCCTATGGAGGAGAAAACCCCTAAGATCGGCCGCAGGCCGCCACGCAGAAAAACTGAACAGTGTAACAAAAGAATCAAAAATATGAAAACAAATAATAAAAAAATTTGGGACATATTTCATTTCTTTGGAGCTTATTTCATTGGGGGTTATTTCATTTCTTCCTTTGGGAGTTATTTCATTACGAAACAACCCCAAAATTTTTGGTGTTATTTCATTTTCACCTTTGGGGAATATTTCATTTCTTTTGGGTATTATTTCATTTTTTTTTTTGGTGGGACTTATTTCATTTTTTTTTGGGATTTATTTCATTGGGGGTTATTTCATTTTGTCGTTTGGGTGTTCTTTCATTGGGGGTTATTTCGTAGCGCCATTATACTCAGAAGTAACCAACACTTACATCGCAGATTTTCTATTTTTAGATTTTTATTTAAATTACATTTTACAACAGTTTTACTAGAACTTAGTAGTGGCTACTAATTTTTTTCTACCAATTTAATTGTACTAGTTTTATTAAAATTTTGTAAATTATTTTTTATCTTATTTTAGCATATCGGTTTTGAATTGCATTTCACAACATTTTTGCTAAAATTTAGTGGTGGCTACTAAATATTTCTACGAATTTCATTCTACTACAGTTCATTAAACATGTGTTGCTAAATTTAGCAACAAATACCGAAAGATTCAAAATAGTTATATTTCGCGTAATAATAGAAAAATTTCCCGTACAATTTACAGATTTTTTTTAGAGTAGGTTATTGCAAAAATCATGTTTTTCTTAACATATTCAAGCTAAACATAAGTGCATAAAATATAAATGTTGAAAAAAAAATTAGGTGTTTATTGTAAAGACATGATAAAAAACATTTGTTTTATGAATTTTCGCTGTTTTCTAGACATTCATTAATTAATATTTGATACAAGTCTTGCTTATTCAATTAATACACGTGTCTAGAGCTAAATGTCCTGAAAAATTCATATTTGTACATTCTTTAAACCTTTGAAAGGTGAAAACAAACTAAAAACAAAATGTGGCTTATCAAGTTTTTACAATAAGCCCTTCAAATCATATAAGCATTAAGTAATTTTTTTTTAAATATTTTGAAATATTTTTATTTTGAACACAATTGACGAACTATATTTTGTTTACTTATTTATTATTGTAACTGCAAATAATTAAATATTTCGTAATATGAATGAATAATGATTTATTATAAAAATATGTAATTACAATTCATATAAATGAATGAATTCAGATATTATAAGTTTTCTATATTTTAAACATATTACCAAATATTTGTATAATCGCATGTAATCTTTACCATTTAGTACCTCATAAACTTCATCAATTGACAGAAATCTTGATCATCTACCAATAAAATGATGAGTGTTTCCTCTTCATTACAGTTACAAAGCGTGCAAGTAGTTTCTCCATTACCATAAAAAGCACGAGTGTTTAAACTAAGCAACCCACCCCTGGCCTACATAATTAGGCTAACAAGATATGGCGAGTTTCCATCGAGAAAGTAAGGAGGAATATCATTATATTGCAGTGTAGGGTACAAAATCATGAAAATGAAATCGCGGATTTTTGGCACTAGTAATAAATTTTTCGTACTCTATGATTCTCAAATTTTCGAGAATATTCTGGTGATAATATAGAAAATTACCACGCCAGGTCCCAATATTTTTTTTTTTTTTTATAAAAAGAGAAGCAACACTCAGGAAATTCTTCCTATTAATTAATGTGTTGCTTTCTTTGGAAAGGGGATAGTGGAGAGATGAAAGGTGGTGAACGATGAAGGGCTTCAAATATGGCAACACTGTAACTGCGCGAGTAGATACGTCTTAGAACAGTTGTTGCTTGCCACCTGATGTAGAGTTGGTGAATTTATTGAAGCTTTTTGTGTTTCATAGCCCTGATTCATTATTTTACTTCGTTGGGGTTAAGTGATATGGGAACACCGAAGGTGGGCGCAGCGATACATATAAGTGATAAAAAACTCATACATATTATTTTTCTAAATTGATGTTGTCGTCAACGGGGACCATCTGTGTAACAGTCCAACGGGCTAACCATTACACCACAACGCATTACACCACAATATCCAAAGTAATACCGATTTTCTCACATAAAGACCCCCAATTGGTGAACGAAAAAGTACCCCGCCCAATAGTCTCTTCGCCCAATATTCGCGGTAGTCTAGTGACAGGTAGGTCAAGAACTTTTCTTATATAACTAAAATGCAATTTTAGTGTATCCAAGTAAAGTGATGGCAAACCAGTTTCTATGTGCAGCATATAATTTGGAGTATTATCAGGAAGGTATAACATATTTTTCAAGAAATATCGCAACAATTTCTCCACTTCATCAAAAACCATAAATCTCCAGACCTGCGCGCCATAAAACATTATAGATTTTGCAGCAGTATGGAAAATTTTCAATTTATTTGAAAAGCTTATTTTTGTATGGTGAATGTAACTTAACCATGTGGTGTTAATTGTAATCTTGGCAGAAACGAGCTTAGACTCTAAGTGTTTTTTTAAAGGACAAATTGTAACATATATTTATACCATATATTTATTTCGTAATATGCTCTTATTCAAATGATTCTTAGTGTTTAGGAATATGCTGACATTGCCAATGTTGTTGGTATATAATATATTTGTATGAATGACTATTTGTATGCTCAAATTTCATAAAATGTTTTTTTTTTGCTTGTTTTAATGACATAAAAAAGTAGACAAAATTAAATTAAATTGTTAGTTTTGTAAGGGTACAATATTATTTCACTAACAAGGAGTTTTATAAAAAAAAAAAAAACTAGAAAAAAATGATAAATAAACAAAATAATAAATAACAACGTAAATCATGTCATTTCAAATGTCATTAGTACAAAAAACAATTTACAGTCATGTTAGTTGTGTTTTTTAATGTGGTTTGTTGCTAAAAAAAAATGCTTGTTTGTTTATTTAAATTATTTAATTATACGTTTTAAATGCACGACTGAATGTCAGAACAGAGATTATAGGGATTTATTTTTGTTTTAATTGGTTAAAATAAAAATTTTTTTATAAAAAATAAAATAGAATTAACATAATCTAGTAATTGCTAAAACAATTAACCAGCAAAATTGTTCCAATTATTAAAATGAGGATAAATTAAATAAGAATTTAAACAATACACTATATCCTTTAAACATTTTAAACATAAATGTTCATTATTATTCAAAAAGTACACATTAGGGAGGCTCCTTAAAAATGTGTATTAATTGCGCTTGCGTAGATGGTGGTTGGGCTTTTCAAGGTTTGCTCTGTTTTCTACACAGCAACAAGAAGCAGTTGTTAAGGAATTTGCAGACAAAATCATGCTTACAAGGTGAGTCTCCCATAGCGTTCTTTCCGATCTCAATGAATGAAGAAAGAAAATATATATCACACATAATTTTTTTAAGCTGCCCAATCTCACGTTTTATGGTTAAAAGGTACGACTAAAGTTGTTACATTATTTTATGGAAACATGTCTGAAACTAATGAAATTCTGGTGTCGCTTAAAAAACGATTTGTCGATTTTCGTCGCTGTTTTATTGCAAATGGAAAAAATGTATATTTTTTTGGAAAAAGTGAACCCTTGTCGAATTTCGGCCGATAATATCCGATTTTAGCAAATTTCTATTAAAAATTCTCAAAATTCGAAATTTAGTTTTTATTTCATTCATTTCTATAAAATACTCAAACTTTTTCCGATATGGAATTATGACTTTATTGGATATCATTAACCCACTTTAACATGGAATCAAACATGACGTAAAAATTTGATAAAACTGCAAATATATGTTTTTTTTTTTAAATTAATTTTAACCTTCACACCATCCTGGGGTAGTTTTTGACCCATAGCCACTTTAATTTTTAACTATTTCTTTAACTATTTAAGAGAAACAAATGAAACTTTATGTATTAGAAACTTTTGTCATTTTGCATCAGAGAAACATAGTTCCAATAAAATGTTTTCTTTTTTAAAAAAGCTATTTAAAAAATTACATTTTCCTCCCTCTGGGTCGATATTAACCCCGTTCTTTGCATGGTTGTATTTCATCTTATTTTATTATTCCGAAGGTATCTTGGATACTAAATATAAAATAAAGTATGTTCACATAGCACACTACTACAAATTTCAATATTTTTTGTCATGCATGGGAAAATCGATACGCATGTTAAACAGGAGACCACATGTAGTTAAACTGCATTTCGATGCTATGCCAATGCAGTGAACATAAAGAGTCCGCCATCTAACTTTTGTTTTTTTTTTTTTTTCAACTAGTGCTTATTTCGTGAATGGTAACACTTAGCTCATGTCTGATTTGACAGATAATTAGTTTTATCCTTCCGCTGAACGAATATGGTTGTGTATACGCTTGAATAACGCTGAAAAATATTGCGACATTAGTTTGAAAATCATGGTAATGTTTCAGAATGTGTGCGAAAATTGCGTACGGATTTTGGAAGAAGAGAAGCACCGTCAGCTCCGTATGTTCGTTATCTTGTAAAAAAAAGTGAAAGAAACTGGCATCCTTATCGATAAACCAAAGCGTGAAAAGCCAAAAACAGTGAGTACACCTGAGATCAATTCACCGTCGTTCTCAACAATTGAACATTTCGGAGAAATCATTGAGACGAATTTTGCATAAAGACCTTGGTATGACGCCATACAAAGTCCAATTGGTTCAGGGCGGTCAACAGGACGGCGCTACGTGCCACACAGCCGAAGCTACACTCGATGTTTTGTGCCCTGCTTTTGAGGATCGCATTACCAGCCGCAGAGCTGATGTCGTTTGGCCACCTCGGAGCTGCGATTTGACACCGTTGGACTATTATTTGTGGGGTGCCGTCAAAGATAAGTGTTACGCCAACAAGCCAGAGACAATTGACGCTTTAAAGGACAATATTCGTGAAGCCATTGGTGAAATACAGCTGCACACAATCGATAATGTGCTTAAAAATTGGACCGATCGTGTAGGCTACTGTATGGCCAGCCGAGGCAGCCATTTGAATGAAATTATTTTCCATTATTAACCGGAAGGATTGTACTTTCAAATAAAAAAAGAAATTTGAGTAAATACTCAGCAGTTTTTTTTTATAGCATTTAAAAAAAAAAAAAGGTATTTGGCGGACCCTTTATCTATTTTAAAAAAACTAAAAAAAATGAATAGGGATGTACCGTTGCAACGCGGATTTATATGATTTTTTACATAAAAAAAATTTTAACCAAACTTTTCTAAAAGAATTTTTTTTTAGTATTACACTCAGTGAACTTCTGCATTAAAAATATGTAGTTGTTTGGGTTGTAGTACAGTTTCTTTATTTTCAATGTAAATATCAGTCATTTGTAGAACAAATTAAAATATTTACTAACCTTGTAGTTCATTTAAAAAAACAACCCACATCAAATGACTGTTTTATGATTTTACATTCATTTTTTCCAGTTGTTTTTTGTTATTTAAAAAATTAAAAAAAAACAAATGTTTGTTTAGTTTTTACTACCATGTGGTTCATTTTTACTACAATTGTTAGTCATTTTTTGAACATTAAAAACAAATGACAATGTTAGTTAAATTTACTGTAATATAAGTGAAATTTGATTTGTTTTCAACTACAATTGCAGTGGTCTTTACCTACATAGTATTCTAAGTGTACTAATGGGCAGTCAGTAATACCAACAGTTGCGTAGTAAAGGGCAATAAACAGGTGGGGATCTAGAACAAGGTTTTGGGGAGGGAAATTAGAGTAGTTTTTATAAAATTTTCTAATTTCTTTAACACTTTTGTATTGAAAATTTTAATTTTGGGGGATTAAATGTTCCTTTTTCCCTCCACCTGGATCACATTCCAGTCAGAAAAAGATAAACAGCAAGGTACTTTAGCAAGTGCTTCCCAATTACAAAAGGATAACATCATTACACAGATGGTCCGTCTGTTTCAAAGGTTTCGGACAAGTACTGGGGAAACACAATTTTCAATGTTGGTAATACCGTAAAGTAAGTAGTCTAAAAATTTGCATTCCGAAACAAAATTAAGAAAAAATTTCATATCTAATTTTTTTGGTTCCGTCGGGAACTCTGAAAGAGACGTATACTACTTGATAGCTTAAAACGTAAGTAAGTGATAAATGCTGGGTAACAGTGGGCTTCTCAAATATGTCAACATTAGCATAAGGCTTGTTGGAAATAACTTGCCAACACACAAAATACTTGGTCTTACAAGAGCTTTTCCAGAAACAAGACAAATAAATGTTATATGACAAAAATATTAAAAAGTATAAAAAAAAAATGTTTGCTTGAAACCGCCCTCGAACTCAGAACCTTTCAACTACAAAATTTTTTAAACAAAGCATAATCATTTTTAAAAAAATATAGGCTTTACCAGGGTTTAGACTATTGAGCCGTTGGTAAGCTTTGACTGGCTAGCACTCGGAAACACTTTCTCCTAACATTGGCATAGTGACCTCAGCCAATTCTCCTGCAACGATTTTGTTTGTAGACCACTGAAGTTATTGTAAAACAAACACTGGCAACACCTTTTTTAAAACGCTGGTAAAGCGTCTTAAAGAAGTGTACTGCCAGTAGTTTTTATACAATTCCTCGGTTAGCTAGTGGTATAAAGGCAGCGGGTTTCTATCCACCTCAGTCTCTCTCAATCTGCCCTTTTTTTTATTGGTTCGTATGCTCGCACGGATCAAAAGAAAAGATGTTGAAGAAATTTAAAAGTTTGAATTAATATTTATCATGTTTTTGAATAATAATTAAATAAAATGTTTAAAATTTTAATGATAAAATATAAATACATTAAATTTGAATAGAAAATAACAAAATATATTCAAAATAAAAATTAATGTTTAAGCAACAATTTTGTTTCTACATGTTTCAATTATTTTTTAGAGTAAAAAATATGTTTTCTATTTTTTAGTGTAAAAAATATTTACGGAAGCTTCTCTATTTTTATATACTCTTTTATAGAACTGCTTGATTATTTGTACCACTGGCAGTTTCTGACTGGGATGTTCCCTAATACCAGCCTATTAATGGGGTTTTGCCGGGTTTGTAATACACTCAGTTAGACTTACAGCATACACTAGGTCACTTGCAAAGTGATTTTGCAGTGTAGCACAGTGTATTTGACTTTTATTTATGAGCGTGTCTAAATAAAGGGTCCGCCAAATAACTTTTTTTTTTTTGAACTCCTGAACTAATTGGACTTTGTATGGCGTCATACCAAGGTCTTTATGCAAAATTCGTCTCAATGATGTCTCCGAAATGTTCAATTGTTGAGAACGACGGTGAATTGATGTTGATGGCGCTTCACGCACACTTTCTGCCATAGCAGCAATATTTTCGGGTGTACGCACTGTTTTTGGCTTTTCATGCTTTGGTTTATAAATCGATAATTATCGATGAGGATGCCAGTTTCTTTCACTTTTTTCACAAGATAACGAACATACGGACCATATTCGTTCAGCGGAAGGATAAACTAATTATCTGTTAAATCAGACATGAGCTAAGTGTTACCATTCACGAAATAAGCACTAGTTGTAGTTCTAATTCCTTACTGTGAAGTTTTTCAATATGTTTGTTTATTTAATTATAACTATTAAATTATAAAAAGAGCAGTCGACATTTCCAAACTAGGCATCTTAAACAAAATACTTTAAAATTAATTAAAAAACAAGTTTTTGGATTTCAACAGAATTTGTGCGTCATTTTTGAATTCATTTATCAAAATTCCATATCTAAATAATTTAGAGTATATTAAAGGAAGAAATGAAGTAAAAAATTAAATTTTTAAAAATTTTGAATTTTGGGAATTTTTAATACAAATACTCTTTTTTCTAAAATGAGACATTTTCGGCCGAAATTCGGCACGGGTTAAAGTTTTCCAAAAAAATCGATTTCTTCCATTTAAAACCATTTGCAATAAAATTGGGGCGTGCAATAAGAAACCAGTTTTTACGAGACACCCCAATAAAGTTTAAATTTCTTTAAAATAAATTGTGTTTAATGAAATTTATTTCTTTACCTATTAAAGCTTCTTTATTTTTCTACTAAAAGTCTATAGATTTATTGTGAAATATTTCACTTAGAAAACATTTTAGTCAATTTATTTAATTACATACATTTTTCTTGTAAATATAAAACCTTAAACATACTCTCCCATAAAAATAAATTTTGCAAAATAAAGAAAACAAATAAAACTGCAGTAAATCTTAAAAACTCAAGAGTTTTGGTTTATATTTCCTACTTTATACATAAATTGGTCCTCAAAAAAAAAAAAAAAAAAATGTATAATTCTGAAGATTTTCAACAATTTTTATGATAATAGTTTATAACATAAACTATTTACTGATAATTTTTTATGTATTTGTAGTAAATAATCTTAACAAAAGACATAAATGATAATAACGAAAGAAAAAAATGTATCTAACACATGCCAACACCTGTAAACCAACACATACACTATCAAAATATGAATACTTGTACGTTTCAGTATAGTCAAAAATAAAATTTTGTCTTACTATAAAAACTAATAAAACCAAAAAGACTAGAAAAGTATTACAAGTTCACTCAAAAAATTCTGACAATGAAAGCTACTGAAAATTACAGTTAAAACAACTGTCATTTCAGTTAAAAAGGCGATAAAGATAATTAACTAAAAATGTAGTTGTTTTTAACTGTTTAAAAACAACTAACAAATGCAGTAAAATCAACTAACAATGTCGTAAAAACAACTGACATTTATTTACTACAAAAATTTTGAAACAACTGTAGAAATTGGTAAAAACTACTGTTTTTATTTTGTTTTAAATTTGTCTTTTCTATATTCTGCTTAAAATGCAAAGTCAAAATTCCAGACTTTACTCTAGTTATAACATTTTTAAGCATTGGATATATAAAATTAAATTTTCTAATTATTACTTGCAAACTATGAACATATCCCAATTTACTGTGTTTGTACTAAAATTTAAAATATTTTTTTGTAAAAACTCTTCCTCTTCTCTATTAGCCTTCTGTGCTCGCAATGTGGTGTAATACAACCCAACAAACAAACGAATCCTTTTAAGGGGCCTTTTTTCACTTTTAACTTGGGGGACAAATTTCTTGGACTATCGTAATTTCATGGCGCCGTAATAAAAATAGGTGTGAGGACGGAATTTTTACATATTTTTACATATTTCAACATTTTTTACTTATTTTCTGTAATGATTTTAGCAAAATATTTTACTAATTATTTAATTGAGTTGTTACATTTTTTTTTTTGTAAGTAGTTGATTGCAAAGTTTTAACCAATTTTTAGAACCGAGTTGCTAGAATTGGAAAACATTATTTTTTTTCATAGTTGAGATCAAATTATTTTTTAAGCTTATGCTTTCAACAGTCTGAAATATAAAGCAAAAACCAAAGAATATTAAAATAAAATATTAATTAAAAAAAAAAAATTACAAATGAGGGTTTTCAGAAATTTTAGTAACGTTAACTAATATGTTCTGCTACTTTCAATTTACTAATAATTACAGACACACTTTGCATAGTTTTTGTTCAAATCAGCTTAACATTCTTCTGGCCTTAAAATAGTAATTTCATAACGCTGCATGCCATCAAATAAATTAATGATATTCCATCATCAATTCCACATAGTTTGGACAAGCTGATTTCAATGGCGTACATGGTACACGCAGAGAAAAAATATGGTTGCAATATGATTGCGGCCACAAAACTATGTTTCCTACAGCAATAAATGGTTGTTTCAATTAAACTATTATTCTATCAATCATATTTCACCAATAATATGGTTGCTTTTATCATGTTCTAGTAAAAATTTCGCTCTTTTTTCAGTTATCATATTATTGTGTTGTCTACAATCATACTTAAGTATGTATTATCATATTCCTGTATCTAACTGCAGCCATATTAGAGTTGCACCAACTATAAGATGATCAATTGGTTTTTTTATGAGCGTCTTCGCTCTTTTAGTTTCATTCTTGTTTGAGATTTTGAGAAAAGAAGTTGTCAAAAACAGTCAGCTCCAACAAATTAAATAATATTAAACAAAAAGACATCAACAATGATTATTTTAATGGTGATCTGTTTTGTGGAAGAAGGAATAAGTTTGCAGTCTCAACCCGGTCTACCGTGGAAGTCTAGGCAAAAGTTTAATTGTTGCGTACAAAGAACGTAGTGCTGGTAATTGTAATGGTGATTTGTTTGTCGAAGAAGGAATAAATTGTATTCTCAACTCGGTCTGCCCTGGAAGTCTAGTCAAAAGTTTAGTTATCGCGCTCACCCGTTAAATAAAGTTATTGTTTATTATAAAAAACTGATAAAAAAAAGTGCTTTATTATTTAATTGTTTATAATTACTAAAACAAATATTGTTAAAAAAAAGAAACGTGAAAAAAAAATTAAACAAAATGCACGTGCTTTTAAGTTTAAAGGACGAAATAATCATAATAAGTTTGCAATAATCATAACATGGTTATAAATGATGACGAAATTCTTGTCCATGTTCATACTATGATAACTAGGACTATACTATGGTTATAATGCAATTATTATGATTGCTGCAAACATGTTTTGATCATTATTAATGTATTGTGAAATTGTATTCTTACCAATATTTTTATGCTTGCTTTATGCTGTAATCACATGTATAGTTTGTATAGCTGACACACTATTTCACAAAGCTTATTCTTCTGCGCAAATACAATTGGATTACTTAAATTATTTTAAACCTAAGTTTATTTAAATATGTGAATTATTAAATAAATATACTATTAAAAAACACGCTTATATTTTTAATCCAGCTTCAATAGAATGCTGGGAGAATACTATAGGGCTCATGTTATGATAATTCATACAAATTTCCAGAACCATAAAATGATAATATTGGGATATACTTGGAACCATAATATGCCAATCTAATTATCATATTATGATACAAAATCAGTTAAGAGTATGGTTGTCACAACCATAGTAACATGGTTGTCGCAATCATAAATCCAAAAATGTATGATGCTCTTCGAATATGGTTCCCTCAACCATGTTTTTTCTTTGCGTGTAGGTACAGTTTTTCCCAGGGATGGCAGGCAATACCGCTAAAATACCGTAATCGATTAAAAAGCCTTTTCAACACTATCCAACACTATGACTATCGTTATCCCTAATATACCGTTACCGAAATAATTGAAGTATCGTTGTCCGTAAAATACCGTTACCGTTACCGCTATAACTAAACTACCAATTGTCATAAAATCCACTACCTATGTAACTAAAATGCCGTTATCGCTAAAGTACAGCTACCGAAATAATTAATATAGCGTTATCCTTAAAATACCGTTACGGAAATAATCTGATAGAATCAGAAAAAATAATCGCTGTAAATAGATATATATTTGGCCAAAGCTTGATCATAAACTAACTAGTCTAGAATCCGGGCATAATGTGGCTAAAATTACCGATGCACACAAAAAAATAAAGTGCCAACGGAATTGAAAAGTATATTTTAATAGTAACAACTAACAAATTCAGTTAGAACAACGCTATTTACATTAGATTTCTGAATATTTTAGGTGTTGCAACTAAAACTCAGTTGATTTAACCGAACTTTGTTGTGAAAACTAATGTCCAGTTCTACCAACCTACTGAAATTCATAATAAACAAATTTGAATCGTAGTAACCAATTTTCAGTTGGCAAATAGCAAAATTTTTATTCTGTGTGTGTGTATTGACATTACCAGAATAAGTTAATTAACGTTATCCTTAAAATACCGTTACTGATATAACTGAAAACCCGTTACCCCTACAATAACGTTACCGAAATAAACGAAAATAGCGTTACCGCTATAATGCCGATACCGTAATAAGTAAAATACCATTAACGCTGAACAACCATTACCGAAATAACTGAAATATCGTTATCCCTAAAATGCCGTTACCGAAAGAAACGAAAATAGCGTTACCCTTACCGATAACCACATCGAATCGGTTACCATCTATCGCAATATTACTTTAACGTTTTGCGCATATTTATGCAGTTTTTTATACGAAAAAAATTCAAATGCAACCAACCTTAGAACAATACCAGTTTTGATATATATGATTAGGGCAAGGAATGTTATGCGAATACATTTTTTTTGACCAGATAGTCTGAATCAGATATAGAACAAATATTCAGCAGAATCATTAAATTTAACAAAAATGACATGGCTTTGTAAAGGGTCCGCCAATGAAAATACTATAAAAAACTACTGAATATTTTCTCAAATTTCTTTTTTATTTGAAAGTACAATCCATGGGGTTAATAATGGAAAATAATTTCATTCAAATGGCTGCCTCGGCTGGCCATGCAGTATGAGCTTCATCTGAAAAGATGATTTTTTTGGCAAAATCGGCATCGGAAAAAAACGTTATATGGCGGACGCTTTAGTTGCGTATTTTGTATATTTTGGAAAATTGACTTTTAATACATATTTTGGGCTTCTTATGCATATTCTGTTCCTTTTAGTACATTATTGTTCATCTTTTCAATTATTTCAAGTATTTTTTTGTTGAAAAAAATTTTATTTTGTAAAAATTTTATATTTTGATTAAATATAAATCATTTTAACATTTAAAAATTTTGCTGAACCAAAATAAAAAGCAAACGATTCTATTCCTATTGAAAAAAAGACAACAAATTAATTTTTTCCATATTTTTTATGTTTTTAAACTTTGATTTTTGCAAAAAGTGATCTTTTAGGTGCATTTACGGCTATATCTCGGAAACTTTGTTTTCCTGTCTTTGGCACAATTGTAGCTATAGCAGTTGAAAAAAGCGTAAAACAAATTAACCTGAAAAAACTGCATCTAGTGTGTAAAAATTACTAAAATGTCGAAAAAAAATTTTAATTTTATGCTCTCGATAAAGCCTGTGTAGTTGGTGCTCTTAACAAAAATTTAAACTAACATTTTTTTTGAGTACACCTTTTTATTAGAGTTTTGTAGAAGTAGCAGAGAGTCATGTATAATTTTACTTTTATGTAGAGAAAATTTGCAGAGATTTATGGCAAGTCATAGTTATAATATGAAAGCTTAAACCATAATAGATGGAACAGTAGCATCCTTGTAAGGTAAACATATTAATGGTGTTGAATGGGAGTATGTATGGTGTAATCTTTATGAATGAATAACCCAGGTAGAAATAACCAGTGATACAAAATTTTAGCAATATTGTAACAGTTTGCCAACATTATAAAGAAATGGACAAGATGCATTAAAATAGTAATTGAAAAAACCGTGTTCGGTAAAATAAAATACCCTAAATACAAACAGAAAAAATATGATTAGAAATATTATTATGATTAGAAATATTATTATGATTAGAAATAAGTAACAAACATGGAATTGTCTTACTTTTTAAAATATATTCCTTATTTATCGTAATATCAGCCGCAGTTATCTAAATATGATCATCAAGGATCATATTTATTATCTCAAGGATACTACTTATTTATATTATTCAGAGGGCTTTTGAAACGCTTGTTAGGATGTATTTGAATCGTAAGCGATCAAAAAAACGTAATAGCTAAATTTACACAAGATTTATATTTAATTAAAAAATAAAGGTATTTTGATATTTGATGCACAAAATCTTGTCTTTAATGTGGGCCATTATATTTTAATTTTGGAATTTTTGTTCAAAAATGTGGTAAATGTTGTAAAATTTGTTTGCATATTTTAAAATTAATGAATCAGTTACTAGGTTAATATTATAGGCTCATAAAAAGTTATTAAAAAAGGCCGTTAAACGAGTTCCAGTTCAGTTGAACTAACTTTTAAAATCAAGCCAATATTTAGTGATTCCTAATTCCCAACTTTACAAATTTGCCAGTTACTTTAAACCACAATAATTTACAAACCATTATTTTTTTTGTGTCTCCGATATCTAATTTTTTTTATAATTTTAATCATGAAATAGGCTATATCTCGGAAACTAAGCGAAATATAGCGAAATGGACAAAGAGCTGTTACTCCATACCTATACATTTATAATTATTAACTACCTATACACCTAGTAATAAATATGGACCTGCATCTGGTCAGTACCGGTAAGTCAAAAACTTTAGATTTAAAGAGAAATTTTAGCATAAACTTAAGCAAAAAATTCAGATAATATAGCTAAAGAGTGAAAACTTGACAACGCAATCACCATTAAGATTAGGCATCTCCGATTGCAATGAAATTTGTTAATATTTTATTTATGTATCGTTACCAAATTTACGATAACTTTAGGATTATACAAGATACCAAATTCGAGTCGGCTTTTTTTTTTTTTGATGTATGCAATTTTTTTACTTAAGACTCAAATGCCGTTTTGGGGGGGTCAAAAGCAGTTTTTTTTTTTATATATTTTATTTATTTATACATTCAGATACAATTTTCTTAAGCCTAGTCGCGCGAAGCCAAATGGCTTGTCTGCAGGAATTTTATATCGAGATACGTAATTTGTACGTCTTACAAATATGTGTGCTTATTATGTAATTCTCCTCTACATTTGTGGGAAAGTTCAGTGTGGTATCTTGTTTTGTCTCTGAGTTATAGCCATCGTATATTTTGTAACGATGCTTTAGTCAAATTAAAAAATTTTTTTTTATTTTAAATTTCATGACGTCATATTTCATATACCGATAATTCTGAATTTTGAATTTCCTAATTGCTTGGAGCAGACCAATTTAAAAAAAGAAACGTTATATGAAACCTGCTTCGTAGCATTCGTCAATAAAATAAAAAGTTTGCTATTATAAATATTATAAATATAAAATATATGTGAAAATGCGTGATTAGGTTATTCCGAAAACACTCCATTTTTTCCTGTTTCATAATTTTACAAAAAATTGGAATGTAATACCGTTTTTATTTACAACATTTTTAATTTTTTCTTAAAAAGGTGGCAACATTAGTGAAAGAATTGAAATTTTCATTGGTCTTTTAATCTTAAACATTTTAAATTTTAAACTCACCTCTTCAAAATGGTACCGTGAAAAAACTCCCAAATGAAATAAGTGCCAATGAAATAACTCCCAATGAAATAAGTCCCAAAAAAATGAAATGAGTCCCAATTTTAATAAATGAAATAACGTCCAAAGAAAAATGAAATAAGCCCCAACATTTGGGAGTTATTTCATAGTAATAAAATAACTTCCAACAAAGAATGAAACAACTCCCAATGAAAAAAGTCCCAACAAAAATTAAATAATTCCCAATTCTAAACATCGAATTCTATTTATTTCATAAATAAATGTAAAAATGTATATAATATTAAACATATTATAAAGATAGAATTTAATGTATACATAAATAATCAACAAAATTAATAGAAAAATATATTTATAGAAAAACCTGGAATAATCTTTGTTTTAAAAGTTAAAATAAATTAGTTTCCATAGCATGGAGTAGTGAAACAGTGATAAAACTAAATTTATAAATCGTATAATCGCACGCAGAAAAAACTTTATTTCGCGAATCCGCCTGCCGCGTTCTACGGAGGAAAAAACCCCCTAAGAGCGGCCGAAGGAAAAACTTGTTTTTACAAAAAAACAGAAAAACTTGTTTTTACAAATTACTTGATGTCTTAAAAATATAAGATTTCAACGAATTCGACATCTGATTTGAAAAACAAGTTCTTCTGGGTGGTGGCCTTCGGCCGCTCTTAGGGTTTTTTCCTCCGTAGAACGCGGCAGGCGGCTTCGCGAAATAAAGTTTTTTCTGCGTGCGACACAAAAGAAACTTCAAAATTACTGATCTGTTTCCACACTGGAGTATAATGTCCATGGACCTTATGTCGTAACACGTTTTCTTCGTAATACGTACAATATTTTCTTCCTCTAGCTTCCGAATTTTTTAAACAAATTTGATTTTCGACTTTTGCGTATACCACTTTACTATTTCTTCTTTTGCCACTCATTATTTCAAATTCAAGATTTGCCATTATTTATTTTTACCAAAATTCTAGCAAGACCTGCGTACCTTTTGGTAAAATAACTCATTGTATTGCTATTATTTACTTTACGACAATTTTAAGAACCGTTACAAATGCATAAAATTTACCAAAATGTTATTTTAATAGAAATGAAATAACTCCCAACAATAAAATCACATTTAAAAATGAAAATGAAATAAGTCCCAACAAAAGTGAAATAACTCCCAATGCCAAAAATGAGTGAAATAACTCCCAACAAAACCTGGTTGGCAATTATTTCATAATGAAATAATTTCCAACAGAAGATTGTGAAATAAGTCCTAACGCATTGGGAGTTATTTCATAAATCCCAATTTATATGGAAAATTTTTGGGAGTTATTTCATTTTTTTTGGGAGTTATTTCATTTGGGAGTTATTTCACGGTACCGTTCAAAATGGCCTGATATTAATGTATATTTGTATGGCTTGACAAAATAAGAACAAAGTCTAGCTGGAAAATAGCTAAAAATGCAACCTTGGTTGTTACACTTGGAATACTATGTAGGTAAAGACCCCTGAAAATGTAGTTGAAAACAAATGAAATTTCGCTTAAAGAAAAGACGACTTACATTTCAATAAATTCAACTAACACTCTTATTTGTTTTTTACTATTCAAAAAATGGGCCACAATTTTAGTAGAAATGGAGCACATATGCAGTAAAAAATAAACAAACAGTTATTTGTTTTATTTTTTAAATAAAAAAAAACTACTGCATACAATTAATGTAAAATCATAATGATGTGGTTTGTGGTAAAATCATAATGATGTGGTTTAAACTACAACTGTAGCCAAAAATTAGATTTCTTCTACAAATGAATGCTTTTTCATTTAAAAATAAATATACTGTATTACAAATCAAACAACTAAAAATATTTATAGCAGAAGTTCCCCGAGTGTACTTTTGTAACTTTTGTTGTTTCACTCAAGGTTGGAATAAAATTCCAAACGTCATTAACCCATGTGAACCTATGGCCCCAAATGACCCAATACTAATTTATTTCAACTTACTAATTTCAAAGACGATAGCAAATGTAGTCAAAAACAAATGAAATTTCTTTAGAAATGTTGAGGTTAAGAGTAGAATAAACGTTTTTTTTTTTTAAATTATAAACACTATTAATTTTTAAATCAGACTAGAATCGTTTCTGCCTCTTTTTATGGACAGGCGTCACTTGAAGAAAGGACGACTAACATTTTATTAAATTCTACTAACATTTGTCATTTGTTTTTACTGCTCAATAAATGATTAACAATGAAATGAAATGACTAAAAATGATCCGCATATATGAGGAAAAATTAACAAATATTTATTTTTTTAAATAACAAAAAATTACAGTAAAAAATTAATGTAAAATCATAAAACAGTCAGTTAATGTGGTTTGTTTTTTTAATTAAACTACAAAATTAAATTTGCTCCACAAATGACTGACATTTACATTAAAAATAAAAAAACTGTATTACCAACCCAAACAACTACATATTTTTAAAGCAGAAGTTCCCTGAGTGTAGACATTAGGGCCGGTAGATTTGTAGGGAGGCAAAAGAAAATCGCTCAACGTACAAGGAAAATTGTATTCTAGGGATCAAAATAAGAAACTTTGCCGAAGGAACCATACCTCTAAAACGAATTTTTATGTCCCGACTTTTGACCCGTAGGGTCAAATTTTGAAATATATCAAAAATTTTGTGGTATGAGGTGTTGTCACTCACTGTAGATTTTTAATAAGATCGGCGGACAATTTAATGTGTCGCTTAAAGTATGCACTTTAGCTACTAGCTTAAAATAAATTTCCTGCTAATCCGTTATGTTCCCTAAAACTTCTATCTTAGAGAACTTTTTTTGTAATGTACTCATAACAAAAAAAAAGTTGTTTCTTTAATTGAATAATACTATAAACATTTTCCAAGTTCTCGAAACGTATGTGCGCGATATAGAAACAGGACAAACTGAATTTTTTAATCAAAAAAGTAATTTTTAAGAAGACGTTTCCAAGTTAAATTTTATACGCTTTTAAAGAAAATATTTTACTAAGTGTTGTTGTTATTTTTATTTCACTCAAAAATATTTAAGTTCAAAGTACCGTTATTTTGTTACTGTTGACAAATTTGAAAAACTTTTGCATTTTCGCAATAAAAAAAGAAGTTTTGTCCAGCTAGATAGGCCAAATCTTACACCATGGGACGTACGAAGTTGTAATTTTCATATGCAGATGTAAAAGTTACAGGACACAAAAAAAGTCACAACCATACCTCCATTATCAGCCAAAGTTCACTATAGGACTTCAAAAGGGGTGTTTAAAGTTTTTAGTAATTTTTGTTAGTAAGTGTATTATAGTATTAAATAATTTCAACAGATATATAAAATTTTTCATGCTAAAATGATCTACCATTGCAAACTAGATCAGGATTCTCAATTTTTTGGATTCCAAAAGAACATAAATGTATCTTAATTTGTAAAAAAATTAACATGCTGATAATGGGGACAATTTGCCTAAACGACAATTCCGCCATCCAAAGGCAATGTAATTTAAAAGTTATGTTGTAAAATAAAATATGGACTCAGCCGATCCTAACTCATATGCGATAAGGATCGAATTTATTTAACAGGAAACCTTTAAAAATGCATGGTTTATGAAATATGCACTTTACAGTTCTGTTCACGGATTTGGTTCAAATAAATAATTTCTATTAAAAATCTTGAAAATGTATATATCGCTCATTTACTTAAAGAACGTCACAACTCAATGAACATGATTTTTGAGTTAATGACACAGAATTATTCGTTATATCACGTATCATATTGTGTAAAAAAGTCGTATTGATACAAGATATCATCTCTCATCTCATGAGAGGAATTATGTCGTTATTTTTTTCTTCAAGGTGGGAGTAAATTAAAAACTTTAAACTCGTTTTCTACAAAATCAAATTTTTGAGTTATGACATTATTGAAGTAAATGAGCGATATTATTAGTATTTACACCACTAACATAAAATGGCATACTCATTTTTTTAATTTTCCAAAGATTATATAACTACTAGAATTATGAACGATTAGATTTAATGAAGTGAATATAAAATCGAAGTTATGTATATCATCGTAGGGAGTATTTGCTGAAACACAATCTCAAAATACAGAATGGAGTATATTTGACAAAATAAAATTCAAATGATCTAAAACGGAGATAAAATGGATATATGTCACAACCTCGAAGAACAATAGTTTAAGCACTACTATTTAAATGATCGCAGCTGTATATTTAGCGAAGTTCAGTTAAGGGAATAATTGATTATAAGAAAATACATTGAAGTACCCATATTTAGCTTTCGTAAAGTTCATCACTATTAATATGGTTAATTTGTAATCGACTTAATCAAATTAAGCAAAATAAGAAACGTTTCAATCAAGCACAAGAAATTAAGATATAATAAATAAAAAAAATTTAAAATTAATGAAATCAAAACAAAAAAAAAACATAGAATTAATTCTCAAATCTGGCGATAGTTTTCAAATTTATTTAAGTCAACTATGGTCGTTCTTAAATTTGAAGAAAACTTAACTCAAATTTTGCACCAAATTAACAAAAGGCAGGTCAATTCTAGTTGATTGAATATTTACAATACAACCATGAAAAATCGAAATTTTTTTTAAATTTAAAGAAACTGAAACTGGCGATTTGTTACAGGCTTCATAAAGAATATAGGTTTTAATATAAATAAAATTGAAAATCGCGAGGTCAGTAATTACGGTTTTTCTACGTTCTGCCATGCAATTCCTCCTTGAAAATATTGCTTTTATTTATTTAAAAATTTTTTTTAATTATCTCATCTCAAAATTTATTTTAGAGCTGTTGCACAAAACTTCTTTATCAAGTGAATTTAAACTTGTACAAAAACTTTTATATTTGATTGTAATAAAAACTAAGAAAAACACCAAAAGTTCAAAATGTAAAATCAAATGGAAATTTACATAAACAAATGCATAAATTTGCATGTAATAACACCAAAGTAACTATTATTGGTTAAAACCAAGTTAAATAAAATTCTACAACTGTACACACTAAAAAATGTTACTTCAAAACTCTGTTAAACGGGTTACAATTCAGTTGAGCTAATTCATTCTGTTGTTATCATTTAAACCAGTTATTGAGCTAAAGATATATAATTTTTCCTCAAGAAATAATTACATCCGTATTTGAAGTAATTTTTCGACCTAAAATTTTTAAATTCGTGATTCTCAAATTTACAAATTTTGTCCGTTAATTTAAACTACACTAAAAAAATAACTTTGTATAAAAATTAGTAAAACGTCTTGTAAATCAAGTCTACTATTTATCAGCAAATTTTTTGCTGAAATTGTGTTTTTAGCTAAAATTTTAGTTATACTTATTCAGCACTTAACTATTTTGAACTAATGTTTTACTAATATTTTACTTATGTTTTACTAATTTATTTTGCTAAAAAAAATGTGCTGATAAGCTCATTAATAATGTGCACGACAACTAGATTGAAAGATATATGCAGATTCAAGTAGTTGCCGCGGCATGTGAAAATGTAGTAGAGACGAGGAAAATGATACTAAAAAGTACAACTCTAGTAAGACATATAAAAAAATCAACCAGGGAAGATTTTTGTATTTGTTTTTCATAACAATCATAATACATATGTGGATTTAAAAAAAAAACTTTGTGTTGCCGCCGACTTGTCAAAATAATGGTCTATTAATTAAATTAAAGATAAAATAAAATTTTTAAATGTTTTACTATTAAATATTAAAAAATGCAAACCAAACGTTTATTTTTTAAAATTTTATCATAAATTATGATGTGAGCCAGATTACTCAAGTTCAAGATCAGTTGTTTTTTGTTAAACAGAAATAAGCGGATGAAGAAATTTTTTAAGTAATAAATAAATAAATAAGTAATAATATTTATGATCTTGAACTTGAATATAATCTTTAAATTTAATAAACATTAGATGTGTATTAGGAAACTAAATATTTAATATGATTATTAATGTAGTGTGGTTAAATTGAAAACAAATATACTTTCAGGTAGACAGACTATAGCGAAATACAATTACACACATCTTAGGTTATTGTTTATGTTTCCTTTTTCTTATTGCACAAAAAGGGTTGCATATTTAGACAATCATTGATGTAATTAATTGAAAGATAATGTTGTTTATATTAAACTCAGGGAACTTCTGCTTTAAAAATATGTAGTTGTTTGGGTTGTAATACAGTTTCATTATTTTTAATGTAAATGTAAGTCATTTGTAGAACAAATAAAATTTTTAGCTAACCTTGTGGTTCATTTAAAAAAACAACTCACATCAAATGACTGTTTTATGATTTTACATTCATTTTCTACAGTTGTTTTTTGTTATTTAAAAAAATAAAAATAAATACATGTTTGTTTATTTTTACTACCATGTGGTTCATTTTTACTACAATTGTTAGTCATTTTTTGAACATTAAAAAACAAATGACAATGTTAGTTGAATTTAATGAAACGTAAGTCGTCCTTTCTTTAAATGAAATTTCATTTGTTTTTGACTACAATTGCTGTCGTCTTTACCAACATAATATCCTAAGTGTATGAATAAATATTTCTATAAATTTTGAGATATTAAGTTAATCATGACATCAATGAACATTTATATATTTTGTAAAGTATTGTTAATTATTTTTAAAAGAATCACAACATTTTTCAGATCACAAGTTTTTTCAGATTTTCAGCAAATAAATTAACTAAAATATAATTTTTTTTACAAATTTTTTTGAGTTTTTTCAGTCTACTAATATTCAGCAAAAATATTATTAACTTTTATTAGCAAGATATTTTAATCAACTAAGTGATTACAAAACTTTTGCTGACTGTACTAATTTTGCTGCAAAAATCAGCTCGCTGATTTTCAGCTAAATATTTGTTGACTTTAGCAATTGTTTGTAAGCACCCTCCTGACTAAAATTTTGTTGACTCAGCAACACTTTTTACCTTCAAAACATTATTTTTGTAGTTTGCGTTATTTTCTCATATTTTGTAATCATAAAATAAGCTACATCTCAGAATCTAAGCGAAATAGTGCCAAATGGACCGAAAATCGCTAATCTGTCTCTATAAATTTGTAATTATTATCCTAGACACAGAAAAACCCAGAAGTAAGTTTCATCAATTTTCGTCCAATGTAACTGTTTAAAAAATATTCAGAAACATGTCATAATTATATTTGGCATTTTTTGTTGCATATTTCAATTTAATTGCATATTTTTGCATATATTAAAAATAGACAAGAGAGAACATTTGTAGCCCTTAACATATCATTAGCTAGACATTTATAGCGGCCGTACATTTGCTGGCCAAAAACTGCGAAAATCGAATTTTTTTTTTCAAATCGTGTAACTTTATATGTATTGGTGACGACGCAGCATTAGAACATATAGTGTTGTGGTGTAATGGTTAGCGTGTTGGACTGTTACACAGTTAGTCTAGGGTTCGATTCCCGGTGACGACAACAATAATTTAGAAAAATAATTTATATGAGTTTTCTATCCCTCGTATGTATCGCAATGCCCGCCTTCGGTGCTCCCATAGCACTTAACCCCACCAAAGTAAAATAATGAATCAGGGCTATGAATTAAAAAAAAAAGCTTCAATAATTTCGCCAACTCTCCATCAGGTGGCGATCAACATCTGTTCTAATGATTATCACCTCGAGCAATTACAGTGTTGCCATATTTCAAGCGCTTCAACGTTACCCACCCTTCACCTCTCTACTATCCCCTTTCCAATGAAAGCAACCCATTAGTTGACATCTGTTCTAAGGCTTATCACCTCGAGTAATTACAGTGTTGCCATATTTGAAGCGCTTCAACGTTACCCACCCTTCACCTCTCTACTAACCCCTTTCCAATGAAAGCAACCCATTAATTAATAGGAAGAATTTCCTGAGTGTTGCTTCTGCAAAAAAAAACAAATCATAGCAATTACACTGAAATTTTGCAAAATGTTTATCCATCCATTTAATTTTATCCATTTAATTGTTTAAGTAAAATAAATCTATCAGCCTTCTTTTAAGAGTTCAAAATTAAAGAAGTTATTGCAAAATTGAGTCAGTTTCATCAATATCAACATTTTTTTAAAAATGTCCATATTGTGAAACATTTCACAAATTTGATGAAATTTAGTTTGTTTTTTATGACATGCGTCATAAGTATGACGAAACGTGACTTGGACGAATATTTATGAAACATTTCATAAATATGATGAAGCATTTCCTTTGTGTGTAGTAACCTGCCTCTGGTAAATTCCGAAAGACCTTTTAAGCAGATATTTTCTGTTGATGCAACTTAAAAATTCTGTTAATTTAGCAAAATTTTTAGTAAATTTAACTACAAGCAACAACTGAAATTTAGTTCTTCTAAAATTTAGGTTACCTAAATTTAGAAGACAGTGATTCTAAATTCCATTGAAATTCAGACATTCTTTTCTTCTGTAGTAGCTGAATTTTCAACTACTTGTAAGCACTTTTTTTATGAGTGTATGATGAAAATAAAGTGTGCTAAGTTTAAACACTTGAATATTTTTACTGCAAGATAAATTTTCAATTGTTTTCTAAAACCCTTTTAGTTTTAAAACTATTTTAAAGTGTTGAATATTAATGCAAAATAATGTCAAACTACTAAAAAGGGATGAATATAAATAATTTTAAATCCTTTTTCAAATAAGTTTTAATGCGTTTGAAATCCTTTAAATAAAATTATTAAAGTTTTCTTTGGTAGGTTTAATACATATTTGTTTTTGGTTTTGTTTGTTATTGTCTTTTAATTGCTGTTTTCAAATATTTATGATTATTAATTACTTGAGTTTTAATGGTCGTATAAATAAAATTTATTTTCAAAGTAATCGTTCATTTAACTTTATACAATTTTAATGTTTTTCATGGTTTGGATGTTTTCCTCTTCCTTCTTCTACTTATGTTGAATTTAAGGTTAGCTATGGTTTTCTTAAAATTTTTTTTTTTTTTGATCTACCAACGCACAGTGGGGTATTAAAAAAATAATAGTATTCATTCTTGCACTCATAATAATCCATGCATAAAAATACGAAATTATTGTCAAAACTACAAATACTTTCGTAAAATGTACAAATTTTCGTTTATTTTACAAAAAATTTGGTTATTTTGACATTTTTTCGTAATTTTACGCATGGATTATTATCAGTGTGGTAGTAAATAAAACTTGTAAATCTGGTTTATGGTGTACGTTAGATAAATTTATCAGAATTTACCAGAACCAATAGCAAAATATATTTCACTAAAATTTACCACGATTTGGCGAAATACCACACAAAAAACTGTAGAAACACGTGTGATAAATTTATCAGCAAAAAAACAGCTGACTGTTCTGCCGTTAACAAAATTTATTTTGTGTTAACCATTGGAAAAACATAAAAATGAATAAAAATATCGAAAAACCCATTTTAAAACGAAAGCGTTTTACATTTTGCACTAAAAAATTTGTGACTTTTTCTTTTTCTGTAAATTTTGGCATTTTTCTTAAATGAAAATAATTTTGGATAAGTATGTGGCGAACAGCAATAAAAATTTTAATTTCTAAATCAGCGGATTTATAAATTTACCATACATAAAAAAAAAAAACACTCACGCTCTGTTGTGAAAAAATCGTAAAACATATAACACGAAGTAAATATAACACTGGTGCGGGTGTCTATGGACCAGGTTTCCAACGGGCCTTACCCATGGGTAGATACCCCTCCATTTTTTTTTTGCTATCTGTGTCTGCGCGGAGGAGTGTCTACGAAGGGGCACTATTAGATCTCGTATCTACATTCTTTCCGACAGTCAGGCGGCATTAAGGGCTTTAATGTCCTATGAGGTGTCATCTGGTCTGGTCATGGAGTGCATTCTGGCTCTTAACCGACTTGGCAGGCGCAACTCGCTTACCTTAGGGTGGGTTCCTGGTCACGAGGGGCATGAGGGCAACGAGAGGGCAGATTGTCTTGCTAATTGTGGGGCCCGAAGGCCCTTTATTGGCCCTGAACCATTATGTGGTATACCTTTGGGGTATGTTAGGGAGAAGCTCGGGTCATGGAGGGAGTCAGAATTCTCTCTCTATTGGGAAAACTCTCTTGGCCACCGACAGGCTAAGAGATTGATTTCTTTTTCCAGTGCAGGATCGAGGAGACTCTTGTCCCTCGGGAGGGGTGACTTGAGAACCCTGGTGTCTTACCTGACGGGACACTGCAATCTCAGATACCACCTGCTCAAAAGGGGTCTTTCGGACACGGATGAGTGTAGGTTTTGCGAACTGGTAGCTGAGACATCAGAGCATGTTCTTTGCGAATGTCCGAGGCTATGTGAAAGGCGTGCCAAGTTTCTTGGCAATCGCTTTGTCTCCCCTTCGGACATTATGAAGATTTTGCCTAATAGGATTATTGGCTTTATAGGTAGCTTGAATCTTTAGGGTAACTTTAGGCAGCACAAAAGACCTAAGTTGGTCGCGGTGCATAGTGCCATATAATCTAATCTAATATAACACCAAGAATGAAACCCGCTATTGTTAATAAATACAGGGCTTCTAAGCTACTGATCCGATCGGTATGAATCAAATCGAAAATTGTAAAAGAGGTGATTCGATCAGCCTGTTTTAGTACAGGATGTACTTACAAGCAGATAAAGTTGACTACCTCGTGTATAAATCATGTTTTAGGTTGCAAAACTTTCGTAAATGTGGACCGATTTCTAAATTTTTTTTTACCGATATAAAAGAAAATATGTTCTTTTTAAAAAAAAATTAAAAAAAAGAAATAAAAATTTAATATTAAAAAAAAAAAAAAATCAATGAAAATGAAAATTATTTAATTTGAGGCCATACTCAATATTTCTTTATTAGGATATTGTCCTAACAAATAATCTATAGAGTTTTTTTGTTTTCAAATTTATTATTTGATCACTTTCAGGAATGTGTTGATAGATCTATTTCGGGAATTTTCTAGGTTCCCATCAACAGAACACGTTTTGAAAGAAGTGACAATTCCATGCAAAACATTAAGCATTCATATAAACTAAACTAAACGAGAACTAATATAAGAGCTCGAAGTTAAAGATTATTACCATTGATCAAAAATAAATTGAAAACTTGTTTGTTATGTCCAAGGTCTACCTTTGGTAGATATTCAATACAGGTTTTATGGTTTTTCCTTTTAACTTACCCACTTGTTTTTTTTAAAATAAACACAAAAACAAAATGTACAGGGGAATTAAACAAGACCGTACTTTGTCTTTTATACAAGTTTGATATAATTTTTATTAAAAAAAATCTTTAACAATTTTGTAAATATAAACCAAAGGTCTAGCTAAAATGTATCAATATATAGATAACATTAATTTCTCTATCAGCCCTATTATATCAGAAGTACTGATATAGTATACCTAGAATCTAGGTCCTAGATTTATGAAAAAAGTTTTAAAAATAAAAATTTTTTAAACAACTAATTAGGAAATACATAAATATGTGTAACTTTTAGTTTCATATGATTTTTTAGTAGATTTCTATACAAGAATTCATTTTTTTCGGCCCTCGTATGTTCAATATTTTCTTTATTTATATATATAAAAGGAATATTAGCGACTAGAGATGCACTTAAAAAAGTAATGTGAAAATTTTGTTAAACGCGTATTTAAAATATCGAATTAACTTATCGCATTTTTTTCCAAATTTGCATTTTCAGCAATACTTTTAGTTAAACGCTTCTACTAAAATACGAATTTTCAACTATTGTTTAACTAAATTTTGTTGCTAACAAAATTGTGCTGATAAACACTATCAGAACACGGAGAACAAATAAAACGACGAGTTGTAAATGTCGCAGCTTGTGAAGTCGAAGTAGAGAAAAAAAGAAAAGGTACAAATAAATACAACCATTATAAGACTTACAAAAAAGTTCAACTGCTGTTGATTTCATTCGTTAAATTTATTTTCTTTTATATCAAACAAAGCCACACCAAAAAAAAATTTCAACATAAAAATGTTAAATATTAAAAAAAATATGAATAAAACAGTAAATAAAACACTAAATAAATTAAATAGACTAATTTAAAGAAAAAAATTAATATATTAATGATTTTGTCACAATGGGCTGTGTGATTAAAAACGTAGTTTATACTATATAATATTAAGTACTAGTACTAGCTTTTACTTATTAGTAGTAGCTATGCTGAAAAGTTTAATCTACAAAATGTGTGTACTCTGCTAGTACTACGTAGCTAGTACTGAAAAGTGATAGCTAGTACTGGAAAATTTAAACTGTTTGAGAGTTGCCTCTGTTGAAAAATATGGCTATTTTCTTATAAATTATGGTACACTATCAGTTTGTTTTGATTATTTGACAAGATGGGCGATAAAAATAGCTCGAAGTTTTTTTCAATTTTAGAAAAATATAAAATTATTTTTAAAAAGTTGCAAGTGCCGTCAGTGAGGGTGGCAAAAGAGAATACCATGTCTTCACTTCATGAGGAATATCTCCTAAAGTTTGGCCAGGAAATAACAATTGGCCAACTAATATATTGTTTTCTTTGGCGAATGTTCATAAATGCAGCCATATTTAAATACAAACAAACAAAAATTCACTTTTCGACTAATTAACCAACAGTAAACTTATTTTCAGCACCGCAATGACATGCTTACAAAAATTAACGTTAAAACTTTTTGTAATCAAGAGTAAGAGTGAGCAGAAAATTGTGAGTGGAAGTTGAAATTACTGACGTTATCGTGAGTGAGTGTGAAAAAAATTTTCGAGGGTGATTGTGCGTGAGTCATATTTTTGTTTTTCAATTTTGAATCGTTCTTTTTTTTTGAAAAATTTATATTTTCGTGGTTTATAGCTCCAAAACTATGACAAATCCATGTTATCATAACAATTCGATGTTTCACTTTTTAGGATTTTAATTCCGTATGAGTTTTGATCGTTATATTTGAGTGACTTAGGAGAATCACGTGTGAGTAAAAGTTGAATTTACTTATGGAACTACTTTTTTTTTAAATGTAAGTACTTCTTATTTTTTGTAGTGAACTATTTTTTTTTTTGTGTAAGTACTTCGTAGTTTTACAATGGAACTATTTCTTTAATAAAAAATGTATGTAGTTCCTAAAAATATAAGGTAAATGGTTCTTGGGTAAAAAAAATAATCAATTCTAAAGAACAAATTATTTTAGTCTCACGCCCTATTAAAAGAATCGAGTAGGTAATCTAGTAAGGAATGCGTTCTGCCCAAAATGCTTGATTACAAACCCGCTTACCTTTTTGGAAATTTTTTGCTGGGTAGTTACTATAAGTACTTACTAGTTCGTAATCGTAATCTCACTTCTTTTCAGTAAATGTTGAAAAAACTAGCTTGTGCTAGACTGGAAAAAGTACTAGCTTTATCTGAAAATTTTATTCACTTCAAAACTAGTTTAAACTTAAAATTTGATAGTTTTATCTAGAACTACATTTTTATTCACGCAGCCTAATAATGGAAAAATATAAAGAACTTTGGACCACGGATGCTGGCAAAAAGATATTATAAAATACTCCGCGTTGTACAACAGGTAGTAAAAATGCAAATTAAATATTTGGATATTCCCTTTTTAAAGAAAAGTATTTTTTATGATAATTGTATTTGTTTTTTTTTTTTTAATTATAGAATTTTTTTTATTTTTTATTTTATTAATTAATAATCATATAATTACAAATTATATACTATTACCCTAACCGAGCACTAGCTACTATGGCCTTCGGCGCGTTGTAGCGAAAACAGACCAGTGCCTCTGGTGGGAATCGAACCCACGACCCCCGCACTGATAAGCCAGCACGCTACCAACTAGCCTACCGGGGCGCACAATTATCGAATTATATTCATGTAAGTAATTGGGAATTTTTATGTTTTGTTTTCTAATTAATAAAATGTTTTGTTTATTTCCAGATTTTTTATTTAATTGTTAATTATGTTAACAACATGGAAGTCCTGTCATTTGTATTTATATATATATATTTAAAACAAGCAAAAATAAAATTTAGATTTAAATAATGAGCCTTATGAATGATGAGCATTAGTTTTTTTTGCAATACCTCACTGTGCAGCAGGCAACTCATTAAAATCAAATCATTTAGGTATTTTTGTGGAGGAAATTATTCGACCAAATAAAAAAGTATTTTCGTATTTTGTTATTTATTTAGAGCTTATAATTAATCTTATTAATTACATTGTTTTTGTATGTACATTTTTATTGTGTTAAAAGTATGCTATGAAAATCAGATGTTCAGTGGATGGAAATCGGTACTGCAAAATAATTGTACAAAAGAAATTAGTTAAGAATAAACATAAATTAAATACAACAAAATAATTAGTGTTAATATTAAGAATGAGGTGGGCGGTATTTTGGGTGGCCCTTAAAATACACAGTACAACAGCCATTTTGGGGGAGGTGAGCAATTATAAGTCAGGTTGAAAGTACTAGGCCAGTATAGTAAAACCTTCAAAGCGTTTGACGTTTTTATCTTTTGTATTTTTATACCCTCTACCATATGTGATGAATGTATATATGAGTTTGTCATTCAGAAAACTCATTTTTATCTAGATTGTTGGACATCTTCGCGACAAGTTCGTTAATGAAACTGAGCAAAATCTGTCTAGGGAATCAAAAGTAATTAGTGAAAATGTGAAGGTACCTCTAAATTTTCCATGCAAATTCAAACATCGCTTATAGTCCATTTAGCGTTATAGTCCACATTTTACGCTTTTAATGTCAATTATTAATAAAATACTCCGCAGAACAAAATTTACTTTTCGCATTTTTTTACAAATTCGTTTTTTGATATTTGCATAATATTTGATTTCAAGTCTTTCAGACAAAATTCAGTTAACACATTTTTTTTTTGTTTTTAACCATAACAAAAGGTACTTTTTACTTAATTTTTTTTTATCAAAACGTCATTTTTTCATAGTCTTGGCCATTTTTTCGTGTAGTTGTATTTTTGGCTTTAATAAAAGATACAGTACATAAATCAAAATTCCAAAATTTTGATCGCGCAAAACATCATGATTTTACATATTTTTTTTTTTGAAATTTATTCACAATCTGTTTTTACAACAATAAGTAAAGTTGACAATCTTAAAATAACTTAACATTATCTGGTCAGTAAAACTATTTACAAATTTATATATAGGAGATCATTTTCTGTAAGGTAAATCTAAAACGAGATGCCTTTTCAGTCTTTTAACTTCCTCGTTTTCGTCTAATAAGCATATAGCTAATGAGTTGTTGTGGTTACTAAGTCTTTCAAGGTATCTTGAGCTAAGTCTATTAATTTCATCCCTAACAGTGGACATCTGTAAGTCCTTATGAATATTGTAATTGGTGCCAAACCACGGAGCATTTGTGATTAACCTAAGAGTGTTTGATTGATATCTCTGTAGGATTTCAATATTTGAACTACTAGCTGGTTCCCAAAGCTGTATCCCGTAAGTCCATATCGGTTTTAAAATTGTTTTATATAGCAGAAGTATTTATGAGAGAAATAATTGTTGCTTTGTTTTGCATAATAACACTAATTAAAACTTTTCAACGAAAACCCATTATTTAACAAATTGTAGAACAACAAATTTATAAACGATTTGCGCGATAGAAGTCCGGAATTTTTGCATATCTCATTTTTTACACCCAATCTATCAGAAAATGAGCGGAGACCGAGAAAAAAAATAACTTTGTAATTTTCATATATTTTATGGGTGCTATGTAAAAAAAAACATTATTGATTTGAAGACATGCATTTTGAGGTGACAAACCTTTTTGGATGTAAAAAAATCAATTGAGTGGTGAAAAAACATATTTGAGGTGAAAAAATATTGTTGTGGTGAAAAAAATGTTAAGGTGAAAACAAAATAGTGGTAAATTTAAAATATGATTCACCTCTAACAGTCTACTAAAAAAATATGACATTGTATTTATACGCCAGTAGGTACTATGAAATTGTACTAAACTCAAGAAAAAAAGTTAGAAAAGTCAGCAAATAATTTTGTTGAGTCAGCAAAATTTTAGCGAGCTGGTTTTTAGCAACAAAATTTGTAGACTCAGCAAAAGTTTTGCTAACACTTATTAGAATAAACATTAAAAAATCCTTGCTTAAGGTTAAGAAAATTTTTGCTGAATATTAGTAAAATAAAAAAGTTCAAAAAATTTGTAGAAAAATTATACTTTAGTTAATTTATTTGCTGAAAATCATAAATTTTTTTTTGTGATTCTTTTAAAAATAGTTTACAATACATTACAAAGTATTAAAATATTCATACTACCACATTGACGACATATACTAATTTAATATCTAAAAATAAATGGAAATAATTATATATGACATAAACAACTACTTACATCAATGGTTGTCTAAATAATGGCATCTTTTAAAGGAAGTGCAATGCAGTAATTCTAGATACAAACAAAAAAATCAACCCTTTTTTTGCACTAAGAACAAGAAAACATAAAAACTGTCATTCGCTTTAGCCTGTCTACCTCAACATATATTTGTTTGACCACACTATATCTATTATATTTATATTTGTTTGACTACACTATCAATTATCTAAAATTGGTCGAAAAATTCTGGATTTGTAGTTAAACTTGACTTAAGTTGCTTGTTTTTAGTTCTCAACATTAACATTAACATTTTAAGACTTTGACAATTGCTGTATCTTTTTTGATCACTCGATCAAAGCCGAATTTGGCTAAAATAAAAAAAATTTCTGTTTGAACAATCCCGAAAAAAAATCGGTAATAATTTTTAATTTGTTATTCATTATTGGAGTTTTGAAAATAATACGAAGTTCTAGATATTAGTTTGGCGTAGAGTGGTTAAGGGTTAACAATCTTATAAGAACTAAATATTATTTTCCTGAGCATTTGGGGTTATATGTAATAGAAAAAAATTTATATTAATTTTTTTTTTTAATTTTTTAAAATAAAAATTTTTTATGAAAATGAGGAGTGAGATGAGATAAATGAAATTTAATACAAAATCAAACAATAAAAAACCGCATGGAATTCTAACCACTACGAACAAAGTTATCCACTTTTTCCGGAAACCCTCACATTAAAGCTTTTATGGTAGTTTCTGTCACCTTTTTAGAGCATTTGGTCCATCTACGTTTGAAATCTTGCATGTCCTGGGAGACCTTTTTTGTGCCCTTTAATGCTCTTTTAACAAGAGCCCAATATCTCTCCACTGGCTTGAGCTCCGGGCAGTTTGGTGGATTTGCCTCTCTTGGTACAAAAACCACATAACTATCATTATACCACTCCAGCGCTTTCTTGCTGTAGTGACAAGATGCTAAATCGGGCCAAAAGTAAGTGGATACATTGTGCTGACTTAAGAATGCAAACACTCCTTGATATAAATTTCGCTGTTTATACAGCCAGATGTCACAAATGACTGGCTTCTATGGCCGCAGCTGCATATGGCTTGCCATACTAGGAATGTTTTAGGGTATTTCGTTCGTTTTTCGACCTAAATTTTTTCACAACATTTCCTCGAACATCGGAAACATAAAATTCTTGACCAGGGAGCTGCGAAAAATCAGCCAGGACATAAGTTTCGTCGTCCATTACACAACAGTTGTATTTTTGTATAAAATTTGATTTCAATTTTCGAGCTCTGGTTTTGGCCTCCAAATTTTTAAAAGCGTTTCTAGTGGAAACTTTTTGAACTCTGAAGGACTTTAGTCCTGCCTTACGTTTCACGTTACGTACAAAAAAGTCCGAGCATTGAACTAACCGAGCTGTTTTTCTGCCAGATGTGTTAGGAGCTTTCTTAAGAATGCTTTTAACTTTATATGCCTTTTCAATGTTACGATAACCAGTCGTTGTTCCTGTTACCGACTTCCTTTCAATTGGCAGCTGTTCCAGATACCATTTTACCACTTTGAAACTGTTTGGTGGCATACATTAGTTTCTTTGGCAATTTTTTTGTATGTCCATGTTTGGTTTTGTTGAAAATATTTAATTATTTTTGAACGCACTTTTCGTGTATCGTCCATTCTGTAAAAAATTTAAAATTAAAACTCATGAAGTAAATTAATTTATTAACTGACATATTTTTAAAATGTAAACTGCCGAAAAAAAAATATGAGAAGCTTTAAACCAAAGTTATAGGCAAAAAATGTGTGTTAACATTTTTATGATCTCACTCCTTATGTTCTTTTTGCAATTTTTAGTTTTAGTTTTTAGACAATTTTTTAAAATTGTAATATGGCAACGCTGGCGAATCAATTTGCAATTATTTTTTATTTGTTGGAAGATATAGCTAATTTTTTGCATTAAAAAAGAAAATCGAGTAATTTTCTTTTTTAATGTTTTTACAAGTTCGGGAAGTTCTTGATACGGTCTTTTAATTTTACATAAAAAGTACATACTGCATAACAAATATTTTTCACTCAAAGTTTTGTCCCGTATGTTCCTATCAAAACCAGCTAGCATATAACATGTATAACACCGGTCTTCTTTCTATAAATTAATAATTTTTCCAAAAAATCCAATAAAAAAATGACAAAAATTGGATTTTTTAATAAACTATATGGTACACCTGGAACAATGGTTTTTAAAATATGTTTGCGTAAGCAGGACCTTAAATTATCACACGGTTTTTACTGCGTTATTATATCTGCCCTCCATCGAAAATTATCGGGCTGGTGTTGCTTTAAAGCATGTAAATTACTATCATCAAAATTGCTTATAAATGGCTAAACAACAATTGTCAAAATATTCATTTGTTAGAGGAGAAGAGTTATAGGAGAACAACACAATTAAGTTTTCGTCTATTGAAAATAACAGACAAATAAATTTAAAAGTTTAATTTTTAGTGCAAATCCTAAAGCAAATTTTAAGTAGATTATAACATAAAGCGTATAAAACTTAAAAATTTACTTTTAGTTGTGTTTTTTTATTTTTCTGGTTTTAATTTTTTGTTTATATGGAATTTTTATTAAGTAAAATTCTTATATTTTTTTATTGCAACACATTGTTAGCTTTTAATTTTTATTCTTTTCACAAGTTATGTAAAAAAAAAAACGAAATCAAGGTAAAATAAAATATAAAATAAAAGATTTCGTCTAGGTTGCTGATGCATTGCAAATAAAAACAGCAGTAACATCAAAAAGTTAAATAAAACAACATGTTATAACGTGTTCCGTGATAAACTTGAATTTAACATACAAAAAATATTGTTGCATACTTTTCGATGGCTAACAAAAAGTATAAATAACAACATACTTTTTTGAATGTAAACAAAAATATATTTACAAAAGATATATTTTTTTTATAAGAAAACAATAATGAAAAGTATTTAATAAAAACATGGGCACTTCCCCACACAAAAATTTTCATTATGTCTAGGTCGAAATTAGAAACACCTTCTACGTTTTGCGATTTCTGCATTCTTTGGAAGAGTATAGTACGACTCGTAGCGAACACAATAAAAAAAACATTTTATTATGAATTTGGGTTAGGCGCGGATTCAGGGAATGGTTTTGGGGATGGAAGTTAGAGTATTTTTACAAACTTTTCAATTATTTTTTTTTATTTTTGTATTGAAAAACTTTAATTTGGGGGAGTAAATGTCTCATTTTACCTCCCCCTGGATCCGCGCCTGTTTAATGTTGTCTCAGAACAATAAAAAACTTTTGTATTATATATCATTATAAATGTACTTGAACAGGCTTTCCAAGTATCTGATAAGTATTTTTTAATATAATAGCCAAAACCATTACAACTTTAAAACCCGCCCATTTTAAAAGGGACGTGATCTCTAACAATTGTGCAATTTAATTCAGCGTTGACTTTTAAGTGAAAGCACAATTTTGTAGTCATTTTGGTTAATTTTATTAATGTCAAAACTTTAAAGGGAATGTACCCTAATGTGCACAGAAAAATATATTTTACAAGTTTTTTCAATTAAATTGACTTGTTGAATATTTCAATATCTGTCAATTAAAAATTAAATGAATCAATTAAATAATTGTTCAAATTTGCAACTTGCTTGCCATTTTTTATTTTATCGCGTGATCTCCAACAATTAACTCAGCGTTGACTTATAAGTGAAAGCACTATTTTGTAGTCATTTTTATTAATTTTTTTAATGCCAAAAACAGAAAAAAATATTTCCCAATTTCTTTAAATTAAATTGATTTGCTGAAAATTTTAAAAGCTGCCAATTAAAAATTATTTGAGTCAATTTAATAATTGTTCAAATTTGCAACTTGCTTTACATTTTTTTTTATTGCTTAAAATCATTTGATAAAAAGCAAAACATGCTGATATTATTTTTTGTAATATTTCTGTATGTAGTTGTTTTTTATACATGTTTATTAGGTTGTCCCAAAAAAAATAAAAATTTGGATTTTCTCGGAAGATCTTTCCTAATTTGGATACTCATAAGGTTAAGTATTTTTGAGAATTTTATCAGATTTTTCGGAAGTGGTTTAGAGGTCGCGCAAACCGATTTTGTACCAAAAATCGAGCTTTTTGGGCTTTTATTGAATTATTCTTGAAAATTGCTAAAAAATCGGTAATTTTTCGGCTTCTGAGTAAATATTCTTAAAGAAAATTTTCCGATCTTTAATTTTATGTGCATAAGTAATAAGTTTCGTCAGGGATTTTGCACATTTTAATACATTATATAACAGTTTTTGTAAATTTTCAACAAATATGAAAAAGAATGCTTTATAACTTTCAAAATTTGTATGAAGACTAAAAAACTAATGATGCAGTTTAAAAGATTATGAAGTTTTAAATAAATTAGCGGAAAAAATAATATAATTTTCTTTTACCGTTCTCGAGTTATACCCTTTTAAAGCTTTGCACCCATTGTATGAAATTTTTAGTACTATAAGATTTGGGCATCCGATTTGTTGTAAACTTTAGATTATGAGATTTGAAAATTTATTTATTGTATGTCAAAGCTTAGTTTTAAGTGTTGTCAAGTTGTGGACAGCAAAAAAAGTAGCCAAAAAGCCGTTATCACTAGGTGGCACTGATATGGCTCGAACTAAATTTCATGATTTATTGGATTTGGGGGAACTACAACCCTATTTTTGGCAGATAGTCTATTGGTTTAGAGATAACAAGTCACAATACAATTAAAATTTTTGTAAACTAATAAGTGGATGACGCTTGATTGAGATTGAGATAAATTTTATGGCTTGAGATAAAAGCTTTTATGCTAGAGCCCTCTTCCGGTAATTAGCAGCTGGAGAATATGCAACCAAGGGAAGATTATAATGAAATGCTGCAACTGAGCCATTAGCCGAGCTCGCTGGATGATGAAAATTATATACTCTCTAAAAATATGTATTTTTCGAAACCAGCTACAACCTTTCATTCAAAATTCAAAAATTGATGCCTTGCTGAAGTTTACCTCATTTATTTTAAGAGTATATATTAAAAATTGGTACCTATGCCAGTGTCGCCGATACGCTCCTCTCAATGGCCTTAGACTTTTGAAACAATTGTATGATTACAAACGCTTTAATGAAAAAGTTGCATGCGAGACTCTGAAAGCCTTTCTGGGTCATCAGTGGTACCTTTCCGAGAAGTTGGCTGCCTTATCGTTTTTTGATGAACGTATAGATAGCAAAACTTTGCGTTTAATGCTTAGAAACCTACATGAACCAAGTAATAACAACGAATTAGTGAAAGGAAATTTAACAGAAGACATGATTGAAAATAAACACATCAGTGTTTTATTACAAAAGCCAGCCTAACTTTTTTTGAAGCTTGCAACATTTACTGATTTTCTACAAACGGATCCAGAAAAATGGGAAAACAACAAATCATTTCAGGAAGCAAAACACAAAGTTCAACAATTACAAGTTGTAAATGATGTCGCAGAACGTGGTGTGGCCTTGGCTAATAGTTATATCAATATCACAACTTCTGAAACAGACTTTCAGAGTTTACTGCAGGGGGTAGAGCAGCATCGCAAGAACACTAATAAATGATTTATAACAAATCTATTTTTCTTTGTTTTTAATATAATTGTAATGTATGAGTGGTAAGTAACTATTATTTTATTTGTAAAAACATTTTCTAAATCCAATTATTTAAAGCTTAAACCAATGCAAACCTAGTTCACACCTTATAGTATTATACATTTCATACAATGTGTACAAAGCTTTAAAAGGGTATAACTCGAGAACGGTGAGAGAAAATTCATTTTTTTTTTCAGCTAATTAATTTAAAACTTAATAATCTATTAAACTGCATCATTCGTTTTTTTAGTCTTTATACGAATTTTAAAAGTTATAAAGCATTATTTTCCATATTTGTTGAAAATTTACGAAAAAACCGTTATTAAATTGTCAAAATGTGCAAAATCATTGCCGAAACTTATTATTTATGCACATAAAATTAAAGATCGGAAAATTTTCTTTAAGAATATTGACTCAGAAGCTGAAGAAATACCGAGTTTTTAACAATTTTCAAGCAAAATTCAAAAAAAGCCCAAAAAGCTAGATTTTTGGTAAAAAATCTATTTGCGCGACCTCTAAACCACCTCCGAAAAATCTGAAAAAATTCTCAAAAATTCTTAGCCTTATGAGTATTCAAATTAAGAATGATCCTCAAAATTTTTTTTTGAATGGGACACCCTAATGTTTATGTATTAAGTATATATTTTAAATTCGTTTTCAAAATATTTTTATAAACAAGTTTGATAAAATTTTTATTAAAAATAAAAATTATGTTTCTTTCGACCTTTAATTGTGCAATGAAAATGAAAATTATTCAAGTTCGAGGCCATACTCTATATTTAATTATTAGGATATTGTCCTAACAAATAATAATAATAATAATTTTCTAGGTTCCCATCATCAGAACACGTTTTGGAAGCGGTAACAATCCCATGCCAAACATCAAACATTCATATAAACTAGTTTACTCACTACATGAGAACTAATATATGAGCTTGAAGTTAAAGATTATAACCATTGATCAAAAAATAAATTGAAAACTTGTTTGTTATGTGCAAGGTCCACCGCTGGTGGATATTCAATACACGTTTTTTGTTTTTCTCTCCGTTTGTTGTTTAGTTTAGTTTATTTTTTTTTATAAACTTTAATTTTCGTTACTAGTTTATTAAGATAAATAATTTAATTTCAGTATTTTAAATCTGAGAATTTTTTTATTTTAGAACATTATCATCAAATTTGCTAACGTAAGTTTAAAGTTAAATTTTGTTTAATACAATGAAGCAATTTTTTAAACAGAAAAATGTTAAAAATAAATTTAAAAAAACACCGATTTCTAGAAAGCGGCTAATTTAAGCAAAAAAAAAATTTTTTTTTTGCATATTCCCTCCGTTTTACATAAATCTAAATAAATCTACTAACTTAATAAGAATTATAAGCAATAAAATAAATTTTATAAAATTCAAGCTATAAAAAACACGTTTGTTATGAGATTGATATGATATTGAACACTTTTTAATCCAATCAATTGATTTTTAATCAAATGTGTATTTAAATTTAATTGAAAATAATTCAATAAAAGAGCTTTAAATTTGTTAGTGAATGATCACTTTTCGTTGTTGGCGGAATTTCAGCAATAAGAATAATTGAATAGGATGTTTTCGTGATTGAACTGAGCCAACCACTTGGGCATTTTTCGAATATACAGTGGGTGACAGACAACCAATTGGAAACTTTTAAAATGTTTATTTTTTCGACTTTATTGGTCAGTTGCGAAATATTGGGTTTTAAAAGTTTATTTTGTTTTTTTTTATTAATTTGACAACTTTTTCATATTATTAGTAGATATACATGTGAACATTTGGTAAAAATTAGATAAACTTCAAAAAAATTATTAAAAGTGTGAACTTTTATGATATTGGTAAACATTGGAAACTGCTATCAAAGCCAAGTTAAAAACATGCTCAAAATTTAGTGTTCAATAAATGTATGCTTCAATTGTGGGAGAGTTATTATTTTTGGCACTGCTATGTAATGTCATCATATTGAAACATTCAACTTGGTAATTGTATCCATATAAACTTTAAAAAAAATATGCATAACTTTTTAATCTAGCTCCAACAAAATGCTGGGGGAATACTGTTGGGCTCATATTATGATAATTCATAAAGAGGTTTAGAACCGTTATGTGATAATATTGGGCTTTGTTTAGAACAATAACATGGTAATCTAATTATTATACTATAATACCGAAACAAATAAGAATATGGTTGTCACAACCATAGTAACATGGTTGTCGCAATCAAATCGAATATGGTTACTTCTACCATGTGTTTTTTTTGCATTTACTGATTGTACAAAATAAAATGTGCCATCTAGGGTTAAAAAAGACTAAAACTTGGAAAAAGAATCGATTAGAAAACATTAATGAAATTAGATTTTTCACATTTTTTTTTTATTTATTATATTTGTTAATGGAAACAATTAGTTTTATTAAATTTGTAAATTAAATTCTTACCGTTTGCAAAAATCCGATTTCGAGAATTCTTTAAAACTTGTTTGTACCTCACTTTTTATTTTTACGAAAAATTGAACTTTACATTGCTTTTTTTTTAAAAAGACATAATAAACAAGAAAAAGGTATGCATGCAAGCCGAAACTTTTTTTAAATACTGATAGCATAAATTGTTGACAGTTTTGACATATTCAACACATTAATTAATAGGAAGAATTTCCTAAGTGTTGCTTCTCTTTTTTTAAAAAAAAAAAAAAAAAAAGAACACGAAAAAACGTAAGGTCGACTTTAGGGGAAATACCACAATTTTTACATTGACAACCCATGTTTTTTTTTTCAGCTATAATATTTCAACACAATTTTAAAGTATGACATATCAATGGCGCTTTTCGTCAGGAATTATTTTTGTCCTAAACTGATTTTACGTAACTTTCATAGTTTTCGAGAAAAATTGTTCTAACACAACTCAAATACGTAATCATGAAGAACTTATTTGGTGTTCTCTCTTTTGGGTTATATCCTCCCTCGACGAGTCGTGTACAGTACTTTTGAAATTTATTTTAATTAGACTGCTCAACTCAAAAAAAAAAAATAAAAAAAATAGCAGCACTGGCCACAGATCCGAGCATTTTCGGCAACTCTGATTTTAATGAAGTACCCAGTTTTTTTCACTTTTGGCCCAAATTTTTTGCATAATTGCATTAAAGTTTTAAAAACAAGATGTTTTTTTCTAAATTTTCTTTGGTAAACACTGATGAGACCTTCAACAACATTTTTATATGAAATTTGTTTGACAAAAATGCAGCATCAACAAGTAAATCCGCGGTTTTTCTCTGATTTTACCATATTTTAATATTTTTGCAAAATTTATCATCCCATTTGGCAAAGCATCAATGCATTTTTGTTCCTGAACATAAAGACAAATCAGACCAGTTACTTCGTGTAAAAAAGAAAAAAAAAAATGTGGTCTATGGGAAAAACGCTAAATATGTCTTAAAATTATATGATAGCAAAGCGAGAAAGTTTAACCTTTGAGTTGATCTATAAGTTAGCTTAAACAAATACGTTTACCAAAATTTTTTCAAGCATGTGAACATTTTTAAAATAAAATTTGAAAATATTTTGTAGATGTTCACTGAAATGAAAATTTTTGTTAAACCTACTTTCCCGAAAATCGGATTAGTATCAAAAATTTCACCATTTCGGATGGTCACATTGCCGCCACGGGCGGGACTGAAAATAAAAATTTATGCTCGATATTAAACCACTTATGCCTGTTCCAAATTTCATTGAAGGAGTTGGAAAAAAATATTTTTGACGACACGTTTCTTTTGAAATGGTGGGTAGATAAACACGAATCCGCAAAAAAAAAAACTAAAAATATTCCTGCAGTTTAAGTTCGGTCATGTAATGGTTAAGGGTTTAATAATTAATATATTTTTGTATGAAAACATGTCATAAATTAATGAAATTCTTGTTTTTTTACGTAGCGCTGAAGTACTTGAGAAATTAATTTGAAATATTTAAAATATATCGCTCATATGCAGCAATAACGTCATAACTCAAAAATTTGGATTTTGTAGAAAACGAGTTTAAAGTTTTCAATTTACTCCCACCTTGAAGAAAAATAACGACATCATACTTTCTCAAGAGGTGATATAAATACGATTTTTTAACACAATATACAGTATGGTATAACGAATGATTCTGCGTCATTATCTCAAAAATCATGTTTTTTGAGTTATGACGTTCTTGTAGCAAATGAGAGATATGTGAAAAAGCTCTTCGGAAAAAGTCCCATAAAAGTCGAACAATTGCGAAGGTCGGAAGAAGTTTAGTCACCAACTCGATTAAATATTCATCAATATACATGTTTTTTTAAGCTTTATCCAACTATAATTCTTTAACAAATACCCAGATTTGTTGCCACTTAAATCACATTTTCATGAATAACAAAAATACTGAAAGCTATCGGACATGTTTCGTATACCAGGTTATGTGTTCCCAAGAAGTCTTTTATTTTTTGCCCCATTTGTCTGAAGTTTCTCTGGAATAATTCGAAATAAACTGAAAACCTGAAAATGGGTTAATTCTTGGAATCAATTTTTAACCCCAAAACATGAGATAGGACAGCTAAAAAAAATTCGAGACCAATATTTTTTTTTTCCTCTATCAGATATCTTAATTTCATTAAGATCGAAAACACCTTATCGAGAGACCCTTATTGTAGGCAAAAATCTAAAAATTTTTCCCTGCAGATTTTACTATATGTACATGGGCTTATTTAATATTTGTAGTGCGCCCCGGTAGGCTAGTTGGTAGCGTGCTGGCTTATCAGTGCGGGGGTCGTGGGTTCGATTCCCACCAGAGGCACTGGTCTGTTTTCGGTACAATGAGCCGAAGGCCATAGTAGCTAGTGCTCGGTTAGGGTAATAGGATATAATCTGTAATTATATGATTATTAACACGTTGAGTGAAATCATACAAATTCAAAATATATTCGTAAAGTGTCAATAAATAACAACAAATGTAAATTAATCTTAATCAATATATTTATTAGCTTTAATGTACTGTCGCAGAAAATATATTTCATTGAATTCACAAGTGGCCGTGCACCGCCGGCGGTACAAACGGCACTCTAATCAAAGTAATCAAAGTAAAGTGTGTACCGCAGGCGGAGCACATGGCACTCAATGTGTTAATAAATAAAAGAAAAAAAAATTTGTATACGACTTTGTTGTGTACTCTCCTCAAGGAATTTATATTCAAATATTGTTTAAACTTTTGAAAATGTTACAACTGTAGTACTAAATCATAATGACTTAATGAAGGGTAAACATATATTAAATATGCACCGAAAAACAAATTTGTACATATTGAAGGTAATATAAAATGGCCAAATAAACAATTTCTATATGGCTGATGTATGTCATACATGGGACTAGTTAATTGAAATCTTTATTATTGCATATTATATAAATTTTAATTAAATTATTCGCTTAACCATTTTTGAACTAACATAAAAATTGGTGTTCCTGTAAAGCCGTTTTATTAAATGTTTGCTATTTGCGATAACAACCAATTAAGGGAATGTTCCCTAATGTGGCCCTACACCTGGTATTTGGGGTATATAAAAAAAAGTAAGCGCATTTTTTTAAATCCAAAAACAGTAGCTTATTGTTAGGTCAATTCCTTGGGCATTTTTAGGCCATAAATAATCTTGTGGCGGCTAACTTAAAAGAGTTATATAACAATTTTAAAAACTTCTACATTAGGGAAATGTACCATAAAATGGACCTATGTTAAAAAACTTTCTAAAAGCATAAAAAATTTCTAAAATATGAAGTGCACTGTGCATACGTTGTAGGTAAAGACCACTGCAAAAGTAGTTAAAAATAAATGAAATTTCAATTCAAGAAAGAACGACTTACATTTCGGTAAATTCAACTAACATTGTCATTAGTTTTTTTAGGTTAAAAAAATTAACCACAATTGCAGTAAAAATTAACCACATATACAATAAAAAATAAACAAACATTTATTTGATAAATTTTTTTAATTAAAAAAAATTAATTATAAAATGAATCGTAAAACAGTAATTTGATGTGGTTTGTTTTTTTTAATAAACTACAATTGTAGTCAAACCTGCTTTTTCACTTAACAATAAATATACAGCTTTTTCACTTACAAATAAATATACTGTATTACAACTCAAACGACTACAAATATTTACAGCAGAAGTTCACTTATTGTAAGATCGATAATTGTATTTAAATTAAAATTTATTCTACTTTTGTTTATTAAAGCTTTTTTTTGTAACTTAAAGCTGCTTGAGGGCTTACCATATGTAATGATAACTTGTTTAATTGCGGTAAACAAATGAAATGTTGTGAATTATATTGAAAATTTGTCCAAAATATACAATAACAGTCAAAGTAAAGCGTAACAATTTAAAAAATATTAAAACTTTAAGAAAAAATATAACAAAATATATCAAAGGTCCACCTTATTGAACATTTATCTTTTAAACTTTTTGTTTTATTTATTAGAATTGTAAATAAAATTCTTTGCGTTTACAAAAATCCGACTTGGAAACTGCTTTAAAATTTTTTTTGTCATTTAATTTTTATATTTATGAAAAATTTTACGTTTTAAAATGACACAATAAAAATTAGAAACACGTGTTGAAACTTTTTTGAAATACTGATTGCGGTAATTAAACACGATGAAAGTTGATAATTTTGACATAGTCAGCAACAACACGAAAAACAATGAAAAGGAACAGGCCACAATAGGGTACATTCCCTTACCATTAATTAGCGAGGAAATTATTCCATTTGCATTAGTTTTAACTAATTATAATGAAGTTTTAATGTTAATAATAAAAGTCCCAAGTATGGATTATGCACTGATATTTAATACTATCCATTGTTGATAGTAATGTACGTAGTATAACAATTACTTACTCTTGTTATATATAGGGCAACCAAAAATAAGCAAGAGCTTGTTTTTACCTGAAAGTATACAACTATTTAGACTAAATCATCCTGATCATGAAATTATGAGCATTTTAAGATATATTTGTTAGAGCTTTTTTTGCTTATTTTATTATGTTTGCTTATTTTTGCTTATTTTATAAATATTAGCTAGTTTTTGACTTTTTTCTTTTGAAATTTAGCTTAGTTTAGCTTTTTTCTTATAAGGTAGACCTTTTTTGCGATTTGTTGGCTGTAGGTATTTTAAAGTATTTTTTTTAAATTGAAGGGCTTAATGTAAAAACTTGATAAGCCACATTTTATTTTTGGTTAGTTTTGTCCCTTAAAAAGTGAATTAATTTAGGAAATATTTCTATTATTGGGATTTTATACTCCACACACGCAAGTGTTTAAGCAAGGCTTCATTCAAAATTTAATCAACGGATGTCTAGAAAGCAGAGAAAACTAAAAAAATGTTAAATGTGACTTATCAAGATTTTACAATAAGCTCTTCAATTGAAAGCTGAACATTTAATGTTACATATTGTTAGTGTATCAAAAAATATTTTGAAAAACCAATTTGCACTTTGAAGCTTAGGAAAATCAATTTCTCTATTTTACACCTTTGTTTGACTGACGAAGTTCCACGGAACTAATTTTACACAAATTTTATTTTTATTAAAGATTTTTTTTTTTTTTAATAAGAAGTGACGAAATTTAACGGTTTATTTAATTAAATTTAATGGCTTATTTTTGAACTAATTTTTTCTAATTACAAATTATATATTATTACCCTAACCGAGTACTAGTAACTATGGCTTTCGGCGCATTGTATCGAAAACAGACCAGTGCCTCTGGTGGGAATCGAGCCCACGACCCCCGCACTAATAAGCCAGCACGCTACCAACTAGCACAATGATTTTTAATTATTATTTTTTTTATTATTTTACTGTTTTTCGAGCTTTTTATTAGCGCTAAAAACATTGTTTTTAGAGCTGTTTTTTAGTTGCCCTAGTTATATACTTACACTCAAAAATGTCTGCATCAATATTCTCCCGTTACATTGGAAGTACGTAGTAAGTTCACAAATTATAGTAGTTAAGACAAAGTCACAAAGTTACCAATATCAAGAGGTCTTATCACACCTCAGCCGTTCGGTCATTATTAGGGATTCTCGGCAATCCCGCTCTTTTTCAAATCCTGCAATACCAGTAATTTTATGCGGGAATTCTGAAATAAATAATATTTTCCTATTTTCGGTACTATTTTTTTTTAGTCAATCGTTATTTTTAAGTGAAAAAAAACAGTAATTTTTAGAAGAAATTTAATTTTTAAATACCCATGCAGAAATTGACAACCGCAGAATAAAAATAGTACTGGAAAACCAAGACTATTTTTGTAAAACCCAGCGTTTTAAAAATAAGAAAAGGTCCAACTAATATTGTACTATGAAAATACTACTTTAGTTGTAAAGCATAAGTTTTGCCAGTATCACCGCAAAATACTTTGCCAATATTCTTTTTACTAATATTACAACTAATTACAATCATGTTTTTTAATACATTAATACATTTCACACATTTATATATGATGTATGTATAAGACTAAGTAAGACTGAACTGTATTGTTACTTTTTGAAAGTGTTTTATAATACATATTTCTCAAAATTAATTTAATTAAAGCTAGTATTTAAAAAGCACAAAATTTTTTTGAATTACCAACGTTATGCCAACTTTGTCAAGTTCGCTCAAAGCATCGGTTGGCCACTGTTATAAATCGGGTAACAAGACAATACTGTCAATATTGTTAATCCCTCGTTCTGAAAACGCATAACCGACTGCCACCAACGCTTTGCTAAAACTGTCCCGATTGTATTTTTCTGCCTGGGTACATTAACCATATCAAATTATTGTAATATGATATTTATTATTTTGCTTTTATTAAAACAAAAAACAAATAACTGTAAGTCCCCAGGTAGAAATTGCCAATCGTACAAAAAAAAAAAAAATTAGTACCACTTCTATTTTTGTAAAACCCAGCGTACCCACTTTAAAAGCACCAAATTAATTGAACTTCCAACGTTAGGCCAACGGTGGCAAGTCCGCTCAATACAACGGTTGACCACTATTATCAATCGGGTAATAGAACAATAAAGTCAAGATTGCTATTCCTACATTCTACCAACGCATAACCGACTGTAGCCTACGTTTTGCCAACACTGCGCCCATTGTATTTTTCTGCTGGGGTCACTTCTTTAGTAAAAATATATATTTTACTACATTTGTGGTCCTTTTTATTTACTGTCAAAAGCAAATGGAAATGTTAGTGGCACTGTTTTCAAGTTAAATTTGATTTGTTTTAAAAATTTCATTTGCATTTTCTAATGAAAGAAGACAATATTATCTAACTTTGGAGTTTAGAGATCTTCCAAATTACATGCTTTTAAGATATTTTGAATTTTTTTTAAATTGCTGAGTTTTTGAAAATTTTACCGACCGATTTTTGCAGCTTTTGTTTTGCATAATTAATACTCCAGACGGCTCAAAACTCCATATTTTTTTCTAGCAATTTTCTCTTGTCTAATGTACTTACATTTTGTCAAAATCGGCTTGAAAACTTTTGGAAACTTTTATTTGCTTAAATCATAAAGTTAATTTGCTGCTTCCAAACCAAGATATTGATAGCCTTGTAATTTAAAAACAGTCTATGTATATTTTTAAAAAATTTTCGCAAAAGTAGCTGTGAGCATTTTTCATATCATATTTCAGCAAGTGCAACTTGATTCTTTTCATCTTTCTACTCCACAAAAATTATTTCATGCTACATTTTGTTGCTGTTGTCATTGTTGCTGCTTTTTTTTTGCATACACTTTATTTGCGGAATGTGTTTTTCATTGCTTTTATTACTGTTGCTGTTGTTGTTGTTGGTTTTTTACTTTTTCACTTTAGGCTTTAATTTGTTAATGGCTGAAGTAAAAGAAACAAAAAAAAAAAAAAAAAAAATACCAGCCTGTATAAAGTGCCTTAAATATTTTTGTTGTTGATATCGTTTCTTGAGCTGCCGAAAAGTATGCATTATTATTTTGTTTTTAAATAAAAGTTGTAATTGTAGTCATGTTTGAAGTAAAGACTAAAGCTAAATAGTATGGGAGTGTTGGCTTATATGGGCCTAAACTTGGTTTTTAAGCAAGATAAAGAAACAAGTTGAATTATTTCCAATACATATATAGCAGACTATATACTAACTCATTGGGATTGCTTTTGGCTATATATAAAAGTTATACAATGATTTGCAGAACAACACAAAGGACTCACATTAGCGAATTTGCCATTAAGACCGAAACGAAAATTTTAAAAAAGCGATTTCATTAAGGACATATTTTTTGTTGTAAAGGGTCCTCCATCTAACGTTTTTTTTTTTGAACTAGTGCTTATTTCGTGAATGGTAAAACTTAGCTCATGTCTGATTTGACAGATAATTAGTTTTATCCTTCCGCTGAACGAATATGGTCCGTATGTTCGTTATCTTGTGAAAAAAGTGAAAGAAACTGGCATCCTCATCGATAAACCAAAGCGTGAAAAGCCAAAAACAGTGCGTACACCCGAGAATATTGCTGCTGTGTCAGAAAGTGTGCGTGAAGCGCCATCAACATCAATTCACCGTCGTTCTCAACAATTGAACATTTCATAGACATCATTGAGACGAATTTTGCATAAAGACCTTGGTATGACGCCATACAAAGTCCAATATAAGTCCAAAGTCCAATATAACCGGTACTATTTTGCTATTTTACCGGTTTGGTTTGGAAATATATCTTGACCTCAAGTTAGGTAATGTTAAAATAAAGTTAAAATAACGCTTAAGTTAAAGTAACGCTAAAATACCGTAACATTGATTTATAACGGTATTTTGTATATATCTAAATCTAATTTGTAAAATTTTGAAATTAAAATTCTGATATTAGAAGACACATGTAACTATTGGAATCGTAGTTTAAAAATGTTCATATCGGTGGCCGGCAACGACCGTTATAATGAAAAGTTAGTGTTTGCCAAGTGTTTGCCTAAGGCCACAAATGGTCTACTGGTCGTTCAATACTATTGTTAAACCGATGATCACCTATGCTGCACTTGCATGGTGGCCAAAAGTTGAGCAGAGTAAGGCAAGGGATGCTCTTAAGAGAATCTACCGTCTTGCGTGTGTTGGCATTACAGGGGCCGGCGGAACTTGCCCGACGGATGCCTTGGGGGTTATGCTGGGGATCCCGCCATTGCATATTTCTGTAATGGAGGTTGCCAGTATGGGTTCCTCTAGACTTAGTGAATTCGATGGCATGAGGGGGGGGGCGACCTAAGGGGTCACATGAGGATCGCGCGCATCTTAGTAGATGACCCGATTTCTAAGGTTGCGCACAGAGTGTCACCGGAGTGGATCTTTGATAGATATTTTGATGTGTTGTTGTTTGACAGAGATATTTGGACCAATCAATCCTGGGAACCGGAAGATGGTTCTCAGTTGTGGTTCACTGATGGCTCTAAGCAGTCGAATGGGAACACTCGTGCGGGCGTCTTTGGACCAGGCTTCCAGCGTGCTTTACCAAGGGAAAATATCCGTCCATTTTTCAGGCGGAGATTTGGGCCATCTGTGTATGTGCAGGGGAATGCCTGCGAAGGGGAACGCTCAGGTCTCGCATCTACATTCTTTCTGACAGTCAGGCTGCACTGAGGGCCTTAATGGCTTATAAGGTGTCGTCTGGGTTGGTCATGGAATGCATTCAGACTCTCAATAGGCTCGGGAGGGGCAACTCTCTAACCTTGTGGTGGATTCCTGGTCATGAGGGGCATGAGGGCAACGAGAGGGCAGATTGTCTTGCCAACAAAAATTTACACAATTTATAACAGAATATTTATAAGCATTTTTTTGAATGCAGATAATAACAAAAAATTGCATGTTTGGCGCATAATATTTTTTTTTTTTTAAATTTGTTATCTATTGTAATTAGAGTAACACATAAAATATTGAAAGAATGCTGAAATAATGCTGAAATCCCATCAAAAAAATAATAACTAAGAAAACAAATATGTAGATTACTTTAGCGAACCATCGATATATAACAAAACCGAACTTTATGAATATTACATTTTTAAAATTTGTTTCTTATTTATTATTTTTTCGTGAAATTAATTACTTTTTATATAAGTCTGATTTTTAAAGTCCTTTAAAACTCTTGTGTTATTCAGATTTCGTATTAACGAAAATTACTCATTATGTTGCTATTTTGCAACCATTAAATAGAACCAGGAAAACGTCGAATCTTTTTTGCAATACGGATATCAAAACTTAAACTTGATAACAGTATTGACAGTTTCAGACATTAAGACGAAAAAAACGAATGGCTCAATTTAGTGAACAGCCCACATTAGCGAACATTCACTTAGACTATAGTTGTTATTTTATATGTAGAAGTAAGAAAACAGAAATAGTTGTAGTAAGACTAAATGGAAGTTGTTGCTGTTGCAAATTGTTACAAAATGAATAGAGATTATACTTTAATCTTAAGTAGTTGTACATTTGTTACACCTCGTAGATTTTGTTTTGTTGATTTTCTTTTTGTGTTTGTTAATTTTTTTATTTTTTTTTGCATTGAATGTTTATGGTAGTGGGTTAAGTGTTACTGAATTGTTATTAAAACATGTTTCTTCTGTAAAGCTGCGGACAAAATTTAGCACCAATTTTGAACAAGTTTTATTTGTTGACTGAAAAGATTTTTATTGTTTTCTTAAGAAAATTCTAATTCTATCTAATTTAAAAGTAGTATAAAAAGTAGTAAAAAAAGTAGTATAAAAAAGTAGTATATAAAAAGTAGTATAAAAGTAGTATTATATGTTATATAATATATACACGCGGCGTCAATTACAATTCATAATCATTCAGTTGTGAAATTTGTTATATACTTAATAACTTCAGACCTACGCTCACAGTTGCTTAAACGCTTCTTAGGGAAATTTTCAATTTTGTCAATACCAGACATTGGACATTATACTAATATTTGTGTATTAATTTACAGGCCAATTACTTTTTACGTCTATTTACATGAAATTGGGTGTAATTGAGTAATTGCCCTGTAACTAAATACTCAGATGTTGTTACTAACCCCATGTTTGTTATTAAACATTTTACAAATTTTCTAATGAGCGTATGTCTGAAATTATGTATGATATTGAAAAATATCACCAGTGAATGATTGTGAAATGTAATTGACATCGTCCATATTTGTATATTATTCATAAATCCACTTAATAATAAGTTTATTTACAAAATTTGTGAATTTTTTTTAAATGTAACAACAAACAACTCAGTTCTTTTGTAAGAAGATAGTATGTGCGTAAGCTGCTAGTTTTTTGATCGGCGCTATACAGATGTCCGCATGCAATATTCATCAGATTTAATGTAGCTGAAATATGTTGAATAAGCAAATGGTTTTTTTTAAAGGATTTTATTCTAATTAAACATTTTGAACTAAATACAAGAAAATTAATTAAATTTGTTAATGTTAGGTTAAAGATTCTTAAATTATATATTACTTAAAAATATCATACAATTAGGAGAAAAATATTTAAGTATCGTAAATGGAATTTGATTCCATTGCGAAAATGTTTGTAGTTAATATTCTTCTATTTAATTCACAGAATTCAATTAAATTTAGCGGAAACATATCATATTATGAAAGTAGGTCCAAAATTATCCAAAACCATATAAAATTACACAAAAGTATTAAATTTTTTTTCTTTTAAGACCAACTTTTTTCTTGTTTTTCTTGGCAAGTTGTTTCAATCAAGCCTAATGCCAGTGTTGACATATTTGATCAGCAAACTGATACCCAGCAGTTATCATTTACTTACGTTTTAAGATATCAAGTTTTATATTTGTCCTTAGCTCAGTTGCCAAACCGGCGGCCAGGGTTCGATTGTCGGCTGGACCAAAAAAGTATACATGCACTTTTGGAAATTTTGTTTCCCCAGTGCATGTACGACAGATGGACCTTTTGTCTAATGATGCTATCATTTTGGGCTTGGAAAAACACTTGTTGCCAGCTCTTGTACCATTTGCTAAAGTACCTTGCCAGCGGTGGTCCGTTTGTCTTTTTCTGACTTTAGAATGATCTTCATTTTCAAATGAAAATAATTCTAAAATACAAAAAGAAATAATCTATATAACGCTAAATATCATAAAAGCCCTTTATCTCTTAAAAACACTTGACACTGTCGCTTATTGTTTATATTTATATTTATATCAATATATCATTAATTTTGTAATTTGTTTTTTAATGAGTCTATTTAATTTATTTATTGCTTTATTTATATTTTTTAATATTCATAATATTAATGGTTACGCACATGCGTGCCTTTGTTTGATGGGTAGTATACAAAAGAAAAAATTAAATAAACGAAATAAATCTCGCTTGAATTTTGTGTAAGTCTTATAAGGGATGTGTTTGCTTATATCTTTCCTTTTTTTTCTAATTCGTCCATACAAGCTGTGACATATGAGTCATTCCATGTCAGACCGAACACCTTTTTAACAACACCTCTTCTGATTTACTTTAAATTTGCCAGAAGTATTAAACATTAAAAAATATTTTATTCGTGTTTCCAGAAAAAAATTAAAAATTTTTTTTGAAAAGGTTATGGGCACTTGAAAATCGTCAAAATCGTGAAAAGTCATCCGACATGACAACATTTTAACTGATGTTTTTCAGCAATGAAAAAAAAAAAAATCGGAAAAAAATAAAGTGCATTTGACTTCCATTCTGAAATTTATAGGGAACTAGCTGACCCGACAAACGTTGTTTTGCCTTCAAATTTTATTTTCATTGAAAGTCTGGTTCTGTTACAAAAACGTGGTGGATTGATATTTCGAAGAAGAATAATAGTTGGACTGCACCGACAAACCAAATTTTTTTCAAATACCTTCAAAAGGAGCAGAAATAATGTATTCTGTCAATCAAATGAATGTGTGTATGTATGAGTTTGTGTATTAGGTTGGATTAAACACCATCCTCATTGCATGTGCTACACGTATTCAGCCATTTTTAATTTTTTGTACCCGTTTCCAAGCAATGCTGTGTAACAAATCAAAAGTTTTTGATATTCACACAATTTATATGAAAATGACTAATTTTCAGAAAATCACCACATCTGGACCAAACGAAAATATTTTTAAACAATTTTTTTTTTTAAACCATCCTCATTGCATGTTCTATAAAACGTATTCAGCCATTTTTTATTTTATGCAGCTGTTCTCGAGTGATGGAGTGACAATCAAAATGTACACTTCTTTTTATAAATGGTCCGCGAAATAACTTTTTTTTTTTTGAAAATGCTATAAAAAAAAACTACTGAATATTTTCTAAAATTTCTTGTTTTATTTGAAAGTACAATCCTTCCGGTTAATAATGGAAAATAATTTCATTCAAACGGCTGCCTCGGCTGGCCATGCAGTAGCCTACACTATCGGTCCAATTTTTAAGCACATTATCGATTGCGTGCAGCTGTATTTCACCAATGGCTTCACGAATATTGTCCTTTAAAGCGTCAATTGTCTCTGGCTTGTTGGCGTAACACTTACCTTCGACGGCACCCCACAAATAATAGTCCAACGGTGTCAAATCGCAGCTCCGAGGTGGCCAAACGACATCAGCTCTGCGGCTGATAATGCGATCTTCAAAAACAGGGCGCAAAACATCGAGTGTAGCTTCGGCTGTGTGGCACGTTGCGCCGTCCTGTTGAAATCCAATGTTGCCAATATCCTCCTCTTCAATTTTTGTGAACAAACATTCGTTCAACATGGCCCGATAACGATCGCCATTGACTGTAACGGTCACTCCTTGCTCACACATTCTGCAACATTACCATGATTTTCAAAGTAATGTTCAAGCGTATACACAACCATATTCGTTCAGTGGAAGGATACAACTAATTATCTGTCAAATCAGACATGAGCTAAGTGTTACCATTCACGAAATAAGCACTAGATAAAAAAAAACCTTAGAAGGCGGACCCTTTATATATAGATTAAGGTTGTATTGAGCTTTAAGAAAATATTTTTTTCAGATTTTTCGACTTGTTCGAAGATGGTGGAAAACAGAAATTAAGTAAAAAAAAACCAATTTTTAAAAATAAAAGAAAAAATTAAAAATAAGGTTCAAATGCCTTTGAAATAAGGTATTAAACTTTAAAATCCATTCACTAGTTTAGAAAACCACACTCATAATAATTTATAGGTAAAATACACGAAAACCGTTGTTCATTTTACGAAAGTTTTGGTTATTTTGACATTACGAAAAAATTTGTAGAATATACAAATCACATTTCGTAAAGTTTTGTAAAAACTTTTTTTAAATAAAAATGTGGTGTATACCTTACGGGTTTATTTTAAAATAAAAAAAAAAAATGTAATGGTGCCACACCAGAATCGAACTCACGATTTCAGTGACGTCCTGCTGTGTTGAAGTAGACGCTTCTAATTTTTTTATAAATATATCAAATAATATATTAAAAAACAAAATAAAAAAATAATAAAATAATAATAACACAGGCCTACAATGATTTTGGTGCAGCTAAAAATAAAACAGATTTCAAGTACGTTCGGTACCCTGATAAAAAATTGATACTTACTTTTTTAATGCTACGTGTAGTTTTCGAGCATTCATCTCTATATTAAAGTAATCAACGTATGTCTTCTTCACTGCATCTGTTATAGGTTTTCTAAACTTTTTTACTACATATTCACTACAAATATAACAAAATGTATTCGGATTATTTACACAACACCTTCTCGACGACGGCATATCGATATTATCATTTAATCAAAGAAATTAATTGACTATAATGACATTAAGTATAATAAAATACATTTTTTAGGTTATGACCGATCGATACAAACCTGAACGTAGCTTCGCGATTTTGACAGCTAACCATGACGTCTTGCGGACTAATTAACCAAATTATAACATAGAATTAGCGGCACCAAACACAAATTTTTTTTTGTAGGCCTGTGTAATAAAAAACTTAAATAACAATTTCAAACTAATTGCAATTTATATTAAATATTTTATCTTTTTAAATATTTGTTTTATTGAATTTCATACTAAACCCGGCAAATAAAGTGGAAGTAGTGTTTTCGGGTCCTCTTTAACTTGTTTTAGGATCCTCTTTATTAAACAAAATACAAAATATCCATTTATATCAAAACACAAAAATAGTAATAATGAAATAAAAAAATAAAACATAGAAATTTAAAAAACATTAATAAACAAAAAAAAAAAAAATAGAAAAACTAACCAAAAAAAAAAAATTGTCCTGGCCAGGAGTTGAACTTGCAACCTTCTGATTGCAAATCCGACCTCTAACCACATCAACATCCATATGTAATATTTGTAACATTACAAATTTTTGTACAATGTACTAAAAAAATATTACGAAATCATGTTTGTATTTTTTACGAAATTTGTAAATTTATATAATTTGTTTTATACAAAAGTTTTGTAATATAAACAAAATGTTTGTACATTCTACGAATAAAAAATTTACGAAAAATATATTTGTATTTTAAGCATGGATTATTATGAGTGCATTAGTTTAAAAGTTGTCATGTTAATTTTTTTCTGGAAACACGTATAAAATATTTTTTAATGAAGATTACGTAGTAAAATTTTGAAAAACATCGGAGACATCAAAGTCAATTTTTAGCAAAAATCGTATGGTCTGACATGGAATGACTCATATACATCTAGTCTTTTTACTTGTTCTCCATGCTATTATTGTGTTTATCAGCACAACATTAGTCCAAATTATTTTTTTAGTAAAATCGTTTAACTAAAATTTATTCGAAAACGCGATGTCAGCAAAAAAAAAAACGGCTGAAAGTTAGTTAAATATTTTAAAAAGATGTTTAACAAAATTTTCAACTAACTTTTTGTTTTAGGGTAGGTATAAATATTGTTTGCATTTTCTGCTAAAATATATAACTTTTTTTTAAATTCCGACTTTCATGCAGTAAAGGTTTAAATATTTACAATACCGTTTTACTTTTCACCAGTTATAGATAAATTTCATTTAAGTTGTTTATTTCAATTAATTTGTCCTTAATTTTTCCTTCCCACTCACAATTAATTATTTTCATAAAAGTCATCAACAAGATAATGACTGCCAAGTAAATTGTCTAATAAGAGTAGAGCAGAAAAAATAGGGACATGGAAATTTATCAGAAAGTTTTATCCTAATTACATCCTGCACTATATTATTGCAATAACAAGACAACGTGTATAACAATAAACAAATTGTTGAACTCCTTACAAAGAAGGTGTCCTCAAAAAAACTGCACAATTGTGATAAATTTAAGATATTTGATAAAAGGGAAAAACAAACACGTATGTTTAGTAGAAGTCGAAACTCGTATTTCGAGGAAGAAAAACATGAATTTTTAAAGTGTCCACCAATCTATTCTACCAATGGAATTTGTATTAAACTAAATCGTTCAGTTTCATCTATGTTATGAGTGTTTTTGGAAACCTTCCCTTTAAGTAAGAGCAAGGGGTAGACAAAAAATAAATACAAACTCTCTCCACTACCTTTAGAATTCTTGAGACTAACATCAAGCATCTACCTTGATTTTAAAATTCACAAAGTACTTGGTAAAAATGCTTTTTATTTATTGTCTTACCGTAAAAGAAAAACACAACCCAAACATTAAAGCTTTACCACACAATGAACAAACTGTGTTAGATAAAGATATGACGTTACCAACTTCCTTTTAAGAAAACCATATAAAATCGCTAAAAATGAAAGAAAAATATATAAAATATTTCATGGAAATGTTCTTTCTTCATCTTTATGTTTACTAAAGGGTAGCATGAATGTTTTGAAAAATATTCTCTTGTGTGCTGTGATGCCTGTTTTGACGATTTTAATACTTAAAAGAGCAAAAAAACAGGCAATTTGTTACTTACAAAAGTTTTTATTTTTTTCATGGGATACTTTAATTTTGTCCATATTTTTATAATTTTTAAGATTTAATATTATTAAAGAAAAAAAAAAAAACAATTGGTTGTTGTAGACAAAAATGTCTTGCGAATGTCTTGCGAGACATTCGTGCTACCCTTTAATGTTGACATACACTTTTAGTCATTCGTATAACAGTTTGAATGTATGATTTAAACTAACAACAATAAAATATAGTGCAGAAAAATGTTAGATTGATAATGCTTGTTGACAGTGGCGTAGTTACCAAATTATTATGGAAGTGGTATTCAAGATTATTTAATTTCTAAATTAATTTTAATTTGTATTTGTACTAACAACAAAAACTCAATACCGATTAATTCAGTGACCAGCATGGAAGCCGGTAGTTTAATATATCGGAATATATTAAGAAGAAACTGTTATTATATTTCATAGAAAACTTTTTCACTATTTTCCAATTTAAACCCATATTTTATCAAAAATCGAAAAAGCACATCATAATAAGCCCAGACCTCATGAAGTAAGATATTTAGCGCCAGGGGCTTGGGCAGGATGATAAGTGGAAACCTCTTTTTGTTGTAACTCCTCATAAATATTATTAAAATTCCAGTCTTAGCTGGTAAATTGTTATACATATAACTTTTTATAAATTAGTCAGCACAAGAAAATTATATATAGCCGATAAATGCCATGGCCTTTAATCTGATTTGGAGTATTCCACTTGGTTTTTTTATATAACCCAAAAACCAGGTGGTTGGTGTCAACTATTTGCCTGATGGCAATTTGGAAGCGTTTGAGGATGCTGTTGGGGATATTCTTGTACAATATTCTAATGTTTGTATGATGGGTGACTTTAACCTGAACATGTTTTGTCCGGTTAAGTCTAACTTATTTCGGGAAATGTGTAGAAGGCTAGACTTAGTATGTCGTCATAACTCAATACCTACACACTTTGATATTCGCACAGACTCAACTTCACTTATCGACTTTTTTCTGTTAAGTTCTTCACTGGTTGTAAATTCGTCCGGCCGAATGCAATGTCCTGGAGTTTCACGCCACGCACTAATTTTCGTTGCAGTAGATATTCCGATTATCTGTTCTCAACGTTATGTTTCTTATCCAGATTACAAAGCTGTGAACATGGAAGTTTTAGAAGCAGCTTTTTATTCTCAGGACTTCAGGCGCATGTATTCTACGGCTGATGTGAATATACAATTGGGGGTTCTTATATCGAATATCAATGCTTTGCATTCGTTGGTACCAATTGTACGGCGTAAAATTGGTCATAATAACAACAATAATTGGTTCAATTCTCCTGAATAGTTTACCATACTTCATTGCGAGATTTAACTTACAGATATTATTTACAGAACACAAATTCCGAAAATTGGTCAATATACTGCCAGCACAGGAATCGTCTAAAGAGGGTAATCAGAATAGCAAAGAGGCGTGCCCATTCAAGTGTATTTCAAAGTCTTGGCCACAGGCAAATGTGGAACTACTTAAGACGTAATGGTTGTTTGGAGACAGTAGATCATGACGCATCCGCTAACCCGGATGAGGTAAATGATTTTTTCGTTTCTTGTCAGATAGGCAATACTTCTAATCCGTTGGATTTGCCGGATAATGGTGGTTTTTCACTTCGTCATGTAGAGCAAGACGAATTGTTTGTAGTATTAAAGAAAATTAAATCGAATGCTGCTGGTCATGATTCTTTATGTTTAAAATTTGTCAAAATAATTTATCCATTAATATCTTCTCATTTTCTTCACCTGGTAAATACAATCATTACAACATCGGTATTTCCTGATGATTGGAAAACAGCTAGAGTTGTTCCCATAAGGAAAGAAGGCAACTCTAATGCATTGGATAATTTACGTCCGATATCGGTTCTTCCTGTTCTTTCAAAAGTTGTAGAACATATTATTAAGGACCAAATGGCTTTTTATATCGATGAAAATTCTTTGATTCACTCATCTCAGTCCGGTTTTCGTCGTGTCTATAACACAAATTCTGTCCTAATTGGTCTGACTGATTCTGTGCGAAAACTTGTTGATAACGGTAAAAATGTAGTGTTGCTTTCATTACATTTATCTAAAGCTTTTGATAGAGTAATTCATTCTAAGCTTATAGAAAAATTATTTCACCACTTCGATTTTTCAGTCCAAGCTTGTAAGCTTATATATTCCTACCTTAGTGGAAGAAAACAGTTTGTTTCTATTGGGAACTCTTCTTCTTCAACATTGCCAATTACTAGCGGAGTTCCTCAAGGGTCCGTAATTGGACCTTTGTTATTTATGATTTCTTTAAATGATCTCTTAAGAATCGTACATGGTTTATCCGTTCAGCCATATGTTTATGCTGATGATGTACAGTTTCTATGCTATGCTGATGCACAGTTCTTAGATGTCTTGGAAGGTTGTGTTAATTTTGTTATTCAACAAGTTTTGTCATGGACATCTAACAATGGTTTTTGTGTTAATGCTAGAAAAACGAAGTTGATGGGATTTGGATCTTTGACTAATAATTTATCTGTAACGCTTAATGGTATACCTTTAGATTTTGTAGATAGGATGAAATGTCTTGGAGTTGTTATAGACAATGATCTGAGTTTTTCTTCACATATGAATTACATTTCATCTAAGATTTCGTTTTTATTAAGAAGGTTGTACACGCTTGATCTATGTCTGCCACTTCGTATTAAAATTGCAAATGCTTTGTTAATGCCACATATACTGTACTGTGCTGAGGTGATTTCTGGAACCACAGCTGGTGAATTTAGTAGATTTACTAAAATTTTTAACAGAATAATACGTTATATTTTCGGATTGAAACTTCGTAATCATGTTACACCATACGTTAAAAAATTTCTTGGTTGCGATTTCGAGAACTTTATTGGTATGAGAACATTGATATATTTGAACAAGTTAATCATAACAGGCTTTCCTAACTATATTGTACAAAATTTCCATTTCTCGCATTCTATAAGAAATCCTCAAATAATATTCCCCCGCATTCATCGCTCATTAAATATAAGATTAATACGATTGTGGAATGCTTTACCCAGAGACTTAAAGTGTTTTTCATATTCGCCTCAGGTCTTTAGGCGAAAGCTTGAAGAACATGCCAAAACTCATAACTTAATTTAATCTTTTTCCCTTTTTTATTTATTTATTTATTTATTTTTTTTTGTAACGATTAAACTGAATCCACTAATTATTTGTTTATGGAAATAATAATTTAAGCATTATCTGTATTTTTTCTTAAAATTTTAGTTATATATTGAATTATTTTTATCCTTAAGGTATATTTTATATATATATATATTTTATTTTTTTTTTATGTTGTTGTTACTGTAGTAGCCTTAATTAACTGTATAAGGCACATTAGGGAACATTCCCTTATTATTTAAAATTCGTAAAAAACTCAAAAAAATTTTCGAACTACGCTAATGCATCTTTCATCCAGGTTTGTGCAACAACTTTCATACTTTTTACGCGCGACAATGTTTTATCTGAACTTCAGCACTTAACCACAATAGAATGTGTAGAAATACTTGAACAAAAAACACAGACTTTGTAAAAGAAAGACGAAATTGTCGTGATGCAAAAGGAGACGATATTTTGTTTGCATTTTTTCTTAAAATGTGTGATATATACTTATGCTAAATAATAAGGTTGCAGCCGTTTTAAAAAGGATTGAATATAGCACAGTGGATAATATGTCACTTTTTTTAGTCAAATTTAACTTACCTTAAATTTCTTACAGTGTAGTTTTTTTAAGTCTTTAGACAATTTTGTTATAATTGACACTCATCTAAAATTTCTCAAAAGTCAATAACATCATCACTTGTAATTAATTAACCACTAACAGTGCAAAAACAATTTTGGCCGGTGGAGCCTTACTTTTTCCGGGATACACTTTTTTATTATAAAACAAGAGTTTTATAATTTTTTAATAAATTTATCACTTTAAGACACGATTTTTTAACGTATAAAAAATAGCAAAATAGCAATTTACTTTCAGCAAAAACATTTAGCTAAATATTTGTAGACTTAAAATAGCAAACAAAAACTTTGCTATTAACAACATTTTGTCTATATTTACCTTAAATTTAGTTGAATGAAAATAACAGTATGTTTTGCTAAAATCAACAGAAATATTGAAAACTGCGGATATCAGAGTGACAGACTTTTATTCGCATAGAAAAAAAACTTTGAAAATTTTACTTTTTTTGGGTAATAGTAAGAAGATTTTTTCTAATTTTAGCTGATTAATTTGCTATATTCAAGTAACTAAAATTTAGCTGAAATATAAGAAAATTTTTGTAGATTCAACAGATTTATTTTTTCTATTCTTATCCTACTAGTGTTTGGCAAAAAAATCTACTAATTTTAGAACATTTCTTGCAACTTCATTTTCAACTAATTTTTAGTAGTTTTAGAAAAAAATATTTACTAACTTTTTTCTATTAGTGTACACAATTATTGAATATGTTGGTGTTACTCAATACGGATGGTTTTTTTCGAGTTCTTATTCGAGTACTTATACTTTCAAAATTTTATTTTTACACCCAAAAATGTTTGACAGCAGCTATATGATATTTGTGAAGTAATAGCTACACTTAGAATATTACAATATGTACTCTGAGAGAATTATCTTCACTTCAGTAATGAATTTCTTAATAGTTTTAATGAAAATTGTTAATGAAAATTGTTACTGGAACTCGTCCATTTAAACTTTTCATAGAATCTATGGAACTGGTTTCATTAAAGTCAATATTTATGAAATGTTTGTAGAATTAATGAAAATATTCATAAAAATAATGAGTCATTCCGACAACATTTTTTAATACTAAGAAATTTCCTTGAATTAATAAAACTCCTAATGAAATGCATTGCAACTAAGCGTGTTCCTTTTCAAAAGTTTTTCGTGATAGACAATAGCATTGTTTCATTGGCATCAGCCAAATCTTCTGTTGTCTGCAATAGAAAAAGATAATTGACTTAACTCAAACCTAGACATTACATACGAGTACAGACATATAAACTCTATGAGAATCAAATTGTTGTATTACAATTTGTAAATAAAAAAACATATATTCCAACAAACCGTGTTTGTTGAGAAGAGCCGTGGTATGCAAACACTGTTTGTTGTAATTGTGTTGTTTTTACAAATTGTAATACAACAAACACACATACATGTACTGACATTCAAAGTATATAAACTTTAATTAAATGCAAGCAAAACAGTATTTTTAATATTTCTAAAGTGCTTTAAACTTAAAACCGCAATAATTTGATGCGCCGTTAAAGATAAATGATAACTGCGGATGGATTTAGCATGCCTAAACATCGGCTAACACATGGAGAAAATGCAAATCATGTTCTTCTTTCCAAAACTACAAAACCGTTTGAAAAATAACCAACAGGGTAGGTATCCCTAGGCGGACCCACATATTTTAATGAACTTTAGATATGTTATAGAGAAAGTCGGGTCAAAAATTAACCAATTTTTCGTTTTTTCTGACTATTTCGATCGATTTTAAAGTAACTGTAGACAAATCTGGTATCAAATAAAAGCTTTTTGTAGACACATTTACTGGCAAAAGTTTTCTTGTTATTAAAAATAGTGTTTGAAGTAATATTAAAACTGACGCTTTAGTACAAAATTGTGTTTAAATTAAGCTAAAGATAATGCCTATTTAATTTAGTCGTTTCTCAGAACTTTTTGCGATACTCGTATTTGGTCGGTTTTTAGGCGAATTTCAATGAATATCTATTTTAGTCAATATTTCAAATAATTGTTATCTGGGCGCTGTGGTGTAATGGTTAGCGCGTTGGACTGTTACACAGATGGTCCCGGGTTCGATTCCCGGTGACGGCAACATCAATTTAGAAAAATAATATGTATGAGTTTTCTATCACTCATATGTATCGCAGCTCCCACCTTCGGTGTTCCCATAGCACTTAACCCCCCACCGAAGTAAAATAATGAATCAGGGCTATGAACCAAAAAGCTTCAATAAGTTCGCCAACTCTCCATCAGGAGACGAGCAAGAACTGTTATAACACTTATCATCTCGCGCAATTGCAGTGTTGCCATGTTTGACGCCCTTCATCTCTCCACTATCCAATTTCCAAAGAAAGCAACACATTAATAAATAGGAAGAATTTCCTAAGTGTTGCTTCTCTTTTTTAAAAAAAAAAAAAAAAAAAAACCTTATATGTGGGCAGATAAAAAAATATATGTGTCTCTTTTTTTTGCTCCTCCAGCTTTTAAAATTGTGAAATAAATTCCAATATATATAAAGTTCATTCAAATAAGCGGGTTTATGTCGGGATGCCTCCCATGCAATCTGTGAAGTTTTAAAAAATTGCGTTTTCAGATTTTAAGGGTGTACTAAAATTTCTGAAAATCGTAGTGCGGTCTACTCAACCAGACTAATTTAAGCATATTAAATTGAAGGGCTTAATGTAAAAAGTTAATAAAATTGTTGATTTAATGCATAACGTATGACCTTTACATTACTTTTATTCTCTAGATACTTGTATTAAGTGTACAAGCCTTTTTCAAATACTCATCAATAGGTGACTAGAAAACAGATAAAACCAGCAACAAAATAAATGCGGCTTATCAAGCTTTCACAATAAGCTCTTCAATTGTAATATTCGCTTAACTCAAATTTATCATAGATATAATATAAATTTTACAGATTTATTTTAAAAATCAGCTATTTTCAGCATTTTTTCTGCAACGTCATTTATAACAACTTTTTAGTTGCCTCTTCTGTTGTTTTTACATTTTATTTCTATGAGTGTAACAATTTTAAAATATTTAATTTTTTCAATATTAATTGAACTACGTACATATTTATATTATAACCACAACCGCACATTCCACTGTGCCCCGTCAGTGTAAAAGACACTGAAGAAATTTTAAAGAAAAACCGCAAAATTGTTGATGCAACACTTGAAAGCAGCCGTATGGTACAAAACTTCTATAAAACACATCTTTTAACGCAGAAAACTGCATACTACAAAGCTATTTTTTTTTTTTTTTATTATTTGCTAGTAAGGTGTTGAGTGGAATATTTATTATGAATAGGGATTGAATACAATTTACTATATAAATCTTTTGAATATTTCTTAAATAAATAGCACGACTTGAATATCTTAAAATCAGTTTGCAGTTTTTATGCAATTTTAAAGCAAACATATCAGTTGCCAACTGAATATTAATAACTTTTAACTACCCAGTGTAGAAACTGTAATGGCATTTGATTACTTCTCTCGCTACCATTAATGACACCAGCTTACTCTCTGCATTACGATAACACAATTAAAAAGGACATACTAATAACTAGTTAATGTTCCCATTATTTTAATACAGAACATAATGCGTTACTAATAAGCACAATATATATTTTTATCATTATTTTAAATATAAAGTAAAGAAAGAATAACTTTTTGAAAATCTATTTTTAGACCCATTATTTTTCCAACTATTGTAAGGACGTATATAAGTACATATTTTTGATTTTTTGTAAGCTGGAAAGTAATGACATTTAGAGCAAGCTAGTCATTTATGATTTTATCTATGAAGTTAAACATGTTGAGCTAGATCAGATTGTAGAGCGGTTGACTGACAACCTGGACTCACGGGTTCGATTCCTGTGTGGGCACATTTTATTAAAAAAAATTTTTCAAGTTTGATATAATTTTTATTAAAACCTTTAATTGTGCAATGAAAATGAAAATTATTCAAGATCGAGGCCATACTCTATATTTCTTTATTATTGTCCTAACAAATAATCTACAGAGTTTTTGTTTTCAGATTTATTAATTGACCACTTTCAGGAATGTGTTGATAGATCTATGTCGGGATTTTATATTCTAGGTTCCCATCATCAAAACATTTTTTAATGTTTTTTAGACTGATTACTTTTGTACATGCTGGTAAGCATATAGTAAATACATATTTTTATATTTTTTGTAAGGTGTTTAGAAATGATATGGCATTATTTTGAACGTCATCCCCACAAAAAAAAATTATGAGATTTCTAATGACAATTGTAAGTACTGTCCATTACCAAATATGCATTTATATAACTTATATGGTAATGCTTTTCAGCACTGGGTATACTTGTTAACTTACATCATTTTTGTTTACATAATTAAAAACTTTTAATTTTTTTACTACAGGTAACCCATGACAATGACAATTAAAACAAGTTGTTAGAAAATTCAATATTACAAACTTATTATGCAAACTTCTTTTTATAGTTATAAGTATAAATCTTAAATTTCCTAATTGTAACATTGCAACTTTCAACACTTATTCAAACATTTTTGCTGAACACAGAGAGAATTTTTGTGGACAAAAAAACTTTTCTTCACAAATAGACCCTATGGGGAATGAGGAGTCAATTGTCCTAAAAGTGAAAAAACTTTTCTTCACAAATAGACCGTATGGGGAATGAGGAGTCAATTGTCCTAAAAGTGACTGGTTAAAGAAGGACTTATCACAGGACTGGTATAATTTAATACTGAAGTGTTTTAAGCAGTGCCAATTGTCCTAAAATTACCAATCCTGTGACTGGTAAAGGGAGGACATACCACTTAACCAGAATGCTTATTAACAAGAAAAAGCCAGTTGGCCAGAATTTTACCCATTGGAAGCTGTTTAGTTTTCGTTTATTTTATACGACATGCCCCTTTTGCGACAGTCTTGTGGTAAGCCCATCTTTGGTTAGTCCTGTGGCATGCCACTATGTGGTTTAAAGCAGGACAAATGACCCCCTCGTATGACAAGCCAATGTTAAAGCTGCCAGTTGTTTACATAGGGTAGGGTTTAGCAGAGGAACGGTCTCTGTCACGAAGGGACCGATCCTGTGGCACACGCAGAACCGGTTCCACTAACCATAGGGGAACGATAAATTTCTTAGAATTAATGAAACGCTTCGCATTTAATATGAATCTAGTTTTTTAATTAAACTTCTCCATTCAGTTGATGAAACTTTTGATAAATAAAATTATATTATTCATAAAATTTTATGAAAATTTTCATTAGTTCAACTTTATTGCTTCAATGCAAACAGTTCATTGATATCATGCAGACAATTCTCTCAGTGTATGTAAATGTAATATAGTTGGTTGTTTTTGCATCTCTAATTACAATTCATACAGCGCACCGCACTGTTAGTTGGCTTGAAAATTCTTCTTCCATTTTTATACTTTGCAATTTCTAGCAATATTTCCAATGTGGCTTAAATTTCTTTTGTTGCAATTAAACAACATAGAGGTAAATGGCAGGCGCGGATCCAGAAAAATGTTTTGGGGAGTGAAGGTAAAGTATTTTTGATTAACATTTCTAATCTTTTTAGCGCTTTTGTATTGAAACATTTTATTTTGGAGGAGGAAATGTCTCATTTTCCCTCCTCCTGAATACGTGCCTGTAAATGGTAATAGTTAGTAGTAACTGTAACCAATATAGTTACTTTGTACAACACCAAATATATAGTGCAAAAGTGTTGCATGTACCGTAAGGTGGTCTTTAATTTTTTTTTTAGATTTTCCTAGATCGCAGCACAGTTTTGTGTGATATTAGGGTAAAAAAAATTGACAAAAATATGAGCTCGATCCATTGAAAATTGGGAAGGTAAAACGCTCGTAACTATATAGGAGTCACTTCTAGGTAGGTAAAATGTAAGACCACCGCTATTACCTTTTGAATCTCTAATATTTCTCTAGAATAAACTTACCGTAACCATCATCCATCATCAACCTTTCTTGGGGTCCCCATCGGAAAAACCTAAATTTTCCCGAAAATTTATCAAAGTAGAGAAAAGTAGACAATTATTACACATTATTTTACTAAATAAAAATATATATTCTGAACTAAATTAACCCCTAGACGCTATTGGTGTCAAAACGACACATAGTTGAAATTGCACAACATATTTTTAAAGTTGTTTTTTTTAACTACGAGTCGTTTTGCCCAACATCATGTGAGTATTAGTTAAGTTGATAATATATTTTTGTGTATTAAAAGAATGGTTTTTGTTAGGTCTGTAAAACAAAAAAAAAAAAAGAATTTTAATATTTTTTGTTCAAATATATAAAAAAAAATCCCGCAGTATCTCGCTTGATCTCAATGCGTCACGGCACTCAATTTGGCCATCATTTTTAGCACAGAAGCTTCACGCATTTTTGTAATCCAATAGAAGTCTCTTCTTTTTTAAATAAGTCCGGCGTCATTTTGAGCCGCAGGTCCACATGGGTTAATGATGACCAAAATATTTCTTTTATCAACCTTGAGTAATGACGATAAAATAAAACAACAAAAGATACAAATGTAGCTAATTTTCCTTTTTAAATATTTATGCCGACAAATTAGCTTTGTTATTACCAAAAAACCACAATTTCCTCACGCTGCCTTTCACAGATTTACCGGTGGATTTAAAAAAAAAACTTTATTTTCATTCTCTAAGATGTGTTTAACAATTAAATGAAGTTCAAATCAGAACTGTTTGATTTTGTTGGACAAACTTTTTTAAAATTTTAAATAGAAGTTTTGAAAAATATCCCAAAAACATTGTTCGTTTTGACAAGTTAAAAAAGCATATTTTTAAATAATTCATTAACAATTATAATAACCTACTTGATAGGTGCAAAATCAATTAAAATATTAATTGATTCAATAAATTTTTTAATTGAAAACCGTTTTAGTTTGTTTCTGTGTAGGTACATTAAGTGAGATCTTCAATGTATGGGAAAATTGAAAATTCATCTATTTCCAAATAGTAGCGAGAACAAAATTGGGGCAAAATGGAAAGAAAACCGCTCGAAACTACTCCGGAATCACCCCTAGGGAGGCAAAATATTTGAGTGACCCCGTTAACTTTGTATCCCCAATATTTCTCTTAAACAAACTTAACCTCTATCATCAACACCTCACGGGTCCCCATACAAAAAAAAAATGAAATTTCTTGAAAATTTATCAAAATAGAGAAACAAAATTGACAATTACTACAATAAAGGCAATTGTAATAATGGCAGCATTTATATATTTTATTTGCACATAGCAAATATTGCTCAGAATTACAGACATTTAGTTAATAGGAATTAAGATAATTATTAGAATGTTAAATAATAAATGTTGTTATAATACTTTAGTTAAGATTTTAAATATTGTTAATTTAATTTTGTTTACTATGATGTTTTTTAAATATTTTTTATTATTGTTTTCTGGGATATTTTTATATTGACAAAAAAAAAATATTTATTTCAAAAATTTATTTTCCCGCCTTTTTTAAAAATTTGTTATTTTAAAAAATTTTCAAATTGTTACAAATTAAAATAAAATAAATTTCCCTGAAGAAGTCTCCCAATGTGGAGACGAAATATTGGAAATTAATAATTAACAATCGTTTTAACAAAAGATCTTAAGCTCGAAGAAGAATCATATAATAAAAGAAGATCGAAGAAAATTAAACATATTCAGAAATTTTTTAATATTGATGGTCGATTGATAATATCCATTATTAGTTACCTATACTAAATTTTATGTTTTGATACAGTTGGGTCTAGCGATCATTACCACAATTATTATTTTAATTCAGTATTGGTTGTTTCAACCAACGATTGAAGAATTGCACAATAAATTTGGTTGTATTACAAAATCATTGGCTGTGAGAATATTCAAACTGTGTAATATAAAAATTCTTGTTCAGCAAAGTATTTTTTATGGCTCTGTGCAATAAACTCCCAGGTGAAAAAAGTCATAAAAAAAAAATGAAATAAGTCCCAGAAATTTGTCATACAAATTTGGGAGTAATTTCCAATAAAATAATACCCAGTTCTTTTGCAGTTATTTCATTTTTTTTATAAGTTATTTAATTTTTGTTATTAGGTGTTATTTCATAATGCAGTAATTCTGAAATGAAATAATTCCCAACAGAAGGGACTTATTTAATTTTATTTTCTTGTTCTGTGTTATTTCATTTGCTGTGGGAGTTATTTCATTTTCAAAAATTCATTATTTTTTTAATATTATTAATATTCTAAACGGTTCCTATAACGTGATCTTTCAAAATATTTTGATGATCTTCTTAAACTGACCTAACTTAATATGTTTTTTAACAAAATTTTGAAGGCGTACCTTTATATTCCCCAAAGTCATATTGCCCAAGAAAAAAACGACATAGCGCCCAAAAAAATTATATGAAAAATTTTGTTGTGAAAATTTTCTTGTTTTTGGGCAATACGACATTGATTTGGATGAAATAACATTTTTTGTTGGGCGCTATGAGGGTTTTTTGTTTGGCCAAAATAAATTTGGGCGCTATGACGGTAAAAAAAAGTTATTGTCCAAAATCATATTTTTTTTTTTTTAATGTCTAAGACCTTAAATATCAAGGCTGATTCATGAAATCAAACAAAAGAGTTTTAAGGAAACTTAAAAATATGGCTTCAAATTTATTTTTTTTGTGTCGCACGCAGAAAAAACTATATTTCGCTTAGCCGCCTGCCGCGTTCTACGGAGGAAAAAAAAACCCTTGTTTCTACAGATCCAATGTCGAATTCGTTGAAATCTAATTTTTAAGACAATATGTAATATAATTTGACCATTCATGGCTTTATCATTTAAACAGCTAATTGATTGTTTTTTATCTTAAATAAAAGAGTAGAGCATTGGCCTTCTGTTTATTTAACGTTTAGACACTAATATATTCATTCGTAAAATTCTTAATAAAATAGACTTTTAAAAAAATAATCATTAAAAAACAATAAATCTTGGTGTGAGTTGGTATTTTGGGACATAAAAAGTTATGACATTTCAAATAAATGTTACTTGATGTCTTAAAAATATAAGATTTCAGCGGATTCGACATCTGGGTGGCGGCCTTCGGCCGCTCTTAAGAGTTTTTTCCTCCGTAGAACGCAGCAGGCGGCTTCTCGAAATAAAGTTTTTTCTGAGTGCGACACAAAAGACATTATGTCTTATGACATTTAAAAAAAAAAAAAATTATGATTTTGGGCAATAATTTCTTTTTTTTACCGTCATAGCGCCCAAAAAAAAAAAAAAGTTTTTCAAAATAAAATGCCATAGCACCCAAAAAAAGTTTTGGATTTTCTGTCATTGATTTGGTCGTTATAACATATTAACATCCACAATTTTGGGGGATATGCGGACATTTGGGCATTTTGGTTTTTGGGCAATACGATAATGGTACGCCCTTACTTCATTTGTGTTGATTGGACTATTTTTGGGAGTTATTTAATTATTATTCCTTAGGGCCCATCTCCACCGTATTGGTAGGGCAGACTCAGAAGTGTGCAGGGCCTGTGGGGAAGACGAGGAGACCTTGGAACACTATCTCTGTGAATGCCCGGCATTTGCCGGGATCCGGGTCGAAATACTATCCAGTGACCCAATATCCACATTGGGGGATCTTAGGGGCATAGGATGGAAGAAGTTGAGGAATTTCGTCAGTGCGACGGAGTTCCTGGGATAGTAAGGTGACATAGGACATAGAACCGATTGTTTAGAGCGCACAACAAGCCGACATTCTGGCTTAAGTGTAAGTCCTCAGGGACTTGAGTCGGTTTAGGGAAGTATTTCCCTTCTCCGAATCCTCTTTTCGACCTAACCTAACCTAATTATTATTCTTTGGAAATTATTTCATGATGAAATAACAACCAAAACCTAGGATTTGTTTCATTTTTGTTTTGGAAATTATTTCATTTTTTTAGAATTTATTTCACTTTTTCGGGACGGGACTTGTTTCATTTTTTTTAGAATTTATTTCATTGGGAGCTTTTGCACTGGGACTTTTTGCACCTGGGATTTATTGCATATAGTCATTTTTTATATTTACGATTTGCCACTAATTTAAGTTCTGTGTGCAGAGAAAATTTCTTGGCCGAGTTTTAATGACATTTTTCACTAAACTAATAAAGTCTTCTTCACAATGTGAATGCAATAAAAATTTCTTAAGCGTTATGAAAAAACTTCATGGTATTAATGAAACAATTTTTACTGTAACTTTTTCATAACTCGTATGAAATTATTAATAAATAAAATGAAACTTTTAATTAAATTTTATGAAAAATTGCATTAATTTAATAAAAAATTTTCAATGGACCAATTCCACACTTCATAGATCTAATGCAAGAACTTAATGATATCAAGCAGATAATTCTCTCATTGTAGCTAAACATTTTACTATTTTATTTCTACTGCTATATTTTTTTGAATGTGTGTTTTTATACCTGAATGTTGTATTCCATAGAATTGTCAAGCGGTATAGTCGTTGTGTATAAGCGTGTGTGTTATTTGAAACTAATTTCCGGTTATAGTTACAGTTCACTACTTTATAACGTACCAAATAGGAAATTAACTGAAAACACAATCAAAAAAAGGACTACTGATTTTTCCGTATATTCAATCCATTTTGATATTTATTCTTAAACATTGTTTAAATAATAGATACAAGTAGTAAAAACAACAGAAAGTCTTTTAAAACAAACTTCAATATTTAACGGACTACACTTAAAAAAAAAACTTAGAAATGTTGAGGTTAAGAAGAAGAATAAACGTTTTTCTCTAAAAATTATAAACACAATTCGTTTTTAAATCAGACTAGACTAGTTTCTGCCTCTTTTTTATGGACAGGCGTTTTTAGTGATTTTCCATTTAAATTGTATTATTATTTGTGTATTTATAATTGTCAGATTGTATCTATGATAAATTTTTCCAACAACCTGCGGCTGTAAGAATCAAACCTGTGCTCTTCTCACATTACAAACGTAACAATACCAAGTCATGACCGTTTAGCGACCACACCCAAGTATGGCCTCGCATATAATCCAGCTATTTTTCCTTATTTTCAAATTTAAAAGGTTTTTTTTTATGATTACAAAACTGAACACATACACAAGCCTACACAGTAAAATTTTTTCGTGTTTTTAGAAGCAGGATTAATCAAATGCGCTGAAGTAAGTGCTTACTATTTTGTTGTTTGTATAAAAATAAACAAAAAATTTTGTTGAGCTTACTGTTTTGCCTTACAATGATGCAAGTTGTAAGCAGCTTACCCTACTCCCTTATAAGGATGCAGGTTGTAATGCAGAAAGTTTCACTTCGCGGATAATAAACGATCTGTACCAGTTTTCCCGATTGATTTCCGATTGTGTTTGGAGTTTTAGAGTATGTTAAAAAAATAATTAGTCATTTCACTGTTCCTGAAGAGGTACCACGTGGTGCGGTAAAAAATAATATTATTATATTATGTCTAAAATTAATGTCTGTAGAATTGTACGTAAAATAAATTATATATTATTCATATCATTACTTTTAATCGTAATAATGTAGGCATGCAATATGATTTTACTGAAAGCCATGGAATCACAGCTTTTTGTAAGCGCTAAAATCCGTGCTTATTTTGCCCAAAAGCAATGCTTCCAAGTGGGAATTCGTCATATAAAAATCATAGCATAAGTAAGCAGGTTTGTAAGGTATTCTTTTTGGCTTACTCCCTTACAAACCTGCGGTAAGCAGCGTTTTTTACTGAGTATGTTTGTATTTGTTTGTATGTTTGTTATGGTCGAATTTCTTGTAAATTCAATAGAAATAATTCTCTTTTTGTAAAAAAATTTATGGGAATTATTGAACTTTTTTGAAAGAGAAAAAATTCAATTAAAATTCAAAATTTAACAGCCAATATTTAAGTACCATCGAAAGAACGTTTATTTCTATAGTTTGCTTTTTAAACAACCGATAGAAAAAGTTGAAAAAAATTATTTCTATGGATTTTAATTGAGTCTTCATTTAAAAAACAAACTCTATGTAAAACTTTATAAGTAAACTTGAATCGGTAACAAAAAATATATTGTGAGTGTAAATATATGTTGCATCATATTAAAAAATTTCGAGGAATACATGTAATTTATAATTTAACATAACCTAATACATAAGGTTCTTCAAACGGTCGAGCTTCAATTGACCAACAACGTTTTTACTCGGGATATCAGTACTAAAATATCAAAAAATATGTGGTAAATAAAACAATATGGTAACAAAAAAAAAAAAAAGATCGCTAAAAAGCCGCATAAATTCAAAAAAATCAAAAATCGCCCATTAAGATATCTCTGTGTATAACACCCTAAAATATTCCTCTTGTGAAAAACATTTTCTAATAAATTTTGTAGCGCTAAGTTTGAAGTTGACAAAAGATTTCCAAAAACTTTTTCAGAAAAATTAAGTTCTAAGAATTGATTGTAAGATTGATTCTGATATAAAAATATCTGGCTATCATGAGCCTGTTAAAAACATTCTTATCCGTTTACAGCGTGATTTATATATTTTCTACTGGGTTATACAATTACTATGTGCAGCACACCAAAAGCGGTTTTATATAAAAATATTGTACAATGTGTAAAACACTGTAACCATATTAATATCAAAAAGACAAAAACAAATATTGTTCATACAGGCGATGCAAATAAAATAGCTATTGCAAAATAAATTTATTGATATTAATAAGCAGAGAAGGCACAAAAAAGCTGAATTCGATTTATTAAAAGCAAAATTATTGTAAAAAAAGCAAAAGTCAAAATCATGGCAAAGTCATACTTAAAAAAAATCAAAGTTAATAGAAATAATAATATTACATATGTAAAAAAGCAATTAAAATTGGAAAATCAGACCAAAAAAGCTATTTTAAAGCTCATATTTATTTGCAGATTGGAAAAGTTTACATATAAAACTTGTATTTCAAGACTGACATGAGAATTTAAAAAATTTAAATGAACTATTCGCTGTTTTAAAAGTCACATGCGTAAATAGATTTTTTGCTTTAAAAAGTTTGCATTTTGAAAGTTTGCATTCACGTACTATAACTATCAACTAGTAGTCTTTAAAAGCGTTTGTTTTTTATTCAATTTTTTTTCTGAATTTGGCAAGTAAATACAAATAGTTTTCAAAAAATACTTGTTTTATCTGTAGTACAAGTGTGAAATAAAAAGTAGATTAACAGGCCTATTCCTACTTGTGACTCGTTATGTCTGTCATACACCCATTTTTTAAGACTGAAAGTCGTAACTTTCTATACAAAACAACAATAGAATTCAATAAAATTAAAATTTTATTTGTCATTTTATGATGATGTCTGCACAAGGTCTTTATTTTTTTGTATTTTTTAAACAAAATTTCAAATAAACAAATTCTGTGTGACTCTTGCAACAACAAACACATGGGGAATACATTCTTAACAAGAGTCACAAACTTTTTCGTAAGAATAGGCATCTAAAAACGTTTTTAAAAACATTGTGAAGATAAAAAAAAGCTGACAGCGCTTGTTAAGTGGTATATCTCCTTTTCACCGGTCAGGGGGACCAGTTCATGAAATATAATTGACATAATTTAACCCACCGCAATCGTAAATTATACTAGTTCCCCAATTTTATCCAGTCCCGAGATTGGTCTTTTAAAGGCAATTGACATCACATTGCCCGTGGGGATGTTACATACACATATAGACTCCTAAAGATGTATTCATAAAGATTCCTTATTAAAATTTATTATTTGATTTTTATCTAAAAAATCAAATTTAACACTTCAAATTGCTTTTAAGTTTTAAAAAACAAAAATACCAGTAATTTTTTAAGTGTTACTATTAAATAACTGTTATTTTAGAAAGCCCCTTTAAGAACTACCTTAAAAATCCTTTATTAATATTTGAAATATTAATACTAGTGATAACTAACGAATATCACCACAAATTTGCAAATTTCAAGTAGATTTACCACACATGAATTTAAGGAAATCAAAATCACTGTTATTTTTAATAATAATGTTAAAAAATCAAAAAGTGTTTTATTTAGAAAACGAAATTCAATTTATTTTGGGATTTTTTAAAATTAAAACCTTGAGTCGATTTATATAAAATTTGCGTATTACGCAAAATCTTTTTCTACATGGTCTACAAACTATTTTGTAACGAAAACGAAAAAAATCTATTTAAGTTAAATATTTTAAGTTTCAAATTTTCTCAAAACTTACTTATCTGTTCGGGACAAATTATATATCATTTGAAAGCTTATAAAAGCTTCTTTCGTATGAAAAAAAAATATCGTCCTAAATTTTTTTATCAAAACTTTTTAAAATTTATATTGGCCACGTAAAAAGCGCCACCTAGATTTTCATCGCTAAAAAGTAGTACTCCTGTTGTTGGTCACATGCCTTGCCTATTATACCTTATAATTGACAAAATACAGAGTTTTCGTTATTTTTAATTTATAACGAGGTTTCACCCCCGTCTGTTTCCAAAAATGAACCAAATCAAACATATTAGCTAGGTTGATACTAGTATTTCGATCTGGCTAAATATCTCAATAGAATCCGAAGTTTTAGAAAAGCTAGAGCCGCCTGAATAGGCAGAGAGAGCTTTAACAAAAAAAAACCTCTTAATCATCAAGTTTGCTCTATTCTTGTCTTCTTAGTAATCAAACACTTGGCTAAGGTTTGTTTTTTTCTGACAAGCAACATGACGTTACTAAACTCTGAAGACCAAACATTTTATATATATTTTTGTTTTGTTTTTCTTTAATTTTAAATTTTAAAGTGAAATAACATGCAACATCCCTTGAAAATAAAATATATATATATATATATATATATATATATATATATATATATATATATATGTATATCATAAGAAAAAACATTTTAAAAGCTTTTCAATGATATATAATTTGATATGTAATTTTCGACAATATTTAAATTTCACTCTTAAGCCTTGCAGCCTCCGAAGGGGGCGTGTCTGAAAAAAAAAATATATAGACTCTGCTCAAATATCTGAATCGTTCCTATTTATTTTTTTATCAAAATCGTTAAGGTATTCCTGCACTAAAGACAGGCCAAATTCTGATTGGCTGCGAAAAAAAATCGCCACCTAGAATTTTTTGTTTACGTTGGTAAATGGTTTTTAGATGATTTAGAAACAAAATGCGTTTTCTGATTGGAGTAACACGCAAATTTTATTTTAATTGCGTGTTATTTGCGCATAGTGCAAAGCGTACAAAATTTTTAAACTCCAAAAAGTTTTGCACATTTTTTTTTTGAGTTAATGTGCTCTTTTCGATCGGTCAGAGCTTACAGTATAAATAATTGACTTCATCTATACTAGCAAGACTTTCCTTTTCATGTTTTTCTCATGTTTCCTTTACGTTTGATGTGGTTTTCATATTTATTTCCATTAAATATTAAAAAAAAGACTAATATTTTGTTTAATAAATAATTATTCTTTGTAATAGAAAACAAAATCAATAAATATCAAAAACTTATCATGATTTTTTTTTTTCTTTTGCAATTTTTTTTCCTAATATGATCTTAAACGTTTTGCTCATAAAATAGAACATATTTGTTCATGGGTAAGTATTTGTTTTATGGTCTATTATAAACAGACACTCGAAAAATTAATCCTTCATTTAATTATTAAAATTTATTTAAAATAAATTGAGCTTTTTAACCTGACCTAATTTGTATACTTTCAAAACAATTTAATAAGCTCATATTGTAGCAGATCATTAACTGTCAAAATTATGCACCACAATTGCCAGATTTGAATTTGCAAAATGCTTGATTTTGAAAATTCTTGACAACTAAAAACATTCATACGTTGGTACATATCACAATTTTGATATTAAAAAGAAAAACGGATTAATTTTCTATTTTTACAAAGACGGACAAATATTGATTAGATTAGTAAATTTTTTTCAAAAAGTACATGTTAAATGACTAATTTTTATATTTCTACAAGTTTATTACGCCACTCTTCATTATATTTTTGAATATTATTTGAAAAAAGTGCTTTGAAAAAAACGAAAAATTGTTTTTTCTATATCATTATATGGCAACCCCGGAATTATAATTTTTAAATTTTCTTTTAAATCACTTTTCTAGACAAGACTTAATAATAATTTAATATGCTTTTAATATATCACCTTCTTATCAAAACTGATAGGCTCTTAAAAATTGGCCTGTTTTTAAAGACACATTGAATATTTTTTTTTTTTTTTTTTTTTATTAATTAATAATCATATAATTACAAATTATATGCTATTACCCTAACCGAGCACTAGCTACTATGGCCTTCGGCGCGTTGTAGCGAAAACAGACCAGTGCCTCTGGTGGGAATCGAACCCACGACCCCCGCACTGATAAGCCAGCACGCTACCAACTAGCTTACCGGGGCGCACTACATTGAATAATATTCTATTCCTATCGCTGAAAGACAAATAATTTCAAATACTGAAGGAATTATTTGTTAATGTGTTTTTCGGTTGGGATTTAAAAAATATTGACAAAATATATTTTTTCTTGATGCTTGATGAGCATTAAAAATTCTTGTAGATTAATCGTAATCAAGGCTGTCTGGCAACCCTAACCACAATAGTAAGTACAGCGTTTTAACCCACCTTAATGTTTCCTTTAAATAAAGCAATCAAACAATTTTCACTGCCATAAATAACACAGTGCAACAGTGAAAAAAAATGCACGGACTCGACAGTATAGGGTCGATTGTACTACCAAAGGTTAGTAAAACCCTGTACTCGGTTTGGCCAGTTTGACTACCAATTTTTTTTTTTATGGACCTCAAGGGATTTTGAAAATCAGTGCACCACTCAAACAAAGGTGTCCTCAGTTTTTGTCCTTCAGCTAATTCAGACTTGATAATATTGCTTATTTGGCAATAATGTAGTGAAGAGTCTACTAAACCAATTTTAAAAATATTTTATGTGCAAAAAATCATTTTTTCCTCCACTTTTTGAAAAAATGTAGGAGAAAATTATATTTTTTTTTTGCTTTTTTCAGTATAACTTACAGGGACTCATAATTTTTTACTAACAATATATTACAAAATTCTGGCCATTGTAAATCTGAACAACTTTTGTGAACATATTAATACAATATGAATGTGACTAGGCATCCGAAATAGCATACAAAGACCACTTTGTACCTGATAAAAAGTAGTTTGGACCTCATAAATTTGTTCAGTAGACTCTTCACTACATTATTGCCAAATATAGTTAAGCAATATCGTCAAGTCTGAATTAGCTGTAGGCCAAAAACTGAGGACACCTTTTTTTGAGTGGTGCACTGATTTTCAAAGGCTCTATGAAACAAGACCCCAATGAAATAAGTCCCCAAACCAAAAATGAAATAACGCCCCATTTTTTGGGGCTTTATGTCATTATGAAGCAATACCCCAAAAAAAAAAATTAAATAAACCCACAACCAAATGAAACGAAACCCCAAAGTAAAATGAAATAATACCGCAATTTTGAGGCTTTATTTCCTAATTAATACATAGTAAAAAGGCTGAAAAAAAAAATCGCGCGATTTTTTTTTTTCAGCCTTTTTAAAATAAAAAGATTAATCATATTTAGTATATCAATACAGTATTTTTTAATATTTTTTAGTAGTATATCACAAAATAAAACTTAATTTATAAATCGTATAATCGCACGCAGAAAAATCTTTATTTCGCGAAGGCGCCTGCCGAGTTCTACTGAGGAAAAAAAACCCTTAAGAGCGGCCGAAGGCCGCCACACAGAAAAACTTGTTTTTACAAATTACTTGATGTCTTAAAAATATAAGATTTCAAAGGATTCGACATCTGATTTGAAAAACAAGTTCTTCTGGCTGGCGGCCTTCGGCCGGTCTTTGGGGTTTTTTTTCCTCCGTAGAACGCGGCAGGCGGCTTCGCGAAATAAAGTTTTTTTCTGCGTGCGAAATAAAAGAAACTTCAAAATGTGAAATAAAGCCCCAAAAAATGAAATAAGACCCCAATTTTGTTTATTAGAAATTTTTGGGGCCTTATTTCATTTTTGGTTAGGGGACTTATTTCATAGAGTCATTTTAAAAATCTTTTGAGGTCCATAAAATATTGGTATTCAAACTGGCCAAACCGAGTACAGAGTTTTACTAACCTTTGGTAGTACAATCGAACCTATACTGTCGAGTCCGTGCATTTTTCCAAAAGTCTTCATTTGTTGCACTGTGTAATATAACCGTTTTTATAAAACAATTGTATTTAAAAATTGAAATTAATTTGCTCATCCTCTTTAATACGTTTTTTTAACGCATTTTTTAAAGTAATAAACACTTTACTATATTTACTATAACTTTTAACAAATAGTTCTTAAAAATGAAATGGCACAAGTGAAAGACAAAATTTTAAACTATTAAAACCATCAAACAACAAAGTTTTATGTTAGCAAGTGTTTTGCAACCGTCAGATAATGACAATCGTAATTAATTTTTTATATTAATTACTGTAGAATATTACTTTAAATAGTCTCTTTACAGGAAGAAGAAGAAGAAAACATTTTTATTGAAAAATTTTACGGACACAAGGGATACACCAGACTGCCGCAGTTTCGTCCCCCTCCTGGGACTCGTCAGTGGTTAATTTATGTGTCAATTGAACAAAGTATTTTATATTGTTAATTTGCTCTATATGAAAAACTTTTTTATTTTTTGGTGTCGTACTGTGATTTGAACTCACTGCCTTAGCATCAGGCTATGCATCGTAATCTCACCTCTTAACCAGTTGAGCCACGGTCGACACAGCGATGACTGTAGCTAAAGTGGAGTTTTACTTAAAAAGAAATATTGTGTTAAGTAAGCTAATAGTTTTTTTTTTTTACATGCCGCAAGATATGCGGCAAACCAGTTAACAAGTTGAAACCCTATATGTAATTAACATAAATGGTAAAATCTTTATTTTAAATATTACAAAAAAGGCAAAAATAGTAAAAAGTTTTGAGAAAAAAGTATTTCAAGCGAAGCAAATCTGAAAAAGTCTCAGAAATCTTAAAAATAAATTGGTTTAAATTCCAAAAATTCAAATATAAAAAATTGCAAAGTAATCAAACATGATGTAAAGGTAATTACCCTCTTTTATTTCTATTTACCCAAAACTTAAACAAATATGTTTATAATTTTCTTAGAGTAACTGTAAAAATATATGATTTTTTATTCGAACATAATCGGCTTTTATTGTTTTTGGCATTATGGATTGCAAAATAAAGTTTCCTTGATTTTTTTTTATTTGATTTATTTTTCTTTGTGTACAAAATTCTAGTAATAATTCATAATTTTATTATTTTGCATCATTTGATAAAAGGTCTACGAAAAAATGAATATAAAAAAGTAGTATATGTAAAGAAAGTCATTTAAAAGCCATAAAATTCAGCAAAAAGGGAATCATATCAAAGGAAGAGATTTTGTTTTATTGTTTGCCAAAAAAAAAAATGATTTAAATAATCTGCAATAAATGAAAATAGCATTAAAAGTAGATATTACTTAAAAATTAATCATTAAGAAGTATTAAGGCCCAACTATATTTAGCAAAGTGGAATTAATGGAATGAGCTCTTGCATTAAAATACATACAAACACCCAAATTTAGCTTAAGTCCAATTTCGCAAATTTCCATCTCACTTAATTTGCTGAATTTGACTGAACCATAGATTGCATAGATCTCAAACTCTTTGATATTAGTTGTCAGTGAACGTAACTCATGAGAATGTGTTGGACATACATCGTATAACCTATACACTAGGGTGTCCGTTATTTTTCAAAGTGGAAAAATTGTTGGTCTCACCCCTCAAAAAGTTGAGGCTTGATGCAAAAATGACTCATCAAAAATTTCACGCTCCTGTGAGTCGGCCTTCCCGTACGGTTGAAATTTTATTAATCACACTTATACGGCATGATAGCCCACAAGTCGGAAAATATGGTAACATCATGAAAATCATTCTGTGCAACCAAAAAATACAATTTTAAAAGTGTTTAAATTTCATAATTTTTATTTAACGTAATTTTTGTACAATTAGGATAAAGTTTTCGATGCTCATGAACACATTGCATAACATATGCCATCTGACTTTCATTCTTTGTTATCAGACCGTGATAGTCTTCCACTAACTTCACCGCTCTTTCCGCAGTATCATTTACAACCTTCAAATTCTCAATTAAATTGCATCCAATGATATACGACTCCTCATTTTCCCATTTCTGATGGTCTTCTTTTAAGAAAGAGGAATCTATATTGAACCGTGAAAAAAATTCATGCTTCTACTTGTTATAAAAAAATCTATTGATTTTCCTGAAAATAAAAAACCATAGTTGTAATGTCAGTCTTTGCAAAAGTATTTATAGAACATCATTTAATATTTTACCTAACAATGCTTTTAAATCCTTACAATCGACCGCCAGCTTTTTCTCTGCCCTAAGATTTGCATCTGTTTTTAACGCCTTCACCATATTTGCAAATCAAAAAATGCTAAAGCAGAAGTTTCTTCAACCAGATACCATAAGTGGGTACACAGTTTTTTAGCAGTTGCTTCTGACGTAACTGGATCGATGTCTTCGTACAATGCAAGATTTTCTAAAAAGGTTAGATCATTGACACAAGCTTCGGCGGCATTGGGACAGTTGAACCATGCTTTAACATAAAACTTTATGATAAAAATGCAAACATCTGCTAGTGCATTCTCTTGATCAGCTGGAATGGAATATTGTTTTCGTAGCAAAAATATTTTTAAGCAGTATATTGCTCGAGACATCCATCTCGCTTGATGCATTGCTCCAGGTGGATGAATTGTTACATTTTTTTCTTTGTCTGCGGTTATAAAATATTCCGTCAACTCTAAAAACTCACGATAATCCACCCCCGTTTGAGTTTTAGATAGTTCTTTAGAAACAAAAGTCATTATATCTTCTGCTATTGGTTGAATGCTATTACGGCAAAGTTTATGATCCATTCCACTCGATAAAAAAAACTGATAGAACTTGTCTATTGGATGGTAATTTTGATCCTTTTATGCTAAAATCAATGCCTCCAACCAAGTAAATATTGTTGTTATTTCTTAAAGATAATGACATTTTGCTTTCAAACACTCTTGCTCAACATAAGTCACCAGACTAAAGGCATTGCTCTATTCGATAGCAGAATATTTTTGAAACGGTAAATTGCAAGCAGTCAGGCCCGTAGTCAGGATTTTGTTTCGGGGGTGGCTAAATATAAAAATATAGTTATAGACAGCTTTTTTTGGTATAAAAAATCTTGAAATGTACGTGCTTGCACATTTTGAAAGCAAATAATACAGAACATTTATAACAAAAACGTCTGTATGTCCTAAAAATTGATGAAAAATTTGATTTTTTCACTAACTGGAAATATTTTGCGGGGTGTTTTGGCCCCACTCAAACCCCCTGGCTACGGCATTGCAAGCAGTGGAACAAAAGCAAAACAAAACCAATATAACGGGACATTTTTTATGATAACACTGTGGAACAAATTCAGGTTAGTAAAAGTTAGGTAGATTCTGAAAGTGAGGGCTGAAAATAGAGGCTAAATTAGAAGACCCGTATCGCGGCGTTTGTTTATGTTAGTTCGAATTTTTTTTTAATCGACCTTCGAACTTTGCAGTCAAATGCCGATTTTCAGCATATTGTTTATATGGTTTTTTGGCTATAACTCGTCGACTAATTGATATTTTTTTAATCTGTAAAAGCCAAATTATTGCTAGAGACCTGTCCAACAATTAATTTTTTTTTAAAAAATTGATCTAACTTTTGCTAACCTGAATTTGTTCCACAGTGTAATTCGATGTCAGAGAACTGCTGTAGGAAAGAAATTGGTGGTATAAAACATTGAAAAAACTAGTAAGTTAATATAAGGTAGAAGAAGATTATGAGTGTAGTTGAACAAAATTTCAACCGCAAGTCGGCACGGGAAGGCGTGGTCCCAGGGGCGTGAAATTTTTGGAGAGTCATTTTTGTATCAAGCCTCAACTTTTTGAGGGGTGAGACTTCAACATTTTCATAAAAAAAAATCGGCCATACAAATAACGGACACCCTACTATACACTAACAAGAACTTTTCCATTAAAGTTCAACAGTTATTTAAAAATTTAATCGGTAAAGTTGTTTGAATGGAATATACAGTTAAATTACCAAAGAAATATAATATTTAACTTTTTGTCTGTTATAAAACTGTCTATACTAAACAAAATAAACAAAAAACGGACTTTCGTTAATAGTTAAAATATTCAGTTAAAATTTTTTATTAAAAACATGAAGTTGTTATATTATATTGAGTGTTGAAATAAACGAAAACAATCTATTGTTTTTATCGATTTTGTCAATTAATTTTCCAACAGTTGAAAATAAACTAAAAAATATAATTGTTTTAAACGAGAATAAGAAGTAATTTGTTTAACTGATTTTCAATTAATTTAATGTTTATATTCAGTAGTCTTTACTTAAAAAATATTGTGAGTGTACTAAAATATTTGAATATATGTATATGAAAAAATGTGTTTGTTGTTAAATGAAGAAGAAGAGTTTGAGATCTAGGTAATCTAGGGACTGAACTAAACAAAATTAAACACATTTAAAACAAACAAAAGAAATTTTATAAATTACAAAAAATAAAATTAAGAAAAACAGAACAACACAGAATTTATTCTCTAATTTGGCGAAAATTTTCAGATTCAAATAAGTTAAATAAAAGGTCCGCCATTTAACGTTTTTTTTCAACTAGTGCTTATTTCGTGAATGGTAACACTTAGCTCATGTCTGATTTGACAGATAATTAGTTTTATCCTTCCGCTGAACGAATATGGTTGTTTATACGCTTGAACAACGCTGGGAAATATTGCGACATTACTTTGAAAATCATGGTAATGTTGCAGAATGTGTGCGAAAATTGTGTACGGATTTTGGAAGAGAAGCATCGTCAGCTCCGTATGTTCGTTATCTTGTGAAAAAAGTGAAAGAAACTGGCATCCTCATCGATAAACCAAAGCGTGAAAAGCCAAAAACAGTGCGTACACCCGAGAAAGTGTGCGTGAAGCGCCATCAACATCAATTCACCGTCGTTCTCAACAATTGAACATTTCGGAGGCATCATTGAGACGAATTCTGCATAAAGACCTTGGTATGACGCCATACAAAGTCCAATTGGTTCAGGAGTTCAAAAAAAAAGTTATTTGGCGGACCCGTTATATCATTAGATTAAACAAATTTTTTTATTGAAACCCCTTTTTTTAGTTTTTTTTTTTTTTTTTGTAGGATCGCGTTAAAATTGGAGTTAAAAGGTGAAAATATCTATTGATTTACACTCTGGCAAAAGCGCTTAAGCGTGGAAGTTTAAATTTCGTATGTGGAATTCAAATACCGCGGTGACATCCGCTTAATCGGGATTTTTTATTTTATGTTCTCCGCCTGGGCGGGCTAGCCAAACAACTAAATCTTGTTACTTGAAATTTTGTATGTGGGTTTCTAAGCCCTGCATAGAAGGGATTTTTCGAAATTCCAACCGTGAAACTCGAAATTTTGTATGGGGGTTTCTAATCCCATGTAGGAATTGACTTGGAAGTATATTATAAATCTTTATTTTAAATCCCAACAACTTTTGTTAGAAAGCTGAAATTGTTAATATGTATATGTAGTACTATTGGATTTTTTTTTATGGAAATGGTTTTTCTGAATCTTCTCTACTTTCTAAGTGATTATAAATATAAAATTTATAATAGACAAGTTGTCTTCACTTAAATTCACACCTTTAAGCATGAATTTTATTTTCATGATCTCTTTAAAAATTTAGAAGATTCAGAAAACTAACTACAAATTTGCTTAAAAATGGAACGTGATTGAAATATTTTGCAGTTAAGTTAAGGAGGAAGGACAATCGTAGCGTTTGGCGTTTGCAAACATAAGTAACGGAAAAAGTATGCAACTACAATAAAAGCGGCGTTTGCATTGAATAACCAAAAACCTAAATCGCGTTTGATTCGCAATAAAAAAAAATCAAATCTCGTTTACTAAGGCTAACCAACAATTCAAACGCGCCTTTGATTTGAAAAAAAAAAAAAATAAAACGCGTGTTTGTTTAGGCTTACCAGCAAAGCAAATTTTATTTCTGGCATTCGGAAAAGCGAACACGGTGAAAAATGTATTGGAAAAAAATATATATTATTTTTCAAAATTCAAATATTTTTGTAGTATAATATTATTTTTTAGTAGTTTTAAAATTTGAATGCAATAACGTTTTTAGGACTGGGGAACCTGGGGAAAGCGAATTGAAGTAGAAAATAGAAAAAAATAAAATATTTCTAAATGTTAATTTGATTTTTTATTTCGCTTAATTTTATAATTTACAGGGCCTTTCTCACACGATGACAGAAATAAAATTAACTTTGCTGTTGAGCCAAACGACCGTTTTTCAATTCAAACGCTCGTTTGAGTTATGGTTAGCCTCTGTAAACGGCGCTTTTATTGTGGTTGCATATTTTTTCCATTACTTTGCAAATGCGTTTACTAGCTTTTGCATGCCGCCAAACATATCGCCACACGCTACGATTATCCTTCCTCCTTTATATTTTCCTTGGTTAAGAGACTCAAATCAATAAAGCTCAACTATTTTGATAACGTATACACTTAGAATACTCTGTAGGTAAAGATCACTGCAAATGTAGTTAAAAAGAAATGAAATTTCACTTAAAGAAAGGACGACTTATATTTCAAAAAATTCTACTAACAGTGTCATTTGTTTTTAAATGTTCAAAAAATTACTAATAATTGTATTAAAAATGAACCACATGTTAGTAAAAAATAAACAAACATTTATTTTCTTTATATTTTTACATAACAAAAAACTACTGCAAAAAATTAATGTAAAATCATAAAACAGTCATTTGATGTGGTTTGTTTTTTTTTAAATGAACTGCAAGGTTAGTAAAAAATTTAATTTGTTCTACAAATGACTGACATTTACATTGAAAATAAAGAAACTGTAGTACAATCCAATTTGTTCTAGGATTTATGGATAGATCAGTATAATTTTTACAAAGCAATGCCAATAACAACTTTTTAAGTTACCCACTACGTAGACTTTAACTATTGCATATGAAACACAGCATAAGTATTCAAACAAAATTAATAGATTTTTTCTTAAAGCTCTGCCTATTATGGAGGCTCTAGCTTTTGTAAAACTTCGGGTTCTGATGAGATCTTTAGCCAGATCGAAATACTAGTTTCAACCTAGCTAATATATTTGATTTTCTTTATTTTTGTAAATATACGGTATCGTTATAAATTGAAAATAAAAGTTGATTAAATTTGCAATTATTGTTATTATTTACTGCAACAATTTCAATGGTCTAATTTACATTTTCCCTTTCTATACATTTTCATTATTACGAAACCTACATATACTGCATGTTATTGAACTTATCATTTCGAAGGCATCATCATGGTGGCTTTGAATATGGTATTGGTCATGCTGAACACATGTAAATGTATGAGGTTTCATATTGCAGACAACCGACGCAACAACAGTAATAGCTAAATGAAATCAAAACCCTTTTATGGAATTTATGACTAAAAACCACTCTAAAACAAAAAGCGAAATCCACTATATAAAAGCAATGAAAAAGTAAAGAAAATTTACATTTTAATCAAAAGTAACCAAACCTAAACGACATACACTTGCGACAACATTCTACGCATAACAGTCAAAACTGAAAAAATAACAAGGAACGTTGCATATATTTGTTTAAAATTTGTGGTTTAAATTCCCACACAACTGAAAGCAAACAGGATACGCAAAACACACACAGTTGATGTTGTAAAGGATAATTGTATTAGTTGAATCTAAAACACAGCTATAGTAAAGCTGGGAGAACAAATCACAAAAAAATGCAATTGTTGCCAATGTTGTTGTTATGGCCTAAGCCAAAGGCTAGACAACATTTATACATAAATTTACAATTTGCTAGAAGGTCTTCGAAACACAAATTGCTGCATATATTTATAATCAATGCAATGCTACTGATAACAACAGTTACTGCAACAACGATAAAAACAACGATGGGGTCATCAACTACGCAACAACAACACCAGCAACAACAAATGTATTCAGGCAATTATGAAGGAGTTGATGCAGTGGCTGCCCTAACAGGATTTTCAAATGGTTATGCTACTCCGAACTATTTAAAAAATTACTATCAACTATCAGCGGAGGCTACTGCAGCTGAACAACAGCAACAACAACATATACAACAACACAATAATGCTGCTAATACAATTGAACAACATGATAGTAGTGTGGGCTCTAGAAGCCATGGTGTTGCTGGCCATGCTATTTTGGGTTTACAATCAAACAATTATGGAAATACTATTGTTGCTCGAGGAGAAAGAGAAGAAATTTTTAATATTCATGATACTGGTTTTAGGCCAACAACTTTAACGGCTGCTGGGCAACACTATGTTACAACCATAGAAGGCTTACAAGCAATAACAGATAAAAATAAGGCACATCCTTTTACAACGGCGACAACAACATCAACGTCTACTAGCAATACAGCAGCTACGAATAAAATCGATTTAGACCAACAACAACAACATCAGCAATATGGCCACAATAATATTGCTAGAGATAACAAAGCAAACCACCAAAGTTTGTTCGGACGATTATCGAATTATGGTGATGACCTCCACGTTGATGATACAGATGATGGTGGTAGAGTAGATGGCCGAAGTATAGGTCTAGATGTTGGTTTAGAAAATTATGCATTGGCTTATGCAGATGATGCACAACAATCATCAACATCATCATCAGCGAATTTCTATAATAGTGCACATAATACTTATAATGGAAATGAGCAACAAAGTTTTGCAAATTATTTTACACCAACTACAGTCGAATTACAACCAACCATTGAGGCAACATATGAAACAGAAAATCAGCAAAAATATTACACATTAAATAATTATGAGGAAAATGAAACACAGCAGCAACAAGACCAACATCAACAACACCATCTATATAATCGACCATATACACAACAGACATATAAGCTGCAGGCATATGAAACAACGCAAACACCAGCAACATATTATAATACTTATATACAGCATAATGATAACGATAATAAACAGCAACATCAGAAACAACAGCAAATAACAAATAATTATCAAACATGGAATTTAAAACAACATCAACAACAAAAAAATCAAATATCAGCTAATTATCATAATAAACAATTAACTAAACAACAGCAGGAACAACAACATCATGATCAAGAACATGAACAACATTATGATAAATTATTACAGGAACCAGAAACAGCAGAAACTTCATACAACACACAGCGTTATACTAAACACCATAAAAATAATAAAAGTAAAAGAAGTGATTCTCACATAGAATCTTATGATTTACACGAAGACTCGTTAGATTCTACTAATATACAATTACAACAATTACAACAACTACAAGAACAAATACAGCAACAGCAGCAACAATTTATACAATTACAGCATCAACTTATTGAACACGATCAACAATTGCAGATACAAAAACATCATATCCAACAACCACCCATTTTACCACCTATAACCCATACTGTACACCATAATCCTCATAGTTTACAGTCCTTAGCCGGTACTCCTTTAACAAAACATACTCAAGTTGTAAAATCAATACCCATAACTCAGCATCATCAAGTTCATGTACCCTATAGACAAAATGTTCCCATAGAAGTTCCCGATCCTATTATAACCACAGTTAATAAACCTACACCTATTGAAATACCGATAACTAAAACAATTGCCGTACCTGATATAAAAGAAATTAAAATACCTATAGAAAAAATGCGTCCATTTCCTGTCGAACGTCCCATACCCTATATAGTAGAGAAAAGGGTACCCTATACGGTGGAAAAACAAATTGCTAAACCCGTCTATTATAATGTTCCTATAAAAGTACCCATTGTTCATACTGTAGTCCATAAAGTTCATACACCTGCCTACTCTCATAATAATTATCATTATCCACCTGCTGCTCATCATCAGCATCATCAGTATCATAGTCATCATTTACCTCATACTGTTTACAAACATGGAAGTTCACATGGTCACGGGAATGGTCATGGTCATGGGCATGGTCATGGAAATGTTTATGGCCATAGTTATGGTCACTCGCGTAATGGTGGCAATTATTTGAAATGATTGAAAAAATGTTGAAGAAATTTTTTATTATTATTTTTTATTTGTTTTGAAATAAATTGTATTGAATTAAGGATTATACATAAATAAATTCCGCGGAACTGGACCCCGTTATTTATGCATCAACAAATTTTATTAACAAATTTAAACTAAGTGAATGAAAACGCTGTAAGAACGCTGTTAACTCAATTTGAACTGACCAAGTAACAAATCTCATTACTTTTATATGAGGATCTCGACATGTCATTACTAACCACCAAAATAAAGACATGTCATTACAAAATATCAAAAAATATGTGGTAAACTATATACCTACTAATATGAGTCTAGAAAAATAAAAAAAAATAAAAAAATTTAATTTACTAAAACAAAATTTTATTGAAAAATTTTTCAATTAAACGTGCTCACAGCACTTAACAGCTTTGAACTAACGTTTTACCAATATTTTACTAATGTTTTACTAATTTATTTTGCTAAAAAAATTGTGCTGATAAGCATATTAATAGTGAGGATGACAACCAGACTGAAAGATATACGCAGAATCAAGTAGATGTCGCGGCATGTCAAGATGTCTACTACATCGAAAAAAATTATACTAAAAAATACAACTCTTGTAAGAAAAAAATCAACCACGTAAGATTTTTGTATCTGTTTTTCATTCAAATGAACGCTAACAATGGTAATACATATGTGTATTAAAAAACTATAATTTTGTGATGTCAACGGCTTGTCACAGTTATTATATATTAATTAAATTAAAGACAAAATTAAATATTTAAATTTAATGAACATTAACACCCGTATTCATAAAAATATTAAACAGCATTTCAATTACATTTTAGTTAAAATACAAATTTTCGACTTAAACCTGTGTTCATAAACGAATATTAACTTTTACACAAGGTATTTTCAGCTAATATTCGCTTATGAATACAGTTTTAAGGCTTAAAATGTTCTTTAACTAAAATGTTCAAATACAAATGAATTGAGATTTTTTAAATAAAAGTGTATTTGTATACTAAATATTTATAGTGTGGCGCTTTGTTCCTCTTAAGGAACCATAGGACATTATATATATATATATATATATATATATATATATGTATGCACAGCGCATAGTTTAGGGACACGCCCAAAATTGTCGCCGAAATATGCGGTGTATAGACAAAATTGTCCTCATCTTATACGCTAGATGTATGAAAAGGCGCGAAAATTTTGGGGACAGTCCCCAAAGTAAGCAAATGTCCCTAAACTATGCGGGGGAACGAATAAATGTCTCTAGACTATGCGCTGTGCATACATATATATATATTATATATATATATATATATATGTATGCACAGCGCATACTTTAGGGACACGCCCAAAATTGTCGCCGAATTATGCGGTGTATAGAAAAAATTGTCCTCATCTAATACGCTAGATGTATGAAAAGGCGCGAAAACTTTGGGGACAGTCCCCAAAGTAAGCAAATGTCCCTAAACTATGCGGGGGAACGAATAAATGTCTCTAAACTATGCGCTGTGCATACATATATATATATATATATATATATAAATATTTATAGTGATTGTTAACGTAGTGTGGTCAAATTGCAAACAACTATGCTTTCAGATCGACAGACTAAAGCTGAACACAAGGACACTCATCTTAGGTAATGTTTTATGTTTCCATTTCTTACTGCAAAAATGGGTTGTATATTTTTTATTTTTTTTTTTATTTTTCATAATTTTATTTATTTTTGAACATTTTAAACTTTAGTTTTAGGATTTATTTCAATGTAGCCTATTATTAGTTTTGGACTTCAAAAACTAATAATAGGCTACAAGACGTTGAAGATTACATCTTAATATTCAAGGTAACTTCTTAATATAAAAAATATTTATAAAACTGTTTCATAAATTCTATAATTGAAGGGCTTAGTGCAAAAACATGATAAGCCACACGTTTTCAAAAAATGACTTTATGTGTTCATTGCATTACCTAACGTGGTATCAATATCCACTTAAATGATTTAAGCTATATTCCAAATACTTTTAGATCTAGAGCAAATGTTACTTTTTACAATTCGACTATATTTCAATATTTTTTTACGAAAAAATAAAAATAAAAGCAAACTTGAATTTTTTTGTAAATATATTGATTGAAGTATGGTCGATAAAGATTATTTTCCAACAGATGATCTAATCATTTAAAAAACCATCGATGTATGATTTATTTTAACTTTTGTGACTTATCAAGTTATTCCAGAAACTTATTAATTTCTTGTTAGATACTCGTAATAAATGCCAATATATGTCTTCTAATAAATATCTTGCTTAACAGCTGCCTAGAAGTCATTGAAAACCATTTCTTTAAAATCAATGTGGCTTATCATGTTTTTGCAGAAATTTTATTTAAGATTTTCTTATTTTTAAGAAAAAGTCGCTGTTTTTCTGGACTTTTATGTTCTAGATACTTGCAATAAGTGCCAAGAGGTGTCTTCTATTACATGTCCATCGCATTAATACTATAAGGCAGTGAAACCCATTTTTCCAAATCCACGTGGCTTATCAAGTTATTGCAAAAATTCTCTTTAAGATTTTTTTATTTTGAGGAAATAGTTGCTATTTTGCAGGATTTTCGAGCAACAGATATTTGTAGTAAGTGCTAAAATATCTTGGCATTTATTACAAGTTTCTACAGCACTAAATGCCTGAAATACAGATATCATTTCTTCAAAATTAAAAAATTCTAAATAAAATTTCTGCAAAAACTTGATAAGCCACATTGACTTAATAAAATGGTTTTTACTGCCTTATAGTCTTCCGAAGATGGTCAAGTATGAAGAAAGACCATCTAATTTGCTACCATTTTTCAGACTATGAACTTCTTTACTTATCTTTGTGCAATAACTTGATAAGCCACACTTTTTTTTTTTTTTGCAAAAAAGCAGTTTCCGATGGATTTCTATCATTCATGAACGGATATGTGATGGGAGCCTTCTTTAAGCACCTATTATGTATGCTTACAGTCTGGTTTAGGTAAAGCCTTATTTTCTACATTGTTTTTAAACTATGAAGGCGATTATTTCATTATTTTAATTTTGTGGCTTATCAAGTTTTTGCACTAAGCCCTTCAATTCTCCATTGTCGGAATGATTCATTACACTCATACAAATAAACCTGTAAAAATATCAGAAAAAGCTACGACAAATTAGTTAAGAAAGAGCTTACAGAAAAAGCTGCTAAATTTAGCAATTTTTTTTTGCTAAATATTAATAAAATAAGAATAGAAAAATAAATGTTTAAACTTCACAAAATTTTAGTTATATTCGATGTGAATTGTGTTTAATTGAAAATATGAAATGCTATTTTCAATTAACTTCTCTGTAAAATATTAATTATTTGTAGACTTAAAATAGTAAACAAAAACTGTAATATTAACAATTGTTTGTCATTTTTATCTAATATTTAGTAGGCCGCAAATAACAGTTTATTTTGCTAAAATCAATAGAAATTTTTGCTCAAAAATTGTAGCGTGCTGATTTCATAAAGGCAGATTTTTATTCGCATTCAAAACAAAAGAAATAAAAAGAAACAGTAAAAATTTCGCATTTTTTAAAGATTTTTTTGTTCACTAATATTTAGTAAATATTTTTGCTGATTCTAGTAGAATATTTTGTTACTTAAAATTTAGCTCAAATATAAAATTCTACTAATTTAAGCAGTTTTTTCTGCAAACTCATTTTTAACTAATTTTTAGCAGTTTTTTTTTCATATACAATTTTGGTAGATGGATCTTAAAAAAACTATCATTGTTTAACTTTCTTTGCGATATATTTATTATAATTTTACCTTCTTTCTAATTTGCGAAAACGGCATATTTGTACATTCCAAGAACAATTTATAATATGTACATTAGGGTGGAGCGATTAGTATGGAAGGAAAAAAATCTAAATGGGCGCTTCGCGTTTCTGGTTCTTGGGATTGTACTGAGCAAAAAAGTCCACTAGACCATACGTCCACGGTCAAAATCGAGCTTTCACATTTTGACTTTAGGGCAAAAAAGCCCTATTTTTTAATTAAAAATTAACCCCTTAAACCCCACCCACAAATATGATTGATGCATTAATCTGCTAGAGAATCTTCCAAAGAAGAGATTGATACCATAATCTTGGATAAGCTCCTCCTACTTCCTGAGATATGTCCATCCCACACATTGTTACTTTCACAAAATACGGCTAAAAAGTCAAAATGTGGAAGCTCGATTTTCACCGTAGACGTATGGTCTAGTGCACTTTTTTGCTCACTACAATCCCAAGAATCAGAAAGACGAAGCTCCCATTAAGATGTTCAAATCGCCCCACCCTAATGTGCATAGAGAAAATTAATGAAAATTTTTTAATGTTTTCAAAATTTTAAAAATAAACAAAATACGAAACTCAATAAAAATAAAAAAAAAAAATTTGAAATTTATAAGGGCTTATTGTAAAAACCTTATAAGCCACATTCATAGTTTTTTCGCTGTTTTCTAAACTTCTATTGATTAATTTTTGATAGGAGTCTTGCTTAAACACTTGTCCCGGTGTATAAACGTCCTGCTAACTTTGAACTTTTTTTTGAATTTTTTAACATTTAAGAGGTGAAAACAAACTAAATATATAATGTGGCTTATCATGTTTTTACAACAATCCCTTCATATGTATATGAAATAAAAACAGCAAAAAAAATTTAACCCAACACAAAATGTTAACAATTTTTTTAACAGTATTATTATGTTCGTTATTGGATCAATAAAACAAGATTAGCATTTATATTTTGGTGCCACAAAGGGCTTGGATCTGGTACGACAACTGGACAAAGAGATAATGAAATCTTTTTTGATATGAACAGATCTGGCAGCTGATATGATCCTATATAATAAGATCTCCTTATATCTGGGCACGAAAATTGTCCAACTTGCCAGATCCATTCAGATATGAACAGATCTGGCTGGAACTAGATCTGGCCATAAAATCCATCACAAATATCATATCGTATCATATATGATCAGTTGCTAGAAGCTCCAATGGGAGTAATGTAATTATATTAATTATAAGTACATTAACTAAAATAAAAAAAAAAAAAAAAAAATCATATATGATCAGATCTGGCTCCAGATCATATTATATTCAATCACATCTAATTAGATTCAATCATATAATTTGAAATCTTATCAGATCAATTCCTTTTTTACTCGGGTACCCATAGCTGCTGAGTCGAAAAGAAACACTTGGTCAATAAACAATTAAATTATAATTTTTACGAAAATATTTGATGGTTAATGCATTCTTTTTCCAAATTTCATAAATATCCGTTTAATATTTATAATGTTAAGACTATGTCCTTTAGAGATACCCTATCGTAATCTTGCAAGTCCTTGAACCAAAATAAAATCACATTATCAAAGTTTATCGATTTCAGATACTTTAACCAGAGGTGAATTACCGGTTAGAGAATTAATTTGTTTTAACAAAACTTCTATCTATCTCTTCACTTTTGTCATTTTAAAAAAAGAAGGATATTTATTAATATTAATTAAGCTTTGGGTCAATGCTACAGTTTTTATACTTTGCGCCAATTTAATTACATCATTTTTTTATGTATAGATTTAAAACTAAATCCTTTCTAAAACACCCAAACTCCACAAGAAAGTTTTTGATATTCATATCAATTAATATCCACAAGTAGGCAATTAGTTTTTTTTTTATAAAACAAATTCTATCTCAAACAAAATTCTTTAAGTTTTGTTTTATTGTTTTTATCTTTGTCTTGTAGTTTTTTGTCGTAATTTTCGCACAAAAAAAAAGGATAATCATTATTTAAACCACACTTTGTGTAATTTAAAGTTTTTGGACTTTTGCCACAAAATTGTTTGTAAACTTGAAAGTTTGCTAACTAACCACATAGACAAAATGCTATATGTTAACATAAATATCTTGATGTTGATAAATATGTCTTTGGGTGTGTGTGTGTGTGTAAACTGGGGTTTAAAATTGTATATGTATGAGAGTGTAATTTAAAATGTATAGATAACAAATTGTAATCAATTCGTGCGTGGACAAAATTTTCAAAAGAATTTATAAAATCACTTACTCTAGCCCTTCATCTGGCTTCTTTTCCGTAGCTCTATATTTCTCTATAGGAAAATCTAAAGTTTTAAGTTTGAAAATTTTCCTTTTAGATATTAAAATTATATGCACTTTAGCATACACAACACGTTGCAATTTGTGTTTGCTATGTGATTGTATTAGTCAGTGTGTGTGTGTGAATGTATGTGTGTGTTTTTTTTTTAATAAAAACTCTTGAGAAAAGTTTACAGTTTTAATTGCAGCAAAGAATAAAATTTAATGAAAAAAAAAAAATTACTCAATGAAACCTAATAAATTTTTAGAAAGGGTTTCTTTTTTTTTAGTTGCCTTTTTTATTTCGTAGTCAAAAAGACAAATAATTTTTTATTTTTGTTAAATTAACCCATTTCGCACTGCCGTTGCTTTAAAGAAACACCTATTTTTAAGGTCCGATAATTTTCGACAGGGGAGAGATATAATAACGCAGTAAAAAGAATGTAATATTTTTTTTAATTAATTAATAATTATATACTATTACAAATTATATACTATTACCCTAAACGAGCACTAGCTACTATGGCATTCGGCGCGTTGCATTGTGGGCGAAATAGGCGATCTATCGTCGTTTAATTTAATTTTCAAAGTGTTTAATTGCGCAAAAGTTGTGTCTCTACCCATTACTAATATCTCAATGAACTTATATATCGATTCTATTTTGATTGACATGATCTAGTTGGACAGCTGTGAGCTGTCAAACACAACATATGTTTCAGCCGTTGCATCACTAAGCTTGAACACGTGTTTTCTTTGCATTTCCAAATGTTCTCTAAAGTTGGATTTGTCTCAATTAAGTGGAAGAAAAGTTGAATAAACGTCACTACATTGCTAGGTCTGTCAAAAAAACAGAGTAGTATTTGGAAGATGACAAAGCCAATTGTGACAATTTTTTGTTGTTGTTTTTGTTTTTGTTTTTTCTTTGATATTTTAAATTTTGAATCTCGCTCCTAGACGAGGACAAGAAATTCTCATTGAGTTTGTGATTTAACATAACAAATATCTCTAGAAAGTCTAATAACAAGTCCCCTGAAGATTTCCTTAGGCAGGAATGAAGTCCGGATAGGGACACGCCTACATCAGATTGCTTTTCACAATTTGTTAAATAAGTTTTGGGACTTTAGCACATTTAATCACTATAAATGCAATTAATGTTTATCCCGATGAAAATAAATTAAAAAAAAAAGTGGTTTTGTTTATAGTTAGAGGTATGTATTAACTAAAAATAATTTTGTTTGTGACCTGTGCTTAACTGTTGTAGAAAAAAATATAGTTAAAGTTGACTGTACCACTAACTGGAACTTCTGATATTCGTGGGCATTCGCGCTAGAATATTTTTTTTATTACTATGTTGTCTTGTGATTGTAGAATGTCCAAATCATCTGCAGACACCTGCAACTTTACATGATATTGCACTTTTTAGGAACAATGTCGGTGCTCACACGAGAAGTTTATTTACTATGGCGCAACGAGCCCGTGCCAACTAAAAAATTTTCTGTCGTTAAAAATCGTATATTATATAATATAAATAATATCAACATGTATGATGCTAATGAAATCCTTTTAATAAACAAAAAAATACAAATTTTGCAGCAATTTGTGGCTGAGAAATGGAAATTGAACCATAGAAGCAGCCACAAATTTGAAGAAAACAACAAGGAGTGGTAAGACGGACAACTTTTATTAGTTAATCCACTGACTAATCGTGGAAGTCCAACATGTTCCAACAAAACGAAATTAAGTAAAGTTTACCAAATTGTTAACGAAACACCTCACAGTGAGCTCGTAGTAATGAATGTAAATTTTATGTTCAAAAAGCTTAAAAAGAAAAATGTCTTTGCTTGCTGATATCCCAATGGCTGGTTGCGGCAACACCAATAACGGCAATACAGCTAAGCGATTTTTTAGAAAACAAAAATTAGCATCCGAAATAACCGGAGTAAATGAGGAGCTAATTTACAGATTCAGTGTCATTTTACGCTCAATTGCTTGCGGGCACAAAATCGATATTGAATATTTTAGGCAATATGCTTTACAGGCCGCAGAACTTTTTATAACACAGTGTCCTTGGGATTATATGCCGTGTTCCATACATAGAATATTAATACATGGAGCCCATATAATTAAAGTATCACCACTTTCAATAGTAAAACTTTCGGAAGAAGCTTTAGAGAACCGAAACAAAGATTACCGCAATTTCCGTGAGCACCATACGCGAAAGACATCGCGAATAAATACAATGGAAGATGATATTTTACAACTTTCGTCAGAACATTGTGTACCTTGCACCTTAGATTCATCTAGTAGTTCCCAATAGGAATAAAAAATTGTTATTACTATTGTAATTTTTTTTGCTTTATAATTAAATTTTTGTTATGAAAACAACTGAAATATATAAAGACTGAATACGTCCAAAAATAGTAATTTCAACAGAAAAAAAACTAAAAAAAATTAATAAATAAATATTTAAAAAAAAAAATAGTTTTTAATATTAAAGTTTAATATATTTTTAGCCCAAAAGAATGTGAAACACTAAATATATTAACTTTATCATGTTTTCCTGAATGAAAGAAACAATGTCTAAAATATTAAATAAAGTTGCAACTTTCACAATGTTTAACATTGTAGCTTAATCTATTTTCAACTAAAAAAAAATATTACACAAACAAAAAAAAAAAATTCCTAAGCGCTATTAATTAAACGCCGCTAGATGAGCCTTTTCGCCCACTGTGCGTTGTAGCGAAAACAGACCAGTGCCTCTGGTACGAATCGAACCCACGACCCCCGCACTGATAAGCCAGCACGCTACCAACTAGCCTACCGGGACGCACAATATTAAAAAAAAAAAAAAAGAATGTAATAATGTAAAGTCTTTTCTACACAAATAACAAAAAAAGAATTAAAAACTATTGTCCCAGGATCACCATATAATTAATTTAAATATTAAACTGTTTATAGAAATTTTGTGAAAAATATTAATTTATAAATTAAAAGGGTTAAATGCTGATTTGTTTAGGAACGTATGGGAATATTTTTTGAATGAAACAAATTTTTTGTGCAGTATGTAGCTTTTTTTGTGTAAAATTAGAAGATTGCATCAAGTACTTACAGAAATTTTGAAACTTTAATATCCAGAAAATTAATTAACTTTCTTTTTCAATATAAAAAAAATAACAATTTTCTTTCAAGAAGCAAAAAAAAAATAATTAAAATTGATTCGGCAGACAATTTGAAAAAAAAAAATGTCTAAAATAAAAACACAAATCTTTTCAAAAACTTTTAAAAGCCCTGAAAATCCGATAGATCAAATTGTGTAATATATTTGCTTTAGATTTAATTTGCTAAAAATTTAAATTTAAAAAAATCTTAACCCGTTAAGTAAATAACCCGTTAAAAAAATAAATTTAAATTACAAATAACACCGCTAGATGGCGCAATAAGAGTAACAAACTATAGCGCAATCTTACTAAGAAACCACTGCATGTTTCTACCAAGTTTCGTTTGTTATAAAATGGGTTAAGATAGGAAATTCATACAAATTTTATAAGTTTTTCTTTCTTCTTTTTATAATTTTCTTTGTTTGATGTTGTTATTGTCTGTTTTTGTTTTAAATAATAGTATGCCGTAAAGTATGCTAAATTAAATTAAGTTTATATTGTTTATATTTCTTTTCCTTTTACATAACTTATGGCATGAGTTTTATGAGCAATTACTTTTATATTTCCGTAATTTACTTACATTACTTTTATTTGTATGCAAGGCTTAATTTTTCTTTTAACTCTAAAAGCGGCTATTATATATTTAACGATACAAACTTAAATTTGCTATATACTGACAATTTAATTTATGTAGGTTTTTTTTTGCGATTAACAGTTTTTTCAGGATATTAAATCCTTTAAGAGTTTAACGACTATTTAAACAATTTAAAGTTGTTAAATGATGTAGGAGTTTGTAAAAGTATTAGCCATTCTCCAAAAATTTTCCAAAAAATACTTCTGCACAAAATTTGTTTGCCACTATATATGTTTGGATGCAAATATATATTTATATATTAAGGTGGGTCGATTTAGCAATCGATATTGTGCCATCGATTTTTCGATAGCTTCTGGCATGAGCAAATTCGAGGCTCCCATATTTCAATTTTTTGACTTATTCTCATATTTTATTTTTATGGTTTTTTTAGGTAAAAAAAAAATTGGCTGATTTAAATTTTTTTAAATATTACCTTTCCAAGGTGAAATTGTATGCTAAAAACAATGGCGATAGCAGGTTTTCAAAAAAAAAAAATTTTCTTGAGGTTTTAGACAATTTTTTCTCCAAAAATCGATCTTTAATTTATAAGGTTTTTTTAGAAGGAACTTAAAAAAAAATTCGCCGATTTCAAATTTTTTAAATATAGCATATCCAAGGTAAAATTGTACGCTTAAAACGATGGCTATATAATTTTTTCGAAAAAAGTTGTTTTTTTTGGGTTTTTAGAATAGTTTTTGTGGAAAAAAACGGGTTTTTTTTCGATTTTCAACTCTTTTTTTGTTATTTTAAAGGCTCCAAACTAATTTTTATGTATTTTCTCCCATATAAAATAGCTCATTTCTACAGAAGTTCGCTAATATTTAAAGAAAAAAAATTTTAATTTTAAATTTTGAAATTTTTTAATGATGGTGATAATGTATTCACATTATATACACACACATTTATACCTCCTATCAGAATAAACTTAAATTAAAAATATAGTAAACGCTTTAAATTGATTTTGTCGAAAAAATGTAACATGAAAAAACTTTATATTATTATTTAAGTTGACGATGCTTCAACCACTTATGCGTACATTGCCACATACCACACAATATAACACAAGAGCGCGTGAGAATAGAAATACACTGAGAGTACTCTTTTCTTGATGCGGTTCTATACGCACGATTTAAATTTAAATTAAAAAAAAAAAAAAATTTTCCAAAAATTGATTTTAAAGTTTTTTTTTCAAAAATTTTTATTTTTAAAAAATGTGTAAAATTTTTTTATTTATATTTTTATACCCCAAAACCTAGCCGTTCTTATGAAAAAAAAAATTTGTCGATTTATATTACACATTAAAAGTTATAACCTTTTAAGTCAAGTCCCTACCCCACAGTTTGAAGCTATAGGGTTGCCAGAGTTTTCTAATACTTGCGTTCATTACCGGTCACACTCACAAAATTTTAGCAAAATCGGAAAACATCGATTAATTTCACGGTGATATTAAATGGAATTGCTCACTTGTTGATTGTGTGTCTATATTTTTGAGCACATTTATCTGTGTCGCTCTTATAGTTAAGTCTACGATCAGCAAAGTTAAGTATTTTTGAACAATATTTTGTTACTCGAAATCAAAAAAGCAAGTGACTGGTTTTGACATTTACGTTCGCAGTGTTGACAACTTGTTCGAAATGCAGAAACCAAATTTTGTATGAAAACTTTTACGATTTCATACGACTAGTACTTCAAGTCATCGTTCGCATACAAATTTAGTTAGAGAAACCCAAATCAGTTTTCTGTCGCTTAGAAAGCGAAATAAAGCATTCTTTCGAAAAATCGAGAAACAGGCCATAACTATTTAATAGTAAATATTTTAGAAACCAAAAATACCTTTCAAGCGATTTTTAAATTTAATTTTTTTTCATATTTTGTACAAAAAAAACTTAAATTATTGTAGTAAGCCTTTTGTAAAACAAAAACATTAAAAATAGTGAGCTTTCTTGTTCAAAAAAAAAAAAAATCGAAGTTTTATTTTTTATAAAAAATTATGTGTTTTCCCAAATGCTTTTGAAATCGCAGGGGTTCAAAAAATTACTAAGTCCATTCAAAAATTGTATAAGCAGTAAAAATTAATTTTTAGAAAGAAGCGGTTATTTTTTGGTTACAGATCGTAAGACAACTGCAACTTTCAGATACTATTCGAATTTTTGAAATAGGCCATCTTCTAAACAAACTATGGCTCTTCAAAGTTCACAACTTCCATAATTTTTTAAAGTTCTTGAAAAATGAAAAACGTGAATAAAATCGCTAGTTTTTTTTAATTTCAAGGATATAAGAAAGGTATTATCTATATTGCTCCATAGAGTCATCCTGTTGACAATACAAAATATAAATCGTATGTCACAGGGTCAAAAAATACCAAATTTTTAATGTTGTTTCCTGGAATTAATGATATCGCTATAAATTAGCTCGTACCTTAGAATACACATATTTAATGAAAATGAAAATTATTCAAGTTCGAGGCCATACTCTATATTTCTTCATTAGGATATTGTCCTAACAAATAATCTATAGAGTTTTTTGTTTTCAAATTTATTATTTGACCCTTTCAGGAATGTGTTGATAGATCTATTTCGGGAATTTTCTAGGTTCCCATCATCAGAACACGTTTTGAAAGCGGTAACAATCCTATGCCAAACATCAAACATTCATATGAACTAGTTTACTCACTAGATGAGAACTAATATACATATGAGTTTGAAGTTAAAGATTATAACCATTGATCAAAAAATAAATTGAAAACTTGTTTGATGTGCAAGATCCACCTCTGGTGGATATTCAATACACTGTTTTTTGTTTTTCTCTCCTTTTGATATTTTGTTTAGTTTGTAAACAAAACAGGGAAAGTAAACTAGGTCGAAAAAAAACATAATTTTTATTTTTAATAAAAATTATAACAAACTTATACACATATTTATTTAAAATTTTTAGATATTTTGTCCAATATCCAAAAAGTCCATCTCAGTGGATGTCTATTCTAAAGGACGAACGTATAAGCCAAGTTAAAAGTTCCGTTCATTGGCAGTTTTGGACAGGCGTTTATGAAGGCACTTTTCCCCCTTTTACTATTTTGTAAATGAAAATTCCAAAATATAATGAATTAGCCCATACACCTGTCAAATAGTTTTGTGCAGGACGCTTATGTTTAGATTGTAACCATTCCTCCATTGCTTTTAAAACTTCTAAACATTTTGATTTCGAAAACCACTAAAATTTCCTATAGTATTAAATATTTAAAACAATATTCATTGCATATTTTTAGGAAATTTCATAAACATGAAAATTGCTTACTTTAATGCATTTGGAATATTCATTTCTTATCGCATGTTTTTTCATCCTTTTTGGTTTTAAACATTCATGGTATTGACCATTTATTTTTCCACTTTTTGTTTTCATTTCGCATAGCGATTCTTTTATTGTTTATAGCGGGGCAATAACTTTTTTGTGCGCTAAATTTAACAATTCTTTCGTAACATTTCATTTTATAACGCGAAATACACAAAGAAAAAAAAAAAAAAAAAAACTTAACGCAAAACTTTTGTTTGTATTTAGCAAAATTTCTTTTGCATTTTTTTTTTTTGATTCTACATTATATGAAAACTGTTTTCGCTTTAATATTTTTTTTTTTTTGCTATTTTATGAGGGTTGATAATTTTTTCAGTTGATATCAAACAAAATTCAGTCAAGATGTACTTGTGTATTTGGTAGTGTTTTCAATTATTCGACCGAAAAAATGGCTAAAATTGATTAACCGTTTATTCGGGTCGTTTAATCGACAAAATTGGCGATTACTAGATTAATCATTTAAAATGTATTTCTTTGATTTTTTCTCAATAAAAAAACAAATTTAAATTTCAAATAAAGTTGACTGCATTGGCTTATAAATTTTATTGAAGATGATTCAAAGCATCATGCGTTGTTTTAAATTTGGAGGAATCTAAGAGCTCTTAAAGATAAAATGTCATCAGTACACTGAGAGAATTATCTTCACTTCAGTAATGAATTTCTTGATAGCTTTAATAAAAATTGTCACTGGAACTCGAACATTGAAACTTTTCATAGAATCTATGAAACACATTTCATTAAAGATAATGTTTATGAAATGTTTGTACAATTAATAAAAATCTTCATGAATCTAATGAATCATTCCGACAATGAAGCGTTTCTAGAATTTTTGAAATAGTTTTATAAAATTTTGTAATATTCGTAAGTTCTTTGAAATTATGTCTTGAAAATTTCATTATAATTAAGCCAATGAACCGCTTCATATGATTTTTTAAACAATTTCATAAAAATCTAAAATTAATAAAGGCTACAATGAAATAATAATAAACTTTATAAAATATGTTGAGCACTTGAGAATTAAATCTTAAAACTGAAGTTTGAAATGAATGAAAATTAATGAAAATATGAAATTTTATGAAAAAAATTAAGTCTTTGAAATAATTTCATAGTTCTAAAGAAAATTTTCATTAAATTTATGTAGAAATAATTTACGAAAACGAATTATTTTTTTTTATGAAACTAAGAAATTTTATGATAGAAGTTTTAGCAAAAATTTTTAATATTAATAAAATTTCTTGTATATAATGAAATTCTTCATTGAAACGACGAAAAAATTGTATGATTTTATTTCATTAATTTTTAAATTATTTTGTAAACGTTTTTTGCAAAATTTTTTTGACTTTTCGTTAAAAAGTCTGTAAAAAATAGTTACAAGATAATTTTTGTACATAAAGCCACATTCTCACAGCAAAACATGTGTTTTAACAACACACCTACAGTTCTTTATTATTTTCCACTTGTTTTGGTTAAACACGTGTTTTGCAATCTAGTGTGAATGCCGTGTAAGTTTCTGGAAAAATTTAAAAAATGTTATTTAAATGTTTGTAAAAATTTAATTTCGGTGTATTTTCTGTGAAAGCAACGAAAATTTTTAACTTTGTTGTTCATACTATTTAACTACGATAACACTTTAGCACCCAGCAAAATTTTTTAGAACAGATTACCTCTGAACCTATACTAGAAAAACTTCTTTTACCGCCGGTTACATGTACCGGTTCCTGGGATTCAAAATGTAAGGTTTCACTGTACCAGACCCAGTTCTGTAGCTGGTTCTAGAACCGGTTCTAAAGCAACCTGTTCTTATTTGGAGGTAAAGAACCTATTGCAAGTAGGACAAACTCCATATAGAAAGAACCAGTTGCAGAACCGAAATTGGAACTTGCTATAATTAAGTATAAGTTCTTCTGCAACCTGTTTTTTGGATTTTACTATTATACCGGGCACTTTAACTGTAAATTTATTCGTTATTGATTTTTATTAAAAATATTAATTTATTATTCTTTACAATGATGATTTTTGTTTGAAATTTTCCACAATCCGACGAAATTTTTTCTAATTAGGTATATCTTAAACTTTTACTGGAACATGATTGAGAGTTGATGTGATTGGGAACCAATTTTAAAACAAATTCAACATTGTCTTGAAATACATAGAACTATTGACTGACATTAATTTGAATTCTTAAAAGAAGTAAAACAAAATACAAAAAGTCTATCTAATTTCCTAAAGACGACAAAAATATGTTATCTTGAGGCTTAAATATCGCTTTCACACGATTTTAAAGGAATGTTATTACAGTTTATGAAACGTTTGTATTTTCTCTAAACTTATCTTGCCATATTTTTAGCCAAAGCTTAGAAATTGACAAGTTTTGGAAAAAAAAAATTCATATAAAAAATGTAACAGGTTAATCGACCTAATTTAACCGATTAATTATTTGAGTTTTAAATTATTTGTTTCGACATTAAACGAAATACAGGCGATTAATCGAGGAATCGGTTAATCGATTAACCGAATTAGAAACTCTAGTATTTGACATTGTCATTGATACAAAAAACGTGACCATTTTGGTACTGTTTTTTTTATTTCATTTTTTTTTTTTTTCATTTTGAAACCAGTGAATGAGTGACTGTATGGCTTTTAAACGTGTTCGTTCATATAACAACTCTTGAAGAAAATTTGATTTTCATTGTTATTTGCCATGTTTGTTTGCAGTTTTCTTTAATTTATTTTTCCACTTGCCCAGTTTGTTTATGGTGGCAGTGATATTTTGACATAAATTTCTTGCAGGCCACCTATAAGAAAGGAAGAAACAAAAACCTGAATGTAAAGAATAAAATACTCAAATCGTGCAACCGGTCGGTCACAGCGAAATTGTCAATAACACAAAATCAAACATTGGTGGTAATTGAATTTATTACGATTGGTTGATTTTAATATACAGTTTGAAAAAATACAAAAAAAAAAAAAAAATACGCACACAACAACAAATTAAAACTGGAGTGAGAACAAGTAGTCTATATGTGTGCGTTATCGATAAGGCTATTCTGTGAGTGTATTAAGTGAAGCAAAAAGGTTAGTTGAAAGTATCAAGTATAATAGGTAGATGTGGGGAAATGAAGAACAATGATATTATAATTTTTTATTTATTTTATTTTTTATAAATCTTCTATTTTATTTCGTGGTGGTATGTTAATTTTGTCATGTTATTTGGCACTATAAGAGCTATTAATGTGCTTTTTAATGTTCCAAAGAAATTTTTAACCATTTGATGATCAATGAAACAGCAACAAATTTTTGAAAATAATTCTGCCATTCCTTACTCGGAAGGCTAGTTCGATCATGGGTTCCCACCGATTGCGATGAAGTTCGATTATATTATAAAGAACCAAAAATTAACTTCGCTCAGACAAGCACACGTTAGATTTTAACGAAAGTTGTGACTACACTGAGAAAACTATCTAGAAATGAGTTTTGAATTAAAGCAATAAAGTTGCTTCAACTCGTCCATTCCCAGTAAAAAACGCTGCTTACATGCAAGCAGGTTTGTAAGGGAGTAAGCCTAAAAGAATCCCTTACAAACCTGCTTACATATGCTATGATTTTTATATGGCGAATTCCCACTTGGAAGCATTACTTTTTGGCAAAGTAAGCGCTGATGTTAGCGCTTATAAAAAGCTGTGATTTCAGGGCTTGCAGTAACATCCTTTTTCGTGTCTATATTATTACGATTAAAAGTAACAACAGGAATATACCATACACAATTTATTTTACATAAAATTCTAAATTCTATTGTTGTTAAAATTTTTGACATATATTATAATCATTTTATTTTTTTTACCACTCCACGTGCTAGCTCTTCAGAAGCAGTTAAATGACTAATTATTGTTTGTTACATATTCGAAAACAGCAAACACAATCGGAAATCACTCGGGGAGATTGGTACATATCGCTTATAATACACGATATGAAACTTTCTGCATTACACCCTGCATCCTTGTAAGGGATTAAGGTAAGCTGCTTACAACCTGCATCCTTGTTAGGGAAAACAGTAAGCTCAAAATTTTTGTTTGTTTATTTTTATACGAAAAATATTCATTTCCTTTGCTGCTTCTCAGTAATATGTTATAGTAAGCACTTACATCAGCGAATTTGTTTTATCCTGCTTCTAAAACCACGAAAATTTTTTACTGGGTTACAACCCTAAACCACCAATGACAACAATTTGTAATTGCTAGGATGTTTTAACTTCAATGTAAACTTTATTAATAATTCAATTGTACAAAACTTGTCTTATGATAGCTTTATTTTATGACATTCGTTTAACAAAAAGATAGCGTTTCGTGTTGTATTGTTTATCGATAACTTAACATACTTCCGCTAAACTCTAATATACTGTTTACAAAATAAATCTAACATAAATATTTGAAGAAACTTGCTTAACGGCGACTCAATCTCTAACCTATACTTGGTATCCAACTATTGTATGTGAATAAAGCGCATCAAAAAACGAGATAATTACTTGTGAAAAAGAGATAGGATTAAGAAGAAGAAGCATTCTAGTTGAGAAATTATTTGTGCATTGGTATTAGTTACTTCTGTCTCTTCTGATCAAAAAACAATACTTGTGTGTACGTAGTGTAACAAAACTCCACTTAGCCACAGTCATCGCTGTGTCGACCGTGGCTCAACTCGTTAAGAGGTGAGATTACGATGCATAGCTTGATGCTAAGGCAGTGAGTTCAAATACCAGTACGAAAACAAAAAACAAAAAGTTTTTCATATAGAGCAAATTAACAATATAAAATACTTTGTTCAATTGACACATAAATTAACCACTGACGAGTCCCAGGAGGAGGGGGACGAAACTGCGACAGTCTGGTGTATCCCTTGTGCCAGTAAAGTTTTTCAATGAAAATGTTTTCTTCTTCTTTTTCCTGTAAAGAGACTAATTAACTAATATAATTTTAATTAACATTTAAATCCCATTAACTTAACAAAATGCAAATGTTTAATTTTTGGTAAATTTTTTGTTAGTACTTCAACTACCATATCGTTAGTATATTCATATTTTAAATCAATAATTTTGTCATTCAACAAATTTCTAACAAAATGGAATTTTATATCAATGTGTTTACTGGCTGCATGATGAGTAGAATTTTTACCTATCTGTTGAGCACTTAAATTATCGATGTTCAGTATGATTGGAACTCTTACCTCGAACAAACTTATTTCTGCTAAAAGAGTCTTTAAATACACTGCTTCTTTTGGTGCTGTTGCTAATGCTACATATTCAGCTTCAGTGCTGCTTAAGTCAACACACCCCTGCTTTTTCGACTCCCAAATAAAAACATTCGCCAAACGTATATACAAAGCCGGTGTATGACTTTCCGTCGAGCACATTACTTCCCCAATCGGCGTCGACGAATCCTTGACTCGGTTTACCAGTACGCCGATAATAAAGCTTAAGATCAATCGTACTTGATAAATATCGCATCACATGTTTTAAACCAGCCATATATTCTGTATGCGGATCTTTGTTACACTGTGCAAGCTTCGAGATTGAATGAATAATATCAGGCCTGGTTGATATGGCTATATACATCAATTCACACACAACACCTTGGTACTCTGTAGGATCAATTCTAACGCAGCTACTGTTACAAAATACTTGAAAACCAGCATCTAAGGATTTTAATGACGATCTGCATTTCTCCAAACCGTGACGCTGTAACAAACATTTTATATAGTGAGTGGAAGCGTGCTGGGCCCATAACCACTGTTAAGATGTTTTAACTTCAACGTAAACTTTATTAATAATTCAATTGTACAAAACTTGTCTTATGGTAAACTATAGTTAGTTAATATTTATCATAGCTTTCTTTTATGACATTCGTTTAACAAAAAGATAGGGTTGTATTGTTTATCGATAACTTAACAGTCATTAAGTTAATGCAAATTGTCAAAAAATTTAATAAAAAATTATCATCTTATTCATTAAAAGTTTTATTCACTCATTGAACAAGTTTCAGTGAAAAACTGGATTCATTAAGAATATAAAGTTTCATTAGAAATATAAAGTTTTTCAGACCTCGAGCTTAATTATTCATCAATTTTTAACATGAAAATATAATAGTCGAAAAACAGCAAAATATTTTGGTTTTCATTAATTTTAGGAAATTTTTTCCTTTAATATGTAAAGAAAAGTTTCATTCATTTGATTTTTTTTCCCCACTAAAATTCTCTCTGTGTTTGGTATTATGGAGTCGTTTATGACCATTTTTAATTTACTTTAACCTTTCATTTCTTTACTATGTTTTTTTCCATTAATATAAATAACAAATCATTCCAATTTTTATTTTGACACTAGGTCCTATCAGGGATTAGTTGTTGTTGCTGTATATATTTTCATTTTCATTTAAAATTTTTACACTCAAAATATGTCATGCTTAGAAAAACGAAACTTTAGTAAAGTCTTGAAGCTTGTTTGGAAAAAAGACCCTAGCCACGTGTTTGCTTACAAAGAAGACAAGCAAAAGCAAAATTGATGATAAATAGCGTTTTTGGTAAAGCTCTGCCTATTTTGGACGCTCTAGCTTTTCTAAAACGTTGGGTTCTGCTGATATCTTTAGCCAGATCGAAATACTAGTATCAACCTAGCTAATAAGTTTGATTTGCTTTATGTTTGTATATATATATGGACGTTGAAAGCTCTTTATAAATTAAAACAAGTTTATTTCGTTAAATTAATTTTGAACATTGCACGGAAATTTGTGAATATTAATAAATTTTCCTAATTCCGGTTGTAACTTTAATTTCGTATATTAAGAAAATTCATAAATATTGTAAACACAATTTTTGGTAAAAATTTAAAACGTTCGTAAATTTATGTTTTCGGTCCCTCAATTTTTTGCTTTTTCCCTCAAAATTTCTAATTTTAAGTTATTTCGTAAAGAAGAAGCTTTAACACAAATATCACAACATTTTAGTAAATTTTTTATATCAGTCTCTTACAATCTCAATGATTGTAAAAACTCGTGTTATTTAGCTATTAATTGTTAATCATTAAAAAAATAATAACATTCATTCCTGAATTGCACAATAACGGGATGAATGGCACAATAAGAGAAGCCCTCCTGATAAGTTGGCGTCTGAAATATGAAATAAAACAATTCTCGATGAGTATTTTTTTAATTAATTAAAATGTACAACAAATTTCGGGTCATGGCAGACATCCCGGACCATTCCAACAGAAAATGAAAGTATACCATTAGTAGACTAAAACCCCCAAAGGGTTTTGAAAACTTTGCTCTTGTTTTGTTTTTTTAGGCTTTTTAAGTTGACTCTTTTTAGCAAAGTTTTGGTATTTTTTTTAATATGGATGAAAATAAAATGTTGAAATGGGTAAAAATAAAATGCAATAACGACGAAAGCGAGGATGGTCATTTGCACACATACTGTTTGGTAGCTTCTTTAAAAGTGTGGTGTTCCAAATGAGTTAAATCGGTCTAGGGCCTCAAAAGTTATGAGTGAAAATGTAAGGCAGCCTCAAAAAGTTTCATACAAATTGCCGAATTTTACTAAATTACGTGACTTGTCCATTTTGTAACCAGACATATAGAGATGAGTAGTGTTGAATATTCACCTCAAGTACTTCACCAAATTTTTTTTCACCTCGAAATTTTTTTTACCTCAAACTTTTTTTACCTCGAATTTTTTTTTTTTCACCTCCATTTTTGTTTACTACAAGAAAAGTTGGACCTTCTGTAATCAGAGACATAGAGGGGAATAGTATTGAATATTTCACCAAAATTTTTTCACCAAAACTATTCTTCACCTCGATATTTTTTTACTACAATAAATGTTTTCACATTTCAAAATGTTTTTAATCTCAAGGTGACAACTTGATTATTTTTTCTCTCATTTATTATTTTATAACCATTGAAATAATAAAAGCACACACATTTGTTAAGTCCCTAGTTATCATTGTTTGTTCATTTATTCCAGCTAATCGCTGTTTATCATTTACACCTAAAATTTCTCTTAACTAAATTAAATTTACAACCAACAAAAACAATAACAGTTATTAGTTGATACAAATTTTAATTGTCATTACTAGCGATTACGTACTTGTAGTAGAATTGACCAATTTCCATGACAAATTTTGAGGAAAAAAATGTCAAGGTTTAAAACGTTTTAGGTGAAAAATAATTTTGGTGAAAAAAGTATTTGAGGTAAAATATTTAATACTATTTACTATGTTTCTGTTTACAAAATGTCCAACATTTCCTATAGTAAACAAAAATTGAAGTGAAAAAAAATTTCGAGGTGAAAAAAGTTTGAGGTGAAAAAAAATTTCGAGGTAAAAAAAGTTTGAGGTGAAAAAAAAATTGTTGAAAAACGTACTGGAGGTGAATATTCAACACTATTTACCTCTACGTGTCTGGTTACAAATTGGACAATGCACGTAATTTAGTAATTACATTTTCACTCATAACTTTTAAACCGCTGGACCGATTTAGCTCATTTTGAACACCACACTTCTAAAAAAGCTACCAAACAGTCTGTGTGAAAATGATCATTCTCGCTTTTGTCGTTATTGCACTATATTTTTACCCATTTCAACATTTTATTTTCATCCATATTAAAAAAAATACCAAAAATATGCTGAAAAAGAGTCAACTTCAAGGGCCTATAAAAACAAAACAAGAGCAAAGATTTCAAAACCCTTTGGGGGGTTTAGTCTACTAATGGTCTACTTTCATTTTCCGTTGATTATTTTTTTATGTAAATCAAAGTCAATTAATTGAATTTTAAAGCTTTGAGTGTTCGCAACATATTTTCAATACAGAAAGGCCTTCTGATAAGTTGGTATCTGTATTGATATGTAATACAATTCACGGTGAGTACTTTTTTAATTTGTTTTTAAAATGTATAATTTAAAATTTTCTATATTTTTATAGAAATCGAAGACAACAATTAGATACTTTAAAGCTCCATGTACACCTTACATCTTTTTTTCAAAAGTGAATGTGTTTGCCTTACATGTAAGATTTCTGGAAAATAGAAGAACTTTATTTTCGTTAAAAACTAAAATTTCTCAATTTTACGAAATATTTTGTTTCCTCAAATCAACAAAACATTTCTTAAATCTAGAAATTTTTCATTTATTAAACGTAAAAAATATTTTAGTTGTACAAACATTTTTTTGTAAAAAAACGAATATATCGTTAATATTACAATGAAAATATATGAACAATTTATGAAATGACATAAGTTCATTTTACGAAATACTTTGTTTCTGCAAAACAACGAATATTTTCTTAAAACGTACAAAAAATTTGTGTTCATTTTATCTATGAAATATTTTGAGTGTATCCTAAATTCGAACATCATTTTGACACGTGACTATGAATTGAATATTTTGTATATTTATGGCAGCAAGAAAATGGTCGTAGTATAAAAAAGAAAAAATCATAAAGAAAATCCCTTGGTTACAAACGTCATTCATTTTATGAAAATCCAATCGACCAACCCATACTTGTGTAATCATAATTTATTATTTACGTAATAATATAAACTGCAAAAAAATACATACATACATATATACATACATACAGTTATTGTACAATAAATAAATCCCAGAAATATATTGTTTTTTCTGTTATATCTCTATATGAATGTAAGGCAGAAGGGGGTGGGAGCATTCGCCACTTTTTTTTACAACGCTGCCGTTAATCAACCAACAATCTTTTTGAAACAATTTTATATGTTTAAAATATAAATTATATGTATTTCTAATATTTATTTTTTTAAGATTTCCAAAGCAACTTAAATCGGCTAAACAGAAGAAAATTCGCCAAGTTGGTGTTGCACATTTGTCAGCTCTAAATCTGGTGTAAAACTTATTTTATATATTAAATATTCATAAAAAATTGTTTTGCAAAAATTGGTAGCACTTTAAAATGCGTATACCTAATATTATTTTTTTACATGAGTATACACTTAGAATACAATGTAGGTAAAGACCACTGCGAATGTAGTTAAAAACAAATGAAATATCACTTGACGAAAGAACAACTTAAATTTCCTCAAATTCAACTAACATTGTCATTTGTTTTTTAATGTTCAAAAAATGACTACCAATTGCAGTAAAAATTAACCACATGGTAGTAAAAATTAAACAAATTTTTATTTTTTACTTTTGTAAATAACAAAAAACAGCTGCTGTAAAAAATTAATGTAAAATCATAAAACATTTTTTGTGGTTTGTTTTTTTAAATGAACTAGTTAGCAAAAATTTTAATTTGCTCTACAGATGACTGATACTTACCTTAAAAATAAAGAAACTGTATTACAATCCAAACAAATACATATTTTTAAAGCAGACGTTCCCTGAGTCTATGAGTGCTGCACTTGTCGGATGTAATTTTGTTTCCACAAATTCGAAGAAAAAAAAGTATTGCTGGCAGTAATTTTCAGCTTTTCGAAGAATTTGTTTAAGCAAAATTATGTCCAAATTAAGTGCGAATTAATATTTATTACGTATACGTACTTTAAAGTGCTACCAATTTTTGCTTAAGAAACTACACCACCTGGTGCTCAGGCGTATGTGCTCCACTATCAGTCGCACACATAAATTTATATTTTTTTACACTTTTTTTAAATAAATTATAAAAATAACGTGCTAGTATTGTAAGGTAATAGCAAAGCAGCGACATCTTAAATGATATTTCTTTTTAATACACGAAATGAAAAAGTTAATTCAAATACACTAAGTCCCGGTTCACACGCGGCAATTTTACTTACGCAAGACTTGAGTTTATAGAAGAGGGAGGAAAAGAGCATGGAAGGGGGTACAGGCTTGCCGTATTCCAATTCCGTTTTGTTTTGTCATCCGCAATTTTCAACACGAAGTTGGCTGCAGATTGATATACGAAAATTGCTGAAACAAACTTTTCCTGTGTGTACACAAAAGCAAGTTTAAAGGAGAATTGAAGAAAACTTGCGCAAGTAAAATTGCCGTGTATGATTCGGGGCTAACTGTCTATTATTTTTTTTTTTTGCAAACCAAAAAGCACAAAAACACTTCTGTCCACGATCACATATGAAGTAAACTATGGGCAAAAAAATACGGAATTTTTGAAATGAGGTAAAAAACAATAACATTATCCAGATTATTAAAAAAATATAAGCACACACAGAAAAGAGAACACATTGCTGCAACCGAATTTTTTGCCAACCGAATTTTGATAGTTACATTTACTAATATTTTTGTTATTTAGAAATTCAATTGAAGTCATTAAAATTTGGCTATCAGTACTGACTATTTAATTATGCCTACGAATTAAAAAAAATACTTGTGGTCACAACTGAATTTATTAAGTAGATCGAACCGAATTTAATTAAGTAATATACCGTATCCATTGTGTTTATTTTTATTTATTAAAATAAATATTACAGTCAATATAAATAATATGTAAATAGAGAGTAGAACAGTCTACTTGCAAGAACCGCTTAGCGCGATTAGAACAAATTATGTTTTGCATAAAAACATACCATTATTAAACGCAAAAGTATCTTTTCTGTCTTTTTCACAAACTAGTACTCCTTATTCAAAAAAGTACCTTTTTCATAAAAAATATACTTTCTCAAAAAAGTACCTTTTTGAAAAAAAAATTCCTTTTTCAAAGTACATTTCTTCAAAATAAAACTACCCATTTCAAAAAAACTACCCTTTTCATAAAAGTACCTTTTTCATAAACAGAAGTACAAAGAAAGTATTTTTCTTAAAAATAAGTATCTTTTTAGAAAAAAGGACTTTTTAAAAAAATATATTTACCAAAAAAAAGTACCTTTCCAAAATAGTAACTTTTTTTAAATAATTACTATTATAAATAAAAAGAGCACCTTCTTCCAAAAAAAGCCAAGTTATAAAAAGTACCCTGATTGCTTTTAAAAAGTACTTTTTCAGAACAAGTATTTCTTTCCAAAAAAGTATATTTTTGTACATCAATACCCTTTTTTATAAAAAAATTTCTTTTCCAAAAAATTACCTTTTTAAAACAATGCCTTTTTAAAAAAGTATCTTTTTTAAAAAAGTAAACTTTTCCATAAAAGTACCTTTTTTTAAAAAAGTACCATTTTAAATAGAGAGTATTTTAAAAAGGTATATATATATATATTTTTGAAATAGGTACTTTTTTTAATCTAGTTTTTTCGAAAAGGAACTTCTTTGAAAATGGTACTTCGATTTGAAAAAGAAATTTTTTGTGAAAAAGTAACTTTTTTGTGAAAAGGTACTTTTTCTTAAAAAATACTTACAAGATACTTTTTTTTAAGAGTACTTTATTTTTGAAAGAGGTACTTTTTTTAAAAAAATTATTCTAAAAAATCATAAGTTTTTATGCAAAAAATACTTTGTTTTAATAGCACTGACCGCTTTAACGAGTAGACTTGGTTTTCGGTGTAGCCGGACTTATTGCAATTCCCTGGTTTTCGTTCTACCCGGTCTTTCGGAGTAACCGGGTAGACCGGTCTGGAGTGTACTCTCTACTTAAAAAGTATAAAAACATCTTTTTCGAAACTGCGCTAGATATAGTAATAACGTTGCTAGGTAGTTGCTATTAAAATGTTAGTTTTCTCCAATTGTATCCCATATTTGAAGCACCCGTTTTTGTAATTTAAGAAGAATATTGTTGCGCATTTTAGTCATCCTCCGTCTTACAAATATGTTTAAAATTCTGAAAGAAAATCGAGCAACTACAATAATTTGCGTTTATATGTACACAAAATTTAAGATTACCACATCCACATCAGCATATCCTTCTTTTTTTTTACTACTATACAATGGTATTTTTTTTTTTAATATTATTAGGTATTTTCTAAGAATTTAAAATTTTTTGTTTACTTCTATATTTTTCTATCAGTTTTTTTGTTTTAATTTTTTTTTTTTGTTATTTTTAAATAATTAATTTGACATAAATAGCAAATATCAATTATTTTGTTCAGAACAAGGTATGATAGTTACGGCAATTGGGAGCAAAGGTTATGATTATAATAAAATAGCTGTGTTTACTGAAGATTTCTTTTCTGTGGTTGCATAGACTAGTAGTTTTTCTAACTATATTTAAAATTGTATAATTAGGAAAATCAACCAATTGACTGTCACCAAGAAAGTTAGTTTGTTAAGCTAATTTTCAAACTTGCACTAGACCAAATAACTGGTCCTGATTAACATTTGTATGCACACACAGCTAAAATATTTCTTTGCCAACTTAAATAATGTAATATCGAACGAATTCCAACTGATCTTTTCCCTGTGTGCAGGTTCATTATTTATAAATTAGTATTAAAAATATCACTGAGCAAATTATATCGACGCAAACGGATTTGTAAATTTTGTAACGACAATCCATTTTAAAAAAATTTAAATTTTTAATAATTTTCAAGTCATGGGATTTAAAAACAACATTTAACTACAAGACAATAAAAGTAATCAAGTATAGTAAAAGGTTAGAAAGAGCACCTGGTTTAGGCAAAAAAATTCGGTTTCAACATTAAAAAATAGACGCTGATGCTTTGGGTATTAGCTCAAAATCGTTCCGTATAAACGTTTTTTTTTATAAAAAATGTATTCCAAAACTTAAAAAATTTATCAAAAAAACATCATAAAAATAGTTTTCTGGCCAGACCTTGCATAATCCCGCTACGCCAAAACCCCAATAGACAATTTAAATTGTCGAAATTCCAATGTGTGCCGAAAGAAAGAAACCCACTAAAAGTTGCCCAACTTAGACCCATGGAAACTATTTTAGCAAACTTATAGAGAAAATTATATAGAAAAAGATACAGATGGGAAAAAAATTAAATTAATTCATCAACAAAGCAGCAAAAACGGCTAAAAACCAGGATACTAAAGAAATTTAAAGCTCAATGGCTAAAGTATCTAAAAAAAAAAAATCGGAAGGCAATTCGCTATATGGTGAATATTTTGTTGTAAGTTTAATATGTTCCTGCGTATAACAAACAAATTTAAATAAAAATAAAAATGCTTTGCTTGCTTATTTTTTTTTAATATTTTGTGTTATTTCGTATTTTTTATGACATAAAATATGGTCAATAAAACTGCACAAATTTTGGAAAGAAACATTTTCAAAAGTCTTTTAAAAGCAGCGAAAATTGGGGGTGGCATATATGCGCCAGTGGCGAAACCTCCCCTTTATGCCCTATGTGTGTATCTAACTATACCGATGTCCTTCATCTGTAGTATATTGCAAAATCATTTCGAATTATAATCATATTCATGTATATGTGAATGTATTAGTATACCATGTTTGTAAGGTGTTTGTTATACAACTAATCCTTTTTTGTGAATAGGAAGCAAGACACATGCACACACACACACATACACACAATTACAGACAGATTTATGCATAAGTACATTTATTCATCAATTCACAAACATAATGCTTTTCAGTTGTCTATCTTTTTATCCACCTTTGTAGCATTAAGTTATTTTCCAAAATAATATTCCGTTATAGTAGTTGTTGTTGTAGTGATTACAATTATAATTGTCTGTATATTGCATTGCATATAACATATACTATCATACTTTCGTATATGTTGCTTTCCAAGGCAACTGCCATGCTACAGAAAAAAACATGCCATAACAATGTCAAATTTACAGTATTTGTTTTCCTTTATGATGCGAACAAAAACGGGTACAGCATTTAAAATTTGTCCTAAAAGTGGGCGAAATAGACTTGGTTGAATATACGCAAAACTTTACGCTCATATTTATTATAATATTTTAAGTAGTTTAACTGAAATTGGCAAATACCAGTAACTTGACTATATTATATTATAATATAGTTTTCATTGATAATTTGAAAAAAAAATTAATTTTTTCTGTTAAACTCAAAACTACCCAGACAGAAAAATACGAACGGCAAAACGTTGGCCCAGTGCTTTCAAAGATGGCATTAGCGTTGGAGGAGCTTTGTATTTCTGAAGATTTAAGTGCTTCACCAAACCCAAACTGATAACACCAGGCAGGGCTTGACCGTTCCTTTTTCACAGCGGTGGGAAAGCACTTTGTAAACGAAATTTCCAAAGTTGGCGAAACCAAATATGTGGGCTAAAACCAGCTTTTCCAAAATTACGATTGTCATTATCTGACGGTTGCAAAACACTTTCTAACATGAAATTTGAAGAAACTTGCTTAACGGCGACTCAATCTCTAACCTACACTTGGTATCCAACTATTGTATGTGAATAAAGCGCATCATAAAACGTGATAATTACTTGTGAAAAAGAGATAGGATAAAGAAGAAAAAGCATTCTAGTTGAGAAATGAATTGTGCATTGGTATTAGTTAATTCTGTCTCTTCTGATCGAAACAATACTTGTGTGTACGTAGTGTGACCAAACTCCAATTTAGCTACAGTCATCGCTGTGTCGACCGTGGCTCAACTGGTTAAGAGGTGAGATTACGATGCATAGCTTGATGCTAAGGCAGTGAGTTCAAATCACAGTACGACACCAAGAAATAAAAAGTTTTTCATATAGAGCAAATTAACAATATAAAATACTGTGTTCAATTGACACATAAATTAACCACTGACGAGTCCCAGGAGGGGGACGAAACTGCGGCAGTCTGGTGCATCCCTTGTGTCCGTAAAATTTTTTAATAAAAATGTTTTCTTCTTCCTGTAAAGAGACTATCTAAAATATAAAAAAGTTCGTTTAAAATTTTTTTGATTCTGCCGGGACTCGAACCCTCGCCGCCAAATTGGCAGCCGAGAGATCTACCCACTGAGCTAATGAGACACATAATACTTGATAGCTTAAAACGTAAATAAGTAATAAGCTTGCTAACTGTTGGTTGTGCTATTTTGCTAGCACTGTTATACCTTTTGTTGAAAGTAGCTTGCCAAAGCTGAAAAAAAAATGTGAGATTTTATTTGTTCGGTTTTAGATCATGACAAATTTTTCTCTAAATTAACAGAAAAATTATAATTTTTATATGATAATTTACTTTGACTATTAGAAAAAAACACAGAAAAAGTTATTAGACACTAGCATGAATGGAATGCATTTTCGGACCCACTACGGTCTTCATCAACATTCTTCGTGCCATTTTAGTGTTAATCGTAAATATCATCTATTTAACTCACATGTTAAAGAAATTGGGTAACGTTAAATCCCACATTACTCTGTGTGTTGAGTTATAATTACACAGTGCAACAAATGAAGACTTTTGGAAAAATGTACGGACTCGACAGTATAGGTTCGATTGTACTGACTTTCAAAATCTTTTGAGGTACATAAAAAAAAATTGGTAGTCAAACTGGCCAAACCGATTACAGGGTTTTACTAACCTTTGGTAGTACAATCGAACCTATACTGGCGAGTCCGTGCATTTTTTTCATTGTTGCACAGTGTTATTATAGATTCTAAATAGCTTGAACTTTTTTAAATATTACACAATTTGTTTTCTTTTAAAAAAATGCTTTATTTGCAACTAATACAAAATTCATAATTTTTAAATAAATGTAATGTAAAGGGTGTTTTTTATACAGGTGTAGAACTTTAAGTTGGCAACACTTTTTTAACTGGCGGCCATTTTGTCAGCTGTCAAGTGATTTATGTTTAGTTTGGTTTGGCATTTCAACATGAATAGACTGACGCCTGAACAACGCTTCCAAATTGTGCAAATTTATTTGGAAAATCATGGTTCTGTTCGAAATACGTATCGCGTACTACGTCCATTTTACGGTCAACTTAATCGTCCATCAGAGCAATTAATTTGAATAACTATGGAACGTTTTCGCACCACGTTTACTTTAAATGATAATTTGCATCCAAACGAAAACAGGAAAAATTATCTAAATTTACGCCAGCAGAGTTTACAATGAAGTCGAGAATCGCATGCTACTAAATTTAATTGACCTAAATTTTCAACTGGTGTCGGAAGTTTTTGAAATAACTCATATATATATTTTTTTTTATTAAAAGTCTTAATTTTATTAATTTGTTTTATAAAAAAAGTTTCGAAGTAATGGAAAACATAATTAAACTGACTTCAATAAAAAAAAAAATGTTTGCAAAGATCGGATGCAGCCGTTTTTATATATTTTAATATATATGCGATATACTCTTGTTTTTTAGCTGGACAGTTGGCTTGGAAAGCAACATATATGCATGTGTGTACGTCTAAACAACAATTGTATCTTAATTAGTAAAACAACTAATTTTACACTAATTTGTTGCTGATTATCTAATGTGATGATAGTTGTGTGAGTCGTGATATGGTGTATATATTGTATTATATGCAGTCACTATTATTGTTGTTGTTAATGCCGTTGTATTATGTAAAACCATAAAATATGTTGCAGTTATTATGCATAGGTACAGTGGCGATCAAAACATAATAAACTAAAACAATCATAGCAGTTGTATTTGTTTCACCATTTCGATTTGTTTAAAATTAAATTGTGAGCTTATCAAACACGTTAAATTAAATCTATATATTTTGTCTCACACAGTATTCTAGTGTATTAAATGAATATATTATGGTTGCGTTGATAATTAATTTGTGCCTTAAATTGAAGATTGGTCTTGAAATTAAAGTAAGATATAAGATAAACTCTAACCCCCGTATTTATAAAAATATTAAACATTATTTCAAATACATTTCAGTTAAAACACAAATTTTTGCCTTAACACTGTATTTCTAAATGAGTACTAACTTTTACACAAGATTTCAAATATATACTTTAAGCTAATATTCGTTTATGAATGCAGTTTTAAGGCTTAAAATGAGTTTTAACTAAAATGTATTTGAAATCAAAATTTAAATTTTTTATGAATGCGGGCGTAAAACTGTATCCCCTTAAACTATGCAACACTTTCTGGTCATTTGAAAACCACTAAAAATGTCTAACAATTATTTAATCTAATATATTTATATGCCTTAAAGTTTTTAAATTTGCCTTAATTTATTTAACATGTTGGCTATAGAAAACACAATTTCTATTTCTGAAAATAATCAACTTCATTAAATTTCCATCAACAAATGCTCAATCTCAATAAAAAATTATCCAACTTTTTAGGCATATTCAACATTCTACATATTAAACTTATCAATAGGAAAAAAACTTGAAAAAAGTTTTTCAATTTAACACTAAAATACTTTGAAATGCTTTAACTGCCACAAAATCCACATTTGTTTTATTGCATTCTACATTTTCAGTTTGTTTTTTGATTCTTTTATTATTTCTACATACTTACATACTCTTGATTTCAAACACTTTTTTTTTTTTTTTTGCATATGTGTCTGTATAAATGCCTATTAGGGTGGATCGATCAACTATGTAACTATAGTTTGTCGTCATATTTCAATTAACCATATACTTTCTTTGTCGAGATAAATTTCCAGATAAACTAATCGAAGGCATTTGCTTAGTAAAGAAAACTATTCAAATATTATTAAAATCACCTTAAATCGATCCACCCTAAGGTAGTATATATATTTAGTTATAAACGGATAAGAGTGATTTGAAATAAAATTTACAACACTTGCCTACATTCTATGAAATAAACACACACAAATATACGCATATAAATATTTGGTAAAGGAAAAAATTAAATTCGAGATTTCTTTAAAGAGAAATTTAATTGCATTGCAGCTGATAATAAAACGAATGGAAAGTATATTTAATAATAAAAAAAAAACCTTGGCAAACCAAAATCTTGAATACAAAACATAAATTTTCCAACCCAAACTATTATTTACTTAGCCAATGGATATAAACTAAAAAATCAACATTTTGACCCCCGAATCTTAAGAAAAAAAAAATGATGTGGGTCAAAGATAGGCCTTTACTGATAGTATTCAATCTATAATATCATTTAATTGGCCTTATCATAACATTTAAATAGCTTTCTGATTTTTAATACATAATTGCACGTGTCAAGTTGGCTACAGTAATAATTTAATGGCCATGGCGGATTTTTAGCACTTTTTCTATATTTCAACACGGTTATATCTCGGTATACCGAACAGAATATCTCTTTTGTATCAGAAGCAAAGTTGTAGATATCGAATAGGAGAAAAAAAAATGCAGAACATTCCTACCTGAAAAAAGTGCATCCTCATTTTTCACGTTTTGTTGCTCAACAACTGGATTACAAATCCACAAACATGCTTTTTTTTCTTTATAAATTTTATTTTGCATGAAAATAAAAAATCATGTGTTGTACTGTGTTAGATAGTTGAACTCAGTGCAAGATGAACACAAAAAATATAAGGTTTTTGTTGTTTGTATGAAAACTAAAATATTACGGGGGCCAGCAGTTGGCTTATTTCAATATTTTTCAGAATATGGTATCATGTATTTACTCAATCTTAGCAAAACAAGACCTTACACAAAAGTAGTTTAAAAACAAATCCTCACAGCATCCTACAGAGATAAAAAATGTAAATATAACCAAAGTTTTCGTAAATACAAACAAATTTTTTCTTGAAATTGCTCCAATACTTGCTATTGTAAACATAAACACCATATTTGTAGCTTGACTGTTAAAATTAATTGCAATAACATGGTCAACGAACAAATTTGCTGAAATTTAAAGCAAATTTTAACAAACGATGTTGATGACTTGAATCTCAATTTTTTATTTTCGTTTTTTTTTTTTTTTTAGTGCGCCCCGGTAGGCTAGTTGGTAGCGTGCTGGCTTATCAGTGCGGGGGTCGTGGGTTCGATTCCCACCAGAGGCATTGGTCTGTTTTCGCTACAACGCGCCGAAGGCCATAGTAGCTAGTGCTCGGTTAGGGTAATAGTATATAATTTAAAATTATATGATTATTAAATAATAAAAAAAAAAAAATAAAAAATTTCATTTTACTAAATAGTCATATCAACAAAAGAGTTTGTTGAAATTCAAAACAAAATTTAACAATAGAATTTGTTGATTTTTAATAATATTTTAATTAACTAACACAATTTAAATAAAAAAAACGAAATATTTTTAAAAACAATTTATTTAATAAAAAATAATTTATAAAAAAAAAAAATATAAAACAACTAAATTCTACATTGGAACAACAAAGAGAGCACTATGCACAAGAATGGGCGAACATCAATCAGACATAATAAAGGGAAAGCAATCAACAGCATTATCACAACATATACTTCAAACAGGTCACACAGCTTACTTTGAAAATGTCAAAATAGTGGATAAGGAAAATAACGAAAGGAAGAGATATACAAAAGAAAGTTTACATATACAACAACATATACACAAAACTTTAAATTTCAAAGAACACACCGATAAAATAAATGGATGCTATAGAGTTGCAATTAATAAGCTGTGATAATAAAATTAGGATGTGTTTAAAATGTTAAGTCTGTGTTTATATGCTTTATGTTATATGTATGTTAATTGTAAATTAATTTATAAATTAATGTAAAAACGTACACTTTGTAAGTCCTTAATGGTTTTAGTGATATATTATTTGTATTAATGTTACAACATGTAATGTAACAACATAGTTTTTTTTTTTTCAAATTTGATTCCTTCCTGTTGCTAATCAAATGGACCTGCAAAAAAAAAAACAGTGGAAATGTTATTGTTAAGCGTTTCTGTAAAGCGGTTCTTAATTTACCCCATATTTTTAGAGAAATTGCAAGAATTTTGTTTTTCTAAAAATAATAAAATACACACAATTCTATTGGCTACTAATTTTGTATAAACTTATTTGTAAACATCGGGAAAAAAAATAAAAAAAAAAAATATTATTTATTTTAAAGTTAAAAAAAAAATTAAAAGAAACAAAAAATAAAATAAACAAAAAATAAAAAAGATTATAAATTATTTTGAAGTTTCAAAAATTTCAAAATACACAAAACAAATTGTAATAATAAAAAAAAAAAAATTTAATAAGAAAACTAACAAATTAAAGGTTTCAAACTAAAAAGATTTTGCAGTTTTTTTTTTTTTTTTTTTAATTTTGAATTAAAATTTTATATCATAAATGGCCATAGCTGGATTCATATATGCTTAAATATAGCTATATTTGGATTTATATATAGTCAGATATAATTATATATAGGATGCTATGACTATATTTGTATTTACTTTTATTCAAACAATCTTTAACACTTATGTGCCTGGGGACAAAAGAGACATATGAAACTTAATTTAAATTATGACTTCAAGATTATGAAACCTTTAAATGGATACGAAAAAAATGTTTTCCATTGGATAAAAATTATCCCAGCAAATAATCCGGTCCGTTTATGTGCCGTTTTCGGTACAGCATATACGCATCCGAAGTCCGTTTCCGTACCGTTTTCCGGATCAGTATACGGACCGGAAAACGGAATAAAAGGAACATCGAATACGGAGTCGAAACAGTATAAAGCACGCTAAAACGGACCGTTTTCGTACCGTCGTGCTGTATATAAAACGGAGTGTACGAATTGAGTGTGCGTTCAAAACGTACCGTAAACTGTCCGTCATTTATTTAAAAAACGGAGTGGACTCCGTTTTTAATATACCGTATACGGTCCGAATATGGTCCGTATTCGTACGTTTTTTTTTAAATGGTCCATTTTTATTTTTTTTTTGTTTTTTTTATATAAATGAATTCTCCTTTTTTTAATTTTAAACAAAAGTTTGGTTTTATTTTTAAATTTTTTCATTTCTAAAGATATAAATTACATTATTAAAAAACAATATGATACCACATAAAAATTCAATAAAAATCAATAAAAGGATGTGGTTTTAACATTTTGATTTTTTTTTTCATTTTATCTCTGGTGTTGTTTAACATCTTCATCATTAAAATTTTCATGAGATCTGCGTCTCTGTATTTAATTGCAAAAACATCTGAAATACAAGTATATGTTAAAAAAGTGGTACATTTAAAAATAACCAAAAAAATTACCACTAAAAATCTTAAATACGTATTCAGCCATTTTTTATTTTATGCAGCCGTTCTCGAGTTATGGAGTGACAATCAAAATGTACACTTGTTTTTATATATATAGATATATAGATAGATGGAAATGACTACTGTTCAGAAAAATCATCACATCTGGACCAAACGAAAATATTTAAAAAATTTTTTTTTTTAAAAACCATCCTCATTGCATGTTCTACAAAACGTTTTCAGCCATTTTATATTTTATGCAGCCGTTCTCGAGTTATGGAGTGACAATCAAAATGTAAACTTCTTCTTATATATATAGATTTTATTAATATTTAATTTTATTAAAAAAATAAAACTGTTTGATTTTTTTTAAACAAAACACACTCCGGTAATACCGGAAGAAAAACGATAACGGTTGTAACGGAGTTTTAACTGATGAAAATCGGTGTAGTCCGGTTAAACGGCACTGAAACGGATACAGCAAAACGGAGTTAAGATGGATAATTTTCGAAAATATGAGTAATCCAATTTTACTGTACGTTAATGGTCCGTTTTCGTACAAGTTTCGACGGATACGTCAATTCCGATCCGTTTTCGTACCGTCAATGCCGGATTCATGAATCCGTTTGTAACGGACAGTCCGTAAAGTTGTTTCTTGGGATTATTAAAACTAACAAAAAAAATTCTAAAAGTAAAGAAATTTGCGTTTATTTTGAAAAAGCTTTTGTGGCTTTGACATATTTTCTTATTTTTATGCATGGATTATTCTCAGTTTTGATTCCTTTGTAAGAACGTACGAAAATCCACTTTCCACTACCTAATAAAACATCATTTAAAAAATAGAAAACGAAATGGAATATTTTTCATTTTGCTTGTAAATTACCAAAGTAATGTTGTGTATAAGCTTGTATTTTATTCTTGTTGTAGTTGTTGTTATATGCATTTTATTTATGGCTGTATGTGTGTGTGTATATGTATGTGTCAGACTATGTAATATTTGTTTTTTATTTGAATATTTTGTTGAATGAGTGCATATCCGTTTCCAAATCATTTAGAACAGAATACAAAACTTTTGGTTAAAAACTCTAAATGGATTTTATACAAAATTTTTGTTTTTTGGGGTATTATATTTTTTCTAGTTTTGTTATTTTTTCCATTTTCTGGTAAATTGCCTAAAAATATACTACATTTTATACGTCTATATACTCTCTTCACTTCCTGCCATCATACTCTTAACGAAATTGCTCAACCTCTTAAAAACTTTATAATGCTGTGTTGGTTTGTATACTATGGATGTGTACATTAGGCTGGCCCATAATTATATGGGGGGAAAAAAGTGTTCAAATTTGAGGTAGCACCGCTTAGAGCTATATGAATAGCAAATAAAAAACTGAGAAATAAAAAGTTCTGAGCCAATCAGATGATATTTAGAGGTGGTTCAAACCGACTGAAATCTGCAAAAACAAGGAATTTTTAACTTTTTTTATTAAGTTGGAACCTGAATTCCATTACTCAGAGTGATTTACCCAAATCATACTTTAAATAAATTCTGCGATTTAGTACTTATGCAAATTGACCAAAATCAAAAAATTGGCCAATAAATAGGGAAGATATAAATGAAACCAGCTGTGATAGTGGTTATTTTATAAATCAAAGGATAACATTGTTGGCGTTTATTAAAAACGGACTTAATGGCGGAAACGCTATATTGGAAAAAGTAGGAGACAGATTTCAAGATTTTATTTATTTTATTCTGGGAAACGTAGTAGCTGAATGATGTATAAATTATAAATATTCTAACCGCTAAAAAGGTTATTTTTTAAACGTACCTTAAAGGTACCTTTCAAAGATTTTACTGCCAATTTGCTTTCGGGCAGACGTACTACCTGATTTGTGTTTAAATTATAAATATTCCGGCCATAAAAGTTATTATTTTTATAATCAACTCTAAACGGAATGCTGAAAAAAGTAGAAGGCACCTTTCAATTAATTCTCCGGGAAACGTATTAGGAAAATAATGCATAACTTATAATTATTTCGGCAGTAATGCGGATATTTTTAAAACTGAACAAATTTTTTTTGAAAAGGGACACTTCAACGGAAAACACTATATGGAAAAAAAGTAGGATTCACTTTCCAACTACTTAATGTCCGTAAGACGTACTAGCTGATTCATGTATAAATTATTATTAATTATATAGCAAAAAGCTTTCTTTAAATGTTAAATTTTCATTGATCTTTAATATTTAATTCTTTTTCTTTTAACACTTTCGGCAGTATTGCGGGTATTCCCGTCATACACTTGTCCTTAAATAGACTAATGACGGGAATTCCCGCTAATTTTTAAATCGAATTTTTCAACGGTCAAAACTGAAATTTTTTATCATTGTACAAAACTAGTGTTGCTAAAGTGCAAAAATACAAGCACTAACAAGAAAAATCTAATTCAATAAATTCCAATAAGAATAATTTTCATTTAAAGTGAATGTTCAATTATTTATTTTTTGTGTAGAAACACCTTCATTAAAACGAATTGAGGGAATTCCCGTGTAATGCTCATAAGAAATACATGGAAGTAAAATTAATTGAGTTTCTGAGTGCAGTCAGTTTCATATGGTAGTTTTCGGTGAAAAGTATTAAAAAAAATTTTGCCGCAGTTTTGTAAATTAGTTTTTAAATAAAATATGGCAAATAAAAATTTGCGTCAGGTGAAATAGAATTCGAAGGATATTCGAGTTCTGATTATGAAAGCGATAGTGAACTCGATGAATCTATTCTGGAAGATTTTAGTAAGGAGGATGATGGTACATGTACTCCTGATATTGAGAGTAATCGTAATTATACTACTGACGGTGACGATATTTGGTACGAGGATATAAAGCCAATACCAACTTTTACATTTGACCAATCTGTGGCGAAATAAATAGTGTCTCATCTCCAATATTGATATTTAATAAATTTTTCAATGAAGACGTGCTTAACCTATTGGTTTCTTCGAGTATTGGTTATGCAAAAAATTTGGAAAATAATGACATCCAACCATGGACAAGAAAGCGACCAAAACTAAATTTTTTACGTTCCAATAGCAAACCGACTCCTAAATGCATAACTACTAAAAAACTGGCAAAAGGAGACATGATTTGGCGAAGAACTGGCAATGTTTACGTGAGAAAATGAAAAGACAAACACGATGTTTTGTCCATAACTACGGCACATCATCCATGTCTTATGGTTATGCAAAAAAATATCATACTGTTCCAGTCCCAGAAAAACCATAAGTCCTATTTCATATCCTGTATATGGCTGTGTGGAACTCATTTTTTTTTTTTATAAAAAGTTTCATCCAAAAAACTCCTTTATATACTTACGAGATGATTTGATATTTAGTACCTGAATGCAAGGATCTTGTTAATTTGGTAACAGCTAGAGGCCGTCCACCAAAACCACAAAACGAATCCTGTTCAATTGATATGAGCATTCATCACTTTCCGGAAAAAATTCCTTTCCCTCCACAATATCAGGGTTCCAGTAAGAACAAAAGTTATCAAAAGAGACGCAAGTATTGTCATAAAAATAAAACCAGAAAAAAACAACCCAGCCAGAAAAATACGAACGGAAAAGCATTGGCCCAGTGCTTTCAACGGTGGTATGAGCGTTGGCAGAGCGTTGGATTTCTGAAGATTTAAGTGCTTTACCAACCCCGAAATGATAACACCGGGCAGGGCTTGGCCATTCCTTTTTTAAAACGTTGGCAAAGCACTGTCAATGAGTGCTTCGCCAGTACCAAAATCATAATTTAAAAACGTTGGCAAAGCAGTGGTAGAATAACCAATAAATTGATTTTTTTAATGATAAAATAAGTGCTTTGCCAACCCCAAAATGATAACACCGGGCAGGGCTTGGCCGTTTCTTTTCTAAAACGTTGGCAAAGCATTGGTAAAACAACTAATAAAGTAAATAATAAATTAATAAAAAAACAGTGTACTTATTATAATTTTTTTTATAAAATGTTGGTTGTAAATAATAAAATTATGTAAAAAAATAAACATACAAATTAAATTTCTGCAATATAAATTAAAATAAAATTCAATTCAATTAAAAAAATCATTTGTATTCTGACTGTGAACTTCTAATTTTTTATAGAGAAAATTGAAATTTATAAAAAAAAGATTGATTTTATATATTTGAAATTATAGAATTTATAACTCAAATTGATTATCCGTTTGAAATTAAAATTTTTAATTAAATTAAGAATATTATATATGAAAACGAGATTTATTTTTGAACTGTATAGTCCTACTTTGTAATTCACTTAAGTACTTGTATTATTTCTTATTGAATGATTAAACGGTTGTAAATTTAGTAAATCGAGCACTGGCAAAGTACTTTTGACCAGCGTTGGGAAAGCGTTGTGAACAAGCGCTGTGCCACTGTTTTTATTATGTTAACGGTTGTAAATTTTGTAAATAAGTACTGCCAATGCACTTTTTGACAATGTTGGGAAAGAGTTCTAAGTCAGTGCTGTGCCAGTGCTTTTTTATTTTTACGGTTGTAAATTTTGTAAATCAAATACTGGCACAGCACTTTGTACAAACGTTGGTAGAGCGTTATAAGCTAGGGCTGTGCCAGTGCTTTTATTATTTTTACTGTTGTAAATTTTGTAAATTAAGTACTGGCAAAGCACTTTTTACTAACATTGGTACAGCGTTGTAAATCAATGCTTTACCAGGACTTTATTTGTTGGACCATTGGCAAACAGTGCTCTGCCAGTGCTTGATTTTTCAGACCATTGGCAATTTCTGGCTGGGAAGCTTTCAATGCAAAAATTGTTCGGATAAGCCTGCACTATGCCCAGATGGTTGCTTTGAAAGTTATCATTTAAAATAAATATTAGTATGTTATTTAATGTATAAAATAATTTTTTATAATAAATATAAATAAATATGTTAAAATATTTTGTTTATTTTCCCCATATTAATAGCGGCATGCCACGCAATTATATTCTGAGAACAAAATATACTCTTAAAAAACTAAATGTGGGAATGTCCGTCACTAAGGAATTCTCGTCATTTGCACAGCACAGCTAAATAAGTTATCAAAAAAATAAATGCCGGAATTTCCGTCGTGGCAGGAATTCCCGTCATTTGTTCGACACAAGTTAAAAAATGGTGCAATGCTCTTAATTTTTATATGACAAAAATAAGTGATTCTCTGGCAGCACCAGCCAAAGTTAAATGAAGCCGAAAGATTTTTATTTATAAATTATTATGCGCCCCGGTAGGCTAGTTGGTAACGTACTGGCTTATCAGTGCGAGGGTCGTGGGTTCGATTCCCGCCAAAGGCACTGGTCTGTTTTCGCGGCAACGTGCCGAAGGCCATAGTAGCTAGTGCTCGGTTAGGGTAATATTATATAATTTGTAATTATATGATTGTTAATTAATAAAATAAATAAAATAACTATTCTTAAATTATAATTATTTATGTCCAATATTTCGTCTCCACATTGGGTGACTTCTTCAGGGAACAACGTAGCAAAATTTTTTTTTTTTTTGCGGTTATTGAAGAACGGCATATTTTCCGAAATGCCATATTGAAATACGTATCCTTTTCATTTGAGAAATCGTCAAATTGTTTGGGATATTCTTCTTGTCGCGATGTTAACTAAATAATTTTGTTAGAAATGTGATTTATTGACACCACAAAGTAAAGTTAATCTCATTATAGCGGTAGCATACAAACATGTGTCGCTTGAGAATAATTTCTTCTAAACAGTTCCTCAAATTGCTGTGCACAAAATTCTAAACTCCTAAAATGTAAATGAAAAAATTCAGGCATAAAGCGCAATTAGTTGCAATTCAGACATAAAGCGCAATTAGTTGCACCTTCCGGCCTGACACGCTGTAGAAAGAAGAATAAGAAAATAATGTGTAATTATAAAAGTAGTTCAATTTATTCTTCATATATGATAAAAAAAACGATACGAGTATGCAGCTATTTGATTTACAACATTACGGTTGTAAATTTTTATGATTTTAGTAATTTTAGATAAGTAATAAACCATAGAAATTATTTAAAATGTGGGCTGATAAATGGTAATCAGGTTACAACAAAATAAATAAATGTAAAAAGATGTGGCATCACTTACAACATATGAGAAAACAGTGGACATTAGAGTGAGGTAAGTTTCTAAAAATAAAACTGTTGTGTTGTTGGAGTTGTACTTCTGAGATTATGTATGCAAGAATAAAACTAGTTTTAATCACAACAAAACTCGACCTGACGATAGATCAGTGCGCTAAAGCGCTCTGTCTAACTTGTAGTGCTAGTGCATGTGGCATTAGAAATCAGTTTATCTATACCACGGTCAGTGATTGCACAGAAAATTTCATATAGACGCAATCGAACAAATAAAAACATAACAAATAGTACATTATTCAAAAAAAAAAAAACAGGGTCACTGACGAAGGTTCAATACCAGAAACTGCGCAGTCTAATTCAGAAAACAATTTAAAATTTACAATCTAGTTATGATTTTTAGAAAATGCACTCATTCTTCTCTACCACGCCTTTTAACTTTTCAATATTTCAGTCGCTTTAGTCGCTACCTCTAAATATTTATTGATTGCTTTAAAACTTTATATTTCCCAGATTTTTTGCTGTTCGCATTTTTCTATAGGTTGCGAACTTAAATTTTAATCCTTTTATTAAGGGCCATCCTAGTGTAATATGAATGTGGGTCTGTATATGTGTGCTAGTGTTAGTGTGTTAAACATAAGCTAATTTGGTTTTACAACACTCACACAAATAAAAGAACAACAAGTTTTATTCTGTTTTTTCACACAACTCTATATACACAGTCACATAAACAATTAAATATTAACGCCCGTATTCATAAAAAATCTTAAAACAGATTTCAAATACATTTTAGTTTAAGCACATTTTAAGCCTTAAAACTTTATTCATAAGCAAATATTTGCTTAAAATACATATGACTTTATATATAATTAAAAAAAAAACCTATTTTAAACCTTGTGTAAAAGTTAATATTCATTTATGAATACAGTTTTAAGGCTAAAACTTGTGTTTTAACTAAATTGTATTTGAAATGGTGTTTAATATTTTTATGAATACGGGGGTAAGTAAGTGTTTTAGTGTTTATTTGAGGTTTTTTGTTGTAAAAGCCATTTCAAATATTGTTTATTTATAAAAAAACTAAAATAAATGTAGTTTTCTCTATAATTGGTTAAATGTTTATAAAGTTTCAACACTGTTTTTTTTTTTTTTTTTGATTTCTTTACATAATATTTATATTTTTTGTTTCTATTTTAGAACGAATATTTATTTTTATCTTAACAATAAAAAAAGGATGCACAAAAAATGTATATTGATGCATTTAACTGTTAACTGTAATTGTCATTTGAATGTGTTTTTGCCTCTCAACGACTTCGCGTTTTACTCTAATCGAATTTGCTTTTAACAAAATTGACACTTGAATGACACTCATTGCAATGAGTGGTCATACGTATTGAAGTAATAAAATAAAATCAACAAAAAAAAGTATAAATCCAACAAATGGAAAAATAAATTGGCTTTTAAATTTTCTTTACATTTCCAATCAAAAATTTATAAAACTAAGTGAAAAAATACTGTAAATTATTAAGTAAATATATGCTATTGGGATATACTATTTAATTTGTTGAAAGTAGTGTTAAAAGGAAAGAAGATTTCATTTTGGATATCTAGTAGTGAATTTTAAATATTGTAAGGTTTTATTTACTATAACAAGGCTTTGATTTTCTTTCATCCTGAAAACTTAAGATTAAAACTTAAAGCCTGGTGTAGGGGCACCTTTATATGTTTATGGCTGCCCACAAAACTTACCAAAAGTGCAATTTCGTTAAAAAAAAACTTTAACGCCTCGTCGTAAAAGTAGTTTACCAAAAAGTGCGAACACTAAAACAGTTTTTCTGATTAGGTATTTTAGTTGTCAAAGATCATTTTTGCTATAAAAATCGAAAGTATCGAAATAGCACTTTCTGTAAAAATCTGTTTTGGGCTTGCAAAAATTAAAATTCTGCAATTTTCTCCAAAACTATACGAGATGAGAAAAAAAACACTTTTAACCCAAATAATTTTTAAGGTAACTTGCAATTAATATGTCACATTTTACAATTTTTAATGCAATTCTACAGCTGTCAAAAACGTGGGTTGTCAATATCCAAAGTGTTGAATTTTTTTCATAAATAAAATTAACCGATTGCTAATTAAAATGATTGCAAAATAGTACATACACTATAATTGCGCAACGAGTTAAATGTTGGTATTTTCTGTAGGTAACCACGTCCATTTTAAAGTGGGAGGGTGCATTAGTGGTTATCTTACACTCAAAAAAATAAAATAGTAGAAAAGTTAGTAAAACGTCTTGTAAATCAGATATACTATTTTTCAGCAAATATTCAGCTAAAATTATGTTTTCAGCTAAAATTTTAGTTATACTTATTCAGCACTTAACTGTTTTGAACTAATGTTTTACTAATATTATACTAATATTTTACTAATTTGTTTTGCTAAATAATAGTGCTGATTAGCACATTAATGAATGAATTAGATGTCGCGGCATGTCAAGATGTAGTATTGACTAGGAAAATGATACTAAAAAGTACAATTCTAGTAAGATATATAAGAAAATCAAACATGGAAGATTTTTGTATCTGTTTTTCAGACATAAAACAAAATTGTGGATTGAAACAACTTAAATTTTTTGTTGTCACCGGCTTGTGAAATTAATTGTCTATTTATTAAATAAAAGACAAAATGAAATATTTAAATTTAATAAAGATTAAATGTGTATTTGTAAACTAAATGTTCATAGAGATTAATAATATAGTGTGGTCAAATTGCAAACAAATATACTGCAGGTAGACTGACTAAAGCGAAAGACAAAGACACACATCTTAGTTAGATTTTTATGTTTCGTTTTTCTTATTGCAAAAAAAAAAAGGGTTGTACAGTGGACTCGCAGAAACGTGAACATCCAGTAACATGAACGTCCCAGAAACATGAACACTTTTTTTACATTGACTGTTCCAAAACGTAAACAAAGTTCAATAGCTCTAAAACGTGAACACATTTTTTTTATAAGAAATGTTTCTGTTTCTTCAATATTTTAGTAATTTGGGGAATCCCCGAATAATAATTTAACCACGTTCTTATAGTAAACACCTTTTCTAACGTGAACAGAAAAACTCTTTAACTCTTTTTTATGAATCTCCGAATTTAAGAATTTTTTATATCAAAATTGTTTTAAAACGTCCCAGCAAAATAAGAGCTGAGGAAGAAGTAGTAAAAACACCACATCTACTGAGCCGGATGTGGTGCAAATTTAGGTGAATCATTAATGATTTTAACATTGTCGTGTCATTGGGCGGATGGAATGAATATATAACTTCTTTAATAGCATTTTAAACAGTGCATGGATGCTATTTTTCAATAGTTCATGGAAGGTCTCTTTGAAATATATATTAACATTTTTATTTAATAAAAATGTGCATCATACTTTAGGGATGTTTCTTTAAATATAAAAAAAAAAATCTTTTGGTGCCAGCGAGTATTGAGCACACGAATCTGAGTTACGATCTGCTGTATTAAAGTAGACCGCTCTACCATTTGCACCAAAGTTACTTATGCAGTACAACAAACTTAAAACAAACTTTAGTTGAAAATATTTTTATGAAAACGAGAAAAATATGCTACACAAACATACTATAATAAAAAAGATAAAATAATGATTTTTAAAACATTTTTATTATATGATTTCGTATCACCGAGATATAAATTATTTTTAAAATATTTTTAAGTTTTGATGAGGTTAAAAAAAAATATTAAGAAATAATAAAAATGCTCAATTAACAATTTTGAATTCATTGCATATTTTGAAATATTTTTTTAATAATTGATTTGACGAGAAGTGTCTTTAATAAGATAATGACAATGAGAAAAAAAAATATTGGAGAAGTAGTTTAACTACAGGTAGGGAAAAGTGGCCTGCAATGAAACGAGTGTGCCTTGGAACGTAAGATCTTTTAATGTTTCCCGTATTTTTTTCTAAAGATTTGGAGAAATAGGTCGGTGAAAACTCTATAGGTAAATTAAAGTGATATATTTAAATTAAGTAAAAGTTATGAATTAATTAATTTAATAATTAATTAATATTATTAATAAACTAGCTTTCAAAATTTGGCTTCGATGTTTTTCGTTTTTGCTAATTTTTTGCGATCCGAAACAATAGAATTAAACACTGAAATAGATTTTTGAAGCCAAAATCAAATTTTTTTACCTAATTTTTTTTTAATATTGCAAACGTTTCAAGGCACACCTAAAAAGTATATCTTGAAACAAATATGAAAAATTCGATAAACCAATTTTTAGCAGTGAAATACATCTTTGCATTTTCGTATCAACATTACAATAAAAAATATAAAACCTTACGTTTTTTTTATTTTTAAATAAGTTTTACAAAATGTTCCATCGCAAAGACAAAAAATAGATTTTTATCAAATAATTATTTGTCCACTCTGGATAACAATTTTCTAAAAAAAAACTTCTTTATGATTAAAGTCAAGATGTTAATTATTTGGTCGTTGTTAAATTACTTAATTCTCTTAAAATACTCAGAAAACACTAAATTAAATAAAAAATACTAAAAAAATTAATTAGAATTAAAAAAAAAAAATAATCGGCCCGGAATCGATCTCGCAACCTTCTGATTGTAAATCTAACCACTTACCACCTCAACCTCCATATAAAAAAAGAATATATGAACTTTTGAAAAAGTACTTTCTTGGATGTTATAAATTTAGGTAGCAATTAATTTAAATGGTGATGCAAATGCTGTTGAAAATAACTTTAATTTAACATTTTTGGCAGTTGTTAACAATAACTTCTATTAAAGTGAAAAATGTGCGTATGCTAATGCTTTGGAAGTCAAATTAAAGAGGTTCTTAAAGCACTACTTCCACTTTATTTTGCTGGGGTATAGAATAAAATTTAAATAGAGTTAGCAGTAATTTTTTTAGTAATTGCATTAGAAATTAAGAACTGTTAAATATCAAAAATGTATTAAAATCAATAATTTGGGTATGCAAAAATTGTCTTAGATTCTGAATTTGGTCTATTTAAAAAAGTCCCAGAATTATAAAGTTTTCTAATACGAAAAATTTCTTAAAGTATTAATATATTTCTATAGGCAAGTGTCTGAATATTTCAAAAAATTTTCTAAAAATGTATGTTTGAATTTCAGAATTTGTCAGGAGAAAAATATTTAAAATCTTTGCATATTTTATTTTTTTGTTAAATAATCAACATAATGATTGGTTCTAAAGTATTTGGAATAGAATTTATTCTAAGTGGATCAATTCTGTAGTAAAATCAGAATCGCGAACACCCCTTGCAGCAATTAGTTCACGTTTTTGAGAGTTCACTGTATGTATATGTTATATTTTGTTATTTTTTAGTTTCGTTTCTTTAGTTATCTGCAGCATTTGCGTTCCTTTAAAATATAGCATCATTGATGTAAGTATTTGAAACATAATTTTGTTTATGTTATATATAATTATTTCTATATATTTGCAGATATTACATTAATTCATGTCGTTAATTCGGGAGTATGAACATTTTTATATTTTGTAACAAATTGCAAATTATTTTTAAAAGAATCACAAAAATATGTTTTTCTGATTTTCAGCAAATAAATTAACTAAAGTATAATTTTTCTAGAAATTTTTTGAGTTTTTTTCAGTCTACTAATATTCAGCAAAAATTTTATTAATTTTTATCAGGGGTATTTTAATTTCTAATCCACTTAATGTTATCAAGACGTTTGCTAAATCTACTATTTTGAATCTACGATTTTTCTGACATTAGTAACTTTTTTACAAGCATCCTCCTGACTAAAATTTTTTGCTGACTTTACTAACTTTTTTTTTTTTGAGTGTAGAAGGGACTTAACGAATCTAAATACAACAGGTTTCGTTGAAAAACCTTCTAAAATACCTTTAAATGATATTTGAGGAATTTAAAAAATGTTCTAACATTTTTTTTTGTACATAAGTCAGAATTAACCTTTTGTGCATGTATTAGATGATGTTTTAGCCTACTAATTCTATTCGCGATAATTATTCATCTTTAGCGGCCGTAAAACTAAGGAGGTTTTAAGTTTAAATCAAATTTATAATATTAAATTTAAAGTTTTTGCTTAGATTTAATTAAGGTTACATGAATTTCATTGCATTTATCACATGTCAAAATATATAAGTATTACACCGCCAAAAATATAAGAATTCACCTAACAAAATGTGTCATACACGCAAAGAAAAAACATGGTTGACAGAACCATATTCGAAGAGTATCATACATTTTTGGATTTATGATTGCGACAACCATGCTACTATGGTTACTTCTGTATCATAATATGATCATTAGGTTGCCATATTATGGTTCTGGAAATTTGTATGAATTATCTGGACATTTGTATGAATTATCATAATATAAGCCCTATAGTATTTTCCCGGCATTCTCTTGAGGCTGAATTAAAAAGATATGCGTGTTTTTAATAGTATATTTATTTAATAATTCACATATTTGAATAACCTAAGGTTAGATATAATTTAAGTAATCAAATTGTCTTTGCGCTGAAGAATAAGCTTTGTGAAATATTGTGTCAGCTATGCAAGCGATACATGTGAGTACAGAATAAAGCACGCATAAAAATATTGTTAAGAATACAATTTCAAAATACATTTATAATTATCAAACCATGTTTGCAGCAATCATAATATTTGCATTGTAACCATATTATAGTCCTAGTTATCATATTATGATCATGTATACGAATTTCGTCATCATTTATTACCATGTTATGATTATTGCAAACATATTATGATTATTTCGTACTACATACTTAAAAGCACGTGCATTTTGTTTAAATTTTTCTTTCACATTTTTTTCCTTAAACAATATTTGTTTGCGTAATTACAAACAATTGAAATATAAAGCACTTTTTTATCACTTTTTTATAATAAACAATAACTTTATTTAACGGGTGCGCGACAATTAAACTTTTGCTTAGACTTCCAGGGCAGACCGAGTTGATACTACAATTTATTCCTTCTTCCACAAAACAAATCACACTTTTGCCTAGACTTCCAGGGTAGATCGGGTTGAGACTACAAACTTATTCCTTCTTCCGCAAAACAGATCACCATTACAATTAACACCACTACGTTGTTTATCCGTTTTAATGTCTTTTTGTTTAATATCATTTAATTTGTTGGGGCTGACTGTTTCTCATAACTCCTTTTCACCAAATCTCAAACAAGAATGACACTAAAAGAGCGAAGACGCCTATAAAAAAACCTACTGATCATCTTATAGTTGGTGCAACTCTAATATGGCTGCAGTTAGATAGAGAAATATGATAATAAATACTATAGTGTGACAATACAATAATATGATAACTGAAAAAAAAGAGAAATTTTTACTAGAACATGATAAAAGCAACCATATTATTGGTGAAATATGATTGATACAATAATAGTTTAATTGAAACAACCATTTATTGCTGTAGGAAACATAGTTTTGTGGACGCAATCATATTGCAACCATACTTTTTCTCTGCGTGTATATTAGACCTTTAACTCTTTTACAACCGAACTTAAAATGCTGGAAAATTTTCAATTCTTTCTGCAGATTCGGGTTTCGAAACCCCACATTTCTAAGAAAAGTGTCGTCAAAAATAATTATTTGCAACTCTTTCTATGAAAATTTCCATGGGATATACTTGTATAAACATATCCCATTGGTCGTCAACGGACTTGAATATTTATTTTTACTTATCTGAAGATAAAATTTAAAATTTAAAAATTTACTATTAACTTATAAATCGGGTTTTCTTATGGATTTGTTAGTTATTTAAACTACAATTAAGAATAAATAACAAGAAACATTTGATTTAAATGAAAAGTAATTAGACCGGATTTTAAGTGATTTATCACATATTATTAAATTACATTTTCAGTTAATTTAAACTACAAACTATTTTGAGTGTATAAATTTACCAAGCTTTGTTCTTTCAAATTCAGTATGCATACACATATCAAATGGTAGTAAACTATCTTTACACTCACAAGAACTTTTCCTTAAAAAATCAACAGTTATTTAAAAGTTTAATCGGTAAAGTTGTTTCAATGGAATATACAGTCACAATATTTTTTCCGTAAAGACTACTGAATATACACATTAAATTAACTGAAAATCAGTTTAAAACAGGACTACTTACTTTTCATTTAAAACAATTGTTTTTTTAGTTTATTTTCAACTGTTGAAGAATTAATTGACAAAATCCATAAAAACAATAGATTTTCGTTTATTTCAATACTCAATATAATATAACAACTTTTTGTTTTAAATAGACAATTTTAACTGAATATTTTAACTACTACGGAAAGTCCGTTTTTATATTTATTTTGTTTATTGTATAACAGACAGAAAGTTTAAAAATATATTTCTTTGGTAATTTAACTGTATATTCCATTGAAACAACTTTACCGATTAAACTTTTAAATAACTGTTGATTTTTTATGGAAAAGTTCTTGTGAGTGTACAGTTGAATTACCAAAGACATACATTTTTTGGGTCTATGAAATAACTCCCACGAAATAAGTCCCACCAAAAATTGCTTAAAATATGAAATAACTCCCACGAAATTAGTCCCACTTTTGAAAACGAAATAAGTCCCACCAAAATGAAATGATTTAAAAATTTACTTGAAATGAAATAACTCCCACTCAAAATGAAGTAACTCCCCCTTGAATAATATATTTCTTAAATGAATTAAGTCCCACTTTCATAAACGAAATAAGTCCCACTTTTTCACTGTTTAATGCGATTTCAAATAAGAAGTATTTGGCTCTTCGAAAAAAACACACGTCGAATAATATGAATAATCAAAGCAGAGGAATAATAAAGAAAAATCGTATGCAAGCTTGCAGAAGGCTTCTTAATGGAATGGATATTACGAATTTTGATGGAGTTCCAGAATTTATTATTAATTCTTTTTTCGGTCAAGGAACGTATAGAGAACGTCTACTAGTAACAACGTTTGGATTCGTAAATGGATTAAGTACAGATCAATTGTTCTTATTATTAAGATGGAAACCGTTTCGGAAGGACCATCAGATTATAAATGGCTTGAAGATCCAGTGCATGGTAGACGGTATTATAGTTTTAACGTGGCATTGGGATTAGCTGTATTTTGTAATGGTGATATTAGAAAACATGGAACACGAATTCCAATTTCCTACTAAAAATATAATAAAACACATACATACGTAATTACGTCAACAATTTTTTTAATATTGTTTTTCCAGTAGTTAAGTTCGGTACCTATTTGTACACATTTCTTTAAAGTTTTTTTATTATAGTAAGTATAAAGTAATTAATAACAAAAAAAGGAGAGCCATGAGAGATAAGGACAAAAAATTATGGTTGTCCCTTTTACGAAATGTCCAATATATAACTTTTTGCATAAGAAAAAAATGAGAAATAAAGCCATAATGGCCTTATATTTCATGGCTCTATCGCACCCCTTCATAAAAAATCATTTATTTTTCAGATAAATATTTGAAGGGTTTCATGAACTTCTGCACGACAGAATGGACATACTAGTTTACTGGTTTGATCAATTTTGTGAGTTTGCATTGTAAGACAGCATTCACTGCAAATTTTCAAGTGCTTACAAGGAAAAAATAAGATATTTGGCTGCTTTATGAAACAAACCACGCACATATTATTATTAATTGTATTCTGGTTGGTTTCAATATGGTTTAACGACTCGTCTTCAATGTCCTCTTCCAAATATGATAATTCTTCAAAAAGATCTTCATCAGGCTCCATTTGTACAATTAAATTATTTTTTGATAACGCCAGTTGGTCAAGGAATTTAGAAGGAGTTATAGTACCTTGTAAGAGATCATTCTTGAATTTCGAAATCATATCTGCTTTCAAAACACAGGACTTTTTAATACGCTTTTTTCCCACACTACCATTGGTATTCATCAATAGTTCAAATTTTCTTACTTTTTCAAATTCTTGCATCTGTAAAAATGCTACAAATTTGAAAAAAGTAGCCTTCTTTGAATTGCTTTTTCCTATGACGCTATTGTAAGCTTCTATTGCAGACGTAGTGCGGATTTCAGAATCGAAAACTGAAAAGTTATGTGGACCGATCTGTAATAATGAAATCATAACACCTTTTTGTAAATATTATGTAAAAGGGGATAGTGTACCTTTTGCATCCATTGATTCTCAAAATATTTTATAAATGATTCGAATCTATCTAAAGCGTTCAATTTTCCTAAATCTTCGGTTAGTAGTTGGAAGCTATCCGAAATGTGCATTCCAGGTAATAATGAAAGAGATAGAAATTTGTGATAAATTCTAGACGCTTCTTTATTTTGCCGAATATATTGAGCGAGCCTTTTGTCCTTCATGGTTATGAATCGACGAATTTATTCCCACTCAAAACGAAATAAGTCCCACTTAAAATAAAAACGCGTAACGAAATAAGTCCCACCAATTGACGAAATAAGTCCCACTTTTAAAAACGAAATAACTCCCACTTTCAAAATAGCAATTTTTGGTGGGACTTATTTCGTTTTTAAAAGTGGGACTTATTTCGTGGGAGTTATTTCATAGACCCACATTTTTTAACGTTCTGTTATTCAATAAACAAAAGAAACAAAAAAACGGACTTTCGGTAATAGTTAAAAAATTCAGATAAAATTTTCTATCAAGGGGAACAAAGCTAATTTATCTTCTCAGGCCTTTTTTTGAAAATTATTTCCTTGCAAACTATTAAAAAATTGTGTATTTCTCTGAAAGTCTCAGTTTCAAAAATATTCGAAAACGCCGAATTATTCGAGACGCAGTAGCAGGTTTCTCGAAAACCGCTTTTTTCGAAATTCGGGTTTTAAAAACCGGATAAATAGAAAAAACAGTTTATCGAATAATTCGGAAACCGGGTTTAACAAATCTAATGACTACCAACAAAGAAACTTTATTTATTAATAAATATAATTATTTTCTTAATGTATTGCTTTTAAGTTTTAAAAACTTAAAACCAAAAGTTTTTTTATTAGTTAAAAATGTTTTATTTTGATTTGAATTAGTTTAATTCTTCCAATCGGGTAAATAAAACAATACGGGTAAAGCGTTAATCTTTTTCCTTCAAAATTTGGGTAAAAATATTCTACCCCTTCTACATTGGTTCTTCGATGATTTTCGGTGACGCAAAATGAAACATGTAAGCACCTGTCAGTAGATAAACTCTGCTTTTAATTAGCGGATAGAAAACTTTTTTAATTAAAAAATAAACATTGCACGGTTTTTTGTTTAACAAAAAACAAATGATCTTAACCTTTTATAGCCTCATGTAACATTACTGTAACAAAGCCCAAAATCCCGAAATAATACATACTGAAGTTATTTAGCTCGCTCAAATTTGCGTGACCCTACTGTGACATACCACTGATCAAATTAGTACCAAAAAAATATCATAGATGGCGTAATTTTTTTGATTTCCGTCAGTTTGTCCCTATTTGTATTTGCATAATACGAATAGGGACAAGTTTGAAAATTTAAAATTTTATAAAAAAATACAAAAAGTACAAAAAATTGGATTGTTTTTATGAAAACCTGTAGGTAAGTTAATAATAATATTTTTACTTATTGTATACAATGCATATTTTTACATTTTTACATGAAGAAATTATAATTTTATGTTATGTAACAGTAATGTCAGAATCCCTAAAATGTCAAATAAATAGTAAATAAAGGATATTTTTTAATTCTAAGTAATACGTTTTTTTTTATTTACCTTAATTTAATTTAATTTAATTTTTAAGTTCATGGGCTACAAAGTGTTAAACTTGAACAATCTTGCTCACATCATAATATAAATATTTTCGATATTGACGACCCATGTTTATTGACAGCCATAAAATTGCAGAAAATTTTAAATTTTGACTTGTTAATTGAATTTTTCCTCAGGAATAATTTTCTAATCAATTAGATAATTTGAATTTTTGCAAATTCAAGACAAATTTTTTTTATAAAGTGTCAGATCGAAGATTTTGATTTTCATCGCAAAATTGTACTAACACAACCCAAATGCATGATCAAGAAGAACGTCTTGGTGTTTGTGATTTACGTTAGATTTCTTTCTATTTAAATCTGATTGAAATTGGTCCGTACAAAAAATTTTTATTATAAAAGACACACTATACGTATGAGTGATTTTATTAAGTATACGTATCGTATTCGTTTATAGATATGTAGATGAAAGTGTTATTTTACAAATAACCATAATTTTTTTCCCCTTAATTTGCATTATATATAGTGTCCGACCGAACAGTTCGGCTAGAAAATGCATTTGGTCTGTATTTGGTATTTTAAAGCATTATGGACAAATTTGGCGGATTGAAAAATGTTTATTGGACTGATTAGATGCTATTTTGAGTCTCAAATCTGAAGAAAAGTCTGTAGTTAAGCAATGAATTCACTGTTTGGCCTCAGAAAGTTCGGCCAAATCGAAAATAGTTCGGCGGCCGAACTTTTAACTTTATAGCTAAACCTCGTCTTTTCTCTTAAATTTTATACACAAAATCGAATTAAATCGGCTCAACAAACATGTTTCCAATACCAAAATTTGTCATCATTGCCTCTAGATATCAAAAAACCGACAAAATATAGTTTTTTGGCCGAACTGTTCGGTCGGACACTAATTACATATACCTGGTATTATATGTTATTTTTTTCGCATTTCTTAAATCGAACTAGTAAATTGCATGAACTAGTAAAATTTATAAAACACCTTTAAATGTCAACTAATTAAATTATTTTGACAAGAAAAAACAAACTTCTTGTTTTTCTTTTTCATCTCTAATAAAAACCTCATTATATCAAAGATGCAATTTTATATAATTTTCTAAAAAATAAATAGTTAGTTGTACTTTTTTTCACAGAAGCAATTTTAACAAACAAAAAGAATTTCGGTAACTACAAAAAGTTTATAAGTAAAGAAACCCAGCACTAGCATGGTAATGCTAGGTCATTTACGTATAGATTACCAAGTAGTGATAGGTCATATCATATTGCATTACTTGAAAATACAAAATAATAACTCACATATAATGCGTAACAGAAGCACTTATATGTAGTTGCAAAATAATAAGTTACTGGTAATTCGTTACATAAGTATCGATTTCATATTTTTGATTCTAATATTGTATTTATTAATTTGTTGTAAACATTTTTACAGGAAAATTTTGAAAATTTTTTAAATATCTCTTAAAAAAAACAACTTAAAGGTAACCAGTTATTTTGTAACTCCTATGTAACCACTTATTCTATCATTGTAAGTAATAACTTATTCTTTATATAAAAGTAACCACTTGATTTTTAACTCTAGGTTACTCATTATACTCACTTTTTTTGTAAACCAGAGAGTAATGACCACCCATGAATTTTTGGACTTCGCGAACAAAAGTAATTAAGCGTGTAACTACCCTGGTAACTAATGAATCCCTTTGTGCGATATTTACACGCTTGATGTATATTTTTGCTGGGAAATTCGAATTATTAGAGGTAATTTCGTATAACATAATCATTCTCTATTGCCACTTACAAAGAAAGTATTTAAACTGATACACTACGATTTCAATGAAATTCGCATATGATATAAAGGAAAAAATCTAAGATCGAACGGTTCTTTCCTAAGTGCCATATCGATGGTCGAGGATTAAAAAAGTGGGGTCAAAAATTACCCCATTTACCGTTTAATGCTTTGGTTTGGTATTTCAGGAACAATAGGCAAATGTGGTATCCTCGGAAAGGGAATTCAGAGAAGCATATGCTGATATAACTTTTTCGTAAAGTTTTTTGTTGTTGTTATAATAAAAAATGTATTAATTTTTGGGTACTTTATATGAATATTAGGGTGGTCCTTATTTTTCAACTTGCGATTTTTGGGGCTGCCCCCCTCTTAAAATATTTGTTTGGGTACAAAAATTCACCATGCAAAAAATTATAGTTCTAGCATAACGGGAAGATGTCCCGCATCGCCTTTGAAAATCGGGCCCCTTGGAAAAATGGGCATAATTTAAAAAAAAAAATAAATTTTTTTTTTTTCAAAATTAAAAAAATATAAAATAATTTTTGTGTTGGGTTTAATCATAACTACTCAGATAAAAAATATTACTTTCCCAGAAAATCGCTAACTTACCCTAACTTTGTGTCAAAAAAATTAATAAATATTTTGCGTGTACCTCAAAGTGACTTTTTTGCAATTTTGAAAATTTCATTCAACAAAAATCAAAAACCTAGTGTTTGCTGTCAAGTATTTTATTAAACACATCTCAAGTATTAAATAAGCCAAGTATTACGGATATCCGTTGGCAAAATTTTTGTTAGAGCATTTTGATTCTAGCGGATTTCAACGTTTTTTTAAATTTGTATAGACTTTTTTTTTAACAAGATTTTTGTAATATTTCATCAATGTTATTGTTTATGCTATTTTATATAATTGTAATAACTTTATTATAAAGTATAATTTTTCGTGTTCATAGTTAACCTGTGTTTTCATGGGGTCACAATTGACCCTCGTATTTTAAAGAGTCAAAAATCACAAAGATGACATCAAATAAATTTTTGTTTATGTTTCTAATTGTACATTATATACATTTTAAAATTAATTAAAATTAATTATTTAGTATAAATTCAGATATTTGTATTCATATTAAAATTGATTTTTTTTGTGCATATTCAGGAGTATTTTTGAAAAACGTATTTTTAATTTAATAGTGTAAATTTTTTTTCCCTCAAAAATATTATTATGGAAAAGTTTTAAGTTCTAATTTTTACTAAACTGACCTACTCGAAGACTAGAAACGGTTAACGAAAATTGTTTAGAATAAATATAAATTGAATTATTCCTTTTTTTATTTTATTTATAAATTTTGCCACAAAGCTGCATTTTTCTTACTTGGGTCATATTTGACCCCAGGTTAACAGGGGTTAACTATCAACAGAAAAAATAGTATTTAATAATAAAGTTATTACAATCATATAAAAGAGCATATATAATTCTATTGATGAAATATTAAAACCTTGTTTTAAAGTAAAAATGTATAAACATAAAAAAAACCTTGAAATCCCCGAGAATCAAAATGCTCTAAAAAAATTTGCCAACGGATATCCACAGTACTTGGCTTATTTAATACTTGAGATGTGTTTAATAAACTACTTGACAGCAAACACTAGGTTTTTGATTTTTGTTGAATAAAATTTTCAAAAATGCAAAAAAGTCACTTTGGGGTACCCACAAAATATTTATTATTTTTTTGACACAAAGTTAGGGTAAGTTAGCGATTTCCTGCGAAAGTAATATTTTTTTTGTGAGTAGTTATGATTAAACCCAACACAAAAATTATTTTATATTTTTTTAATTTTGAAGAAAAAAAAATTTTAATTTTTTTTTAAATTATGACCATTTTTCCAAGGGGCCCGATTTTCAAGGGCGATGCGGGACATCTTCCCGTTATGCTAGAACTCTAATTTTTTGCGTGGCGTATTTTGACACCTTAACAAATATTTTAAGGGAGGGGTACAGTCAAAATCTTATTTTTATTTTTCGCCCATACAACGAAAGACCACCCTAATGAATATGTATGTTTACTAGTATCACGACCAAATTTATATATGTAAATCCTTATTAAGTTTAAGTGTACACGTATTTTTTAATTTTTTTTTTTTTTTGTGATACGAGTTTTAAAAGAAAATATACATTTCTATTTTCGTTCTGTAAATTTGAGTCATGTTCGAAAAAAAAATGGGTTGTTTTCATAAAACGTACTAGATTTGTTTCTACACCACATTATGTAGTATTATTTAAGCTTTCCATTTATGTTCTACACAGTCCATAAATATAAGAAACTTACGTCAAAATACGCAAAAATTATTTTTTTTTTAAATTTTCTTACAAAAAAAAGTACCAAAAAAATTGTGTTCTAAACATAGGCACTGTGTAATGTATATCAGGTGATCCAAAAATGGCATACATAACCTTATCTGATAAGATCCAATGTGATCCTTTCTGATATAATTAGATCCCAAGAATTGGTCTATCTAATTTGATCAAGTTATTTATAATTTGATACAATTTGATCTTCATAAAATTCTATGAAAATCAGCTCTTCAATTTTGTTTCACATTCCAAATAATCAAAAAAGTGCTCTCACTTCTGAGTATAATATATAATAACATAAAAAAATAATAGGAAAGAAAACTGCAATTTAGCTGCATTACATTCGAGGCCATACTTGGGTGTGATCGCTAAACGGCCATGAATTGGTATTGTTACGTTTGTAATGTAAGAAGAGCGCAGGTTTGATTCTTACAACAGCAGGTTGTTGAAAAATTTATCATATAGAGACAATCTGACAATTATAAATACACAAATAATAATACAATTTAAATGGAAAATAACTGATGACGCATGTCCCTAAAAAAGGCAGAAAAAAATAAAATTATAAATCAATGAATTGGAAAATTAGACATGACTTTATTTGGTTTCATGGAAATAACTTTTTTTGTTTTTCAATTATTTCTTAAGCAACTGAACCGATCGTTTAAGTGTCGTCAAAAGATGAACTTATCTATGTCTTTCGATTGATGTAACATATAAAGTTGTTTTGAAAGTTGTATTTTTGGATTTGCTTATTCAGTCACTGAGTGTTTGTAATTATTATTATTTAAGTGAATTTTAAAAATTAATAGAAAATTTTTCATAAATTCAACCTAATTTAAATCGAGACTTATTTTTTTAACAATTCTACTTAACAGAATGAAGACAAAAAATTTTTATAGAAAAAAATTGATTTCTCTAGATAAATATCGCATATTACGGTTTTCCGGACAAATTCGATTCGGTTCATTTTTGTTATAAAACTTTTTACCTTTGGGCTTTTAATAGCTTATTTTAAGATTTTCTGACTTTAAATGTAATTTTTTTACTTATACAATATTATTTATTATGTTAACTTTGAACTTATTTTTAAAAGTGTAGCTTTTCTATTTTCGATTTTCGATTTTTTAAAAATTTGTTTTAGCTTAAATACATTGAATTTTGTTTTTTTTTTTGTGTTCTCTGATAATTATATATAAAAGTGCTAGACTTTTCTTTGCAAATTTTTACCATATACAAAAGTGATCGAATTTTTCTTTCTATTTTTAACACATATATTGATAAGGAATTATATGTGATACCATATATAATTATAATATAAAAATTTTAGATTTTTTTTGGTTTTACTATTTTATATGTACTTATATATAATTATACATGGAAGATACATGATCAGATATATGGCTCCATCAATTATATATGATGATATAAAAAAGATTAACTTTTATATAACATAAGATATAGTGATATATAACATAAGATTTAGTGATATATGATTATATATAACGCAATATTAGAAATATTCGTAAAAATAAGTATGAGATTTAAGTATATATGTTTACATATGGCATCATATTTAATAATATACCACTATATCAAGCTATATATACATTTTTTTCGTCGGGTAGTTTTAAAATACGAAAAAAAAAATATTAAGTTTGATCTGAATATTGCCTAATTTTGTTTCTAGAGCTCTTAGCCGAAGTAGCGCGAATATAAAAAAAAATATAAGAAAATGCAATAACAGCAACAAAAAAGGCGAAATTTTACAAAAATTATATATCAGCAGATGTTCCTCTGGAAAGCATTTCAGAGGTTTCCACATTTGCCTATTGGTCCTGTGATAGAAATACCAAAAAGTAGGAAAAAACGAAAAAAGGGGGTAATTTTTTACACTACTTTTTAACCCCTACACCATCGATATTGCACTTAAGAGAAAACCCGGTCGATCTTAGATTTTTTGGTACAGAGAAATAACTCCCAAATGAAATAAGTCCCAATGAAATAACTCCCAATGAAATAAGTCCCATCAAAAATGAAATAACACCCAATGTAAAAAAATGAAATATCTCCCAATGAGAAAAATGAAATAAGTCCCAATTTTTGGGAGTTATTTCAAAATTTAAAAATAAATCCCAAAAAAAAAATGAATTAACTCCCAATGAAATAAGTCCCAACAAAAATGAATTAACTCCCAAGTTTTGTTTGTTTTGTTTTTCTGTTAGAGAACACTTTTTATTTCATAAGTATATGTAAGCATAGGTGGAGTGCAATAATGCCTTACGAAATAAGGCCTTTAAGGCTTTATTTCACTTTCAATTGAGAAATAAGGCCTTTATTTGCAAAAAGGCTGTATTACACTTTGAAAGTGAAATAAAGCCGTAAAGGCCTTATTTCACTTAAATTTTTTTAAATGAAGCAATTAAATTTCTTATTCTTATTCTTCTTATATTTTATTGAACAATTATAAAAAATTTCATATTAACAAAAATTAATAGAACATTAATAATTCAACAAAAAATTTAACTGCAACAATATTGAAAATCTTTGCTTTATAAAGTTTTTCTGCGTGGCGGCCTGCGGCCGCTCTTAGGGATTTTCTCCTCCATGGGACGCGGCAGGTGGCTTCGCTGAATAAAGTTTCCCTGCGCGCGTCACACTAGGGAAGATAATGAGACGGGCGCAGGAAAACTGTATTCAGCGAAGCCACCTGCCGCGTCCTATGGAGGAGAAAACCCCTAAGATCGGCCGCAGGCCGCCACGCAGAAAAACTGAACAGTGTAACAAAAGAATCAAAAAATACAAAATAAAGGCTTTATTGCACCATTGGCTAAATTTAAAATTGTGTTTGCAATTAAAATGAAATAAGTCCCAACTGCGATGAAATAAGTGCCAATGGTAACTCCCAAATGAAATAACTCCCAACAAAAAAACTGTTGGGACTTATTTCATTTGGGAGTTATTTCATAATGAATTAACTCCCAACAAAAATTATGAAATAAGTCCCAACGCATTGGGACTTATTTCATAATGAAATAAGTTCCAATTTACATGGAAAATTTTTTGGGACTTATTTCATTTTTCCATTGGGACTTATTTCATTTGGGAGTTATTTCACTGTACCAGATTTTTTTTATTTATAAAATATTCGAATTTCATTCAAATCGTAGTGTATTAGTTGGCATAATTTCCTTGTTAGAGTGGTACTGCATTTAGAGAGTCCTTATATTTTAATTGGCAATTTAGAGCAATTAATTTATATCAACATTAAACAAAACAAAGAGAAAACTTGTGCGTTGCATTTGTTTCGCAACGTTTTAGAGTAATACTGACAGTTGAAATTCTAGCAACGGAAGTGGAAAAATTTTAAATTTTTTTGGTTTTTTTTTCGTTTTTTTTATTTGTGTGTGTGTGTGTGTGTTAGTTGGTATGTGTTGTTATAATTATTTCTTATATTGTTGAAGCTTTTGATATGAACTGTCAGTACAAAATCTGTATAATTGAAATATATATAACTAGATGAAAACCCCGATAGTGCACTGAGGAAGTTTAAGTTGTAAGAATACATTTAGAACAAAACTGCATTGATCTTCTAAGAAATTTCAGCTTTTAATAAATTTTGTTTAATCTCTGGTATTTGATGTTTCAATTTTATGTTTAAGTTTTCTATCTTGAGGGCTGTGCATTAGAGCGGTATTTCTGGTATGAAGAAAAATTATTTTCGTAGAATTTCAATTTATTGTTCAGATTATTATAGCACTAAGTTATGTGGCTTAAATTGGAGAAAAATCAGAAAGCTTCAACCGGTTGTAACCTACGACCAAAGTTTTCGAATTTTAAAAAATTTTCTTAAATATATCTTGTCTTTAATTTTGGCATTTTTTTAAATTACGTTAGAATTTTTGATTTTTACACTCGATTATTACACTCAAAGGAAAAGTCAGCCAAATTGCTAACATCATCAAAAAAGTTGCTAAATTCAGCAAAATGTTTGTTGTTTTACTAATTTTTTTAATTTTGCTGATATAAACAATTTTGCTGTAACGATTCTCCCAGCAAAAATAGTCGACTTCACAACGACGTTTTGTACACAAAGCGTGCTTTTATTGGTTATAATTATATCTGAATTTTGATACGATGTATCACAGAACATATTTTTAAAAATTTATTTTAATTTTTTTCGTATATTAGCAAATGTGTTCGCAGGTCGCCATTTGTTAAGTTATTGGATTTTTCTTAAATTCTGTACCACATAACTATTGGACCTAGTGGTACAATCCAAACAATAATTAATAAAATTCGAAAGCTAAAGTAAATATTTTTTCAATAACACTGGTTTACAAAATGTGCGGTTCACGATATTTGGCATTGCGTGCTCAATCCAAAAATGAAGTCCAAAAGTAAAACAGTTTTTAAGATATTGCTAAATTTTTAAATTTCCAACTTTTGTAAAAAGTGAAAAAAATGGAAAAATAAACAAATACAATTGTACACACAAAAAAAAATTTACCTATTTTCCAACTGAAATTCGACTACTACGACGCAATTGCTGTTATTACGAATTTCAGAATTGTATTTGCAACACATAAAATATTCAGAAATATAATGTTAATATCATTGTAATAACTGAATTTGTAAGTTTTTACCATTGAAATACTTCTTTCAATTCGGTTGGCACTTTATTTCTCTGTGTGTATTTGTATTAAAACTGAATTTCTGCATTTCTACTTAAATGCATTTACAAAAAAAGAATTCTTTGGAATTCACTAATGAAGTTTTCTTCACTATGTGAATAAAAAATTTCTTGAAATTCATGAAAAAGTTTCAAAGTTTTAATAACACTTTTTCATTAGTCGCATGAAGTTTTTAATAAATAATATGAAATGTTTTTATTAAATTTTATGAAAACTGCATTAATATAATAAAAAGTTTCAATGGACGAGATCCAGTGACAATTCATAGATCTAATACAAAAATTCAGTGATATCATGCAGATAACACTGTACAACATAAAAAAAAAATTACAAGGTCCGACCTATAAATTTTGATAGAAGAGACAAAAAAAAAAAAACACAAGTGTATCGGCGTTTTGAAAGTTTACATCTGGGTTTCATTTTGGGGGGAGGTAAAGTTTTCCCCAAATGCAAATTTTCCATTGTCAATTGGCATAGAAAATCGAGTAAAGCTTACGTTTAAAGTATATGGTGTGTTCAGCAAAATTATGTAAAATATTACGGAGAACATTTTTGTAGACTATGTTAACCCTCTAACCCCTTAAGGTAAGGGTCTTTTTTGTCCTTATTTAAAAAAGAGCAAAAAACACCATTAAAACAGGAATTTAAGGGGTTAAAATGTTAAAATTTTACTATAAATCCCTGAATACACCAAAATCAAACATTTTTATAGAATATGTTAACCCTCTAACTCCTCAAGGTAAGGGAATTTTTTGTCCTACTTTTAAAAAAGAGCAAAACACACCATTAAAACAGGGATTTAAGGGATTAAAATGTTCCGCAAAAATATTCGCCGTGAAATTTTACTATAAGTCCCTGAATACACCAAAATCTGAATACGCTCAAATCACAAAACAAATTATGTACACAATATATGCACCGCAAATTGACACGTTTTCAGTACAATAAGAAATACAGCACTTGATTATTGTTTTGATTTTTTGTTTGTTTTTGTTGTAATGCAACGGATCTAATCAGCCAAAGAACAGCTGGTAATCTATCAAAATTTATAGGTCGGACCTTGTAATTTTTTTTTTGTGTTGTACAATGTTATAAGAATCTATAACACTGTGCAAAAAGAAAAAACATCCCGTACCATTCCAACGGAAAATGAAAGTAGACCATTAGTAGACTAAAACCCCCAAAGTGTTTTGAAAAATTTTGAAAAATTTTGAGGCAGCCTTACATTTTCACTGAAGCGGTTTAACTCATTTTGGACCGATTTAACTCATTTTGAACACCACACTTCTAAAGAAGCTACCAAACAGTCTGTATGCAAATGAGCATCCTCGCTTTCGTCGTTATTGCATTTTATTTTCACCCATTTTAACATTTTATTTTCATCCATAGTAAAAAAAATACCAAAAATGTGCTAGAAAAGAGTCAACTTCAAAAGCCTATAAAAACAAAACAAGAGCAAAGATTTCAAAACCCTTTGGTGGTTTTAGTCTACTAATGGTCTACTTTCATTTTCATATATCTTCCAAAAAAACTATATACAAATTTGGTAGCTAACGAAAAGTATTTGAAATACGCATCACTAGCAAGGTTGCCAACTCTTGAAGTAAAAAAATGGCTAGCTTACGTAGAAAAAAATAAATGGCTATATTCGGAAAATGACATTAAAACTCAATAATTTGAATGTAAATTATTAATATTAATGAAAATTGTTCAAATTCGAGGCCATACTCTATATTTCTTTATTAGGATATTGTCCTAACAAATAATCTATAGAGTTTTGGTTATCAAATGTATTAATTGACCACTTTCAGGAATGTGTTGATAGATCTATTTCGGAAATTTTCTAGGTTCAGTTAAACAGTTAATACATATTATTAAACATTTAATTGAAAGTGAGTTTGAAATCGAACTAAAGTTTAATTGAAATTCTTTTGACAATCATTTTTTCTGTATATTTTGACATAATGTTTTAAAACGGAGATACCACTACTGATATACCACTTAAATCGACCCACACTAAATCGATTGAGGTCTCAATTCAGAATTATTTATTTTCTAATTCTTATGAAGTGTTTATAGAAAAGTGAACAGAATTATTGAAACGTTTGCTATCTTTCATTTTTTTTTAATTTTTTATTCATAATTGCAGCTTTGAAAATATTCGAAATTTTTTTGGCCTAGTGTGGTTAAGACTTCACAATCTTAAAAAAGCAAACTATTTATTATTTTTTCTGAGTATTTAGGGTTAAATGCAATATAAAAGAAATATGAAAGAAATTTTATATTCATTTTTTTTTATAAAAAAAAAAATTTATGAAAATATGTTCTATATGAAACTCGGGAAACTTTGCGGAAAACTCAAAGTCTGGTAGCGATCCCTAGTTTTTTTTTTGCTGAAGATTTTGAAAAACTTAAGAGTTTTTTTTTTTTATCTGAATTTAACGTAAGGTTCATTATTCATAAATTTGTTTTTTTAAGAAGCAGCAGCAAAATAAATTTGCACAATTTGGAAGCGTTGGTCAGGCGTCAGTCTATTCATGTTGAAATGCCAAACTAAACATAAATCACTTGACAGCTGACAAAATGACAGCAAGTTAAAAAAGTGTTGCCAACTTAAAGTTCTATAACTGTATAAAAAAAACACCCTTTACTATACCAGTGAGTATTGTGTTAGCAGATTTGTGACAGTCTAACACCATGTTATTATTATGAGAAATGTCGTTTCTGTTTGGAGTACTAGTACATTTTTTTTTGTCTTTTCTTATAATTAGTTGAGTAGTTTTTCTCCCACTTTTCATTATTGCATTTGTATGTGTGATTGTTGCATTTCTTTTATTTTATAATTTCTTGTTACTTTGCAACTTTCAGTTATATACGAGTGTTTATGCGTATTCCTTAGTTTGCAGTAATTTAGCTGCAACATAATTATAAGCAATCATCACCTTGAGTAAGCAACCACAAAAAGTAAAAAAAAAAAAAAAACTAAATAAAAGCAACGGTACTAAGAAGAAGGATGAAGGATTTTCCTTTTTGCATTAATTTCAAACTTTCTGTTTCTGTCGAAAATAATATCAAAGAAAATAATGATAGAAAGTGGAAAGTAGTAGATCATACCAACATCTATTTTATCCTACACTCAAAAAAAAAAGTCCGTAAAGTGGGAGGATCTTTGCGTAAAAATTGCTAATATCTGCAAATGTGTTTTGCTAAAAATCAGTGAGTTGATTTTTAGCAAAAATTAATAAATTCAGCAAATAGTTTTGCTAACACTTAGTTCAATACAAATGAAAATCGACTTGTTGAAGTCCTCAAAAATGGTTGCTGGAGCTTAGTAGATTTACAAAAACTAAAAAAAACTCAGTAAACAATTTTTACTTTACTCAATTTATTTAGCTGAAATTAAAATTTTAATTTTGTTAGTGATTGCTTTAAATATATATATATATATATATAAATGACAGGACTTCCGCATTGTTAACATAATGCAATTAAAAATAAATCTGGAAATAAACAATGTATTTTATTAATAAAAACCAAACATAATAATTCCCAATTACTTACAGCAATGTATGTCTGACGTAATTATACTTTTATCAAATGAAGATAATTCTAAAATACAAAAAACATAAAAACTACTTAAAAAGTAAAGGAGAATGTGCAAATATTTAATTTGCATTTTTTACTACCAGCTGTACACCGCGGAGTATTTTATATTTTCTTTCTGACTGAATCTGTTGCCTTTGAAATTCTTTATATATTTAACGAATTGGCGTGGCGTTTTTAGATGTGTAGTATACAAAAGAAAAAATATAATGAATGTCAGAAAAATCAACCGCTGTTGTATATTTTTATAAGTCTTATAATGGTTATATTTATTTGTATACACACAGAGAAAAAAAGTGCCAAACAAATTGAAAAGTGTATTTTAATGCTAACAACATATAAATTCAGTTAGTACAAAGATTTAGACTTTAGATTTCTGAATATGTTGGGTGTTGAAACTAAAATTCAGTTGAACCTTACTTTGTTATGAAAACTAATTTGAAGTTGGTCCAACCGATTGAAATTCGTAATAACCGAATTCGATTCGTAATAACCGAATTTCAGTTGGGAAATAGCTAAATTTTTCTCTGTGTGTATAGTTTTCTTTTTCTTTACTTCGTCTACGCAGGCTGCGACATCTACCTTCCGCCTTGTTAATTGTACTAATTGCTCTGTGTTGATCTGCGCACTTTTGGTAGCAACAAAAATTATTTAAATATTAGCTCAAAATTTGTATATTAGTAAAAGCGTTTTTGCTGAAAACGCAAATTCAGCAAAAAGTTAGTTAAGTTAGTTAAATATTTTAAATAGACGTTTAACAAAATTTTCAACAAATTTTTTTTTCTAGTGTACTTTTAGTTTGACAAGATAATCGGGAGGTTGGATAACGTGTTCATTTAAAAAATAAATAATACAATTAATCGAATTTTCTAACGAAGAGATTATTAAATCATTAATTTTTAACAGACATTTTGGAACAGGTAAACAAAACTTTAGTAATGGGTGCGATAAAGTAATGCATTGCGTTGTAATGTATACTCCTTACTTGTCTCATTATTTTACAACAAAAAGTAATGAGTTACCGATAATGGGTTACATAATACATTACTTTGTAATATATACTCCTTACCTTCAACATTAGTTTGAAACATAAAGTAATGAGATACCATTAATTTGACACTCATGGGTTGCCTTGTTATGATACATCATTACCTTTTACATTATATCAAAACATAAAATAATGATTTACCGATCATCAATGACATAATGCATTTAAATTTAAGCGTAAAGTAATGTATTTAGACACATTACTCTGTGCTTTTTTGTAAGTATGAGGGTAAGTTATGTATTTTTAACATCACAAACGAAAACTCGAGGCACAACAATTAATTTACATATTAAGTAACCCAATATTATATATGACGATAGCTCAGTTGGTACAGTTCTCGACTAACAACCAGTGACCGCGAATCTGAGCGCGAACATGTTATTTATTTAATTTAAAAAAAATTTTTGTAACATTTTTTTTTTTAGAAAATTAGTTTTTATGAAAATCTATTTATAGACACATTACTTTGCCGAACCCTGTAACAATAAAAGTAACCAGTTACTTTACCCTACTAGGTAATTAGTACACCCATTACTTTTAGGCTCATCACCTGTAAACTTCATCAGTGAAGTAAGGTGTATTGTAATGCATGAATCCCTATGGCGATACATTACTTTACCCATTATTTGGTAATGTGTGGGTGGTTAAAATATCTAAGAGTTAGAATTTTTATTATAAGACAATCAATTGAATATTTAACGAAATATAGCGCCGTACAAACCTTACACATTTCTCAAATGTTGTAATGTATACGAAATATTTAGAAAATAACATATAAATATATATTTTAGGGAAATTCTAAGAAAACTCCACTTTCGGCTTCATCACACCTCAACCGTTTTCTTTTCTGTTAATTGTGACGCGTAGTGGAAAATGTTGCTTCATTTAACATCTTCTACATAATACTTACTCTAACTTCTCTACTTGTTCATATAATCACAAGAGTTCTTTGTATACATTATGCTATGCTGATGTTTGGTATGTAGCTTTGTCAGGATGTGTGTTTTTGCAAGTGGGTGTGTGTATGTGTGGCTATGTCTTCGCAAAAGGATTGCACTGCAGTTACTGTGGCAATTAATTGTCATCTCCTTAGTTGTTTCATGTAGTCAGATGTTGTTGATGATGTTGTTGTTACCGTTGAACTGTTGCTGTGCAAATGAGCAAAGTCATAAGTTGCTACTTGTAACTTACTTCTACCTAAAAACAAACTGAGCAGTCAGTCATTGCATCAATTGAAGTACTTGCTTACACTTGAAAAACAATCATAATTAGTGTAGATGCTGCTGTTGTTGTACATATAATGAATATTCAAATGCTAAGAGAAAACAAATTAAACGTAACAAAAAAAAAAAGTTACATGTTGAAAAATCTAAGAAATTTTAGGATATTTTACGTAAGAATATTTAAATAGTAAAAAATTTGAATTTTGATTTATATTTAAATTTTAATTATTATTTGGAATGTCAAAGAAATTTATGATCAAATTATATAATACTTGATCAAATTAGAGAGACCCATTTTCGAATCAAATTATATCAGATGATATCCCATGGTATCTCATGAGATAAGTTTATGTATGCCATTTTTCGGATCAGCTATGATATGATGTGATAATGAATTAGATATATAATTATATATGATTATATATACCTATATCGGAACTTTTTCCATCGGACATATGCTGAAAACTTAAAAATGCTGCGGTGGACGAAAACTGTTCTGAAAAAAAATGTATAAATATATAAATATCCAAAATGTAGTATACTTCCTTTGATGGATATTTAGATACTTAAAAAAAATTGGATGTATCAAAGAGTGGACCAAAGTAGCAAAATTTCAGTTAGACCATTTGTGTTGCAACGCTATTTTAATTTTATAATTTTTGAATTGCAAAGCTCCTCTCAAATAAAACAACTTACAAGAAAACTACAGATTTGAATGTGAATTGGATATGTTGTGGAGGACAAACAAATGTTAGACACGTATTTTCTTTTTTTTTTAAGTGGGGTCATAAATGACCCAATTTGACGTTTTTTAAATATATTTTTTTATATTAATTATTAAATTACATATACACTCTAATTAATTTCTGTTGAAATTTACCCAACCTATAGTAGGAAACTGTACTCCTACTATAAGTTGGGTAAATTTACTCTATATGTGTAAATGAAAAAAATACACACATTACGAGTAAGTTGGTCAACAAAAAACGAGTAAATGTACTATGCAAGTGCGTAAAAATGTAATTAAATTTAGAAATAAATTAATAATTTTACTGAATTTTTGAGTAAAAAAACATGCTTTATTTGTAAATATACGGATAAAATGCGTTAAAATACATTTTTATATGCGTAAGAACCTAAAAATGCGTATATTTACCTTGCGGTAAGAAAGAACAACGGCCCAAAAATGTTTCAAATAAAACAAAGAATTAATTTTTAGAAAGAGTTTTATTAATGTGTTGTAAAATAATAAATTTAATAATAAAATATAAATATAATGTAAATATAAATATTTGTATATGTGGTTGTACATATACAGAGCTTCAAAGATTGAATTCTATTTTGAAAAAATCAAATCGGATTTTTTTAAATCGAATGATTTTTTCTTAATCAATCGCAGATAATTCATTCTTTGGAATTCACTAGTGGGGAATTCAATAAATTTAGCTCATTCGATATTTTCAATTATTGATTTCAGTCATTGGGAAATAAATCGTTGGGAAGTCAATCATTGGGATTTTAATCATTGCGCATTGAATTGAAAAAGATCGCTAAAATTAAAAAAATACCCAAAAGTAAAAAAATCGCCAAAAATGTAAAAAATCACTTAAATTAAAAATAATCAACAAAATTTAAAAAAATCTCCAACATTAAAAAAAATCACTAAAATTTGCCAAAATTTAAACATCGCCAAAATAAAAAGAATCGCAAAAAATAAAAATATCGCCAAAAATGAGAAAAATTGCTAAAAGTGAAAAATGTCCAAAATGAAAAAAATTCAAAATTTAAAAACGGCAAAAGTAGAAAATTGAGAAAATTTAAAAAAATCACCATAATTGATAAAAAATATCTCAAATTGGAAAAAGTTGTTCGTGTAATTTATGTATCTCTGTTAGTTTTTGATACATAGGCGATGTTTCATATAAATACTCTTTTTTATCTGCGATGCTTACTTTTCGAGAAAAACCTAATTTACAAATCCAGCCAATCAAATCGAAATTTAAAATCGTTGTAGGATTAATGGGGTTGAGTTTTGAACAATGGTGCAACCATTTTTAATCCAGCTCCATTAGTTTTCGAAATATGTACCTTTTAAAAATCGAATAAATAAAAATCACCCATAACTCAAAAAATAAAAGAGCTACTGGAAAAATGTTTGCACCGAGTTCACAACTCAACACCAATGATGGTTCTAAATTTCGACCTGATTGGCTAGATTCTTAGATCGCGTTTTTACTCGAAAACAAAGCATCGCAAAGCAAAAAGAGAATTTATCTGGAACATCGCCTGTGTTTCGAAAACGAATGAGGATAAATGTACATTTATCGTTTTTCAAATTTTAGCGATTTTCTTTAAATTTTAGTGTTTTTTTTTTCAAATTTGGAGATATTTTTTTAATTTTAGCATCTTTTTTTTTATTAATTTTAACGTTTTTTTATTTTTTTGCGATTTTTTTTATTTGAAAGTTTTTTTCAATTTTAGCGTTTTTGGCGATTTTTTTTTTGATTTGTAATTTTTTTTCAATATTGACGATATTTTTAAATCGACTGAGTAAAAAATCGACTAAATAAATCGAATGAAGAATTTAATTCTTTAAAGCTCTGTACATATATTGTATTTTTTTAAAAATATTTTTCCACAATTAGGCTGCAAACACTTGGAAATAAACGTTTTTGGTACATTAGGAGGTTTTTTAATTCACTATCACAAATACCACATTTACAAATTTTTTTTCATTCAAAATCTCAATAAATTAAATTTTTTAGATTTTTTTTAGCTTTTTTTAATTTGCTTTATTCTTAATTTGCATTTTCGAACATTTTTATCATTAAAAATACAGTTTTTTATACTACCACATTTGTATTGGAAGTTGTTGTTTTAAGTTGTAATTAACATATCATAATGCTTATTTAATTTTTATCGGGGGGTCTTCTGAGTTTTTTTAAATTTCCGTAGTCGTTCAGTTTTAACACAACTTTTTCGGAAAAGCTTTTATAACCCACATTTTAAATAATTCAAATAAGTTTCAACCCTGCCCCCACAGCATAAGTATCAAAATTGCTGTTCCCTCAAATACTTTAATACTTCGTTAAAAAAAATTAAAGTTTTTATATTTTAAAACTGTTGTCATTTTAAAAGTGTTGTAATTCTAGACAAAATTTTTCAAACTCTAAACTTGCGATTGTCCACTTTAAAAAAGACACGTCTAATATTTGTTGTCATATCCATTTTTTTTTTTAAGAATAAAATAAATTATAACAACCAAAAGCTTATTTAAATTAAATTTAAATTTGTTTAAATTAAAAAAAAAAAAATTACCGTAAGATTATATCTCTGAAAGCAAAAAATATGTAAACATTTGAACCATGGCATAACAATAAAATGTTAAGGCATTACTGGAGGAAAAAGATTTTTTATTTGACTTGCAGATTGTTGATTTCAGAAGGGCAGATTTTTACTCGCATTACAAAAAAATTTAAAAATTTAAATTGTTTTGCTTACTAATATTTAGAAAAATGTTTTGCTGATTTCAGCAGATTCATTTGTTATTTTAAGTTAACTAAAATTTAGCTCTAATATATACGAGGGCGGATCAATAAGTCCGTGACTTTTTAAATGAAACACAGTTTTTTTACAAAAAAAAAAAAAATATTTTTCAATATAGTCTCCTTTTAGCCAAATACACTTAGTCCAACGTTTCTACAATTTTTGTATCCCTTCCAAAAAATAGGATTTTTGAAGTCCATAAAATAGGCATTTCTTGGCCATATTTGGTCTTTTTTTAAATCCTCGTTAAATCGGTCCAATAAGTTGGTAATAATATTCGCCGTTTATTGTTTTTCCCTTTTGACGGTAATCGATGTGGATTATCCCGCGTGCATCCCAAAAAAGTGTTGGCATCACCTTATTGGCCACGATTACTTTAATGGTCAATTGAGAGCAAACGCGGACAGCTTTCTTAAACCCAACTGATCATTTAAACTCGAAACCACACTGCCATATGAAATGCCTATGGCATCAACAATCTCACGCACTTCTACTTTTTGATCGGCCAACACCATATCGTGGATTTTTTCGACATTTTCGGGTGTATTGACCTAAATTGGCCGTCCAGAACGTTCTGCGTCATTTGTACTTGTGCGACCACAACGAAAGTTTGTAAACAACTTTTTTTACCATTGAATCGATGGTGCAGAGTCCCCATAGTATTTATCAAGCTTTTCTTTGGTCTGATTGACGATTTTTTTCGCAAAAAATAATGCTTAATGAGCAATCGGAATTCACTTTTTTCCATTTTAAAAAAATCCACGGGGTTGTATGTTTTAAACAGCTGTTAAACGCAAAGTAAATGACGGAAATTGCTCAAAATTTGACAGTAGTCTATTAACAGTCTGAAGTTGATAGGAAAGGTGTTGCATTTCATATAACTACGAGGGAAGTTCGAAAAGTCACGGACTTATTGATCCGCCCTCTTATATTTAAAAATTCGTAGATTAAACTGTTTTTGCTATTCTTATCTTACTAATATATAGTAAAAAAACTGCATATTTTAGAAGTTTTGTTTTGCCATGATTTGAACTATGGAAAACACAACAAAAAGATAACTTTCCAAAAAAAAAAAAAAACAAAATTGTTTTCATATTGTTAGTAAAAAGGGTTGGGGCAGGCCGCCAAGAGGATACCTGTCTACACTTTTACCACATTTTTAATCAGAAATCTAAAAAGTATTATATCGGTGAGCTAGGACATATATCAAGCAACATATATTTTATTTTTCAAGTCAAAAGGCTTGGTCCATACTACCAAGGTGTTGGCTTTTGCGATTTTTACCTTTTTTTTTTAGCATTATCCATTGCGTACTTCAAAAAATTATCACATCAACAAGTTAGGTGTTGTTTGATTGAAAACATATTTAAAATTTCAGATTTCCAGTCAAGGGGATTAAGGCAGGCCGCCAAATAGATACCTTTATACTTTTTCCATTATCCTGAGCACAATTGCAAAAAAGATATGAATAGAAATTAAAAAAGAGCACATATTCAAAATTTCAGATTTATTTCCAAAGCGGTTACGGCAGGCCAACAGGAGCATACTTTTCCTTTTTGGTGCCCTTATAGAAATAACCCATAGAAATAACAGATAAAGCTACTAAATGTTAAAAAGCAAAAAAATAACCCTATATGGATCAAATTACACAAAATAATAGGTTTTATTAAGTGGAACTTTTTAGGTATTTAAGGGCTTTATTTTTTTTTTTCATGTGGTCATAATTTAATCTTATTTTTATGGGCATTTTTGTCCCCCTGCCACTAAGGGTTAACTATTTTTTGAATAACAGTAAAAATAATAGTAGTCTAAAATTTAAGCGACACTTTTCCGAAAATTATAAATGGTGTTTTTCTGTAAATTACCAAGTGGATATTTTTGGTCAAAATTGTGAAAATTAATCATATTTGAATCAAGTTATATAAAATTATTATTTTTAAGTGTATATTTTTTATTTAAAGGCTTTACAAGAATATATTCATAATTAAAACTAAGTTTTATAGGCCTTTTTTGTCCACAGGCCACTAACGGTTAGTGATTTTTTAGATAAAAAGCAGGGACCGTAAATAATGATTATTGTTCGTTTTTTTAAATCAAAAAATCAATCACTTAGAACAGACATAAAGAAAAAATTATTGCACCATTATTATTATTTTTTGACAATCTTTGCATATCCGTTATGATTTTTAAAATTTTGATTTTTAAAGTTTTCTTCAATGGTAATGATTATTTTTGAGTAATAATAAAAATAATCAGCCATAATCATTATTTTTGAGCAAAAAAAATAAAACTCAAAAATAATCATTATTTACGATTTTTATTTTTTTCGCTCAAAATAAAACTCACTTTCATTGCCCAACTCGTGGTACTATGCCAAAAATTTGGTTATAGTCTTAATATGCATATACTGGGCATGAAGAATAGTAAGGCTGGTATGTAAGTCTATACGCAATTTAAAAAAAATAAAAAATCAATGTCACAATACTGCAAGCTGTTATAATTCAAATTGAAAGCAAACTAATAATAATTTTTTTCCATATCATTTTTAATGTTACGAATATTTAGTCTTTTATAGATTGTTGTTTAAGTTGGGTACGGGTAAAATACTATTACTAACTCGGTCAGTTATAAGGAATATTCCAAAGTGAGCACAATATTAAAATTAATAATAATAATAAATATTAATAATAATAATAAATTACCGCAACCAGTGCTTGATGTTGAAACTCGTTGGAATTTAACATTTCATATATTGAACACACTCCAAAAGTTCGACGATTTTTGTGAAAGGCACCTTAAAAATTCTATGAAAGTGAGTTTTATTTTGAGCGAACAAAATAAAAATCATAAATAATGATTATTTTTGAGTTGTATTTTTTTTTGCTCAAAAATATTGATTCTGGCTGATTTTTATTAATATTACTCAAAAATAATCATTACCATTGAAGAAAATCCTTAAAACTCATAATATAATCATTATTGTGTAATTTTTATTATAAAACTCATAATGATTACGGTCCCTGATAAAAACTAAAGATAATTATTGTCTATTGTTATGTAAACTTTAATAAAAACATGAAAATTTTGCTAAATTTTTGACAAAATAAGCAATTGTCATAAAATGTCCGCTCAAACTCGAATTATTATTTTCCAATTTTTTTTTTCTTTAATAACAACTATTTTAATATAAAAACAGCAATCGACATTTCAAAATTAGGTATTTTAAAAAAATCTTTAAAATTAATTTTAAAAAAAGAAGAATTTGCATATTTATCAAATTCATGGGTAATTTTGGATTTTAGACTAAAATGGGTTAAAAATATCTCATGAAGTCAGAATTATATATCTCAATAATTTTGAGCATATTTAATGAATAAATGTAATAGAAAATATTTTTTTCGAAACTTAAAATTTTGACAATTTTTATTAATAATAATTTGTTTTAAATGGACCACTTTCGGCCGACTTGCGAAATGGGTTAACGTTTTCCAAAAAATTGATTTTTTCCATTTGGAACCATTTTTAAAAAAACTGGGAGTGTAATTACAAATCTATTTTTAAGGCACACCCAAGTGTATAGGCTAGTAAATGTTGAGTCCATAAGGCAGTGAGTCAGTATCGTTATACTTTTATAAATGTAAAGATTGTAATTTAACTGTTTAACAGAATTTGTATGCCTTAAAAAATATTCTCTTGAGAGAATGATTTTTATTAAAGACATAATAAAAATCTTTTTCTATTGCAGACAACTGAAGATTTGGGTGTTGCGAATGAAACAATTGCATTGTCTATCATGAAAATGATCAAACTTTTTGAAAAGCAACAAATAAAATCTATTATTAGATTTTTGGACTTGAGGTAGAACGAACGATATTCTAACTAAATATATTAAATACATAATATTAACAGGATACACAGTAATGTATTTGGGGATTTAATATAAAATTGACACGCATTTGTTAAATTAAATATTATTGAGCTTTAATTAAATCTCCCCAAAAAAAAATATATATATATATTACAATTATGCGAAAATTCAACAAACATGAGATGGAAATAATAGATATTTTAATTATACTAACCATACTAAACACACACATGCATACGCACACTTTAACAAAATGATGCCATAAACATACAAATAGACATCTCATTATCTGTCTATCGATGTGGTGTGTCTATGTATGGATGTTTTAAATGTAACAACAACCTCGTTCTAAATATATAGAGAGGAAACTAGGCACTTCACTCTAACTGAAGTTATTTGGAAATAAACATGAAAGATATAGTAAAAATAAACTACATATTAAATAAAACTGTTGACCTCCCGAAATATATTCCAGAGTTTGTTCCATGAAAAGGCGGTAAAAGAAAACGTGTTCTATAGAGAATTCTCTGCATGACATTATTGCATTTTTGCATAGAATCAATGAAGTTGAAGTGGAACTCGTTCATTGAAACTAAAATTCTCTCTGTGTGTAATAGATTCTGAGAAAAACAATTTTTAAGGAGTATATATATACATTAGAGTTAATTTTGAAAAATAGATTTTTGGATATTATCACTTTTTAGAAGGTTTTTGTATCAATAAAAATAATGGCGTATTTTTTTTTTCTTTATTTCCCACTCCTTCCCGTGCCTATAGGCGACTCAAATCCAATAAATTATTATCCAATAAATTATTTTGTATTCACTAAAAAATTAAATTTTTAAGCTTTAATAACTGTTGAACGGGTAACTACAAAATTAAAATTTTTGGACCATTTTTCTCAGATGTAAGTATTTTTTCATTGTATATTAACAAAAAAAAAATATTTTAATTTTTTTTTTTAAATTATTTTTTTGGACCACTCTAATTATGCATTCTGGCGCATTCCAAAAACTAAAAAAAAGCTTACGGGCGTAAGTTTTCCCGTAGAATCGAATACTGAAGTCAGATTTGACATATATTTAGCCGTTTTTGTTGTATGGGAAAAGGGACCCAAAATCCGCTATTTGAGTCGCCTATAGGCACGGGTAGGAGTTGGAATTAAAAAAAAAAAAAAAACGCCATTATTTTGATTGATACAAAAACCTTCTAAAAAGTGATAATATTCAGAAATCAAAATCAAAAAAAAATTTGAAAACGAACTCTAATATACATATACATATATATATTTTTTTATTTTTTTTTTTTTTTGCTCCATACATATATTAATAGTTTGAACTTTGTTCTATATGCTATGAACATTTTGGAGAAATAAAAAAGTCCTTGCCGTATATTTTACATACGCAATGTTAACTTTAAATACTATTTTTTTCAAAACAAGCCTTTACGGTTAGACCGATTTTCAATTGGTATTATTTGTTTTTGTTTTGTAGAGGACTAAACAATGAAGTCCCTACCAGGGCTCCACGATGGCACCCGATTTTGCCTTTTAAAAAAGGGTATATAATGAAATAGTTACCAGGGTTGCCATGGTTGTCGGAAATATAAATTATAACTTTTACACTCAAACAAATAAGTTAGTAGAAAAGTTAGTAAAACGTTTTGTAAATCAAGTTAACTATTTCTTAGCAAACTTTTTTGCTGAAATTGTGTTTTCAGCTATAATTTCATTCATACTTATTCAGCAGGTAACTGATTTGAACTAATGTTTTACTAATAGTTAACTAATGTTTAACTAATTTATTTTGCTAAAAACAACTTGTGCTGATAAGCACATTAAAAGTGTGGACTACAACCAGATTGAAAATCAAGATCAAGTAGATGTCGCGGCATGCCAAGATGTAGTAGAGACGAGGAGAATGATACTAAAAATCACATATACAAAAAAAACAAATTAATATCTTTCCGAAATTAATTAAAGCCCGTATTTAGAAGAAATCTTAATTCTGATTTGAAATACATTTTAGTTAAAACACATTTTAAGCCTTAAAACTATATTCATAACAGAATATTATCTTAAAATACCTATTTGAAACCTTGTGTGAAAGTTAATATTCGTTTATGAATACAGTTTTAAGGCTTAGATTTGTATATTAACTAAAATGTATTTGAAATGTATTTTTATGAATACAAGGGTAAATGTGTATTTGTAAACTTAATCTTTTTAGTGATTATTAATGTAATGTGGTCTAATTGCAAACAAATATACTTGCAGATAGACACCTAAAGCGAAAGACAAGTACACACATCTTAGGTAATTTTTAATGTTTCCTTTTTTTTGTTGCAAAAAAGTGTTGTATATTTAGACAACCATTGATGCAAGTAGTTTACACATAATTTTGTTTATGTTATATAGAATTATTTCTATATATTTTCAGATGCTAAATTAATTCATGTCGTCAATGTGCGATCATGAACATTTTTATATTTTGTAACGTATTGTTAATTATTTTTAAAAGAATCACAGAATTTTGTTTAAAATTTCAAGCAAAAAAAAAAAAAAATTAACTAAATTATAATTTTTCTACAAATTTTTTGAATTTTTTTCAGTCTACTAATATTTAGCAAACATTTTATTAACTTTAGCAAGGATTTATTGATTTTTAATCAACTAAGTGTTAGCAAAACTTTTGTTGAATCTACTAATTTTGTTGCTGAAAATCATCAAACTGAATTTGCTAACGTTAGCAATATTTTGCTAGCACCCTGCTAACTAAAGTTTTGCTGACTCAGCAACATTTTTTGCTGACTGTACTAACTTTTGTTTTTTAGTGTTGAATAATATTTAATATTGTGTTTTTATATCGCAAAAAGGATTTTTTGAATAAACCACTTATTTTTTTTTTATAATTCTTTAAACATTATCGTTTTTATTGATTTTTAAAGTTAGTAAACCCCTTAAACAAATTGCTAGGTATTTAATAAAAATTAAAAAAGTTTATTTGGCTTCTAAGATGGTAAAGTCGGTTCGAGTATTACAAAAAAGTATCAAGTGTTTTTAATTTCCCCTATACTAAATAAATGTACATGATGTCAGTATATATATCGTGTATATGTCTAAATATGTATGTATGAGCGTCTGTGCTGGTATGTCACAATTATTTAATGAACTTAACATTAACATAATCTCAACAAGTCATCGCCAGTTGATAAGTTGTAATAGTTACAATAACAAAATCAAATTTTTGGAAGACACACACAAACACACTTGACAGCAAAATAAAGACAACATCGATAGGAAAAAGCAACACGTTCTGATATTTAATGAAACATATTTCTAGAAAAGAAGAAAACCAAAAATAATAAATAAATTGCTCAACTCGAAAAAATAAAACAAGAGCACGGACCATTGATCCTGAATATCTCGGCCACGCTGATTTTAATGACCTACCCAGTTTTTTCACTATTGGGCAGAAAGCATTGAAAATTTATATTAAAATTTATCACATTTTAACGCAGTTTTTATACATTAAATCTTCAAAATCAAATATTATATCTTAGTTTTTTATGGTAAATACAAAGAAACCTTCACTAATATTCGGGTATAAAATTTGGTTAATAAATGTGCATTATTAACAAGTAAATCTGCGTTTTTTCTCAGTTTATACTATATTTTACCATTTTTGCTCAATTTATCATCCGATTTTGAAATCGATCAAATCGTATTTATGCATAAGCAAAAAGACAAAAAAAGAAAGCGCGCTTCATGGTAAAACGCGAAATGTGCTTAAAATTTATATGAGGGCATAACGAAAACGGACGTCCTTTAAGTTCATATTTTAGTTTAATATGTAAATAGCTTTAAAATGATGCGTACCAAAATTCAGCTAAAAATGTTTATAACTATTTGCAAAAATAAGTTTAACAAATACTTTCATTACAGTGAATATATTTTAGAATTTCAATTAATTTCTGGTAGTTTTTTAGTTTTAGAAAGTCTAAACGAAAGCAAACATACAAAATTACCTATGATGTATGTATTTGTCTTTCGCTTTAGTCTGCCTACCTGCAGGTATATTCATTTGCATTTTAACATTCCTTAAATTACCACTATATAAATTTAGTTTACATATACAAATTTTATTTTTATTAAATTTAAATACTTTATTTTGTCTTTTTAAAACATTTGAGTTTTTTATATCCACACGTTATGTGTACTATATACATTGTTGGCGTCTTTTTGTTTTATGTATGAAAACATGTACAAAAATCTTTTGCAGTAGATTTTTTTATGTATGTCTTACAATACTTTTTAGTATACTTCTTCTTGTTTGTACTACATCTTGAAATGGCGCGACATATACGTCTTTTTATGTACATCTATCAATCTGGTTCTTGTACACACTATTAATTGCTTATTATCAGCACAATTTTTGGAACAAAAAAAAAATTAGTAAATCATTAGTAAAATTTTAGTAAAACATTAGTTCAAAACAATTAATTGATGAATAAGTTTAACTAAAATTTTAGTTGAAAAAACAATTTCAGCAAAAAAGTATGCCAGATTTGCAAGACGTTTAACTAGTTTTTCTACTAACTTAGTTTTTTGGGTGTAGCACACAGTATTATACGTGCGATCATTATTATATAATATCGATGATGCATGATATGTGTACTTTTTTGTTCGTTTCTTTTAAATACAAGTATATATGCTATTGTATAAGAAATTCAACAATTTAATGATGAAAATTACAGCACACCATATTGATAGACCTTTGTTACATCTACAACTACAGGAACCACAGCAATAACTGATTGCATGACTGAATGAAGGAAATTGATGGTTGAGAGTGAGTGACAACAAGAATACATGACACAAAACCAAATTTAAACAAGTCTGTAAATTTGTGTTTGTGGCATGGCACCGTAGAATGTACAATTGTCGCATAATAAATATCACCAAAAAGTACTCACATGCATACTATCACACAAATACTCATACACATAAAAACACATTAGTGTAAAACTAAAATTGCTTTTACCGGATATATGTTAAGGAAATCGTCTTTTATTGGATTCCAATATTATCTTGCACGCGTTGTTGTTGTTAGTTTTTGTATTGGGTCTGTCTCTCTGTCTGTGTGTCATCAGTAGATGCTTAAACCACTATACACATACAATCGCATACAATTCATGTGGTTGTTGGAAGAAATAACAATTCCTTATGAATTTATTACACAATCTCATTTTTGTGTAGATTATAAACGGAAATACAACAAGTTGTTGACCGGATGTGGTACTAAAATCGTGTTTATGTTGTTGTTGCTGTAGGTTGTTGATATTATTTTGAATTCTCTATATCAGTTTATAGCAGCTTACATCATTAGTGTAAGTTCCGTCAAGAGATTAAAATCTTATAGTTCATAAGATATGTGGAGTAGTATGTGGTATATATTAGTATGCGTGTGTGTGTGCATGTATGTACTTTAATATCTATTCTATTTGCGCCAAATGTTGAAGAACATATACTACTATAATATACTTAAATATTTGTAGATTTAATATCCCGGTTAAAAAAGTTCATATACACAGACAGATTTCCTTGGACGAGTTTTAATGAAATTTTTTCCCTAACCAAATGAAGTTTTCTTTACAACGTGAATGAAAAATTTCTTAAAATTCATGACAATACTTCATAGTTTCAAGGAAACTATTTTTAATAAAACTTTTTCATTATTCGTATGATATTTTTAATAAAGAATATAAATTTTTTTACTAAATTTTATGAAGAACTGCATTAATTTAATGAAAAGTTGCAATGGACGAGTTCCAGTGACAATTCAAACATCGAATGCAAAAACTCATTGATATTATGCAGATAATTATCTCATTATGTTCATACATGGACATATATAGTTGTTTATATGAACATATATATTTCATATATGGTTATTAGAGCGCCATTTTTTTGTATGAAAGTTTTTTTTTTGAAAAATTTAAATTTTTGTTCAGATTATTGCAGTATTAGGTCTTAAAGATTATTATTAATTTTGACATTCCGAGCGCGAACAATTTTGTAATCGGGCTAACGGTTTTCGATATATTGCGATTTGATTTTCAATAAAAATGCCACATTTTTCCTCTATTTTGAGAAATTTTTTAAAAATTACTTTAGAATTTTTAAATTTTGCACTCATATACTACACAAAATATGCTTTCATTAAATCATAATAATGTCTGAAATTTGAGAAGATGTAGCAGAAAATATATTTTTTAAATTTAATTTTAATATTTCGTCCTTATATAAAAGGCTTTGTGAGAAGGTCGCCAAGGATTAAGTCATAGTGACCTAGTGCTATGACCTAAATCCCTGACCATCAATAATCATATGTATAAAATATTAATATCCCTTCAATAATCATGTTTATAAAATCTAAAAGAATAACATTTTTACTATGTAAATTTTCAGTTTTTCCGAGATATTTGTGGGTAAATTTACAAGTTACTCTTCAACCATTATTATACTCATATGAAAAGTAATTTTGTTTTAAAAAATTTGTAGAATAGTGAAAAAAAAGCTAACAAATAATCTATAGAGTTTTTGTTTTTAAATTTAGTGGGCGTTGTGGTGTAATGGTTAGTGCGTTGGACTGTTACACAGATGGTCCCGGGTTCGATTCCCGGTGACGACAACATCAATTTAGAAAAATAATATGTATCAGTTTTCTATCACTTATATGTATCCCTGCGCCCACCTTCGGAGTTCCCATAGCACTTAACCCCACCGAAGTAAAGTAATGAATCAGGGCTATGAAACAAAAAGCTTCAATAAATTCGCCAACTCTACATCAGGTGGCGAGCAACAACTGTTCTAAGACTTATCATCTCGCGCAATTAGAGTGTTGCCATGCTTGAAGCCCTTCATCTTTCACCACCTTTCATCTCTACACTATCCCCTTTCCAAAGAAAGCAACACATTAATTAATAGAAAGAATTTCCTGAGTGTTGCTTCTCTTTCAAAAAAAAGGGAATGTGTTGATAGCTCTATTTCGGGAATTTTCTAGGTTCCCATCATCAGAACACGTTTTAAAAGAAGTGACAATCCCATGCAAACCATCAAACACTCATATAAACTAGTTTACTCACTACATGAGAACTAATATATATATATGAGCTCGATGTTAAAGATTATCACCATTGATCAACAAAATAAATTGAAACTTGTTTTTTAGTAAAAATCAAGTCGCAATATCATGAAAAGTGTTAGTCAGGTTTCAAAATAGGTTTTAAATAGGCTTAGCAATCCAAAATTAATTAAAAATTATGTGTCGTAAGACGCATTTTTTTAAAAGCAGTTTAAGAAAAATTTTCAAAAATTGAATTTTTTTTTAGTGGGGCGCCACGGGTTAATGATATCCGATTTTTCTCAAATTAGCCAGAAATAACTTTTAGAACTAGTTCGTAACAATAATTGATAAAAATATAATGTTTAAAAAATGACACTTCAATGACCATATACGATCATATAAAAAATGTATTTGATCATTAGCGCTCGAAAGTTAATGCCTTTATAATCTTGATTTAAGTACATTAAATATGCATTAAAAGTCGTAAATATGCACTTAAAATACTAAGAATTTGCATTTATTATTGATTTTTTTAATGTTTTCAACATTTTTGTCTTAAAAATCGGCAAACATTTGCGATAATCATGACAAGAAAGTCAGTAATTGTATTTTCTGTTATTTTAGTCTTCGTGGTAAAAAGTAAGCATCAAAGATATATTTTTAAAGTAAAGAAAGTTGAAATATATACAAATTTGCTAAAAGTTCAAATTGAAAATTTTAGTAAAATATTAAAAATTTTGCTGAAAAACATGCAATTTAATGGAAAATATGCAAATATATGTAATAATAGAAAAAAAAGTGCCATAATATGCATTTATAACAAAATATGTAAGAATATGCATTTACAAACAAATGCCATTTTTTTTTTTTGCAAATTTGTTGATTCGAAAAGATATTTGGTAGGATTTTTCTTCCAACTAACAGCAACAAACATGTATTTACATAAACATCCTAGCCCTAATCATCATATATGAACTTTTTTATCCGGGATTGTATTATTGGCAGAGATAGAGAGAATATATCACAATGATTAGATTTAATGACATATATGGTTTTAATGTTATTGATTTATGTGTAATGTCTTTTTAAAAGGAAATAATAAAAGATTAATAATGTCTGTTTGTTGGTAAAAAAAAAGAAAAAATACTATTTAATTAAGTAACAAATGATAAAGTCACTTTGAAGTGCGATAATGTGTAATAAAATAAAATCAGTAAAATTTAAAATCAATATTTGTTATGAAAATAAAATAAATCTTATTAAGAAAATCTATTAAAAAATTTAATATTAAGACTATCTCTTTTTGGCTAGATACAAAATTGAAATATTTTGTAAATTGTAAATAAATAAAAATTACTAGCACACATTATGTGTAATGTAAGAACACACAATATGTTTAAATTTACATTGAAATGCGAATTTTTTTATTTTAATATTTGCCCCAAAAATAAAAGAATAAAATTGTTTTTAAAACATTTTATTAATAAAAAAAGTATTAACATTTTTAAGCGGAATACAAGACTCATATTCCATAGGAGCAATTTCAAGAATCTGAAGTTTTTTTCCGCAGGAAAAATAATCCGAATTTGAGAGTTTTTCTATGGGATCACATAATCAAAAGGATGAAGTACAGAAAGAGAGTCTTTCTAATGAATTGAGAATTTTAAACTCCCCCCACCCCCACAAAATACCAGATTATGCCTACATTTTCTTTTGCAAAAGTTTTAGATTCTAGACTCTATTAGAATATGCCTAGATCATGAAGCATTTTCTTTACATAAAACCAAATCCGAAAGTCGACAGATCTTTAGCATTTTTAAATTAATAAATGCCTTAGATGCTCAACAGTTTTTCCTTTAGAAAACATCTTAAGTTATGAACACGATTCAGATAACTTTTTCTCCTCAAAAAAATGTTTTCTCTATTGAAAAAAAAGATTTTTCTAAACAAAATACATAGTCAAAGCCCGGTATACCGAATGCCATATTGTCCGGCCCATTCGTTAGATGGAAATATTCGTAATATCGGATCAGCTTTTTGTACTTTTTGTACTGCATATTTTAACATTTCTCAAATACCGATTTTACTGAAAATAAAAATTAAAACTGTAATTTTGAGTACACATCTGAAATAAAAAGCTCTCGAACAAAAGTTATTTTCTTATTACGATTTTTTTTATTTCTTTTAATTTTTACATATTTTTTGACAACTGTTCGTTATATCGAGTATAGATTTTAGAAAAATTCGTTATATAAAGTAGTCAATGCAAACAATTTGCTCGGTTGTTATATCGAACTTTCGTTATACCGGGCTTTGACTGTACATTTGAGGGGCTTAAAGCGCAAATGGTTTAAGTGAATAATGAATAATATTGATAAAAAAAAATAGCTTAAATTTAAATTCTAATAAAAAATATGAGATGACATCTTGAATATAACGTTTTTCATAAGAGTCATCCTGAGATATATTTTAATCTAACAACCCAGCAAAACCACACATTACCAAATCATGGGTAAAGTAATGTATCGACCTAGGGCTGCACGCATTACACTACACCTTACTTCACTGATGAATTTTACAGGCGATGAGCCTAAAAGTAATGGGTGAACTCATTACCTTGTAGGGGGTAAAGTAACTGGTTACTTATATGGTTACATGGTGTTAAAAAGTAATGTGTCTATAAATAGATTTTCATGAAAAAAATGCATAAAAATTTTTTTTACAAATAGTTTTTTTTTAATTAAAGAAATACCTTCTTTTTTTTATTAAATAAATAACGTGGTCATGTTGGGATTCGAACATGGGTTATCTGGCATTTAACAATTAGTGGGGCGAGAACTCTACCAACTGAGCTATCGATACATATAATATTTTATTGCTTAAAAAGTAAATGAGTTGTTGTGCTTCGTGTTTTCGTTCGTGATATCAAAAATATACACCTTACCCTCATGCTTACAAAAAAGCACAAAGTAATGTGTCTATAAATATATTTTCAAAAATATACATTAATAATTACTTTAAGTTTATAATTCATGCATTATGTAATTAATGATCGGTAAGTCATTATTTTATGTTCTGAAGTAATGTAAAATGTAATGAGATATTATTACAAGGTAATTTATGAGTGTTCAATTATCGGTAACTCATTACTTCTTGTTGGAAAATAATGATACAGGTAAGGAGTACACATTACAAGGTAATGCATTACTTTATCGCACCCATTACCAAAGTTTTGCTGGGAAGTTAAAAAAGTATCATCTTTTACATACAGAAATGCCCAAAAATAGTCTTTGAAATAAAGAAAGTCGCACTTACGATCCATGTGCTCTAAGGTTTTTTTTTTATTTCTAAATAAATGAACTTGTACCCCAAAAGAGCCTTAGTAATACACTCAGGGAAAAAGCTTCACCATATTTATGAAAAACTTCATGTTTTTTCTTTGGTTGGTTGATATATATATACCTGATCAAACCTTGAGTTTCTTGTGGGTGGTGGATTAGAATCAGGCTGAAGATGACCTAGTGGCTTGGGTCGAAAGTGCGCCACTCCCTGTAGCGCTGACCACCACAAGATTTTTTTCATCTTCTCTTACATTAATTAACAATTAGTGTCTCCTATTTGTAATAGTAACATTTTAATTATGATCTCAAACCTGACAATTCAAATTGAAATGCAAAAAAAAAACTTCATACATATAAAGAGAAACTTCATTGATTTTCGTACAATGTATTGTTTATTTAGACAACTTGTTTATTGTTTTAGACAACTTACATATTTAGACAACCATTGATGATATTTAATTAATTCGTATAGTTAATGTGAGTATGAACATGTTTATATTTTTTTAGCGTATTGTAAATTATTTTTAAAAAAATCACAAATAAAATGTTTTAGATTTTCAGCAAATAAATTAACTTAAATATAATTTTTATACAAATTTGTTGAGTTTTTTCAGTCTACTAATATTCAGCAAAAACTTTACTAACTTTTAGCAAGGATTTTCTAATTTTTTATCAGGCAATTTATACACTAACACAGAAAAAATTATCAACCTAAAATATCTAATTAAAGCTTTGATTTTAATTAAATTTGTTTCTAAACAAACATTTAATTGAATCAATTAATATTTTAATTGATACACTGTATGCATAAATAGAAAATTTTCAGTATAAAATACCAACTGAATTTGAATTTTATGAATGTGGAAGTCCTACCATTTTTATTTATATTAAAAGAATAAAAAAAATTTGTTTAAATTTCAGCAGAACAAATGAACTAAAGTAAAAAATTTCTACTACCCTTTTTTTTATCAATCCTCGAAGATTCAGCAAAAAGTTAAGTCGATTTCACAAAGTCAATTTTCATTTGCATTTCGCTAAGTGTCAGCAAACCTATTTGCCGAATTTAGTAATTTTTTTGCTAATTTTCAGCAAATCTCTTTTGCTAATTTCCGGCAAGGATCCTCCAAGCAAAATTTTTTTGCTAACTTCACAGATTTTTTTTTTCAGTGTATAAAGAATTTTTTTCCTTAAACTAAAAAATATTTGTAATCTGAGTCCCAAAGTCTATCAAAGATAATAGGTCGTACCCCCGATGATCAAATTTTTCTAATTTTGTTGAATTGTGAAATCAATAATGTTGTAATTATTTTATTTTTTGAATTTAAAGGAAGAAGATTTCGATGAAATCAAAAACATATAAAATTAACATTTGTTGCCAAACAACAAAAGCAAGAAAATAACGAATTATAGAAACTATACAATATTTAGTATAACCTACATACGCTCAAAAAAAAAAAAACAGTCCAAATAGTAGCAAATTAGGCAACGACAACAGAAAATAGTAACTGAATTTCCACCAGCAAAATTTTCAATGAAGTTGAGTCATATTTTTTGAATCTGCCTTTATATAAGTAAAAAGGTTAATTTGGTGTATCTCCTTAACTAAAAAGCTACAATCACGAAATTTTTCACGTACCTTCATTTATTGACCAGAACAACAATACACAAAGCATTTTCACTAATTCGGATGTTTTAATAGTAAACAAGGGCTGAGAAATTCCTAAAATTCGATTTTCTGACCCATTTTTTGATGTGTGAGAGGGGGAGGGTACATATATTTTCTTTCTAATTTGAGCATTCCTTCTAAGAATCTGACATTACTGAAAAGGTTAACCAAAACTACTAATTATGCACGGAGTAACGATTGTATTGCATTTTACTCTCTCTCGCTTAGTTTTCGAGATAGAGCATATTTTATGGTTATAAAATAAAATTATGAGAAAAGAGCGCCATCTACAAGTAAAACTGATAGCGGAGACACAAAAAAGTTTTTTTTTGAAAACAATGGCCTTTTAAATTTACTGGCAAATATTAGATTGGAAAATTAGTTCAAGTACAGGTGAAATTAGTTCTTCTGGTAAAATGAGATAACAACAGAAAAGTTTAACTAAATTGTACTTTTGTATTAACTTTTTTTATGAGTGTACACATGTTGCTATTGAACTAAATTGCCTTAAAGCTTAATATTTTCTGATACAATTTTCTTAATAAAATTTATTATATTTCATTAACACAAATCGTAACAATCGTTAAGCCAAACAAACTATTACAACAGAATATGTGTGGTAAACACAAAATTTATTCGTACCAACAATATTGAATAACGAAAACAAAATGTGAACCATATCATATGTTAGAGATATTAAATGTAAATTTATGTTGAAAGATGAAAAGTAAAACTAAATTTCTATGTATAAATGCTAAGACCCTTAAAACATTTAACTGATATTATCGGATTGGTTATAAGAACAACAATAGTAACAACACAGAGAAAAATATCATAATTAAATCAATTATGTCATATTTAAACTAACATCGAATTTTTAGAAAAATTTTTAAATTAACTATGATTTTGTTAAGTAAATATGATTTAAGTGAAAAATTATTTTTTGCATAAGTTATTTCATGTCAAACCCAACGAGTTTTTGCATCACGATATTTGTTTGCTTTGAAATTTTGTAGACGTATTTTTATTTTAAAAATATTTGACATGTATTTTTGAAAAAAATTAAACAAAAAAATTTAAACAATTTATTTGTGTTTAGCAACACAGGTGAATAAGTTCATATATGATCATATATTGTCATATACGGTTTCATGTATGAGGATATATGGTTCCATGTATGCGCATATATGAACATATATGTAATATATGGAAGCATATATTGGTAAATACATTCAAGGGATAAGTTCATATATGGATATGTATGACACCATATATGCTAATATATTGCATATATTGGTTCATATATGCCATATATTTCCATATATGAATTCATATATTATTCCATATATGGGCTTTATAGGTTTTAATTTTTTATCAGATATGACCATATATGAGGACGAAATTGTTTTAATTCTTAACCCCTTCTCTCTGCTGTATGAATTCCTGACAAAAATATATAGAAGACAATAAATTTTAAAGTTTGTATAATTTATAAAGACGATAGAAGAGAATGAGTTATGAGATATCTCACCTTAATCTGAAGAATATCAGTCGCATTTCATGCGCTTAGTTCTAAATCGGTAGTACCTAAGCTGACCAGCTTTTCAATATATATTTTTGAATTTTTATAAAAAATAAAATGATTTAAAATCGTTCAGCATATTATAAATTTTGAAGCTTTTTGATAGCAATAAAGTTGCAGGGCCAGTGATAGGATTTCAAAATTAGAAACGAAGTCTTAAATGTATTAATTTGTTGTGCCAAAACTATTTTTTTTTTTAATAATTCAAAGAAACTTACAATTTTTGAAGCGATTCAAACTAAGAAATGTCGATTTTTTTAGAATCCGTATTTCAAGTCAATAACTCCTGCTTTTTGCACCAAAATCCCTTTTGTGAAAAAACTTTATTAGTTTAAATGCTCCTTATTATTGTGTATCAAACAAAAGCATTTCAGATAAAGTTTATTTTATAAAATTCATAAGTATTCGTACCAAAGGACTTCATTTGTCGGTTGGCTTGATTACATTTTCTAAATCATCGAATTTTATTTTTTATTGGTTTTCCATTATCCATGCTCTTATTAATGTTCCTTAAATTCTTTCCCAAATAGTATTTTCTTCAAAAAGTTCACTTTAAACTATTTATATTTATTAATGCATTTTGAATATGAAATGTATGAATTTATCAGTAAAGGCAGAATTAGTTTGTACGTTCTGTTCTGTTACGAATCAGCTGTTTTGTTTCTGTTCAATTGGAAGTCTGTATGTGTGGTTAGTTTTCACTTTGTCGTTCTGTTCTGTTGCGGACAATTCTATTGAAAATAGAATTCAACGTTAAGTGACATCCTAAGGTGCATATGTATTGGTTTGTTGTGAATTTTTTTTTTTCAATATTTGAATCAGGAATGATAAAGTTGGTACTATAGTACTTTTTATTGTACTATTTGAACCTCAAATGTACCATGATAATTCTATGACTCATTTAGTACGATTTACAAATTTTTCTATGTATGAATTTCTTGGTCCCTTTAAAATTCAATAATTACACAGGTCAACAGCAAAAAAAGGCTTGACTAACCACTATATAGATTTGATGCATCATGGCTGCCTAAGTACAAAAATGGTAAAATTTTTCAATTCTATGGATAATTTTTTTTTTAAAAATTTTTTAAGTAAAATTGACAATATTTTGAGACATTTCTCCACTTATGTTGTCATAACTCAAAAACAACTAGTCCGATTTTGTCAAATTAAATTTACAAAAATTAAGGTTTACAATATCTTTAAAGAACGTGTACAAATTTTTTTAATGCGATCAATAGTTTCAAAGTTATGAAACAAATTGTTAGCAAAAAAAAAAAATGCTAAAAAAACAAAAAAATTTGAAAAACAAAAATCTGGAAAAAATCGAAAACTGCAAAAAATATTACTTTTTATTTTTTTGTAGTAAAGCTACATATCATGCGAATTAAACTAGATATGGATCATAAAAATCGATGCATGCTTTACATTTTTATTTACAATTAATTGAAGGTATCGCATATTTACAAGCACTGTAGAAAATTGTACCTACTATATAATGAAAATGCAGAACATAAAACTCAGGTGCATTTTACGACACGCATTTTGGCAAAACCCCTTTGGGAAAAACCTCTATGACATTTTTATGATTCTAATAATTAAAAAAAAAATAAGTAATAAACAAAAGATTGTTTAATTTTTACGATTGCGGTAGGATAGTAATAAAACGCTCATAAATGTGCGTGTACGCTGAAGTGCTCTTATTTTCCGTTAGCTACCTGTAACGGATGATTTTTTTTTTTCATAAAAGTCCTTAATGTTTTTTAGGATTCTTGGGAATAATAAAAAATTTGCAGCACACACAAACTGTATCCACACAAAGGGTTATCCCAAATTATAGTATCAGTATTTATAAGATCTCCTTGACCCTTTTTATTTCATTCAAGAAGTGTTTGCGATAACGCAAACATCATTTAATACCTACACAAAAATTAGAGTCATACAGCTTAGAAGTTAAAAACAATTTTCAAATATTAATAAAAATGAGCCAGAAAGCCAGAACATTTTTATGTAAAAACGATCCAGATTTATTTTGTTATGTGTGCGGCCAATATATCACCGGGAAAAAACGGAAGTGCTTCTTAACTTCATTGCAAAAGTCATATCAAGATTGCTATAATATCTATCCGCACAATTTGAACCAGCATTGGACACCGAGTACTATATGCATTCCATGTCGATTGAATTTATCTATGAAGTCTTCTAACGTAAAGTAAGTATAAATTAATAGATTTGGAATATTTTATAATTACAATATTTCTTAATTAAAATTTGAATTCTTCATATTCCTGATTTCAATTTTTTTTTTCATTTTACAGACGACACTTGGAAATTTTGAAGCCTATGCTATGGAGAGAAACAGCGAACCACGCATTCGAGTGTTATTTTTGTTTAAGTACAAAAAGCGGTTTTGGAAAACATATGCGATGGTCTTACCCCACGAGGTCTGCTGATGGGTTTACACTTGCAGTTCTACATTCACAAGAAATAGAATATGCTCAAGATCGGGCTGTAGTCATGTGCTTTCATCTTCACCAGGACACTCAACCTCAAGTATGTCTTACCAATCAGATATGTCAGATCCAGCACTACCATCTACAGCTGAAAATGACGAGTTCATCCCACACAAACATTTCTCGCCGAGACCATGGAATCAAGATCAACTTAATGATGTAATTAGAGACCTTGGATTGTCGAAAAGATCTTCTGAATTACTTGCGTCCCGGATGAAAGAAACAGGTCTCATAACTAAAGAAACTAAAGTTTCGTATTACCGTACTCGAGAAAAAGACTTACTTCATTATTTTGCTGAAGAGGATGACTTTGTGTACTGCACAGATATTTCTGGTTTGATGACTGCCATGGGCTTACAGAGATATGATTCAAACGAATGGCGTTTATTTATCGACTCATCAAAACGCAGCTTGAAGTGTGTCCTTTTGCATAATGGAAATAAATTTCACTCCTTGCCGATCGCACATTCAACCAAAGTAAAAGAAGAATACTCTGTAATTGCATTGGTCATGAAGAAGATAAAGTATGATGAACATAAGTGGGTAATTTGTGTTGATCTTAAGATGGTAAATTTCCTCTTAGGCCAACAAAGCGGCTTTACAAAATATCCTTGTTTTATATGTTTATGGGACAGCAGAGCTAAAACAGAACATTGGAAGAGAAAACAATGGCCTTCTAGGGAAACACTAGTTCCAGGTACGCCAAATGTTATAAATGTGGCTCTAGTGCCCCGAGATCGCATCATATTACCCCCTCTTCACATTAAACTTGGTCTGATGAAACAATATGTTAAAGCACTTAACAAAGATAGTGAATGTTTCCAGTATATTTCAAGGAAGTTTCCCAATCTAAGTATGGAAAAGCTGAAAGCAGGCATATTTGATGGCCCACAAATTCGCAAATTGGTGAACGATACTGAATTTGGCAGTTCAATGTCAGAAATTGAGAAGAATGCATGGGATTCGTTTGTATGGGTTATTCAAAATTTCTTAGGAAATAACAAGGGTGATGATTACGTTGCTCACGTTGAAGAGATGTTAACTCACTTCCAGAATCTTGGATGCAACATGAGCATCAAAGTACACTACCTGCACAGTCACTTAGATCGTTTTCCTGAAAATCTAGGAGACTTGAGTGAAGAACAGGGCGAACGATTCCACCAAGATATCCGGACAATGGAGGAACGATACCAGGGTCGCTGGGATGCACACATGATGGCTGATTTTTGCTGGAGTATTCAGAGTAACACTTCGTTATTCAACAATAGTAGAAAATCGACTAAAAGAAAATTTCAGAGTTTGTAGTTTATAATACATATTTATTTATTTATTTTCTTGTTTTATTTATTATAATAAATGTGAATAATAAAATATAAATTTTCTACTATTTAATTTATTTATTTATTTACATTTAAGCTCATCCAACACAAATGTCTTTCCGAAGAATAGAATCAGTATATTCTAGGTAGGGTTTTGCCAAAAAATACACGAATGTTACTATGTAATGCATTTTTGATGTGAAAATTTGTACATAGCATGGGGAAAATGTTTTCAAAATTCAATCAATCGAAAGAAGAACATTAACTACTCAATTTTATGTATATCAGACAAAAAACTAAAATTTGGTGAAAATGAGCGAATTCACTTAATTGTGAATAAATTCGAAAAAAATCAATCGATTTTTATGATCGATATCTTATTTTGTTCCTATTACATGTGGCTTTGCGATAAAGCAATAAATCCGAACGATTTCTATTTTTTATGATTTTTTTAAAACAAAAAAATTTGCTATTTTCACGTAAAAAAATATTTTTTCCCTCAATTTTCTATTATAACTCCGAAACTACTGAGCCGATTGAAACGCAATATATTAACGGATTAAAGGCTATGTAAATTTCAGTTTTTCTAAATTTATTTGAATAATATCGGACTAATTTTTTTTTAGTTATCATTAATTTTGTGGAGAAACGTCTAAAAAAATTTATAATTTTACTTAAAAATTTTTTAAAAAAAAACCTCTCCATAGAATTTCAAAATTGAACCATATTTGTACTACTGGGACCACAATACATCAAAATTGTATAGTGGTTTTCAAAGCCCCTAAAATTTTTTCAAAATTGTTGCCTTGTGTTTAATTCGATTTGCAGTCCTATATGAACAATGAATTATTTTGGAACCAAATGCTGTGAATTCAATCACATGATTTCACTGAGTGCGACTGATTACAGGTGATTATATTAGAGTTTTATTAACCGATTAAACCAATTATTGAATTCAATCACTAAGGGTTATAATTATTATTAACTAATTTTGATTTTCAAAAAAATAAATAATAAAAATCTTATAAAAATTTGAAATTGACTGTTAGCTGCGTGTTTTTAAAATCGAATGAGTTCACGAACAAATTTGTTTGCTACCAAATACAAATATTAAATTCGCAAAAAACTGTTACAATAGTAATACAATACAGCAAGATATTAATAACACATTCAAAAAATATTAAAAATTTAGTGAATTTAAGAAAAAATCTCAAAATTTTAATAATTTTTTATATCAATATCGGCTAATTTTCTTAGTACGCACTGCTCATTGTTACATAGCTTTATGTACATTTTTCCGAAAAGTTTGGAAAATGAGCAAAATCGGTCCAGCGGTTCAAAAGTAATGAGTGACAATGTGAAAGTACCTCTAAATTTTCCATACAACTTGGTGTATAATACACTGTATATTATTAAAATTCATTGTAGTGTCTGGTGTGTAAAATATAACGTCATATTTTTCCACCAGACGCTAAGAGGTGAATAATATTTAAAATTCATCGCAAATTCTTTTTTCTCCAGAAATTTTTTTTTTCACCTCAAAAATAGTTTTGTTTTTCACCACACAGTTTATTTTTTTACATCCAAAAAAGTTTTTCACCTCAAAATTTTGTTATCGCATCTTAACATATTTTTTTTTAATATATTTTTGTTGTTTCATTTGTAATTGTTCATTTTGGAGGGTACAAAGATAAAAATTGGAAAAACAAAATTTATGCATGCACTTAGTGTGTGTTAATTTTTATCAAAATTTTTTTTTATAATTTGGATGCCGAAAAAGTACTATTTTATATGCAGGTTGGTACTATTTTAAAATCGCATTTATCATCCCTGATTTGAATGTTTTGGGTTGGATTTTCTTTTACTTTGTAAAACAGCTGATTCCTTTCACAGAAAAAGTAATTACAAAATATTACCTACAGAACAGAACGACACAGAACGGCAACAGAAAGTAACAACTAATGAGGCCTTAACATGTTCTCAGAATTATTATAGAAACCTTTTCTTTTAAAAAAAAACACAATATTTTTGATAAAAACTTAAAAAATTGCATTTTTTATACGAGCATGTAGGAAAAGTAGTAATATATGACCATATATGAACATTCATATATGACATTATATATGACCATATATGTCCATATACACTCAAATTTCGGATCCGAACATATATGGATTCATGTATGAAGTCATATATATGACAATATATGAACATTTTCACCTGGGAATTTAAAAAAATTGAAAAATGTCCCGACATGTCGATATTTAAAATGATGTATTTTAAGAACTAGTAAGCCGATTTTAGTGGTCTTTCACTCTTTCTTTTTCTAAATTCCCCGTTAAAGAAGTTCATATATATACAAAAAAACTTATAATTTTGAGTTTTAAAATTTTCTTCCATATTTTTTGTTTGTTGTTGTTTTTTTTTCAAAACAAAATAAGAATGTTTGACATTTCTGTCAAACAAAAATAAAAACAAAAAAAATAGAAGAAATTACATTTTCCATTTTAATAAGAATTTAATTGATTCTTTTTATATTTATTGAAAGTTAAATTGATTGGAATGTTACAATCTATGAAAATAATCAACGAAATGCCGTAGTAAAAGTCATCAGTTTTTGTAAGGAATGGTTTTTGATTTTTGTTTTTTGGGTGCTAAAAAAATATATAAAAGAAAAAGAAGTTTTTTTATAAAACCTTACTATATACATATATGATTATATAAATTGATATAATATGCCATATATAACTATATATAAAAGAACTAGAATTATTTGTGATTAATTGTACCATATAAACATACGATCATATATGGTAGAATATATGGTCATATATAGATCTATATATATTTCATATGATCAGATATACAAGATATGCTAATATATAACATGCGATACAATGAAATATTATGATATATTACGTCATATTAAAAAAATTGTATAAACTACAAGAACAAGCTATGAACATATATCGTAATATATTGCCTCACATATAAACATATGTAATGATATCAAGTTGTAGATGAGTATATAGAAACTTTTTTCATCTGGTAAGCACTAATAATGAAGTAAAAATTATTAGCTTTCCTACACACATATTTTGGTTTTTAAATATTCGCCACATTTTTGGTTATTGGGGGATCTTAAATTTTGAATCTTTTGGTTTTTTACTAATCGTAAAAAATGAGAATATCACAAAACACGTAAATAGCTGATCTTTTATTTTCCATTTAAGATCTGGAGTTGCATGCAGTGGAGGGTTAAAATAAACCATCAACTAAAAATTGACTTGTCAAATCGGACTAAAAATTGACATGTCGGAACATTTAAAATTTTTTTTTTTTAATTTTTAAACACAAATAACACCAAGTTTGTTATAATTTTTATTAAAAATAAAAATTTTGTTTTTTTCGACCTTTAATTGTGCAATGAAAATGAAAATTATTCAAGTTCGAGGCCATACTCTATATTTCTTCATTAGGATATTGTCCTAACAAATAATCTATAGAGTTTTTTGTTTTCAAATTTATTATTTGACCCTTACAGGAATGTGTTGATAGATCTATTTCGGGAATTTTCTAGGTTCCCATCATCAGAACACGTTTTGATAGCGGTAACAATCCTATGCCAAACATCAAACATTCATATGAACTAGTTTACTCACTACATGAGAACTAATATACATATGAGTTTGAAGTTAAAGATTATAACCATTGATCAAAAAATAAATTGAAAACTTGTTTGATGTGCAAGATCCACCTCTGGTGGATATTCAATACACGTTTTTTGTTTTTCTCTCCTTTATATATTTTGTAAACAAAGGAGAGAAACAAAAAACGTGTATTGAATATCCACCAGAGGTGGATCTTGCACATCAAACAAGTTTTCAATTTATATTTTGATCAATGGTTATAATCTTTAACTTCAAACTCATATGTATATTAGTTCTCATGTAGTGAGTAAACAAAAATCCTGACGTAAAAAATTTTTCGGTTTGACATGCAATTACTCATGTTTACAATATTTTCTCAGTTTTTTATCTAACTTCCGCATTTTAGATAAACGTGATTAAAAAAATTTAGCAAAGAAATGTATCACATTTGATATAGCCTTATATCTAATTGAAATACAATTTTATCCGAAAAATGGTCGATCGTATTATATGTATATAAACGGATTATATTACGTTGAGTTTGATATAATTTGATACGATTCAATACAGTGAAAATAAATTTATTAAATTAAATACATTGGGCTGGATATTATGGTCCGATTATTAGGAGCCCAATTTAAATTTAACGAACAGTAAAATTACAATTTTATATAAAGGGTGTCCCAAGAAGAACGCAATTTTAAAATCTGGCAACATTCGAAGTGTCATTGTTTGACATTTGAACAATTGTTATTGTTTGCTAGTAGAAGGTACGAGGTTAGTAAAAATGGAGAGCTACACGAATGAACAACGCATTCTCATTGTGAAATTGTTTTACCAAAATGGTGAAAGTTTTGCGGCTGATTTTGCCGATAAAATCATCTTCAGTGACGAGGCCCATTTTCATCTTGATGGCTTCGTCAATAGGCAGAATTGTCGCATTTGGGGTGAGGAAAATCCTCGAGTGATTCACGAGAAGCAAATGCATCCTCAACGTGTCACTATGTGGTGTGGTTTTTGGGCTGGAGGAATCATTGGACCTTTTTTTTATGAAAATGAGGCAGGTCAAGCGCAAACAGTCAATGGTGTTCGGTATCGTGAAATGATAACCAGTTTTTTCTTGCCTAGAATTGAAGAAATGAATGTGGAGGGCATGTGGTTCCAACAAGACGGCGCCACATGTCATACAGCCAGAGAAACAATTCAATTGCTTCATCAGTCATTTCCCGGTCGTGTTATTTCGCGTTTTGGAGATCAGAATTGGCCGCCTAGATCGTGCGATTTAACACCATTAGATTTTTTTCTTTGGGGTTTTTTGAAGTCGATGGTTTACGCGAATTAGCCGACGACGACTCAAGCCTTAAAAGAGGAAATTGGACGCTGCATTAATGAAATACCGCAGCATTCATGCAAAAGGTCATTGAAAATTTCATTAAAAGATCGCGTGCATGCCAGCAAAGCCGCGGCTGCCATCTGCACGATATATTGTTCCATACATAACCTCATTCTGTCTACTTTACGATATAATAAAGTTTCACGATTTTTTTTTAAATATCTGTGTTTTATTTAAAATTTAAAAATTGCGCTCTTCTTGGGACACCCTTTATAAATTCAGTATTCAGCTTTTCAATATGCATCACTTGATTGATGGTAATCAATTTTTTTTCAAAGTCATATTTAGGAGGTAAGAATGAATTTCAAAGTTGTTTGAAACTTTTTTGGTTCACAACTTTTCAATATTTTTTACCTTTTGTTTGATACCAAATTTTGTATATTCCCTGTAGGAAATGTCACTAGTGAATCAGTACTGATTCACTATTGACACTGTCACCAGTACTAGTGACTTATTATACCCCGACAATGCTTTTTTACTATAGACATTTAACATGTGCGTGTCATTGGAAATCTACTACTGACACTGTCACTATTGAGTAGGTGGTTCTTTTGGGACCATATGTAGACATTGTCACCAGAGATTCACTAGTGCATTTTAGTAATTCTAGTCTACACTTTTGGTACTTTTATGGTGTAAATGTCAGTAGTGAATCTGTACTGACCGTCTGTTGACACAGTCACCACCCTGTAGGAAATGTCACTAGTGAATCAGTACTGATTCACTATTGACACTGTCACCAGTACTAGTGATTTATTATACCCCGACAATGCTTTTTTACTATAGACATTTAACATGTGCGTGTCATTGGAAATCTACTACTGACACTGTCACTATTGAGTAGGTGGTTCTTTTGGGACCATATGAAGACATTGTCATTTAAATAAAATCCATCTTTTAATGAAATTGCTTCATCAACAAAATCTTTACAAAAATCTTTAACACACTTAGGTTTACTAGGAGCTACGTATATTCCAATAGGAAACGGTTTTACTTTCTCCTGCAAATTAACAATTTTTAAAAGAATCGGCCATAATTGGATTCGCGAACTTTTAAACAATGGGATTCCATCAATGTTAATATCTAATATAATTTCGTCATAATTTGTTAATACTTGTTCAATTTTTCTTAGCTCAATTCCGATGTGGCAATAATTTCCTGGTAAAACTTTTCTAATTGAAATTGCTTGCCTTTTACCTAACAGAGCTGCAGCTGACAGAGGAACATCTAGACCTTCCTCCTGCAATATTACAAGAAGCTTTTATAAACACATTCTGGAAGGTGATGTTTCAATGTACCAATTTCTTATCTTTTCACGCAAACTCAATTTGGAGTTTGGCAAATCTATCACTGATTCCAAAAACTCTTCTACAGGTTCCACAAAATTTTCACAATTTACACTTTCACTTAAATTAATTCCGTTTTCATTGTTTCTATTTTTATACAAAATGGATTGTTTTATCACTTGACGTTTATAATTTCTTTTGCTCATAATGTATGCACATATAATGCTTAAATTATTTTAAAAACACTTTTATTTACCTTTTAATTAAGTTTTTATTTAATTATTTTAGATTTTTTTTACAAAAATTTAAAATTTTCTTGCAGCCGCTTATATTTTTAACACACGAATAAAAACATTAAGAAGAAGCATCGCTTTATTACAAAGCTTTAATTTTTTAGACTGAGTTTAGCCGCCGACATTCTTTTAATATTGCCGCCGTCGAACTCGTCAGCTCTTAATTTTTAATAAACAAAAGAAATACAAAATATGAAAAATGGGATGTTGTATGTACTTTTTAAATTTATAAAGATTAATGTACTGCATACTTATTATAGCACAATTGAAAAAATACTAGATTAATAAAAACAATTATGCCGCCGATGAATAATGGCGCTTTGGCGGCGAATTAGAACTTTTATTTGTTGTGTATACATTTTTCTTCTCGTCAAAGCAAATAAAAAAAAAAATGTAGACGCTTTGTTGACAATGTCACCAAAATAGGCGACAAAACTGGTGACTTGGAGACACTTGCCCCCAGGTTTCCTTCAGGGTTGTTTCTTCGAAAGAAGCTATAAAAAACGTAAATAATAAAAAAACTTTAGTATTTTTGAACCCGAATTTTAATTGTTGAACGTGACATTGGCACCTAAAAAGTTATTCATTCTCATTTATTTTGTAACCTCTTTCACATATCCAAATGTTAAGGCAACCTTCGGTTCAGACCTAGTTCAGCTAAGCTACTTCCGCGGTGCTTCCTAGTTAGTTTGATTTCTGAGCTATTTCTATTTAATTTGATGTTGTTTCTGCTTGATTTCAAAATTTGTTTCGCTGTGTAAAGATATGGTAGTTTAGTAAGTTGAAATACGAGTATGCATGTGTAGTAGGTAGTTATGGTAATTATTTTTACGGAAATTGATTTTCCGTAAGTAGTCATTTAATTAATAATCCACATATACCCTCCACACACATTGAATTAATGACAAAAGTTTAACTTATTTTCCTTCTTATATATTTCAAACATAAAAGAAGTATTATCCATAAAAGGAGTATAATATTACAATTAGTTACACTTGTGTTGGCTTTTAAAAAATTGTAATGAAACGTAAAAAAGAATTGTTTAATTGTGTGGGTATAAGTATTTTTTTATTTAATAAGGAAATCATGTAATTACGCTTTATATTTTTTATATGTAATTTTTAGAGTAAATGTTTTAGCTAGTACCCAGTAAATAGTAAAATTTAAGTAACTGCCCAGCAAAACTTTGGTAATGGGTGCGATAAAGTAATGCATTACCTTGTGATATGTACTCCTTACCTGTATCATTATTTTCCAACAAGAAGTAATGAGTCACCGATAATTGAACACTCATGGATTACCTTGTAATGAGACCTCATTACATTTTACATTACTTCAAAACATAAAATAATGACTTACCGATCATCAATTACATAATGCATGAATTATAAATGTAAATTAATTATTAATATATATTTTTGAAAATCTATTTATAGACACATTACTTTGTGATTTTTTGTAAGCATAATGGTAAGGTGTATATTTTTGATATCACAAATGAAAGCACGCAACGCAACAACTCATCTACATGTTAAGCAATAAAATATTATATGTATCGATAGCTCAGTTGGTAGAGTTCTCGCCTAACTAATTGTTAAATACCAGAGACCCCAGCTTCGAATCCCAGCATGACCAATTTATTTATTTAATAAAAAAAAAGTTACTTATTTAATTAGGCTGGGATGACAGGACCATCTCCGAGCGTATGCAACAAGCTCTGAACTTCACTCTTTCGTGGTGCCGTGAAAAGGGGTTGTCTCTCAATCCGTCGAAGACAATCGTGGTACCATTCACGAGAAGGAGAAAACGTAACCTGTCTATGCCGGTCGTTGTTGATGTGACGGTTGGCTTCTCTAGCAGTGTTAAGTATCTTGGAGTGACTCTTGATAGCTCCCTTACCTGAAAGGAACATCTTAACCACGTCTCCAAGACGGCCACCAGGGCATATTATGCCTGCCAGAGGCTTTTCGGGAGAACATGGGGCCTAAGGCCACAAATGGTCTACTGGTCGTTCAATACTATTGTTAAACCGATGATCACCTATGCTGCCCTTGCATGGTGGCCACAAGTTGAGCAGAGTAAGGCAAGGGATGCTCTTAAGAGAATCTACCGTCTTGCGTGTGTTGGCATTGCAGGGGCCGGCGGACGCCTTGGGGGTTATGCTGGGGATCCCGCCATTGCATATTTCTGTAATGGAGGTTGCCAGTATGGGTTCCTTTAGACTTAGTGAATTCGGTGGCATTAGGGGGGGGGGACCTAAGGGGTCACATGAGGATCGCGCGAATCTTAATAGATGACCCGATGTCTAAGGTTGCGGAAAGAGTGTCACCGGAGTGGATCTTTGATAGATATTTTGATGTGTTGTTGTTTGACAGAGATATGTGGACCAATCAATCCTGGGATACGGAAGATGGTTCTCAGCGCACGGAGAGAGTCTGAATTCTCTGGTTACTGGTAAAACTCTCCTGGTCAGCGCCAGGCTAAAAGATTGATCTCTTTTTCCAGTAGGGGGTCGAGGCGACTCTTGTCGCTTGAAAGGGGGGGTTTGAGGACCCTGGCGTCGTACTTAACTGGACACAGTAATCTCAGACACCATCTGCACAAGAAGGGTTAATCGGACACGGATATGTGAAGGTTTTGTGGGATGGTGTCTCAAACCTCGGAGCATGTTCTCTGCGAATGTCCCAGGCTTTGTGATAGGAGACTTAGGTTTCTAGGTGATCGCTTCATTTCACCTTCCGACATCGCGAACATTTTGCCTAATAGGATAATTGGCTTTATAGGTAGCTTGAATCTGTAGGTAACCTTAGGCAGCAAAAAAGACCTACATTGGTCGCGGTGCATAGTGCCTTCTGATCTAATCTAATCTATTTATTTAATTAAAAAAAAATATCTGTAAAAAAATTTTTTATCCATTTTTTTTTTTATGAAAATCTATTTATAGACACATTACTTTTTCCACCATGTAACCATATAAGTAACCAGTTACTTTACCCACTACAATGTAATGAGATACTTTGAGGCTCATCGCCTGTAAAATTCATCAGTGAAGTAACGTGTAAAGTAATGCATGAAGCCCTATGGCGATACATTACTTTACCCATGATTTAGTAATGTGTGGTTTTGCTGGGTGCTTGCAGAACATCTTATACTGTATTATAATAGGTTCTAATTTCTGTTCTGCAACTGGTTCTTTTTATATGGAGTTTGTCCTATTTGAAATAGGTTCTTTACCTCCAAACAGGTTGACAGGAACAGCTTGCTTTAGAACCGGTTCTAGAACCAGTTATATAACTGGTTCTGGGACAGTGACACTTTAACTTTCGACTCCCAACAACCTGTTCTAACCGGTTCCAACCCTGCAGGAAACTTGGGGTCAAGTGTCTCCAAGTCTCCACTTTTGTCTACTATTTTGTTGACATTGTCAACTAAGCGTCTACACTTTTTACTTTATTAACTCACTAGTAAATTTTTGGTTCCAATGTCTACATATGGTCCCATTAGAACTAATTAGTCACTAGTGAATCTATGGTTCTTATGTCTACATGTGGTCCCATAAGAACTAACGAGTCACTAGTGAATCTTTGGTCTAATGTCTGCATGTGTTCCCATAAGAACTACCTAGTCACTAGTGAATCTATGTTTCTAATGTCTACTTATGGTTTTCGATTTTTTATTTTGATTATATTTTTTTTTGTGCACACTAGAGTAACAGCTTTTTTTTTTGTGTTTGCTAAATTTTTACCTACACCTAATGGGCAATCATGTATTAATAATAGAAATCGCTTTCTCAGGTCATTTTGCAACAAAAACCTCCCGCATAAAGTGCATTTCCTTAAAATGCATTTTTTCATTTTTTACTTATTGTGTTCATTATTTTGCGAATTTTGATGTCTATATCGCGAAACAACGCTTTAATCTGTATGATCACAATCCGCGAAACACGTTAAATTTGAAAACGTTTGTGTACTTTAAGTTGGATATGCATCGTTATTGTCTAATTACGTTAAATTTTTAGCTAAATATTAATTTTTAGTTTAACTAAATAAAAAAAGGATTATGCGGAAAACTTTTTGAAAACCGCGAAAAATAAAATTGCGTTACTTTATATTTTTATGTGCTAATATACGTCTAGGCTAGCTAAAACTTGATAAATGTAAAAAAAAGTAAAAAAGTTTCAACTTCTAATAACCCGATTAAAATTAATATGATGCTTTATATAATCATACGAAATTTAATATGAGACTTAAAACAGTTTTATCCGAGAAATGGGCATAATAATTAAATAACAGCCGAATAATGACGCGATACAATTTAATACGATTTTATATAGAGGTATAAATTTATATCTGAACTGTTACTGATATATACAAAATAAGCTATAGTTGTATCCGGTTTTTAATTTTAAAACGTCATGAAAATCCGAAATATCTATTAATCCTTTTAGACTTTAGCTGAATTTGTAACAAATTCCACAGCATTTGGATATTTTATTATGTTCAAAAATAAAAAATAATATAATGAAAAAGAAGATTTTGTGGAATTGATTAACTTACACAATTGAATAACAAACACGGAAAAAACGTTGAAACTAAATTTAGAGTTTTAGATTGAAAAAAATCTTAGACTAAATTAAGAACTCATAATGTTCCAAATAAAACAAAGTCTTTCTTTAGGGTTAAGAACCAGAAAGAAATCAATTCAAAAGACAAAAATTGGGGTAAATTTTGTGTATACAATTATACACAAAATGATACAATTAATTGTACTATTGTATTGTTGTAATACATATTTATATCCAAAATATGATTGACAAATTTGTGTGACTCTGCATGGGGTAATATACAATTTTATCTAAAATAAAATTGTGTTTTTTAAAATATGATATAATATCAAAATATATATTATTTTGCAATGTCTAAGTATATAAATATAACGTAATTATTAATTGGATTAGTTTTAGCGTATTCTAAATGCAATATACAAATGCAAATTTCAATTAAACTGTTGTTCGATTTCAAACTTACTTTCAATTAACTGTTTAATTGAAAATGAATTTGGTATAAAAAAAATTTTCACTTTTTTATGCAAAAATTTAAAAAAATCGCCAAAATTAAAAAAAATTGTTTAATGTTGAAAATATGCGTTTCTTTAATTTTGGTGATTTTTTTTAAATTTTTTTCGAATTTTGGCGTTTATTTTGGGAGTTTTTTAAATTTCTGCAATTTGGAGGATTGTTTTTTAAATTTTGGCAATTTTTTTTCAAATTTTGCGATTTTTTCAAATGGTCTCGATTTTTTTAAATTTTGGCGATTTTTTTATAATTTTGGTAATTTTTTTAAATTTTGTAATTTTTCCCAATAGTAAACAATATTTAATTAAATTTTTAATAGATGTGAATAAAACTATATGTAATTGAAAATAATATTAATTAAATAGATACAAATTATTTTAGTTGTTACTACAATTGCATCAACACTACCGAATTCAGTTTAACTTTTCTGAATCAACAAATATTTTAATTAAAACTCAATTTTAGTTTTTTCTGTTTTTTCATTAAACAATTTTTTGATTATATTTTAAGTCAAAGAATTCGAAATCTCTTATGAAATGATTTTATTTATTGCCTTTTGTCGAAAATCAACTCTAACAATGATAGCCGCCCATTTGCAGGCGATGTTTTCTAACGAAATTTTAAGATTCGAATCATATAAAAATATTTCCTATTTGATCCAAGTCAAAAATAAATATTTTCATATTAAATTTATCAATAACATTGTTACTTTCTAACGAATTGTATTAATTTTAAAATTTGTCAAATCATTTCGGGGGGGGCTCTAGCCCCCAAGCCCCCCCGCCTAGCTACGTGCCTGACAGGTTCACATGTAATCTGTTCTAAAAAATTTTGCTGGATAGTTATTAAATAATATTCAAGGTATAAATTATAAAAATTATAAAGACTTTCACTAAAAATTTAGCTGCTTTTAATTGTAAAACATTTTTTTAGTAAAAATTCGTGTGTTTTTACCCTTAAGAATCAATTCAACAATTAATTTTATACCATAAACTAATAAACTTTAGTTTTAGGTAAATTTTTTGATATTTTATCTTTCATTCTCTTTCTTTGTGTTTGTATTCATATCGTCAACAGAAATGTGAAATAGCTTTTCAAATTGTTTTAAGAGAGGCTAAAAATATTAAACCATGAATTTTTATCAACAAAAAAAAATCTGTAGTTTGTTTCAAGTCACTAGAAAACTCCATTTTTAAAAATGGCGATATATTCGGCTAAAGTGCACTTTAGCGGGAACAAAGAAATGAAAAAAAAAACACAATACATGACCTCCTTTGCAATAAAAATAGAAAAAACGAAATTAAAAACTAGTATCGCTGGGTCCTAATAGGCCCCTGAGTCCAAAAATATGGAAAAGCGTTTTTACATACAAGCGTGTGCAGTCAAGTGAAAGGAAATTGCCCTACGATTTCAAAAAATGTCCAGGTATCAAGACCCATGAAACCATATTGTCACCAAACCCTGGACATAACGTACCGGAAGAAGCCCATCCTTGTCCGACTAGCTCACGGACGACAGGGGAGGGAAGACGCGCTTCTTCTGGTCAAAGGCCGAACAATAAAATTTTTAAAAAAAACTACATAAAACTACATAAAACTAAATTCAAAATAACTCAAAATACACAAACTCAAAATCAACAACAAAAAAAAAACATTAACCATAAAATATCAATTAAAAATTTATTTCCCTAACCTGAACCGAAAACCCTGACAAAACTAAAAAAAAAAATATATATCTTCTAACAAAACGGACAGTAAAAACCTACAATAAACTGAACTACGACAAAACGACGACCAAAGATCTAACATGTCCTCCCTAGCTTGCCCACCCTACCATGGTAATCTATTTTGCTGAGTCAATGAAGTTTTAGTCAGGAGGGTGTTTGCAGAAAAATTGCTAATTTCAACCAAATTTTAAAATATTCTTGCTGAAAGTTAATAAAACTATTGCTAAATATTAGTAGACTGAAAAACACTACAAAAATTTGTACACAAACTATACTTTAGTAAATTTATTTGCAGAAAATCTTATAATTTTATTTGTTATTCTTTTATAAATTATTAACAATACTTAACAAAATATATAAATGTTCATAATCCCACATTGACCACACGATTTAAATTAATATCTGAGAATATATAGAAATAATTATATATACTCGTAACATAAACAAATTATCTTTCAGCTACTTACTTACATCAATGGTTGTCTAAATGATGACATATTCCTAGAAAGGCAACAAAAAGAAATAACAAAATCTGAAATATACAAAAAACTTTTTGCAATAAGAAAAATGAAACATACAAAATTACTTGAGATATGTGTACTTGTCTTTCGCTTTAGTCTGTCTACCTGAACATATAATTGTTTGCAATTTGTCCACACTACATTAATATTCACTATAATCATTTAGTTTACAAATACACATTAAATCTCTATTACATCTAAATATTTTATTATATTGACAAGCCGGTGACAAAACACAATTTAAGTTTTTTTAATGCGCTATTTACATGTATTCACAATCTCAGCAAAAAATTAGCTGAATAATAGTATACTTGATTCAAAGGACGTTTTACTAATTTTCTTACTTTGCTCGTAAACTTCCAGTTATATTTTTGATTTTTATTCTAAAATAATTTATAATAGTTGTTTATTGACTTTTTCAAACAATCGAGTAATAACATTTTTAAATTTAAAATGAAATAAAAATGAAAACAAGCCTGTGTTGTGATCCATACTTTGATGAAATATGTGGGTTAATTTGCATTTAATAAACAGAAATACCAAGCTAATCACTAACTGGCAATAGCAGGATACTTTAACTGCTGCAGTTAGTGGTTTCCGAGCTTATAATTTTTATTTATGATCGTTTCTTACAATAAAAATTTTGTTTTGAAATCTTTTTATTTGATTTGAAATATATATGTACATAAATCATAAAAGGCCAGTAAAAAATAAAATAAAAAATATTTTAGAATGGAATATTCGACAAACAAATAATTTTTTGAATAAAAGTTATAAATGTCACGTCCCTGGTTTTTATAAATTTAATTTTTTTTTTGTGTATATTAGAAAAACAAAATATTCATAAAAAATTCTTGTTATTTTATTAAAATGAATTGAAGGACTTATTGCAAAAACTTGACTAGCCACATTTACTGTTTTATGGATTTTCGCTGTTTTCTAGGCATCCATTGATTGCTATTTCATAGAAGTCTTGCTTAAACAATTATAGCAAGTACCTAGAGTATAAATGTCCTGCAAAAGTCATATTTGCTGCATTTTTTTAACCTTTAAAAGGTGACATTAAACTGAAAATACAATGTGACTTATCAAGTTTTTGCAAAAATCCCTTCAATAGTTCATTAAAAATGATTGCAATTTTAATTAAAAGACCATGAAAAAGTTTACACACATACTAAAGCCAATAAAAAAATATGTTTGTAGTGTACGTGTCTACATTTTGCAGATAATGAAATGAGCAAAAAAATATATAAACAATTTTAAATAACAATGAAAAAAATTATTTTTACCGAATCTGTACACTAACAAAAGTTAGTAAAGCCAGCAACAATTCTTTGGGATGATTATGCAGAAAAATTGCAAATATCCGCAAAAAAAATAGCAAAATACAGCTTTACTTTACTTTACTAACCATTTTTTTAGAGTGGATAGAATTCTAACATATCGCACACCTACTTCAAAAGTGACTCAACTCAAAATTTTTCATTTTTTCAGAAATCGAAAAAAAAATATTTGCAACTTTATACCAATTGCAACATAAAGGAAGAAGGCAACAGTTAACAACAACAAAATACACTGATATTTTTTTTTATAGATAAACAAGTGTATTGTGCCTATTTTAAATACGAAAAATTTAAATTTTGAGTTGAGTCACTTTTGAACTAGGTGTGCGGATATATTTTTACCTAAAATTGAAGTTTTCATATGTCAGTTCCAAAATAATTATCAAGAATCATTTGGTTTAAATGAAGTTAAATGGTTTTTAAATAGTGTTTCCTTTTATTACTACTTAGAAACTATTTGAGTGGTAATATTTTCTTTATTCAAATGGAAGAAAAGTCGAAACTCTTACAATTCACACCGACATTTTTGAACGCCTTCAATATTCATTTATTTCAAGGTTTATATTAATAATTAGTTTTCAGAACTTAAAAAGTTATTGAAAATATATTCCTGCTACATACTTCCTGGAAATAGATAACAATAAACTTTTACTTATATTCAATGGCAGAAAATTTGGTATTTAATTTCAATATAAAACTGTAGAGAAACTTTATTGCAACATAATGACAGCCAACATAAATTTATGTTTCTTTGAAAATAATTTTTCCTTAATTTCTTTGAAAAAGTTCAAAGGATATCAGATAAAACAATACATACCAATCAGCATTTCCATAATGTATTCCTTCTCAAGCTTTTGCAAACTATAGGGATGATTTTTTAACCCTATAATGCAATAAAACTCATGAATGCATTGTTCAACTTTTAGGCTGATTAAAAGTTAAAATGTTTAATATATAAAGATTAACGATTTAACCCTTCACTGTATGACGTTACATACATGTAATGAATAATTTGATTGAATGTAGGGCATGATATAAGGTGGCGCAAAAATAACCTTCCGATGTTTTTTTTTTTATTATGTATTTATTATGTATAGCATTTTCTGATAGGAGGATTACTTTTGCGCCACCTTATATAACTAACCAAGCCGCATCTTTTTTTTACTAAATAAGATAAATACAAATCTGTATCTTAATATTACAAAATTTATTTGATTTCTTAATAAACGGTCCATTCGGAGACCGAGCATTTTCCATACATTAAAAAAAACGGTGATTTCAAAAAAACCTATTTTTATAATTTTTAAACAATTACACCTTATGGGCAGTAATAATTTAAAAGTTAGCAAACAAACTACCTAAGTATTAGGAAAAAATTTAAAGCTTTCCGACACACATTAGCCCATGTCCTGTGTTTCCTTACATTTTGAATACGAATGATTTGGATAAACATATGAAATGCAAATTTTGGTGCTTTATAATCCCCATAAATGTAAAAATTTCGAACCAATGTTAGAAAAATGACAAAATATTTTCGAAAACATATGTATGTTTTTTTTTTGTCAATTCCAAATTATCGGTGGCGGCTCTTAGCTGATGTTCATTTTTAATATAGTATATATATTGATGATGGTCGATTTGTAGGGAGGCAAAAAAATTGCTCAACGTACAAGGAAAATCGTATTCTAGGGATCAAAATAAGAAACTTTGACGAAGGAACCATACCTCAAAAACGATTTCTGATGTCCCGACTTTTAACCCGTAGGGTCAAATTTTGAAAAAGCCCACTATGATATTTCAGAAAGTAGGAGGAATCTCTCCAAGATTATCTGAGCTACTTTTTCTCTGGGAGACGCGCTAGCAGATTAATGCATAAATCATCATTCTAGTAGACCGTTAAGGGGTTGCAATTTAAATTGAAAGAGGGCCTTTTTAGCCGTGTTTTTATAGCAAAATGTACAAATCTCGGGATAGAGATATTCCAGAAAGTAGGAGGAGTCTTTCCAAGATTAGGGTATCTATTTATTCTCCGGAAGACGTTCTAGCAGATGAATGTATAAATTATATTCGATTGGGTTGGATTCGATTGGGCGACTCTAAATGGGTCAAAGTGGGATTTTTCGAAATTCGGGACATCAGAATTCGTTTTAGAGGTATAGTTCCTTCGGCAAAGTTTCTTATTTTGATCCCTAGAATACGATTTTCCTTGTACGTTGAGCGATTTTTAAATTGACCCGCCCTAATAAATATATATATATATACAATTTTATTTCAAGACTTTGTGCAAAAACCAAAAAATTAACAAAAATATGTTCTGCCTATTATGGAGGCTCTAACTTTCCTAAAACTTTGGGTTCTGATGAGATCTTTAGCCAGATCGAAATACTATTATCAACCTGGCTAATATGTTTGATTTACTTTATTTTTGTAAATATACGCCGGTTGAAACCTCGTTATAAATTGAAAAAAAAAAAAACCTTTTAAATAGGCACCAACAATGGGGATTTGTAAAATAAAACACCCTTTTTAAATTTTTTTTATAAACATTTAATTAATTTTATCTATTAAACGCCACATAATGCCTAAAAAATGTTGTTTCTGTATTTACAAAAAAGCTCTATGAAATATATTTTCATATATGTATTTTTATAATTAAATATTTTATAAAACCGATAAAAATCGGAATGTGGTTTTTACTAAAATACTAACAAGTTAATGAAATATTAAATAAAGTATTTAAAACTCTCTCGTTCTTTGAATTATAAAAATCTATCAACTATGCTGATTAAGGTGGATAGAAAATTTAAGACGAAATCAAAGGAATTGTTTGATGGTGGCATGATCTCTCAGAGGCTGCGCCAAACCGGCTTTGCGCAGTTTATTTTCATAGAAGTTGTCATATTTAATGAAAATAAAATTAAAAAATAATAAAGTTCGATTTATAAAGTAGTCAGTAGTCTTATGATTTTTAAAAAACTTTTGTAAACAAAAAGGGCTTTCGTTTTAATTTCACCAATTATTTTCTGCAGGAAATCAAATCGAAAAAAATTTTGTATGTGAAAGTCAAAGCACCAAAAATGGTGTATTATTTTCACTTTCAAGGAATGTGAAACATAGAACATAAGTGATAATTTGGTTTTTATATACTACACACAGAGAAAAATTTAGCTATTTGCCAACTGAAATTCTGTTACTACGATTTAAATTTGGTTATTACGAATTTCAGATGGTTGGCACAACTTAACATTCGTTTTCACAACAATGGTCGGTTATTTCAACTGAATTTTATTTGTAACACCCAAAATATTCAGAAATCTAATGAAAATATCGTTGTACTAACTGAATTTATAAGTTGTTACCATTAATATACACTTTTAATTCGGTTGGCACTTTATTTCACTGTGTGTAGCAATGCTTTTTGAAATTTTTACCTATTTTGGTTTTTTGTTAATAAAATCGTTAAATGTGAAAATATAGAAAAACACAGAAATTGTTGATCACTTATTTTCAATTTACTATTAAATAAAATATACAACTTTCATTAACCGTCACGCACACTATATAAGTACATATGTACTACCAGTGTGTTATTTGACCTCCTGTGACTTTAATATTGGGTGCATTAATAAAACTACAACATATATTCCTCATCGAGGATATACACAATATGATTAAACAAAAGCATTTTTTTTTTTTTTTTTTTAATAATTTATTAGAAAAAAATTCTCCAACCTTTAATATCTCATATTCTACACAACGGCAGTGCTAGTGTACTACGAACCTTTTCTTTGTTTTAAACAAAGTAATTATCCCTTTTTTAAAACAAACTCATATTTTATTAATGTTTGTACTCTTACTAATTTATACATACCAAAAAACTATACATTTTAATAATTTTTTGCATTTAAAAATCATTAAATTACGTGGGAGGATCAATAAGCCCGTGAATTTTCGATCTTCCCTCGTAGTTATATGATATGCAACACTGCTCCCATCAAGCAAGTTCCGTCATTTACTTTGCGTTTAACAGCTGTTCAAAACATACAACCTCGTTGATTTTTTTAAAAATGGAAAAAATTGAATTTCGAGTGCTCATTAAATATTATTTTTTGCGAAAAAAAACAGTCAAACCAAGAGGCCAATACACCCGAAAATGTAGAAAAAATCCACGATATGGTGTTGGCCGACCGAAGAGTAACAGTGAGTGATATTGTTGATGCCATAGACATTTCATATGACAGTGTGGTTTCGATTTTAAATGATCAGCTGAGTTTAAGAAAGCTGTCTGCAAGATGGGTGCCGCTTTGCTCTCAATTGACTATAAACGTAATCGTGTGACAACTTCAAAGGATTGTTTGAAGTTGTTTAGCCGCAATTTGAATGAGTTTTTGAGGCGTTTTGTAACTGTGCATGAAACATGGATCCATTACCACACTCCGGAGACCAAGCAGCAGTCTAAACAATGGGTTTCTCCGTGGGGACCGGCTCCAAAGAAGACCAAGGTAATTTTATCGGCCAATAAGGTGATGGCAACAGTTTTTTGGGATGCACGAGGGATAATCTACATCGATCAAAAGGGAAAAAGAAAAAAAGGGAAAAAGAATAAACAGCGAATATTATGACAACTTATTGGACAGATTTAACGAGGATTAAAAAAAAACGACCCAATATGGCCAAGAAAAAAGTTTTTTTTTTTTATCAAGATAATGCACGGGTGCACACGTATGCAGTCTCAATGGCAAACTTCCATGAATTGGGTTACGAATTTGTACCTCATCCGCCATATTCTCCGCATTAAGCCCCCAGTGACTATTTCCTATTTCCAAACCTAAAGAAATGGCTCGGTGGAAAGAGATTTAGCTCCAACGATGAAATCATTGATCAAACAAATGCCTATTTTATGGACCTCGAAAAATCCTATTTTTTGGAAGGGATACAAAAATTGGAGAAACGTTGGACTAAGTGTATTAAGCTAAAAGGAGATTATGTTAAAAAATATTTATTTTTTTGCAAAAAAAACTGTGTTTCATTTAAAAAGTCACGGACTTATTGATCCGCCCTCATATAACAGTTTCTAATCGGAATTACTACTTATATTATACACAAGGCAATTCATCAAATGTACCAATCTTAGATCATTTTGTTTTTCAATTTGTTTACTAAATAAAAAACGTTTTAGTATTAATACTAGGATATTCAATCGGTTAACCGTTACTTGATTAATCGATGAATTTCATTCAAACAATTGTTTGAGTATTTAAAAATGGCCAATTTCAATTAAAGAAAAACTCGAAAAATTTTGGTCGATTTATATTTTTTAATTTGTTTTGTATTAGAAGAAATTATAAAATATAAAGCAATGTTATTTATAAGCAATAAAATTGCTTATAAATAACAAAATATGGCATACACACAAACAACTCTTTTTTGCAAATAGAGAAAGGAAATATAAAAAAATTACCTATGATGTGTGTCCTTCTCTTTCGCTTTAGTCTGTCTACCGAAAAGCATATTTGTTTGCAATTTTTCCACATTTCATAAATTACTACTATAAAAATATAGTTTACACAAACACATATTTTATTTTTATTCAATTTAAATATTTTATTTTGTCTTTAATTTAAGTAAGAAAAAATTTCTTTGACATGTCGGAATCGACACAATATTTGAGTGTATTAGAACAACAATTTATATGAATACATATGTTTGGCATCCTTTTGTAGGAGAAACACATATAAAAATCTTCCATGATTAATATATTTTATATGTCTTACAAGCGTGGTAGCATTTTCCTCGTCTCTACTAGATCTTGACCGGCAGCGACATCTAGTCCTTTCATCATATATCAGCGTTTATCTTTTAATCTCTATTAATGTGCTTAATAGCACAATTTCGTTTAGCAAAACAAACTAGTAAAACATTAGTAAAATATTAGTAAAACATTAGTTTAAAACTTTTAAGTGCTGAATAAGTTTAACTGAAATTGTAGCTGAAAACACAATTTCAGCAAAAAATTTACTGAGAAATAGTATACATGATTTGTAAATCATGTATACTATTTCTCAGTTTTATTTATATTTGTACTAACTTATTTTTTTGAGTGTAGATGGTTAAGTACGATTTCTAGAAATTTACCACAACTGTTAAATATATTAATATTCAGCAAATAATCGCAAACATTCGCTAAACTACTCGTATTACATGGTGTTGAAATTTTTTTTCAAGATTTGCATTGAACTTAATTCATCATTATCATCTCTTGGTGTTAGCACCCGGATTGGGTGGTTCACTTCTTTCTTTTGTTCGGAAATATATTTATTTAATTCTATTAAACATTAACTATTTTGCAAAATATTCAAATTAAACAAAAATCTATGTTCAAAACTTTTCCTAGCGACCGTGAAGAAGGAAAATTATATTCTTATTTTTTTTTAAAGTCGAACTTTATAAAAACGAATAAATAACCTATTTAAAAAGTGAAACACCGAAATTGTGTACTACACAATACAACACAAGATTTTAGGACTCAATTCTGAGAATTGCACTTGAAAGTAGCCCCAAAAATAAGAACTTCTGTATCATATGTTTTGTCAAGTTGGCTACAGTAATAATTTAATGGCCATACATATTTTTTGGCTCAAGGCGGATTTTTAGGTACTTTTTCTACATTTTAACACGGTTATATCTCGGTATACCGTACGGAATATCTCTTTTGTGTCTGAAATAAAGTTTTAAATTAATAACATTTATTTTTATTTAATTTTTACTTTCTATTAATTTTCATTGTTATTGTTTACTTTTAAGCAAAAATTAATGAAATTAAATTATTGTAATTATTCGAGTTACTTGAGTAATTTCAAAAACTTACTCCATTAATCGAGTAAGTGCAAAATCTTAAAATCGAGTTACTTGTTTACTCGAACAATAGTAAACCCGAGTAATTTCAATACCCTAATAAATAAAATATTAGTTTGTTATTTATATTGCCAAAAATAGGTATTGCACATTGAAACATTAAAATTAATATTTTTATTGTTTAATTAGTCACAGAATTCTGTAGTACAAATGTACTACCGTCGCACAGTAGCGCCTGTAGAACAAGTGAGGTGGCAAAAATCAAAAATTTCATGTGCCCCTAAAAAATATTGAATAAATCTATTTTATAGGAAATTGTCCAACGATTTCAAATATGCCACTCTTATTACAATCAGATTTTTGGTTCAGAAGATATGGCCCTTCAAAGTTGACCGATTTTTAGTGTTCAAAAAAACAGAACATTTTTATGTAATTTTGGCCGCTTTCAGATGCCGAATCTCGAAAACTAGATAACGGCTCGTCATTCTTTTTAATATTATTGATAGATATATTTATTAAGAGAAGATTAAAAAAAAAATTAGACTGTTTGCTTTGTATTTACAAACTATCCATTTTTTTCAATATTTCTCAACTTTGGTGGAAAATAAAAAAAAACTATTAAAAACTATATTTGCCATATTTTCAAAATAAGTTCTTTGATTAGTCCTTTACCTATTGCAAAAATTTCCAGCTGCCCGTCCTTGCCCCATTTTGAAAAAAGACATGGTTCAAAAAAGGTGTCGCATGCATTTTTGGGTAATTAATGACATATAAACGCGAAAACCCATTCTTAGTATTATTGTAAATATATATGATTTTTGTTTATGAGTTTAGGTAGATTATACTATATATTTTAAAACAACCATAATCCCGTTATTAGTGAAGGTTAGGTAGATTTTTGTTTTTCATTCAAGGTAGATTATGAAAATGTTTGTACATTAGGTAGATTTTTGTTTTTAATTCAAGGTAGATTAGACTTTATATTAGACTATATATTTGAAAAAAAAATATCATAATCCCTTAGTTATATATTTTATGAATGTCCCTAATAATTTCTCCTCTTTGAATTATACCTTATACCCGTTTTATTTGATTAAAATATATTATATTGTCTTACTTTTAATTTGTTAATTATCTTAATTTGGTTTTATATTATATTATCAAATATTTCTTTTATAATAATGAGTTTTTATAATAATGAGTTTTTCAAACAAGTTGGACTAAAAGTAGACTAGAACAAGCACGGATTCGGAAAATCAAACGATGGAAACACTTCGAGAAGGATTTTTGAAAATGACGAGGCTGTAACTCGAATCACTGGAATATACAATAAAATCATTAAGAGATTGGGAACGATCTTGCATATTTTAAACTGCAAGGAAAAAGTTGATTCTGAAAAGTATGGAGAATATGCCTCGAAAACTGCATCTCTTTTAGCAAACTTATATCCACAGAAAAAGTTGACCCCGACAGTTCACAAAATATTGTCACATGGAAAAGATATAATTGAATATCAGCCTTTGCCAATTGGAGAGCTTTTTGAAGAAGCACAGAAGTCCCTAAACAAATTTTATAAAAAATATAGACTGCTGAACACTTTCAAATCATCAAGGGTAAGACAAAATGAGGATCTCTTCAACATGTTAGCAGCATCTTCCGACCCACTTATTTCATCACTGCGGCATATAAAGTCACGAAAAGAGTTAGAATATAATTATAGTTCAGAAATCATAAGTCTTTTAGATATATCTTCCTTTACGGACTGTGAGCAATATTAAAAAAAAAAAAATAGAAAAATAAATAAAAAAAAAAAATTAAATTTTTTCTGGAATAGTTTTAAATCATAAAAGCCTTTAAAAGAGAAAAAAAAAAAAAAAAAAAAATTAAAAAAATAAAAAATATTTTTTTTACTACCCATGAAAATGATTTTTTTTACAAATATCAACTTTGCTAACCTATAAGTAGGCACCTAAGTGGCGTAAAAAACTTTTCAAACACTCATTTCATAGGTTGATCGATTATCTATCATATGCTTTTTAAATTTGTTGATTATCTCATTTGGTTCGAAAGTTATGATTTTTGCAACGAAAAAACTCAAATGGCGCCACTGTGCGTCGCACAGTGGGCTCGATGGTACCCAAAGTCGCGATTAATTCATAGAAGCCGTAGTTTTAAAATATTATATTTTTTTATTGATGAGTTATTATAAGCACATAAAACCACAGCATTTTAGAAAAAAAAAGATAAAAATTTTTTTTTTTAACCCGTTAAGCGCATTATAGTTTTTTTGGAAAAAAGACCTTAGTTCACAATTTATGCTGTAACTTTGGAATGAAAAGCGATAAATTAATGAATAAAATTGGAAATTAAAGCATACTTAATGTGCTATTAAAAAATTTGAACAGTAAATTTATTATATGCATTTATATTAGTATAAATTTAATTTAACATGATAATTACTTGTGAAAAAGAGATAGGATTAAGAAGAAAAAGCATTCTAGTTGAGAAATGAATTGTGCATTGGTATTAGCTAATTCTGTCTCTTCTGATCAAAACAATACTTGTGTGTACGTAGTGTGACCAAACTCCAATTTAGTCGCAGTCAACGCTGTGTCGACCGTGGCTCAACTGGTTAAGAGGTGAGATTACGATGCATAGCTTTGATGCTAAGACTGTGAGTTCAAATCACAGTACGACACCAAAAAATAAAAAGTTTTTCATATAGAGCAAAAATTAACAATATAAAATACTTTGTTCAATTGACACATAAATTAACCACTGACGAGTCCCAGGAGGGGGACGAAACTGCGGCAGTCTGGTGTAGCCCTTATGTCCGTAAAATTTTTCAATAAAAATGTTTTCTTCTTCTTCTTCCTGTAAAGAGACTAACTAAAGAAATATTCTACAGTAATTAATATAAAAAATTAATTACGATTGTCATTGTCTGACGGTTGCAAAACACTTTCTAACATAAAATTTGAATAAACTTGCTTAACGGCGACTCAATCTCTAACCTACACTTGGTATCCAACTATTGTATGTGAATAAAGCGCATCATAAAACGTGATAATTACTTGTGAAAAAGAGATAGGATTAAGAAGAAAAAGCATTCTAGTTGAGAAATGAATTGTGCATTGGTATTAGCTAATTCTGTCTCTTCTGATCAAAACAATACTTGTGTGTACGTAGTGTGACCAAACTCCAATTTAGTCGCAGTCAACGCTGTGTCGACCGTGGCTCAACTGGTTAAGAGGTGAGATTACGATGCATAGCTTTGATGCTAAGACTGTGAGTTCAAATCACAGTACGACACCAAAAAATAAAAAGTTTTTCATATAGAGCAAAAATTAACAATATAAAATACTTTGTTCAATTGACACATAAATTAACCACTGACGAGTCCCAGGAGGGGGACGAAACTGCGGCAGTCTGGTGTATCCCTTGTGTCCGTAAAATTTTTCAATAAAAATGTTTTCTTCTTCTTCTTCCTGTAAAGAGACTAACTAAAAAAAAAAAATCCAAATTTTGTTTTTCACAAAATCTCATAAATGTACAAATTTATTTCAAAAAAGTCACAAAAGAGAATATTATATTTATTTAGTAATGAATAATCATAAATACATAAAAACACAGCTTTAAAAAAAAAATGGATGACATAAATTTTTTTAACCTGGCTTTTTTTTTGTTTTTCATAAAAAACATGATCCTCAATTTTCGCTGTAACTTTGAAATCAAAATAAATTTAAAGAATAAGTTTATAATATGAATTCCTATTAGTATAAATTTTTATCCAGTTTTTGCTTTCACTAAATTCAGTAAATGTACAAATTAATCTGAAAAAATAAAAAATTTAAAACTTTTTGGGGAGTCTTTGTTTTCATTTTACTTTTTTAATAAAAAATATATTAAAATATTTGTAACTATTATTCTGCATTTTCAAATTCATCACAAATAACCCAATTATCATAATTTTCATTATCATCATTATCTTCATCATCATTGTTATAATCTTCTTCATCATTATCATCATCACTATCTTCATCGTTATAATCATCACTCTAATCACTCTATCACTAATCACTCTATCACTCTAATCACTCTAATTCCGAAGTTGATAAATTAGATTTTTTTCTGCTCATATTTCTTGCTCATGCTAGATATAAATGGCTCAGAACTTAGCAGAAACCTATTGAAAATATCTTCTTTGGACATTTCCCGGCTGCATTTGCGAGCAAAGTGCTCTCTATAATTTTTAAAATCTTTGTTTCTTGTTTCTTGAGCTTCTTACGATAATTATATTATTGGTAAAAGTGCTTGCTGTATAATCTCCGGCCCGTGAATAAAAATTTATGCAAAGTGGGAGGCATACAAAACAGTTATTATATAGGCGTGACTATCTCGGCACGGGCAAATTAGTATAAGATGTAAAACCATCACGTGAATTTGGTAAATTATTAGAAAGTTCTATTTATTCGCTGGAATTGAGTGTTAATTTTTATTTTTTTCTGGTAAATTGGTCACCCTAGTGAACATAGGTTATCAAACGCCACTCACGCAGCCATCTCTATTAAATATCAAAATATATTGACAATAATATCAACAACAACAAAAATAGCTAACATTGAGAGTAGGACAATAGTAACAACAAAAAACACTGTGGGTATGGTAAATAAAGGAATTTTGAAAACAAGACTTTTTACATAAAATTATTAATATCTTAAAACGGGGCAACAAAAAGGCAAACTTTTTTGTTTGTAATATCAAGTAGAAATTCCATACTTTTCAAAAAACACAACTTCAAAGCCGGCACTTTACTACTTTGTTACTTCTGGTCCATCATATATGGAAAATACCCCGATTTTAAAGCTTTTTTAAAAAAATATTACAAATATTTCCACACATATTTTTATGAACACAAAATCATTTTTTGTACACTTAAATACCTGAAGTTGAAGGTTCCATCATAAAAGTTTAACTTTATTAATTTTAAATTAAAAAAATAAGCACTGCTTTTGGCTGAATTTCAGTTTATGGGGGACACCCCTAGAGAAAAAATCTGAATATGCCATCCCCTTCAGAATGTTCCCAGGAGTACGAAAATCATAATGAATAAGGGGGCTCACGCCCCCTATGGGCGTGGCAGTCGAAAAACGACCCGGCCCACCTACGTAGACAATATGGGTATCAAATGAAAGCTAATGTCTTCACGATTCCAAAAATAGCCATAGTTGCCAGATCGGGCGGTTTTTGCAGCCGATACGGCCATTTTTGTTAAATAGGGGCGGGGGTGAAAAACGACCCATGCCACCTACTTAGGCAATATTGGTATCAAATGAAAGGAAATGTCTTCACGATTCCAAAAATACCCGTAGTTGCCAGATCGTCCAGAATTTGAGGAAGATATGTTAATTTTTATAAAATGGGGGAAGGACTTTTTTTGTTTATTTCTTTTTAGCTCGGCCAGAGGCCGAGCACTCGAGATCCCCGCCGTCTAGAATTAAGACATACTGGAATTAAAAACCCCTAAGCCCGGCCGTAGGCCGGTCACGCAGAAAAACTTTACTAAGCGAAGCCAGTATAACAAATTTTCATTAACCAATCAGAAGCTTTCAAGAGTTTTCCTCGTTTCTTAATTTTGTACTTATCCTCATTTATGATTTGACTCTTGACACGAGAACATCACTGCTCATTTTTGTTTGATTTTAACAAAATATAAGCAAAAAAAAAAAGGAAAAAAAAAATTTCCCCCACCCCAAATTTTGCCAAAATGGCCATATCGGCTACAAAAATCGCCCGATCTGGCAACTACGGCTATTTTTGGAATCGTGAATACATTAGCTTTCATTTGATACCCATATTGTCTACGTAGGTGGGCCGGGTCGTTTTTCGACTGCCACGCCCATAAGGGGCGTGAGCCCCCTTATTCATTATGATTTTCGCACTCCTGGGGTCATTTAAGGGGGCGTGGCATTTTTTTTTTTTTTCCAGGGGTGTCCCCCATAAACTGAAATTTTGCCCTGCTTTTTATCAAATTTAAATTTTTTCACTTTTTAAGAAAACAGCAATAATTAGCTAATTTTGACAGCTCACTACGGATGAAGTAAACAACTTAGATGGTTAAAATTTTAAATAGTGATGCAGAATTTTATCTAGTTTTATTCGATACCAATCATTATGGCAAAAACTTAATTCTAAAATTTCAATTAAGCTACACTTTGGACCCATTTCAACTCAATTTGCGTACGTTTCGATGTTTTGTTGTGTACCAGAGAGTTATAATCTGTAGTTTCATACAGTAAAGGGTTAAATAGTTTTTACAAAAAAAGGTTATTTAAGTAAATTTTAAAAAAGTCTTTAAAATGCTTTATAATGAAATTGCTTATAACTAAATTCTAATTTCCTTCAAAAGAAAAACCTTGTAAAACACAAAACCAATATTATGCAAAAGGAAATTCTGTTTAACTGTTTTTGTTGCTGCTGCAGTTGTTTGTTTTTCTTTTTCATTTCGTTCAAGCAATTGCCTTAATTGATGTGGGAACCAATGCATTTCCGCTTCAATAAACAAAAATAAAAAAACAAAAGCTCACAAGTGCATACATACACATATTTTTTTTTTTTAGAAATTTTTGGTTTGTTTTTCAGAAAAAAAAAATATCAAAACGGTATGCACATGCGGGTGCAAAAGTGTTAGTGCACATAAGCAAGGGTGAGTGTTAGTAAGCCATATTTGTATTTAAGTAAACGTGGAAAAAGCACTTTAATTTCAATGCTTTGTAAAACGGATGTGTTGTTTAACGGATTTTATGGTGAGGGTTTTTTTTTCATCTGAATTTGATTTCTACTAAATTTAATTGTTAAAAAAAAAAAATGTGTTATTTGTTGATGAAATCAGTAAATAAAATTCCAATTCAATAAATATTTTAAAGAAACAAAATAATTTTAAATAAGTACACTTGAGCATCCCGTTAGTGTTTTAAATTGCTTACAAAAGGTTTTGCAAATATTGGCCTTTTTGAAATTGGTTGAACCCAAAGTTGCATTAACTAGTATTTTATATTAAATTTTGTTTATTTTTGACGGTAAATTATTAATTAAAAAAAAGAAATTTCAATTAAAATTTATATGAGCTACTTCAAAAATGTTCGACGCCTATTGAATCTGACTTTAGATACCTCTTATTTCTAAAGGTTTTATGAGTTGAGAAGAGCGATGTGCTGTTTTAAGTTGAGTATATTTAAAAGCTATGACATGTAAAGTTTCACGTTGAAACGTCTTCACCAAAGTAATAGAAAGTCGAAAAATTAAGAAAATTACTTGAAATTTACAAAAGTTTTTTTATTCATTTCAGATCCAAATCAATAAAACATGTAGTCACTAGACTTGGGAGAATTTCCATATCACTGCTTTGTGAAAAGTATCGCAGTTCCCGGACTTTTTCATTTATCGCTAGCTTTCATATCCAAAAGAATAAAACATGTAGTCACTAGACTTGGGAGAATTTCCATATCACTGCTTTGTGAAAAGTTTCACAGTTCCTGGACTTTTCCATTTATCGCGATTCCCGGTACAAATTTAATTTACATAAAATATTAATTAGATATTGACAACTCTTTAACCGAATTATTTTTGAATTAAATAATACCAAATTTGATTGAAAAGTTATCAATATTGTTTACCTTCTCAAAAAGCAAAAAACAATTGGATAAAGTGTTGTTTTCATACCAACTATTTTCTGATAGCTTGAATTTTATAACATTGAATTAAAAAGCGCATGCAATTCTCATTTAGTTAGCAGATTTATTTATACTTAGTGAGAATAAATTCACACAGAAAATAGTATTTTTCTTTCTATTGAAGCGTAGGAACTATGGCAAAAAAATGAATTTTTTATTTGCCGAAATTAAACTTTTTGGAAATAAGATTTTTTTTATATAATTTTTTTTATTTTAATTAATTTTTAGCATTTTTTGACAATTTTTGAGGAAAAGTATGTTAATACTTAAGTGCTTAAGTGGAACATTGAAACATTTTTAAGTAAATTATTTTAAATTAAAAGTTGTATTTATTCGACCATTCAGCTTTAATTCACCAAAACTAAAATGCCATCTGCAATATCAGATGGTGACAAAAAACAAACAACGATATTTCAAGGCTGTGTTTTTATATAAATATAAAATATACTTCTCCTGAGGATGACATTCGAAGAATGTCGAAATATTGAGAAATAAATAATTTTTTACATTAAGGCCAGTTGTAGGTCTCGAGCTCGAGCATTTTTATTTTGTTGAAATAAATTATTTTTGACAACTCTAGGAAAAAATGTGGCAACCATACACAACCTCAAGATTACTTTTTGGACACAGCTCGTGAATTTCACCCTAAAACTACTCGTTATTTATATCACCAACAATTTCGAACAATACCGATTTCAATTTCGAACCATACCAAAGAAAAAAGTTTTATAGAAAAAATAGTCTTAAAAAAGTTCATATTGATAATTTTGTATGTATTTATTGATCTTTTAAAATTGCATTTCATTTCGAATTGTCAGGTTTGAGATCATAATTAATATGTTAGTAACAAAGGGTCCGCCATCTAACGTTTTTTTTTCAACTAGTGCTTATTTCGTGAATGGTAACACTTAGCTTAGGAATATGGTTGTGTATACGCTTGAACAACGCTGGGAAATATTGGGACATTACTTTGAAAATCATGGTAATGTTGCAGAATGTGCGCCCTGTTTTTGAAGATCGCATTATCAGCTGCAGAGCTAATGTCGTTTGGCCACCTCGGAGCTGCGATTTGACACCGTTGGATTATTATTTGTGGGGTGCCGTCAAAGATAAGTGTTACGCCAACAAGCCAGAGGCAATTGACGCTTTAAAGGACAATATTCGTGAAGCCATTGGTGAAATACAGCTGCACACAATCGATAATGTGCTTAAAAATTGTACCGATCGTGTAGGCTACTGCATGGCCAGCCGAGGCAGCCATTTATTTCCATATATTTCCATTATTTTCCATTATTAACCGGAAGGATTGTACTTTCAAATCAAAAAAGAAATTTGAGAAAATATTCAGTAGTTTTTTTTATAGCATTTTCAAAAAAAAAAAAAGTTATTTGGCGGACCCTTTATAAATAGAAAACACTAGTTGTTAAAAAATATAAGAGAAAGATGAAAAAAGTCTTGTATGGATCAGCGCTAGAGATAGTGCTGACCTAAGCGACTAGGCCATCATCAGCCTCATTGTGATCCACCACCACTCAGAACTAATGGTTTGATCAGATATATACACATATATATATATATATCAACCAACCACAGAAATAACATGGACCGAGTTTGAAATTTTTCGAAATCATGCATTTGGCAATATTTTCAAATAGTTCGCACAAATATAAGATAATTTATAGAACATAACAGTATTTTTTTAATGCTTTTAAAATGTTCTTACTTACTCGTAAATATTATTTTTGTTACTAAGTAATTTTGCTAAAACTTGCTCAATAGGGTGGGGCGATTTGAACATCTTGAACATCTTAATGGGCGCTTCGCGTTTTCTGATTCTTGGGATTGTACCGAGCAAAAAAGTCCACTAGACCATACGCCTACGGTGAAAATCGAGTTAGGCTAGATCTCTACTAAATGAGCTATCGTCACATATAACAATGGGTTGCTTATAATATTACTGAATTGGTGGTCTTCGAGTTTTTGTTTGTAATGTTAACATTACCCTCATTATTACAAAAAATCACAAAGTAATGCTATAAACACATAGACCACAGCAGGCTACAGAGCTACACGACTACAAATGCCGTTCACTGCAATCGTCGCAGCGTGGTCAGCTTATTATTTTGGAAACGACAGCAACATAGTAAACAGCTGATCCTAAAAATTTGACGTTTTGATAAATATTAATCTTTCTTGTTTGTGAATTTGAAATATAAAAATAATGATCACTATATTACCATTTAAATGTACATTTGCAGCAACTTCTTTCCATGCATATTCTTTCTTTTTAAAATTTTTGTAATCTCTCTGGCCCAGATCATATAATATTGTACGGTTGCGTACCTCTTCAATTAAAACTTCGTACACATCCATTTTTTTTCCAAAATATCACAATGCAATTTAAAAATATAAACAGCTGTTTTTTATACAAATTAATTTTTATTTCAGTAGTGCCAATTACATATTTTTTTTGCTTTATTAAACATGCATGGTTGTATACACGTACACAGAAAAAACTAAAAACGGGTTTCAATTAAAAAATGTATTGAACCAATTAATATTTTAATTGATTTAGCACCTATCACGGCAATAATACTATCAATTAAACCTTTTATTAAAATTAAGAAGGAAAAAAAGTTATAAATAACTTCTACAAAAAATATGATACTAACAAAAAAGTGTGTGATCTATACGTTGGTATGTGTGTTTTTTATAATGCTGAGTCTGTTTGTGTGTGTACTTGTTTTGTTTGTTAACTACAAATTTAGTATTTTATACTGAAAATTTTCTATTTATGCATACAGTATATGAAAAAATAATATGATAATTGTGTCTAAAAAAAACATTTATTTATATATTTAAAAGTCAATTAAAATATTAATTGATTCAATTAAATATTTGTTTAGAAACAAATTAAATTCAAATCAAATCTTTAATTAGATATTTTAGATTGATAATTTTTTCTGTGTATATGAAGTTGACTTAAAAATACAATTACTTATTTATAATAAATTATTATAACGTAAAAATAAATTTATCTAACCCCTCTTGAATATTAATGCAATTATAGCATTTAATGTTGCGACGTTTCTTGTGTTTAACAAAATAAAATATTTTTAAGCACTAATTTGTTACATATTTTGTTTTATTGTCAACACTATTTTTGTTTTGTAGCCAACAAAAAATAGAAATTATCCTAAGTTGACTACAGTGGCAAAACTAGTCGGGTAGCCGTGTAGCTGGGTTGGTGCCAAAAAAATAATCGTTTTCATAAGTGTGTTCGATTACTTTCCCAGTAAAGTCCAGTAAAAATTACTCAGTAACAAAATTACAGAGAGTAAGACAAATTTACAAAAAAGTAAACGAACGGAAAATTTGTAAAAATTGGTAAAATATATAAAACAGCTGATTTTAAATAACAAATATTCAAAAAAAAAAATCAACTGGTCAGTATGGAAAAGATAAAAGTTAATTGAAATTGTCGACCAGAAATAATTTAGAATGTTTTTAAATTTCTTCCATAGTTAATATTTTGCACTTTAAATCCATAGACAATTAAAATTTAATTTAATATTTTTTTTTGATTACTAAAAATACAAGCATATTTTTTCAATCATATGTTTTTTTCTTCATACAAATTCTTACTGGCAAAAATTTATCCAGTAAAAACTTGTAAGTTTTTTGTCAACAACCTGTCACTTTACTCTCTCTTCTTACTATTTTTTACTGAGTATTTGTGTAAACGAACACCTTCCAGTAAAAACTTTTACAAATTTGTAAAATTTTTGAGTAAGCGAACAAACATCATATAAACGTGTGTATTTTATTTTTGACAGGCTGTGCTCGTGTAGCTGCAGTCGTCTGTGAGTTTATAGCATAATGTGTCTAAAAATAGATTTGCAAAAAATTTTCAATATTACTTGACGTTTATATAGCATGCATTATGTAATTGATGATCGGGTAAGTCATTATTTTATGTTTTGAAATAATGCAATTTTTTTCGGTGTTAATATTTTCTTTATGTGTAAAAAAATCAATATCTATTAAATAAAATCAAAGTACTGTACGAATTTTGGAATTGGAAACTAATGCCATTTACTATGGTATTCAATGAGCTGTTAAGTTGTTAAAGTGTTATAAAATTTTATATTTTTATATATGTATGTAATATATATGTTTATGTATGTAGTTTCGTGTAATAAAAGGTCAATAAGGGTCATTAAGAGGGGTTAAAAAAGAAAATACATGAGCTTTAAAGTTAAAGACATGTGTAAAATGTTTAAAGAGATTAAGAAGAAGTCCAACAAATGTAGACAATAGGGTAACAATGCTTCAATTTCATAGTGTTATTATAGAATGGATATTATACAATATATATTTTTTAAATAAAAAAAAAAAATGGTGTTAATTTTTTTAAAATTTAAAAGTAAAAATTTAAAAGTTAATTTTTAAAAAACTGTTTTAAATTTTAAACAAATAATCATTTTATAATAAATTTTTAAATCTTTAGCAAATTTTAAATCATATTTATATATTTTATGTTAAATTTATGTATAAAAGTTAATAAAATTTATGTTCTATTGACAATGTAAATGGTAGACAGATACTCGTACCATTGAATAGAAAATAAACGACGGTGTTTGAGTTTATATAAATCCTTTTGATGATAAGTAAAATACAATTTAAGCCTTAAACGCCACAAGCTGCGCATACAAACAAATATACACGCATACAGATATTATGAGTAACATCACAAAATTTTCGACAATTTTAAGCAAAATATTTTCATTGTTTGTTTGGTATGACGTGAATAACCTATTGTCCTATGTTTAAGTACGCTTAATCCATTCACGTTAATCATTTGTCTGTAACGGTGCAAATATTATGGAGGTTTTAAGTTAAAATCAAATTAAAAATATTAAAGTTATAGTTTTTGTTTGGATTTTAATAAAATTGCATAAATTTATAGATCTTACCACCAGGAAATATAAAACCACACTCTTCGTCATGTATTAGAATTAAAAAAAAAAAAAAAACTCCCCGATTATTGTGGAAAACACGCTTAATGATATTAAATACTTTTAAATTCTCCAAAACTAAAAATTTTATATAAGGATGTGTTTGAGTTTATGAAAATGTTGTTTGCTTCACACTCAGAGAAAAAGATTCATCATATTTATGAAAAACTTCATAAATGAAATGAGAAACCTCATTGACTTTCGTCAAATGTAATACATCATAAATAAGATGAAACTGTTTCATAAAAGATCCAATTGATGGCAGGCTTTTTCATATAAATGAAATTAGTTTTAAATAAAATTTTTTTAATGTAATATGAAACCTTTCATAATATATATTTTTTAGTTTAGTTTAGTTTAGTTTATTGATTTCCAAAACAACAAGATTAAAAATCTTATAATTAAAGTAATGGATTTTTATATTGTAACATTATTTTTAAGGAACAATAATAGGAAAAAATGATTATTATTATTAAAATATAAAAAAAAAGAAAAATGTGGGCAGGTATGTAAAATTAAAAAAAAAAAAAAAATATATAAAAATAATAAAATAAAATTTTTTAAAATAAATAAATATTATAAAAAATAAATATAACCAAACAAATGATGACAATAAATAGGTACAAATTTTATTTAAATTTCAGGCTCGTTTATCTATAAAGTTCAAATATTTGTTTTTTAAAATGTAATGCGTTGCTTAAGAACTGAATGGATGATGGTAATGAGTTCCAAAGACGTATTGAGTTCACAAAAAATTGCCACTTTGATAAAGAGTTTTGAAACAATATGTGGGTAATGTCCTTATTCCTCTGGGAGTTTGAAAACTCAAGTCTATCAAACAAATACGATGGTTCCCGGGTATATATAATTTTATGCAAAAGAATCAGTGTTCTTATTTTCAAAAGATCTTTGAAAGTAACTCCATAAAGTTTTTTTGAATATAAAGAGATGGAGTCAAACTTCCTTAAATTAAAAACATATCTAAGAATAGCATTGTAAGTAGATGCAAGTTTCTTACTGCATTTAGTGTCACAGCTTGCAAATATTTCACATCCGTACAGTAGAGTAGGCAATAGGTAAGTTTTCGCCAACAATATGCGAACATTTAATGGAGTTATATACTGGGTGTGCCATAGAGTACGTAGCATTGAGTATACTTTTCCAGCAGCAACGATTATATGGTTAGACCAGGTGAGTGTATCATTAAAAATAACACCAAGGTTTTTGGCAGTGGATACTATATCAATTTTCTGATTATTTAGTAATATCGTCGGTTCAAAAGACAATTTTAGGGATTTTTTTTTAATAACTAAACATTTAGACTTCAATGGATGAAGACTTTTTTATAAAAATTTGTGAGATATATCATAAAAAGTTTTTAAACTTTCGTAAAAATTTATGAAACTGCTTCATCTTATTTCATAATATTTTATAACATTTATGAAGCATTTTATAAAAAATTATGAAACTTCTTCATCATAATTGTGAAATTTATAAAGCATTTTGTAAAAAGTTATGAAACTTCTTGATCATAATTATGAAAATTATGATAAAGGAGTTTCATAACTATGATGAAAAAGTTTCATAACTTTAAAATGCTTCATAAATAAAGTATGAAATGTTTTTCGAACTTTGAAATGAATGTTTTTATTATATAATTAAGCTCTAGGTCACGTTTGTATTTATAAAATATCTTTTATTATTTCATATATTCCCAATAATTCGTCATTCTTGGAATGACATCCTCAGGGAGTATGAGCAACAACAAACAATATTAAGTAGACAATTTCCTGCTGCTGCACTCCACTCTGATCAACACAACATTTAAAATTGTGTTTACCAGAGTGGAGGGCAGCGGCTAGGAATTCTGTGTTTATTACTGTTAGTTGTTGTTCACACTCCCTGAGGTTGTCGTTCAAGGAATAACGAAATATTGGCTATATATGAAATAATGAAGAATATTGTATAAATACAAACGTGACCTAGAGCTCAATTATTTAATAAACTCATGCTTCATAAATGTTATGAAATATTTCATAAATTGTTATAAAAGTTTAAAAACTTTTTGTGTCATATCTCACAAATTTTTATAAAATGTTTTAAATTTATTATAAAAGGTTATGAAACTTAACAGTAAAAAAATTCTATTTAAAATTAAGCACACATCAGATAATATTTAATCAATTTTTCAGAATTTAAAATAGTTTCTTATAGTTTTTGAGTTTTAAAAAATTTAAATTGTAAACATTATTTTCTAAATGTCAAATAAAAAATAAAAATTTCAATAAAGCAACCATTTATTTTCCCAAAGTTTGTGAAACTTTTTTGTGAAATCATGAAATTCTATAAAACATTTGTCACAAATTTTTATAAAACTTTTCATCATATTTATGAAAACTTCATCAACATGAGAAAACTCTTGCGCCATCAATTCTTTAGCTGAAGACTTTTTAACGTGCTGCTTTGCATGTATAGTCTACCTAAACCTGTCCATCGTTTTTCTCAATTCATAAAACCTTGAGAAATAATTGGCATCTAAAGTCAGTTTCAACAGGTGTCGAACATTTTTGAAGTAGCTCACATGTACACACACATATACACATATATATCCTAACCATTATAGAAACATAGAATAACACGTTTTCTTTCCTTTAACATTTATAAGCCTTAGTTTATGCAATAAAATATTTCAAAAAAGTAGGTAGCAGTTATACATAGAAAAAATTATATAATATAAATAAGCGAAAGAATGAATATGAGAATCATAAAGAAAAAAAAATGTATAATAAAATACGTTAAATTTACCGAGAGTTGGAATATGAAATATATGTGTGTATGTGCGGAAAAATATATATTTTATCACGGTATTAAGGTTCATAACAAAAAGAGACTCAACTCGTTGAACAAGTTTCCAACAACATCATCTTTTGCTACTACGTTTTCTTGGGCTTCATCTTTTCATGGGTAATGGACTAAACTTAGATGATGTTATTATTAAACTTAACTACACAAGGACTCTGTAGTAACTTTGTTTAAATTTACATATATATAACTAGTACAATGTAATGTGTAATTGTGTGTATGCGAGTAGGTGTTGATGTATTCCTGTGTGTGTGTGTGTGTGTGTGTAGGCTTATTATTTTTCTATCTTATATGTAGGAAAACAGAAACGTATCGCAGTTGTATTTAAGTTTGCACTAACTTGGAAAATATAATTTTAATACAATTTTAAAGTAAAACATTTTTCAATTAACAAAACCGTGAAAATTAAACTGGTTTTATTCAGAATTTTTTGTACAGTTATTATAATGAAGATATGGGCTTTTGTAAAAAATATTTAGATCCTTTAAAACTGATATAGTTTGTCAATAGTTTATCAATTCTTACATGTTTGGATTATAAACACTTTAACTTGTAAAAGTGCAAAATTTTAGGGAGATTGGTCTATATTTCTAATTGTTATCCCCAGCAAAACCACACATTACCAAATAATGGGAAAAGTAATGCATTGCCATAGGTCTTCACCCGTCACAATACACCATACTTCAATAATGAATTTTACAGGCGATGAGCCTAAAAGTAATGTGTGGACTTATTACCGAATAGGGGGTTAAGTAACTAGTTACTTATATGGTTACTGGGTTCGAAAAAGTAATGGGTCTATAAATAGATTTTCTTAAAAAAAAAATATTAAAAAAAATTATTACAAACATTTTTTTTTAATTAAATAAATAACGTGGTCTCGCTGTCATTCGAACTTGGGGTATTTTGGTTGTTAGGCGAGAACTCTACTCACTGAGCTATCGTCACATATACAGTGCAATCGCGAAAATATTAACACCCTAATATATGAACACCCCAAAATTTGAACATTTTTTTTCTTCCTTTGACTACTCTAAAATATGAACTTAGTGCCAAAGCTTTTAAATATGAACAGCTTATTTTTGTATTTTTAACGTATTTTTCGCAAAATAACTTTTAAATTTTGTTTCCTTTTCAGAAATTAATTGTTTTTTTTAATCCAATAAACAATAAATAAAAAATTGAACATCAGAAACTTTTATTTTTATTGGAAAAACGTTTTTAAAGTTAAATTAGATGCCATTCGCAAATATGAACAAACTTGCAAAAGTGAACTGGCTTGGTTTTAATTAGTTCATATTATCGCGAGTGCACTGTAATAAGAAGTTGCTTAAAATGTAAATGAATTGTTGTGCTTCGGGTTTCCGTTTGTGATGTTAAAAATATATACCTTACCCTCATGCTTACAAAAAATCACAAAGTATTGTGTCTAAATACAGATTTTTCAAAAAGTATTTTAAATATTACTTTACGTTTATATTTCATGCATTATCATGATAATGATGATCGGTAAGTCATTATTTTATGTTTCGAAATAATGTGGAAGGTAATGATGTATCATTACGATGTAATTCATGAGCACAAAAGTATTTGTAACTCATTAATTTTTATTTCGCAATAATGCTGAATGTAAGGAGTGTGCATTACAAAGTAATGCATTATGTAACACATTATCGATAATTCATTACTGAAAAATATAAAAAAAAATATATTAAAGCTCATTTTTTGTTTGCTATTTTAATTGTTATTTGTTTGTGGCTTTCTACCATTGGATCCATTCTTCTCCATCCAATCTCCCAATACTTGACACATAAATTCAACATATATTTAACTGGCATGACATCACCTAACAAATAAATACAGGGTGGCCGAAAACTGTAACCAATTTTTTTTTTTTTTCGTTTTCAAGTTTTTGGTGTTTCTGCAGTTCATGTAGTAAAACTTTGAAAACAATGGCTGGTAATTGTGTAATTATGACAAAAAAAAAAATTACATAGACATTTTGAAAATTTGTGCAAAAATTATTAAGTTTGTTTTTGCTTTTTTTATATAGCAAATAATGATATTGACAGATTTTAAAAACATAGAAATAATATTAGCAAAGCATATAGTTGATGGCTATCACAAATTTGTGTAAAAATCCACTGTGTGTTAAAAATTTATCCTTTTATCTAAACAAGCTATGCTCCGGCACACCAACAATGTTGCGCGAAACTCGCCAAAATTAGAGGTGTGTCGTTTATGAACGAACTAGTTCAACTGAACGACTCACTCAATTGAACTATATGATTCGTTCACCACAATTGCAAATCTATTCAATCAAATTGCTTGCCGGAGCAATCATTTTTTTTTAACAAATAGTAATAATATTGTTCCAAATCAGGAAAAATAATTAAAGTCATAAAAACACATTTTTTTACACAAAATAAATCAACATTTCTAAATTAAATTTGCCAAATGCATATTAATTAAAAAATTAATTGCGACTGTCTATACGACTTTAAAATAACAATGGTCTAACATACATTATAAAGTTTGCCCTGTTGCAACTTAAAATTCAAAAGTTGTCAATAGTGAACGTAAAAACCATACGTTAATCTGGTAACATTGTGAAATAGAGACGGAGGAGATTAGAAAAACATTATAAAGTTTGCCATGTCGCAATTTAAAATTCAAAAGTTGTCAACACTGAACGTAAAAACCATGCGTCAATCTGGTAACATTGTGAAATAGAGGCGGAGGAGATTAGAAAAACAAACAAAAATCTAAAAAATAGAATATTTGTGTTTGTTGGTGTTGTCACTTCTGAGTATAATATACAATTACAGAAAAGCTAATAGGAAAGAAAACTGCAATTTAGCTGCATTACATTCGAGACCATACTTGGGTTTGATACTTACAGACGCAGGTTGTTGAAAAAATGTATCATATACAGACCATCTGACAATTATAAATACACAAATAATAATACAATTTAAATGGAAAATCACTGATGACGCCTGTCCATAAAAAGAGGCAGAAACTAGTCTAGTCTGATTTAAAAATAATAGCCCTGCGGAAAATGGACCAGTCACTGGTATGGTCATGTGACTAGAACTTCGTGTGTATGAACCTGTCCTAGTTTCGGTTCTGTTATATGAAAGTGACCGGTACTGTTAACATGGGCTTGTCATAGGAGGTGACAATTTGCTACCTGTGGAGCACTGTGTGACGTAACGAATAACTTGACCAAGGTAACCTATCACCATACAGACTGAAATGAGTATACTACGGGACAAGTTAGAAGTACGTAGTGTCAAAGTATGACCATTTTAGGATTTATGTGATATGCAACAAAACCAGTGGGAAAAAAATTATCACGTGACTGGTGTAGGTGTACGTATCTTAGAACTGGAGAACAATTTTTGAAGGAGAACTAGTCACATATTAAGCGCAATGTGTTCTGTAACAGGCGTAGTTTGACTGAAATAGTTTTGAGACGTACCACTGCACTGGTCTAAGGGGTACATGTCGCCGGGCATGCGAAAAGTAATTAGCAAGTAACCTGTCAGTTTTTATTCAGCGTATGTCATATTATGCTCGAGTTGCTAAATAGCCGGAACCAATCACTGCACTTTTCCAAAACAGTGTGTCTTACCCCCTGCTCAAAAAAACCTTAAAAATGGCACAACAAAAATCAATTTATAATTAGCTTATTTTGTCTATACCCAACAAAAAACTAAGTT